>OX383937.1:8750000-10000000 GCA_947532085.1 Elegia similella
ATATGTGAATTATGGGTTACTCACGTACGAAGTCAGCTACAGGCTGACATGTTTCAACCTCATCCGGATGTCTTCCTCAGGGCTAATGTGAACCGAGACGCGCGCACGGAGTCGTCCCGATTCACATATAATATAAAAAATGTTAGTATCTCGCGTTAGTTTAATCAAAAAGTTAGAAACTTTTTCAATTATCCTTAATATTTAACTGTATAAAATAATGAATATTTATCTACACTCATAGAAGATTGTGCATATATGCTAAAGTCAAGTTGTTCCAAGACCTCTGCTAAGAAATACACCTAATATTCGTACCACCCCAAAATATTAATATTGGGCACAGCGCGCGGGGGTGAATACAGAATTAACATGCTACCTTGGGCAAACATCGCCAAGACACCGACGAAATACAATGTTTGTTCCATGTAAGGGCCTTTCGATGAATCTTAATCTCCTGAGTCAGACCCTTTATCGAAAAATATTGATTCTAACAGAAGAGTAACCCCGAACCGAATTCGTAGAACCTGTAGCGTTGGTGGTTTCCAAACATTAAAATGGCAAGCGTTCAGTGAACGAACGCGTAAATGAAAAATCGTGACGATCAAACTTGTATTCTATAGTAAGTATGCAAAAGTGCAGAAAGACTTTACTACCTGTATGGTTTCTGTTATTTTTACTCGTTAATTTGAAGTGAAGCCCTTTCCTTTATATGCAACTTAATCGGCACTCCTTCCAATTTGATCCGATGTCGATTTCACTTTAGTGTTCAAGATAGTTTTAATATACAGTCTATTAAAAATGACGCATCTATTACTTATAGTCAGATGTTTACCTGTATGCGCATAACTTACCAGCACCCTTTCTAAATAACCTGCCATTGTGTGCTTCCGATATCATCCAATTCTATACAGCGTGTAACATAACCAACGACGTTCCCGTGAAGGGGTAACTCAGCCCGTCAAAATTAACAACATTCCCTATGGGACCAATGATGGAAACTTAAAAAAAATACATTTTCATACAAAAGTGTTCCGCCGACTCGGCAATTAGTATCAAAATGTCAAGAATAAAATGTGTTCCCAGCATTAGTCCCATAGGAAAAGTTGTTCATTTTGAGGGGCTGAGTCACCCCTTCACGGGAACGTCGTTGGTTATGTTACATGCTGTATATGAGTTTCAGACGACGTTTATATAAAATATCAGGTAAAAATGTTACTTAAAGTGATAACATCTGTAACTCTTTAATTTATAGTGAGGTCCTTACCCGTATGTGTATAACTTAATCGGCACCCCTTCTAACTTGCCTCTAATTGTTTGCTCCCGATATTGTCGACGTCCATATTCGTGTTTGATCTTACACAATACGGTTCAATTTAGAAGTACTTTGGTTCAGTGGCAACGTAAATTATACATTTATTGCCCGCAATATTAGCTATGTATTTTTAAATAATAAACACAACGGGCTGCACTCCGGGACCGCCGGCAGAAGTAAAAACTCCGCGCGGTGAAAGAAAGGGGGATATTATTTCTTCTCCTACGCTGCGCCGGCGGTCTCAAGCCACGTGTCCGTCTTACGAATTTTCGATCAGTCGGGTGTCCTGACGCGAGTTTAACATTTTTTACCTATCCCAAGAAGTTTACAACGCCGCTAAAAAAGTTTTCACCTCAAAAAATGTTACGTTCTCAGCTTACGCTAAATCGTTTGTTAATGTATAGGCAAGTCAAGTCTAAGAAACAAAATAGCGAGATTGGCATTCCGTACATCACGACTATTGACGACAGCAATAACAAGTAAGTTAATGCTTATTTAAAATTTTTAATTTACATTTACATTTACATTTTTAACTCTTAATTTTATTTTAATCTGTACTCTTTTTATACTTTTTAAAATATTTTTATTTTTATTTTATTTTTTTTATTTGAATTCATAATGCGTAGGTATAATTTTAATTTTATGTTATGATATGACATGCGTGTGTATTGTGCCTGAAATAAACAAATTATTATTATTATTATTTCCTACACTTTTAACATCTTTTAATTTATTTTATACTACTTTTCGCCTGCTCCTCCATTCATGTTGATGTAAATCTCTCAGGGACAGTACTTTCTCCGCGATGTAAGGTATCCTCCGTCACGGTGACATCGTTATATGCAAAATTTTATGACGATTATATTAATGGTCGGCAAGATAGATCGACAGACAGAATTACGCAAAACTTAATGTCGCAATTAAATAATGGTCCAAACTAATACATTGTTTATGTTGCGAAATAAAAATTAATTATATCAACATTTTATTTAATATTTTAATGTCCCTGATTAAGAACTATAAAGTATAGAAGTCTTACAGTTTTTTTTAAGTTATTGTTTTTAGTAAGTAGCAAATCTTGTCAAAAAAATTGTAAAAATTGTTTTGATTAATTGGAATTCCTACATCTGTGTTTTAATTCATCCATAAAGAGTAAACATTCGTTTTTACAAACATTCTTATAAGAATCTTGTTTACCTCTCATGCGTGACAATATACTTCTATTTCATCGCAAGATTAAATGTCATTGCGTACCTTTACTATTAGGTAGGTAAGATTGAAAATTAAAGAGAAGCAGATGTGACGTTCTGCTCTGGCAATATGATACCTAGTCTTCGTAATCATCTTCATCATTTCGTGTAGGTGACACGGTCAATCGACCATGCACACCCTGTTATGCATGTCTTCGTAATGATGTATGGCTATCCAAAATATTAAATCATATCTACAGAAAAAGTACAGATATTAAGTACCTAGTATGAACCACCTTCTTGTTAAAAATTTCAGAATTTGTTAAGAATATCAAATACTCATTACACATATCTTTGCAGATTATCCGACAAATTAGTATATTTAATAATAATAATTTGTCGGATAATCTGCAAAGATATGTGTAATGAGTATTTGATATTCTTAACAAATTCTGAAATTTTTAACAAGAAGGTGGTTCATACTAGGTACTTAATATCTGTACTTTTTCTGTAGATATGATTTAATATTTTGGATAGCCATACATCATTACGAAGACATGCATAACAGGGTGTGCATGGTCGATTGACCGTGTCACCTACACGAAATGATGAAGATGATTACGAAGACTAGGTATCATATTGCCAGAGCAGAACGTCACATCTGCTTCTCTTTAATTTTTAATCTTACCTACCTAATAGTAAAGGTACGCAATGACATTTAATCTTGCGATGAAATAGAAGTATATTGTCACGCATGAGAGGTAAACAAGATTCTTATAAGAATGTTTGTAAAAACGAATGTTTACTCTTTATGGATGAATTAAAACACAGATGTAGGAATTCCAATTAATCAAAACAATTTTTACAATTTTTTTGACAAGATTTGCTATATATATAACATATAATAACTATTAACAATAATAAGATTATGCAAAATGTTGGTACTAGGTCGCTGTTTCCTTACTCGTACAGTTTAGGGATTTTCAAGGCAATAGTGAATATGAATTATTTGCGTTTGCGTGCCTAGACCTCATCATTGCTTCCCATAAGGCAAGATAGAGGTCAAACGCACTCAAAATATTGACAAAAAGGTAATATATAGCCGTATAAATTAATTTAATTAGATACAGATCTACGAGTATGCAACGGCATGGTAACTTGGTCGGCTGCTGGCTAAAAGACTCAATATCTTTTTTGCATTACGGAAAAACTTGGGACGTTGAAAAACAATTCCTACCTTAGCAAGATATCCTTTTACAGCATAAGTGTTTCTGTTTACCTCTTTATTTTGTGTAGAAGCGCTGGTTCTTCCACCCACGTGCTCAGCAGTGTGACAAATAGCTATCATAAACCCGCATGCTGTTTAATACTGTCTTCTAGAACTTTTCGTAATTAAACTGTAATGATTATTGTACGTACGTGTGTTCGGCAAAAATATGTTGCGTGTTGGAATGCTTCAATGAAGTTTAAAAGGGGTGTTTTGGAGGACTTATTATCTTTTCTTATCTTTATTGGAGGGATCATTTAGCTTGTCCTGAAAGTAAATCTACTTTTTTGTGCCTTTGTTCTTTCCTTTTGTTTGAAGTGGTGATTGAAGATAGCTTTAACTTAACATAGCGAAATAATGTAGCAACAAATATTGAACATTTATTTTGCATACGAGATATAGGTATTTAGATTTCTTCTGGTATTTTTTTCACACCCTGGGTTACATTATTGAAGTTTACATACGGATTTCAAACTTTTTGAAAATATTCTATAGCTTTTATTCATTAGAGACAATTAAGGATTTTAATGGACAAACGATCAAATGTTTCCTCATTATAATATTAGTGTAGATGTAGATTTGTGTAGAGTTTAAACAAAATGGTGTAATATAAAATCTTTTTAACACTGCCGGAAGAAATCGGAGATCAAACCCTCACAATGGTATATAACTAGATACTATTGCGATGGTTTGATCTTCGAAGATTCCAAATAGTAATAGCCAATAAGCAGAAATTTTTATCTAATCAAACTACGCCTGAAATTTTGTGCAACTTTACACACCAACTGTGCAAAATTAGCAACGTGTTGATAAGCAAGGGTTATCGATTTCAGAACAGAATAATATGCTAATAATATCGCCAGTTCCTATGCGTTCAAACCTACCATAAAGCTGTACCCAACGCAGTAAAAATAGCTTAAGTGGATGGGCCAAGAAAAATATATACTCAGGTAAATGTCGACACGGTAATAAGAAAACATCAGACTCGCAGGATCCCATCCCAAATAACTGAAGCCCCAAAAAAATCTTCTGCTATCCCAAAACCTCGACTATAACTCACTGGGATCTCGTGTTGAGTGCATTAGCAACGTCTTGACCACCATAAATTACGCTTCGATTAAAAAGGGTGTACTATCGGTTTCCGTGGACACCTCCACAATGCCGTGAAAAATGGCCTCCTTCAGCTGTCAGGAGGGATCAGAGATGGATCACTTAAGTTAGAGAAACGTAAAAAAAATTGTTAAGATATTTGTGAAAAAAAATCTAATTATTTAGTATTCATTTGTAGGAGTAATAAAATTATTAACAACGGTTACCTACCTAAATTTTTGTTTGATATGAAATAACTTTGTAAAAAAATTCATTTAATTTGTTCTTTTTGTATTAAACTAAACATTGTTTTACATGACTTTTATAGATTAGCTTTTGTTTGACGAGCCTGATGACCTAGTGGACGTAAGCATAATTATCTCATACGCAGGTTAAGTAACCCTGGACGCAGTCCTCACTGGGATGGGTGTCCGCAAGTGGCATAACAATATCTCGAGCTCCTCCGTACTTCAGAAGGCACGTTAAGCCGTTGCTCCCAGTCGCAGCTGTCATCATTTATGGCAGTCGTTGAGCTATGTCAGATTCCTTTAGGTAGCTTGAAAAATCTAGTTTTGGCCACTTCATCATCAGATCCTTTTTAGTCTCCACTACAGGAGCACGACCCTCTCTGTAATACTAGGGCCATACTTGGCCACTTACGCACACGAAAAACAATCATTCAGCTTTTGTTTCTTAGTATCACCAGCTTTTAGTGCTAATAAGGTTCAGCCGAAAATTTGCAGAATATCTTTCGAAGAGTCAAGTGGGAGAGTGCACTGCATATTCAAGACATTCAACATTTACAAAGTAAAGACATCTACTCGAACCTTAACGACATTATTTCTACGTTAATTGATACATAACCCCTTAATTAAAATATTTCGTAAAACGGCCATATTTTGCCAAAAACTTCTGCTTACATGCGTTGTAAAACGTATGTAATTAAAAAATAAATCAACCATATCATAAACGAAACAATGTTTTCTCTGAAGGGTTACAAAGCACTCCTCGAAGGTATTTCCTTCAATAGCAAGCCATAAAGCCATGTTGCAGCGATTCAGGCGCGTATCCAGCTCTCAAAATGAGGCTGTTATCAAATATATTTTTTTTAGTAAAATTAAAAAATAAAATAATTGGTATAGTAATTATAAAAATTCCATGACTACGTGTGCCTGGGGGAATGATGTCTGAGATATATCTATTATCATTGCATACTCGATCACTAGCTTAGTATACTTGGTACCTAAAGTCTGAATCAAATTTAAATATTTTATTCATAATAATTTATTTTAAATACTTATAATTTTCTGAACGGTAACTTCCATTAAGTACACATTTTTATCTAAAAATAATATATTAAGATTGCTGACGTTAATAATTTAATTCCAGCTAAGTTTAGTACCATTTTCTCCAAACGACGGCAAATTACAAACGACCTACTTAGAACTAAATATGTGAACTAGAGCTTAATATTGTCATCTCATAATTAAAATATCAATTAGAAATACCCAAAAATAATATGTGACTTATCATTACATGTAGATATAGAAAGTTATTTGGCTACTTACGACTAGTTAGGTATACTATAATTTAATAAAATTTATTGACACGGGTTACATTCTATACCTATTCTAAGAAAATATGTTATATGAGAAAAATAAGGAGTATCCCAAACCGGCGCGCATGCATGAAAAGAGTGATGCATGTAGATGAAGCAAAACAGGTTTGTAAGGATCGTAGCAAGTGAAGATCTATAGTCTCTGCCTACCACCATGGGAAAGAGGCGTGTTAATATGTATGTATGTATATTATCAGTAAAAATACAAGCATTTACTCTGAATAATGTTAGCAAGCCCACCTTTCCCGTTCTTTACTGGATACGCCCCTGCAGCGATTGTGTGAACAAGCGGCCACGTGGGACAAACTTCGAAATTCCCGGATTCCCCATTGCGTGTCGCGAGCAGTTTTACGACTAAATTAATATGGCAAATTAATGCGTCTCGTAACCGTATAATTTTGTAAGGGTTTCTTACATACGATGCGTACGAGCGACATATTGAATTAGAGATGTGTAGAGCAGGGGTCTCGGCTGCCAAGATATAGGCTGCTATTAGGGGTAAGTAGGGCTTTTTGTTTTAAATTAAATTGCCAAAGTCACAAAGTTTTATGTACAAAGTGTGTCATTATCAACAATAATATTATATGGAGAAAATAAGGAACAATAAAAAAAAACAGACTACAAAACTTTTTAGCCGAAAAACTCCTGTGTCCAATTAAAAATAAAAAATCGGTAAATTCTTTGACGAAGCATGTTGCTGATATTTTTAGTAAGTTTTGACGAAGCTTGTTGCTGATGAACCGTTGTAGCGCTTTGACGAAGCATGTTGTAGATAGTCTTGTGTAAATTTATAAAATAAATAAATTTCCTTATTTGTATTAAAAAACCATGCAACCACTTGAAATTTTCGCATTATGTGTATATATTTCTGCCGCTGTAACAACAAATAATAAAAACAAAGTAAAGTAACAATAAATAAAGGTGGGCACATACAATAAAACAAATAATTTATTACTGTGCCATCACGTAATCACGGATAATCAAGTATTTTTGGTACTTTTCCCTTTTTTAATGGAAAATGGATCTAGCCCATACAGCTAAACCTAATGACATTTCAGTCTTCTGTCACACTTAAAAATAAAAATAATATCACAGATAAGTAAGAAAAATAGTGTTTAATTTGTCTATGCAATCTCATATTTGTGTTATTTTTGCCAAACTTTCATTCATATTGATCTTTACCGAAAAAATCCTGTTATCTTCGTATGGTGTAATGGTATCAGAGATAGTGTTAGGGCGATACGTATCATTTTTCCATATGGAAATGATGTACCGCACGGGGCAAGACAACAGTCATATGCTAATTAAAGGAAAACACAGAACACTGTTTATTTTCCGTCCGCGACGAGACGTAGGAAACGGTGTTTGTTTTTTAATTGCGGTTCTAATTTTAAATTTCTGGGGTTGGAACATCACTTTTGAATTTGAACGGTTAAAACGAGTAGATTGAAACAGACACTGAGAAACTAAGAGAAATAAAGGTTGCTTTGTTTTTGTAATTTGATTTACACGATATTTGTAATTTATACCTTAATAGGACCTCAAAAGGATATTGTTATTAATTTTTCGACACTCACAAGGGAATCAAAACCTACAGGCTAATTCCCGTGAACTCAGAATCTCCTGAAATTTCCACCTTCTTATAATACATATAAAGGAAAAATTGCGAAAAACATAATTATTTTGAAGTGGCTGTGGGCGGGGCACATAGCTCGTAGAACCGATGGCCGATGGGGCAGAAGGGTTCTCGAATGGCGACCACGTTTTGACAAGCGCAGCGTCGGACATCCACCAACCAGATGGTCGGATGACCTGACTAAGGTCGCAGGCAGACGCTGGATGCAGGCCGCTTCCAACCGGTCGTATTGGAAATCCTTGGGGAAGGCCGATGTCCAGCAGTGGACTTCTTGCGGCTGATATGATGATGATGATGATAATTATTTTGTTAGATCATGTTATAAAAATATTTAATTAATTTCAAACTACGTATATAAAATGTACGGAACCCTTCGTGCGCGAGTCCGACTCGCACTTGGCCGGCATTTTTTAATGAATTTTAATTTTGTAGATTCGTCAAGGACTGATGACAATACAATAATAATCAATCAGCCTGTTTTATAGTTTTTTAACTATATTTTTTTACATTTAAGACACACGTGCAATGTAGCAAGAATCGGCAATATGTTCCTCCATAACTCATCCCGTCTATCTCGCATCTAAAGCCGTGATAAGCGTTTTCTCATGACTTGCATATCGAAGGGTGTATTCTCAATGGCTCTACTATCTTGTCTAATCCTTATTTCTTAAGTAATACGGTTTTTGTGAACCGACTGCAAAGAAGGTTAGGTACGTGTATTAATCTATTTTTACGTGGTTTTTTTTAATGTCTTATAAATTGATGAAGTGCAACGTTCCGTGTGCAAACGAGAGCGCGGAACAAGCTAGATGCACAATCGGCCTAAACACCCGGCTTGTGGCGCATCTATCTCTCTTCCAAGTTATCACTTAAAATATCGTCCGTAAACCGACTTTACGGGCAACCAATTTTTTATGACAGGAAGGTAAACGAGCAAGCGGATCACCTGGTGGTCAGTGATCACGAGTGCAACACCTGGAGTGCGATTAGAGCGATACCGGCGTTTTTAGTAAACATAGTCTCGTTTTTTAATTTTAATCTGTACTTATATTATGAACTAGCTTTCACCCGCGGCTCCGCCCACGTCAATGTCGATCCCTCGGGATCACTACTTTTTCCCGGGATAAAAGATAGCCTATGTCCTTCTCCGTACTCCAGAGAACTTGTATGCAAAATTTCATGATGATCGGTTCAGTAATTAGGGCGTGAAAGCGTAACAAACAAACAAATAAACAAACAAACAAACTCACTTTCGCATTTATAATATTAGTAAGGATAAGGATAGATAACTTGGTTGTGTGTTGGTTTGTCTAATGTAATCCAAAACGTTTACAAGAAACTTAAAGGTACCTATAAGTAATTTACTTTTTACCTACTACCTACAAACGTTAGTCAAATGTCTAGTCTAGAAAAATGCTGATAATTAAACTACATATAATATTTTGTTTTAGAGTAATCTGTCAAATTGTATGTCTATTTATCAATTCATCAAACTGTTGATATTTTGCATAACATGAAATTTATGAAAACATAACTACAATAATGTTAGTATGATTCTGATTCTAAAATTCAGAAGAGCATCATCACAGTACTAGTTTGTACGCAATAAAAGCTGGCCAAAAAAATAAAGTTTTTGAAAACAAAGGAAAGCAACATGCTGAGACCAGAAGGCACAAACTTCTGAAGGGGACGCGGCCAAGCGTAGCTCTGCCAATCGACATGTTTATCGCTTTAATATAAAATAAAGGGAATATGCGATAGATGAAAAACGTCCACATGTGAGTGGAAGCGGAAATTGGGTTTCTTTTGTCGCACAGCTGTGATTTGCATTTACGTGAAAGAAAGAGAAGATGTATTTTTATATAACATTCTAATAGAGTTTATAATTCCGCCGCCATTTCGAGATACATGTTTATTCCTAGTTCGGTGGCGGGCTGCTAAACGATGGATTCATGTGTGCTCCATGTAAAAATGTATATCTGTTATAAGAAAACTACAATAAATCTTATTTGATGTGTATCTATATATGTATCTGTTATAAAATATAGTATCATTGAGTTAGTATCCCATAACACAAGTCTCGAACTTACTTTGGGGCTAGCTCAATCTGTGTGATTTGTCCGTATATATTTATTTATTTAGTATCTCATTACATTAGTTTACAACTTAGTGTGGTGATAGCGAAATCTGTGTAATTTGTCACTATTTATTTTTAATTGAAAAAATAAACATAAGTGACTTTACTATTGTGTTTGTTTTTGTAGTTAAAGTAAATGATTGTTAATTATTTTTGGATAAATAAAAGAAGTAGTAGCCGTGTGGTATCCGGCAGAGTAGAATAGGACCACTCCAAGTCTTCCCGTGGATGTCGTGGAAGGCGACATAGGAAATACAAGCTAAACAAAGCTTATAAACATCTGTGAGACCTCTCCAACCCGTCTGGCCAGCGTGGCGGCCAAGTCCTCTGTCTGCTCTGGCCAAGTATGGCTCTAGTAGTACAAAGATGGTCATGCTTCTGCAGTGGAGACTAAGAAGGACCTGATGATGATGATGATGATAAGAAGTAGAATGTATTAGCTGCGTCTCATCCCGCTTAAATCGTAAAAGCAGAGATCGAGAGAATAGTAAAAATTTTAAGAAATCGTAGCCATGAGATCATTAGAAATCCCGAAGAAATAGCACCCGAATCAGACCCGAATAGAGTATTTGTTCATCATAAGAGGGATGCGGTTAGCAACCTAAGTTGCGAAAAACGGGGAGGGTTAAAGTCTTATATCTAATAGCGCTTAGCTTTGGGCTTAGGTCCTATAAATCTCTGTCTACTTCGTAAGAGATAGAGACGTGACGGAATCTCTAAATTATCCTTAAATCCAGATCCTAATATAAGATCTGAAAGAAATAAAAGATCTTTGTTTGATTGTCGTCTGTATAAGAGGCCAACGCAGATTTTCAAGTTGCCTTAAGACATCCGACATAGCTTTACGACTGCCATCAATAATAACAGTTGGGACCAACGGCTTAACATACCTTCCGAAGCACAGAAGAGCCTGAGATAGTTTTTATGCCACTTGCGGTCACTCATCTCAGTAAAGACCATAATAATGCTGAAAATGCTTAAGCCACGGAACTCTTCAGTTAGTGATGAACACGTACTTTAGTGATTATTGTTATTTTGGATACTTTTACCAACGACAATATCAGAATTCACATTAAAATTCCACCATGTGTTGGTAAGGTTGGTAAGCATTCCAGAAAACCCTTATTTAACGATTCTAAGCAAAATTAACATCAGACACCATAAATTTACGCTACGTACTCTCCACGTATATGAATTCAAGCCGCGAACTCACAAGGGTGCATATGGAATAATTTTATTTGTTTATAATTTTAATAACTCCCCATACGCCCTTCGCGAGGGGTGTGCGTACATTTTTCACCTCCGCACAATAAGGAATATTGTCACTTTAGAATTTGCCGCGAAGTGTAATATTTATAGATTATCCGGGATTTTGCGTGAAATATGCGAGGTGATATAGGTACATATTTTGCAAGATCACTATTTTTGTATACGGTATAGTTTTCCATAAGCACTAAAAAGTAGAATTCCTGGTTAAGTCGTTTGAAAAAATAAAAAGAAAATACAATAAAAATAAAGTTCAGAATAAGTTGGTGGCTTTTTAGCCTATGATCTTCATATTTTTTTATATCATCAGGTCTTTTTAGTCTCCACTGCAGGAGCATGACCCGAGCCATACTTGGCCAGAGCAGACAGAGGATTAGGCATACACTGTCCTCGCTGGCCAGACGGGTTGGAGAGGTTTCTCAAAGAAACCTCTTCATTATGTACTAAAAACGGGTCACTCACGTGCTATTTTGTCGGGATTGCCGACTATAGTTTCAGACTCGTCAGGCTCTCCCCTCCAAAAGAGCGGCACGAGCCGCCGCACGAGCGATGCGTCGAGAGCAGTTAGTTCGGGACCTTCCGCCGCGCGTCTCGCACTCGCCTTGAAAATGGGCTCCTGACGAGTCCGAAACTATAGTCGGCAATCCCGACAAAATAGCACGTGAGTGACTCGTTTTTAGTACATAATGTCTGTATCTCAAGTTAGTTTCAATGATATAAACCTCTTCATGTTTATGAGCTTTGTTTAGCTTGTATTTCCATAGTCGCCTCTTACGACATCCACGGGAAGAATTGGAGTGGTCCTATTCTACTCTGCCGGAAACCTCATGGCTACATAATTTGAAGTCATTTTGACTTATATGGCGTCGGTGGTCCCATCTGACAGCCATATACATTTTTTTATGTATAAATTTGTTACGAAATATCTTTGTTTATGCTTTATCTGACTGCTGCGCTATAATTTTGAAGAAGAAAATAAAATGATAATAAACATTTTTCTGCTTTTTTTCAGTTAAAATTAATTAGATAAAAGAAGAAATTCTACTAACTTTAAAAAGTTTATTAAAATTAAGGGAAAAATGCAAAATAGGCCGCGATATTTTTTTTAATGTTAATGAACCTACTGCAATACCGAAAAACCAACACATTTAAGCATTTTTTCTTTAACTTTTGATATCAAAGTTACAGCATTTTAATTCATGAACAGATGTATAACGTCTATATACAAAATACGAAACGACTTTTTTATTACTAGTTAAAGTAGTCAATTTTTAATGTACCTATCTAGACAAATCATGATCGACCTGTTTGCCACACAATTTATAAAAAAATATTGCAATAAAGTTAAGATTCCGTATTTTGACAGATCTTCGTATATTTTCCCCGATTGTTCGTGTCGCAAAAGTCAACCGTGCGAGATTTGAATTCCAAATTTGAAAGTCGCGATATTCGATTCACCTTTGTTTTTCCTCTTATTGCATCTTTTTATTTTGTTATCGACAGGGTGAAAAGTTTGTTTATGCATATGACTGCCAGAGTTTTCTCGGGCCATGGAGTTTTGAGATAACATTCTAAAATCAAAACGGCTGTTATTTTTCTTCGTTTGTTGTTGGTTTGTATTTCCATATTGCCAGTGTTGCTACGAACGGACCATTTCACATTGTGAAACATGGTTGAAACATTGAAAACCTAGGTTTGTATAAATATTATAGTCAGAGAAATGACTTACCGCCACCCCACATTATTACCCTTGGGTGGTAGTTAGAAACATAGCATTACTCGTCCGTCACACCAACTCGCACACTTGTGTATAATACTTGTATTTTTCTTCTGTCGTAAAACGTAAATGAACGTATAATGTGCAACATTTTTGAAGTAAAAACTTCTTTACCGGCGTTGTAGACTTTTTGAGATAGGTAAAAAATGTTTAATTCGCGTCACGACACGTGACCTGATCGAAAATTCGTAAGACGGACATGTGGCCTGAGACCGCCGGCGCGGCGTAAAAGAGGAAGTTATATCCCCTTCTCTTTCTACCGCGCGGAGTGTCACTTCTGCCGGCAATCCCGGAGTGCAAGCGCATGTTATTTTTTGTGCGAATTTATTAAATGTTGGTCATTTGTTGTCACAGCAAATACATAGAAACTCGAACGACGAACAGCTGATTGCTTATATCTTACGGTATTCAAAAACATAAAAAAGAACATTTCCTTTTTCGTTCACTGTGTTTTCCCTTTCAGAGGTGGAAAGGAAAATGGTACACTGCGTAATGTTGCCTTTTTCTGATTAATCGTTAATAACCTTCTTTCTCATATAAAGAGTTTTTGACAATCTCTGTGGCTCAGTACGCAAGCCTTTGAAGCGCAGGGTTCTGGTTTCAATCTCCGGCCAGGTCAAGATGGAAAACGATATTTTAGAGATTGACCTGAGTCTTGGATATTTATCTATATATGTATCTATTAAAAAATATAGTATCGTTTTGTTAGTATCCCGGGACTCTAAAAACTCTCTTTTGTCAAAAACAACTTCTTTCTCAAAAGAGAGTTTTTCCAAATAAAATAAAAAGAAGTTAAACGGCCGATGCCATTCTGTGGTTGTTTTAAATTGTTGCCAACTCCCAAAATTCCCTCAAAATCCCCAAGGAGCACTCCAGAATCTCCCCGTGTTATTAGGAGCGCAGAAGTGGAGAGCGGTCACCCCTGTTGTCTTAGTAAGCACTAAGCACAGGTCAAGTAAACACCCATAATGGATTCTCGGGTGAATTATCATTTCGGATATTGAATATATTAAGACAATATTGCGTAGATGCAAAGCAGGGTCTATTTGTGTAATTGCTGATCTTGGGTTTCATGATTGAATGTTATGGGTATGTAAATGGGATGTGATTCGAGGATGTTATTCGATTGGTTATTATTTATAGGATAGGAAGTGAAAACAGGCTGACTTGAGTGATCATATGACGAAATATTTCTTGCTTGCGTTGAAGTGTAATAATTATCTTAGATGAACGATTTTATATTAAATTCTTATCGAGGTGTCCTCAGTCTTTGCCGCATTCCAACCAAGTGCCAAATGACCGCCAAGTGAGTTCAGTCAGACCATACAGTTACTACTATCTTTACATCTACACTTCTTTACTTCACTGATATTATAAAGAGGAAAGATTTGATTGTTTGTTTCTTTATTTGCGATGAATAGGATCCGAAACTACTGGACCGAAAAATTCTTTCATTATAAGAATCCTACATTATCCCTGATGAATGAGCTATAGAGAATTTTCAAAAAAGTTAGGGATCTGTATAAAAACTTCGATAAGGTAACCCGAGGTGTGAAAATACATTTTTTAAAAATTGGTTGTATATAAAGTAGGTTCATGAACGATTAATTTCATGAACCTCTGCTGCTGCTCCTGCTGTTCCGGTGTCAATCGATGTTTATGACGTTATAACGTCAAATATCCTAATACTATCTACCCGTGCGAAGCCGGGGCGGGCCGCTAGTAATAATCGGACTAATATTTTAAATGCGAAAGTGCGTTTGTTTGATCGATCATCCGATCATCATGACATTTTGCATACAAGTTCTCTGAAGTACGGAGAAGGACGAACCTTATATAAATAAATAAATAAATAAATATATACGGACAAATCACACAGATTGAGCTAGCCCCAAAGTAAGTTCGAGACTTGTGTTATGGGATACTAACTCAACGATACTATATTTTATAACAAATACATATATAGATACACATCCAAGACCCAGGCCAATCTGAAAAAGATCATTTTCCATCTTGACCTGGCCGGGGATCGAACCCGGTCACTCCGTGTCGCAGGCTGGCGTATTGACCGCTGCGCCACGGAGCTAGTCAAATAAAAACAAAAAATATCCCAAAAGTACTATTCCCGAGGTATCGACATTGACGCGGACGGAGCCGCGGGTTTGCTAGTTAGATATAAATGTCCAGAAACAACGTGGCTTTTTATCGCATAATGTAAATTATGATAGTCCATTTATTGAGGAAGGCTTTTGGGTATAAAACATTACGCTGCGACCAATAGGAGCGAAGCATCAATAAAAAATGTTTTGGAAACGGGGGAAAATTATTCGTCTATTGTAATTTGTATACTAATTAATCATAATAACAGAAATTAAAACGCGGACGAAGTCACGGGCAACAGCTATTATATACGTTTTACCTGATTTTTTGTAATATACAACAAACGAATATGTTTTGGAACTTCAGATCTTCACTAAACTTTTTATTGATTTGGTTTTCACACCGCAACGTGATGGTCGAAAGACGTCCCCCATAATTACTAGAGGGAGGTAATTAAAGACGAAATCAAAGCGAAATTGGCCACGGAGATGGCGGCCAGGCCATAATAGCAAAGGAGATGAGCCAGACCCAGCCCAGTCCTGAATATTAATCGACAAAGGAAATGATTAAAAATTCCATGTCGACAGCCCTGCGATCTGCCAAACAACTTTTTTTTAAAACACTGTTCGATCTAATTTGCATTATTTTTTCACTTTTTCCTTGTGAATAATTTAAATGAATCTTAAGAAATATCTTTCTTATTGTGTATGCGTTGAATTACAATACGTAGTTTAATATTCGTCGCGGTCGTCGTAGCGTTATTAAAAATGCTTTATTGTGATACTTTCTGTCCGGGATATTTGACTTAGGGGCTGTTTTTACGTCTTCGAAATCGAGAGGGCATTTTTTGTAAAAATCTACTTGGAATATAAGAAATTGATGGACTGTATATAAATACTAGCTGTGGCCTGCGACTTCGTCCGCGGCAATTTCTGTTATTATGATTAAGTAGTATAGATGAATAATTTCCCCCCGTTTTCAAAACATTTTTTATAGATGCTTCGCTCCTATTGGTCGCAGCGTGATGTTATATAACCTAATTTGCCTTCCTCAATAAATTGACTATCCAACACAAAAATAATTTTTCAATTTAAACCAGTAGTTCCTGAGATTAGCGCGGCCAAACAAACAAACTCTTCAGCTTTATAATATTAGTATAGTTAAAAAAATATTTTTATTGTTGCCCTATACTATAAATCCCATCCTAACTAATATTATAAATGCGAAAGTGAGTTTGTATGTGTATTTGTTACACTTTCACGTAGTAACTACTGAACCGGTCATCATTAAATTTTATACAGAGAAGGGTATAGGATATATTTTATCCCGGAACAAATACTATTCCATAGGAATCGACATTAACGCGAGTAGAGTAGCGGGCGAAAGCCAGTAGTTAATATAATAGAAAAAAATCCTTTTTAGAATCGTTAAAAACTAAAAAGTCTCTGTAATAGTGATGTAATTTAAGTCATGAAATATACTTGTATCTTATGTTTTTTGTTAATTTACGTAACAAAGAGTGGATTTGATTCAAACTTTGACACAGGAACAGATGTCCTAACAAAGTACGTTATTAACGAATGGATTCGCGGATAAAAATCCTGTTTTGCTGACTGCTGCACATTCTGAAATTAACACGAGCGGAGCCACGGGCTAGTATATTATAAATAGACGTTCATCATTATACACTTAACGTTAACGAAGTAAAGGTTTATAAGAACAAAAGCCCATTACCCACTACCCTTATATTTTAGAGACCTCCTAAAAGGTATTAGGCAGTGTAACAAAATTTAACGGATATTAAAAAGTTTAAACGGAGTTAATATTGACGGGCGTAGCAGATGGGAGAAAAGGGTTTCTTCAAAAGAATTCAAAACGGTGACAAAAAGGCGTAAAGAATCACGGGTAGGGATGGAGAGAGCGTTTTGCTCATACGATTCGACTGACGACTGACTTACGATTTGACTACACTTTGTTTCAATAAAAAAAACATATTTTAAATTACGATACAGTTTTTTTCACAAAATAATAGACAGATTTTTAATCGATTTTTATAGATTTATACGTGCTATTTTAATGTTTTTTTTGGTTGGAATAGATGGTTTTTGTAAAAAATGTTTGTTAGCTACACCAATGTCTTTGGCTACACTGAGCTAACTTCTTTGAATTTTATATATTTTTATGTCACAGTAAAAGGTAAAACACATTACAAATTAATATGCACATAATTGTAGTTATTAGATATTTAAAAAGCGATAAATGGACAAATTATAAATGATTAAATTCTGAAAACTGACCAAAACATGGTACATTTTTATACCTACTATGTATTAAGCAAGTAGGAGATTAAAAATGAATGTAAATTCTCATTGATAGTCAGCAACATAAAATCCTTCTTACTATTTTTTACTTTATTTTTTCCCTTGTACAATTTACGATTACATCAATTAATAAGCCTTGAATTCGACAGATTGCGTTATATTCGAATCGTAACCCTTAAAGGGTATTCCTAACTTATGCGGCGAAGAAAGCGTTCTAAGAATTAACAAAAATAAAAGGTGACGCTCCTCTGTTTACGGGGTGGCGAGGGCGAGCCTTAATTAAAGGCTTTCTTGGACTTTTCGCGATGCAATTTGCCTAAAAGACAAGAATTATTTTTATTGAAGTCATCACTAATTTCGGGGTAAGGGACGCTCTTTTGTTGTGGACAAATGGGGCTTAATTGCGCGGTTTTTGGGTCCAATACTGGTGCCAACTGGCAGCCAAATGGTTTGGAATTTTTCATTGTTTTTGATTCTGCGAATGTAGAAATGAATATTCGAAATTTCATTTATATAGTACTAGCTTTCGCCCGCGGCTCCGCCCGCGTTAATGTCGATCCCTCGGGAATAGTACTTTTTCCCGGGATAAAAGGTAGCCTATGTCCTTCTCTGTACTTCAGAGAACTTGTATGCAAAATTTCATGATGATCGGTTCAGTAGTTACGGCGTGAAAGCATAACAAACAAACAAACAAACAAATAAACAAACAAACAAACTCACTTTCGCATTTATAATATTAGTAAGGATAAGGAAGTAAGGATACCTCATTCAGAATTTAATTTTATTCATTCATATAAACATATCAAAATTTAAATTAAATTCGAATATTCATCTTTTACACTTGGGGGTTAGGCAGAGCCCAGGTCTACAAGACGTAACGGCCGCATTCATCATGTTGTTGTGAAGATGGAAAACGGAATTAAAAGAGTGATGGGTTGCCAGCCGCATCGCCTATTAAGCATGATTCCTCAAAATTTTGCCCATTCCCTCGATCGGCTACGATCTACACGGGAAGAGAAGTACCTGGCACGGTTTTTCTTTTCTCCCAGGCTAGCAAGGGATTTCAATTTATTTTTGTGACAATATACAATTTTAAGTACTATAATTACCGCTGTTGGTTTCTTATGTTTCGATTCAAGACCAAACCGTGACGTAGTCCATTAAGATCTATTTATTTATTTATTTAGGAATAACAAACAGTTACATAATAAAACCTTAAAGATTGTCGTGACGTTTCGCCTCACCTGCCGAGGATCAGCTACGGGGAGCGGGGGCCGAGGAAGCTCCGGCCGCGGACCCCGCCATCTACACGGAAATATTCTACTTCGCTTGACCACCGCGGCTGTAGGCGCGTCGCTTTTGTTTAGTCCCTAAATGTATTTAATTATTACACCAGCTATCCTAAAACAGTCCTTTTTTATTTAAATACCACCAGGATCCCACAAGATAAAACAAGGTGTACATAAAATTGATAATTATGCAACCCACAACGCTATTCATAGTTTAAATCTGTTCATGTTAAACTAAATTTGCCACCTGAGGTATATAGCTAGGTAGTAAAATAAAGTAAATTTAATTAATTCAATTTTTACAGTGTTGAAAGAGAGAAGTAGGGAAAGACAAAACAAAATATAAAAATAAAAAAGTAAACAAAAAGCATTGGGAAGAAAGAAAAACATCATAAAAGTAAGAAGATAACTAACTACAGGACTTTACATCATGTGAGCGTAAAAATGAGTTGAGCATTTTCTAAAATCATCAAATATCATTAAAAATTAGTTATATTATACATATACAAAGCTACATTTGCTAATAATATAATGTAATTATGTTCGAGGTCACGGGTGTCGTCGTCAACTGCTTGGCCGATGGTTGCAGGAATGGCATCGGGTACGCGCGCCCGGCCCGCCGCCCGAGCTGCTACTTGCTATTTCCTTTTCATCTGAGTGAGTAGTATCCCAATACCTTCATTCCCTTCCCAAATCCAACAAATTTCTACACTTTCCCAGCTTCAAAATGCTTTCAACGGGCAGGAGCGTCGGAAGCACACGATACCCACCTGCCAATCGTGGTGAAAGTCAAAGTCAAAGTCAAAGTCAAAGATTTTTATTCAAAATTGGATACATGTATCTCTTTTTGAACGTCATATTTTTATTTCTTATATATTTTTTTATATATGCAAAATTGAAATACTACTAGCGTTTCGGAACGACCACTGGTGAGAAGAATACGCCGAAAGAAACTCAATCCAGCCTTGGTCCCTACGTGCCTGAAGGGCTCTGAATACATTGTTAACATTAAATACAATTTTTCATACCATAGATTAATTTTAACATTTAATAATTGTTAACATTAAATAAATTTATATAAATTTCCACGCATTTTTATCAGTAATATAATCATCAATGCAGTAATAAGCCTTTTTTATTAACTGGTTTTTTACAATCGTTTTGAACTTAAGTAAAGGCAGACCTAATATTTCTGCAGGAATTTTATTATAAAAGCGTACTCCTAAACCCAAGAATGAATTCATAGTTTTCTGCAATCGCAATACTGGTGTAGCTAATTTATTTTTATTTCTCGTGTTTCGGTCATGGATATCACTATTTTTCTTATATAAATCAAGATTATAGCGCACAAACATAATATTCGCAAATATGTACTGAGAAGGTAAAGTTAAAATATTTATATCTTTAAACAATTCTCTAAGAGATTCTCTAGCACCAAGTTTATATATAGATCTAATAAAGGTGAGTATGGCTGGCAATATCCTCCCGTAGAACGAAGAATCCTTGGGAGAGGCTTTTGTCCAGCAGTGGACTTCTTACGGCTAGAATAATGATGATGATAATGATAGTAGGCCGATTCCACATGATATAATAAAATAAAGTAAGGAAGAAAACCTCCAAGAAAAATAAATTTAATAAATATGTACCATTTTTCAATCTGATATTCTCATTTCAAAGATAACAATAAGGACTGGATTAAAAATCTTTGTTCTTCATTCAGATATGAATCCGAAATCAGACGCACAGCTGCGTCTTGACGTATTTTAATTTAACACCGAAAAAAATCCTAATTAAGTTCGGGCAAGCTTAAACAAAATATAAGTAGTATTAATTATCTTTCTTCTTTGTTATTAAAACAAAAATGTGGGGACAGTTGTTGCAAATCCGAAATTTCGGGAGGGCAGAAATTAAAGTCATAGGAAAATAATTAAGAAGTGTAAGGGGATTTATTGGGACGGTACGTGATTAATTGATTTCTTGGTGTGCGGCTCCCGTTGTAACCAATTTTTATCGAAAAAAATTAATACTCAGAGACATGAGTATTAAATCTATTTTTAGGCGGTGATGAATATGGGTACCTCTGCAATTCGTCTGGCCAGCGAGGAGAGTGTAGGCCAAATCCTCTGTCTGCTCTAGGCAAGTGAGGCTTCTGTAGTACAGAGAGGGTCATGCTCCTGCAGTGGAGACTAAAAAGACCTGATGATGATGATGAATATGGATATTAACAGAAATCACACACCAAGAAATAAATTAATGACGTCTCTATTACATAAGGCATAGCTAGGCCTTAGGACCATAACACCTTCAGGCCACAATAAAATAATAGTCTGTTTTTTGCGTGTAGGAGGAAATCAGATTTACAGTAACCGGTTGCTAGCCGCCTTGTGTATAGACATGATGCTCAGATTTCAGCCATTCCTTCTCATCAGCTATTACAATCTTCGAGGAAGACATAATCCTTCTTTGTATCAATATAAATAGGTATGTGTATTTTAAGGTAAACTTTAAGGTACAGTGGCACCTTACTTTACCTTAGCCGGCAAATCATCCAGTGTTTTAGATATACTTATAGAAAACGGGATTGGAAAATATTATTTTATCCTAAATAAAAAAAAATAATATCTAAAAAGCTGTATTAGCTTTAAGTTTTACGTTTTAGTCTGTCTGTAAGTGGATGTGTTTGTCTGTTTCAACGTAGACGCCGAAGAAATTAACGAATAATGAGATTTTTTTCATTTGAAATTTAGTATATTTAGCGGGTTAGGTTTTGAACTATATTCTACTATGGTCAGCCATTAATATGATAGCAAAAAATTAAAAATAGCAAGCCAATCAGCACATGAAACTATTGCAGCAAGAATTAAAATTATTTTGACAAAGTTATGCAATAAGGAACCAAACTAATAGAGACAATGGGAGCCTACAATTTTCTTTTACAAACTCAGAAAGCAATAAGTGTCAATTTTTGGCGTTCACAATTCATCGGGAAAGTTATTAAAAATGTTTCTTGTTATTAATGTTCTACTGGACTAATTGGGATTGTAATTAAGTTTTTGGATAAGGTGAAACGTAAATTGCTTGTTATAAAGATCGTGATTAATTTCACAATACATCTTTTTCTTCCTCTAATTTTTACCCTATTAAGGTTAGCATCTGTATGTCAACTCTCTCCAGAGTTTCCTATTTCCAACCATATCGGCACTAGCTACCCGTACATCCATGTCATACCTCACACAATTTCTCAGCCTTCCACTTCCTCTATATTGTGTCATATTTATGCGAATCATCTTTTTAGCCACGGTCATAGTTCGAAGACTTAAAAGAACTAAACCATTTGAATTAGTGTAGTGATAAGTAATAACAACGTAGTGCAGTGTAATTGCGAATAAAGATATATGAACAAAGTGCCTTCCCCTTAATAGAGACAGTAAGAAAAGTGCCGACGGACATATTCTTATTCTATACTTTAAAAACTACGCAATGTAAAATTACTCATTAGCCAGCGTTTAGGCTAGAATGGAATAATATCCGCGTATTTAAATACAAATACCGGGAAAAAAATCTTTTTAGCCAGTTAATTTTAGTTTTTAGTTAGTAAATTCCTCTCGTCATGACCTTTTTTTTAAGTTGTTAACTAATTTTTTTTTCTCTTATGGTGCAATAAACAGTATTTTCTTTCTTTCCTGATAATAATGCTGTCTTTGTTTCTCCACACATTAATACATTTGATAAAATTAACATTTGTTAATACTTAATTGGCATTATTTTTTATTTTTTATAATGTTTTACGTTAATGATCACCTACTAAGAATCATGTGGGTTAAACCCACAGTTGAACCACCTTTTGGGCCTTGATTAGTCATAACGACCACCTCATTTATTGTAATATTCTTATTATTTATTTATTAACATAAAAATAATGTACAGCATAACAGTATTTTTTTTATTAGTTAGGGACATACTCTTTCAAATCTGTGGTTAGTACGTTATTTTTGTTGGTGTCAGCCGAGATGGCCGGGGCGGACCACAACCGCGGGGCGACATAGTATTTTTTTTGTTTTATTAAATTTTTACTTCAAGTTGCTACTTATTAAACATATTGTCTGTCTGTCATCCCATTATAGCAAATTTTTGAAACTACAGAACAAAAAATCGGTTTATACAACCGGCCAAGTGCGAGTCATTCGCGCACGAAGGGTTCCGTATCGTTATCAATGAAAACGGCAAAAAAAACATGTCTTTTGTATGGGAGCCCCCCTTTAATATTATTTTTATTTAATTCTTTATTTTAAAAGTGAATATATAACTAAATATTCTGTATATTTCGAGTGTCTACCTGTTGCCGTTATCAATAACGAGAAAAAACAAGCAAAAAAGTCACGTTTATCGTATGGGAGCCCCCATTAAATAATTATTTAATTCTACTTTTTAGTATTTGTTGTTATAGCGGCAACAGAAATACATCATCTGTGAAAAATTCAACCGTCTAACTATCACGGTTCATAAGATATAGTCTGGTGACAGACGGACAGACAGACAGACAGACAGACGGACAGCGGAACGAAATTAATAGGGTCCCGTTTTTACCCTTTGGGTACGGAACCTTAAAAAAAAGAATATCCTCGTTTAAAGACAAAATTGACACCCACGCGGGAGAAGTCGCACGCCAGCTAGTCTTTCATACTTTTATAAAGAACCCATATTAATACTAATGATAAATCTGTTAAGTGTTGGTATGGTCATGGAGTAAGTTACTTTGTTTTCAGAGAAATCGTGTTTATAATAAGCTCTATAAATGATACTAAAACTAAATTAAGGATTTTTAGATGTTTTCTGTATGTATGTATGAATGTATGTTCAAAAACATCCGAGTTCAAGAAAATTAATGTTTTTGTAAACTTGTATTTATTTGGTGTACAATAAAGTGTTACTTACTTACTTACTTACTTATGTTCCTCCATAACTCTTAAACGAATTAACTGAATTTTATGAAACTTGATAGATAAACATTTATACAGGACACAGGACTATGTATATAGTCTACTTATTTTTTTCTACAATTATTATAAGAGTGGCCCCCATACAAATATACGCGGACGGAGTCGCGGGCACAGCTAGTCATTAACACAATGTCTCGAAGGGACTGTCGCGTGATACCTCTCATTATGCGGAGGGTTCACTTGAAGTATTATTGCCATTTATTAATGGTCAAGTTCAACCCTACACCCTTCAAATTCGACCGATCTGTAAGTGAATTATTAAATTGGCGTCATTTGTCTCGGATGTTTTTGGAAATTGTTTCGGAATAAATGCGGCAAGTATAATGGGAACCTTTGGGCCAGAAACGACTGGGAGTGGTCTTTCAGACTAATATTTTTGACGAAGCATGTGGCGGATTTCTATCTGTAATTTCTTTGACGAAACATGTTGCTGATATTTTTTTTTGTAAGTTTTGACGAATTTTGTTGCTGATGAACCGTTGTAGCTCTTTGACGAAGCATGTTGTGGATAGTCTTGTGTAAATTTATAAAATAATTTCGGAATAAGTAATTTATTTTAATTCCAATTAATAAACGCGAAAGTACGTCTTTTTCCCTGTCAAGAAGAGTTATGTGTTTCGCGCGTATCATTTATCATTTGTGTTAGCCGTGTGGTATCCGGCAGAGTAGAGTCTTCCCGTGGATGTCGTAAAAGGCGATTTAGGAAATACAAGCTAAATAAAGCTTATAAACATCTGTGAGACCTCTCCAACCCGTCTGGCCAGCGTGGAGAGTGTACAAGTATGGCTCTAGTAGTACAGAGAGGGTAGTAAAAAGGACCTGATGATCGATGATAGATAGATAGATTTATGTTTGTAAATTCTTTATTACTTCTTATCTTCTAAACAGCTTAAATAATTTTGATAGTTAAATGTATCGTTAAGTTCGACTCAAAAATCCAAGTGTTCTTAGAAAGGTGTTTAAAAGGAGAATCAGTTTTTTTTAAATAATACCACTTGCTACAATCTTTTCTTGAATTAACCTTGTTAGTTTGTTTGTGAGCGTTAAATCTTGCAACTCAATTTTGAAGCACTTATCACTCAAACAGATTAAACTAATGTTTCAAACTCACCTTAACATCGATACGATATAAAAACATGTTTTTTGTTTATTTCAAGTATTTACTACGTTATTCTGTATAATTTGGTTATTATACTATACAGTAGTTTTTTAATGTGAAACAGACTTGCGGGTCTCCATAGAGCTGTAGGCATTCTCCTGTAGCTATATATTTTGATGTCATTAGGATTTAACTTTGTGTTTTTTTAATAAAAAAATATTGTTATGAAAAAATAGAATATTTCATTTATAATTGATAACATTTCTTATAATAGGTACTTATAATAATACTTGAAAGAAGTATTCGAAAAAGCCGCGACCCCAAAATCGCCTCGCAATATAACGGACATTAGAGCAGTTACACACTTAAAATCGCATAAAACATCGCCCTCACCTTTTTAATGGCTGCCCCCGGGAAAACAAAGAGAAAAAAAACTTGAAAAAAGTAGTGTACTGATATTTATTATTATATTAAAAGCAGATCGGGAGTAGGGTAACCAGGCGTTGATTTTTATACGATTGCTGAAGATGATTTTTTCTTGTTTTCTGAAAGAAAGAAAGAAAATACTCTCTATTGCACCATTATCAAAAGAAAAAAAACAATGAAATGTGAATCTAAGTTTTTGGTAGTCTATAAATAAATATATACGGACAAATCACACAGATTGAATTAGCCCCAAAGTACGTTCGAAACTTGTGTTATGGGATACCAACTCAACGATACTATATTTTATAACAAATACATATATAGATAAACATCCAAGACCCAGGCCAATCTGAAAAAGATCGTTTTCCATCTTCGCCTGACCGCGGATCGAACCCGGGGCCCTTGTGTCGCAGCCTGGCGTGTTAACCACTGCACCACGGAGTCTAAGATTTTATCTGAGAACTACTTAATCGGATTTAATAGATTAGTTATCTATTATTAATATAATATACTTTATTTGTTAATAATATGGTTATAAAGATGTTACAGATGTACATACAGGACACATAATTTGCTAGTTTGTGCATGCAAATTTATAGGTATTTAAGAAGAATTCTTGAACTTAATTAAAGAATCAGTCAAATCGATAGTAAGGTCTTCAATAGAGTTGGGGCATAATCTCGTCTAATCGTAAAAATATTTATTCTCATAACATTTACATTAAGTAAGACATTTTCGTAAAGTGTGACGATAGCCTTTGCTGTTTAAATGATAATTTATTATTGAATTGGCGTACACCATATTACTAATACGCAGTATTTGTATGCGATGTAGAAGTCATTGTTGGGCATATATTTTTTAGATCTTTAATACGCTAGTTTCCTAAAAAAATATAATTAGTCCGTCAGTTAGATATTCAGAAAATATTGGACACGTATTTTTTCTTTTGTCGATTAAACAAAAAATGATAAAGATATAGCCCTTTGAAGTTCCATATGACGTCATAGTTTGCTACAATTTTTCGCAAACTTTGACGTCACGAGCCCCCACTCCTGAACTTTGACGCGGTTTATCTTTATTATTTATTGTTTATTTGACAAAAGAAAAAATACGCGTCCAATATTTTTTGATTATCTAACTGACGGACTAATTGTTATGTTATTATTACGACCCAGGAAACTAGCCTATTGCAAATGGCATGGTCACCCTAACCAAGGGAGGCTTCACCGTCGGCTCGCATAGTACTGCGACCACCGAATTTATGGTCAAACTTGCCGAGAAGGCGACGGCGCGAGTTTTTATTATGATCAGCCCAGTGGACCGTGAAAGCAAGTTGCCGCGGGGAGCGCAATTTCCATACCTCATGTCCGCTTCTGTCGCCTTGGTACTTTCTTAATAAAACTTGTGGTTGTCTCTTATTATTATTTGAATTTCATTTTTAATGAAACGTGTTACAGCAATAATTTTTACGGGTCTTTTGAGGTATCGTAAGAATTTCGTTGTGTCTCGTATTCCCATTAACTTCACCACAGAACTCATGATTCTTATGTTCCAATGTTTAATGCCATTTGGTGGAGGATTGATAGTTTTATTTAATTACCCTACACTGTCCCACTGCTGGGCAAAGGTCTCTCCCATTAAAGTTATACAGTTAAATCGGTGGCCTAAGCTGATCGGGTTCTGAAACACTTGTTTTCTTTCAATCCGTGTTTTGCATATTTAGAAAACAAGACACTTAGAATACCTGGTATTCTAAGTGTCTTGTTTGTACTTATATTTTGAACTTTCACACATAGATTTTACTAGTAAAAATACTAGACCAGTATTTTAAATAGTACTTATATTGTCTAGTTGTCTCGTAAGTATGTAGGTAGCCTGTGCCTGTACATTTAATTAAGAAACAAAAACAAAACTCACCAAATTAAAACATTTATTCAGAAGCTTGTTTGCTTTTAATTCATTAAAAATATAAACAACACAAAATAAACACGAGTTGGCAAGAAAAATTCGGGATCTAGCCATCGGGGGAAGGGAGGGGAGAGTAAACAGTCTAACTCCGGATGAAAAACTTTAAGACGTGAAAAATGGGAATATGAAAAGAAATAATTTTCCGCGTCAGTTCGCTGTGCAAATGAGCTGAATGAGGGAAGTCATGCGAATGATTGAGCGCTGAGACAATGTTCGAAAGAAGGTTATTTAGTCGTCAAAATAATAGGTACATACCTAGACAGAATTATATATTTATTATTGTAATATAAGATCAAAAGAAAAAAATGTGTAAGTTGGTGATCAGGCAACCACTTAATTGTGATTGCCTTCAGTTGTTGGAAATAAGAATCAAGATAGCGATAGGTTTCAAGCTTATCGCTTATGTTCCTCCATAGTTTTTGTGCCTGATTAACAAATTATTAACTGCTCAGGGCATCACGTCCCCCACACTATAGTATTAAGAGCCCGCCATATGCCAGGCGGCGTGGCGATACAAACGCGGATGGTCTAAACGCGTTGACTACTTTCGTTTTTTAGGAATATTCAAGGGTTATTCGAAAAAGAAAAACATATGATGGCTGCCTTATCTGTAATGCAATAATAATCAAAAGTTTCAAGGTTAATTTTAATTTATTTGGTGAATAATGCTATATACCGAGTAAATTAGACGTGATTTGGAGGCAACTTTGCAATTTTTTTCTATCGAGAAAATTTAACGCAATCGTGTTTTTGAGTCAGATAGTTACCAGAGTTAGTCCTGAACTTTGCTGCATTTTTATTTCAACTTGAGTATTGAATTATTATTGATATAACAGTCAATCATGCAAAGCAGTGTGAGGTAGTACGGGCCCTTAAAGAATTTATGGAAGACAGACACTGAGTAATGAAATGTAATTTAATTTAATTGGCAAAATTTAAATTCAATGTAATTGTATAATTTCTTGTAATATGAAATATAAGATGTGATCTGTTATATATGTAATTGGATTTTTTTTATTTATTTATTTGTTTATAAATAAATAAATAAATTTGATTGATTGATTGAAACACTATCATCCTCATCATCATCATTCCAGCCACAAGAAGTCTACTGCTGGACAAAGGTCCAAGCCATCCATGGGAGGATATTCTCATACTCACCCATGGACCTAGGGATAATCTTAGATCCATGTACTCACCATGCTTAGCAGGGATAGCGAGCGCAGTTTTGAGGCTTCTTGTGCTTCCGACGCTGCTGCCCATTGGAACCACTGTAAATAAGGTCGTTCTGAACCTTATTTATCTCGCAAAATACTTAAATTAGGAGTTTCAAATCTAAGTAATATGATTTTTGATTATTTCATCTCCAAAAATTGAAGATGAAAACACGTTTTGATAAAATTTTCTCGATAGAAATATTTTTTGAAA
Organism: Elegia similella; assembly: GCA_947532085.1. Taxonomy (NCBI): domain Eukaryota; kingdom Metazoa; phylum Arthropoda; class Insecta; order Lepidoptera; family Pyralidae; genus Elegia; species Elegia similella. Next base: position 8,778,921 of record OX383937.1, read on the forward strand.
AATGGTCTTCGTTCGCAGAGTTTTTGTTATTGTAGCTCAAATGCGACGAATGAAATAATGATTTTTAGACTAAAAGATAGGTTATTAGTAATTCATTAAAATGTAAATATGAAAATACAATTAACCGGTCTGATTTTATATAAAATAGAAATAACGAATTTGGCGCTTACGTTTTTTTCTTTGAGCGACTCGAGACTATCTCCTATCTCATCATTCACGGGCTAAACCGCCAAGCGCTATCCCTTGCGCGCACTTGATCAGTCCTTTGCCGAGCGAAGGTACCAAACATTTGAGGCCTCGCCTTAAGCTGAGGAAGGATAGAAATTGGTTTACTTTGGGAACTTTACTCACTCAGATTAATAGGGGGGAAAGCAAGTAGTAGCTCGGATACTGGGCGCGCGTACCCGATGTCTAACCTGCAACCACTGGACAAGCAGTTGATGACACCCCCGACCTGTGGGGCACCTTATAAAACACGAAAAAATATTATATACCCCGCTCTAGGGACAATACTCATTTGCCCTTGTCAATAGTGGAAGAATTGTCTTATGTATTCCATGACTAGACAAGGTAAAACTGACTAAATATGACTAACTCAATTTAAACAGCTGGCACCAACATGGCCTATTCCAGCACCGCTACTGAGAAATAGATAGGGTATCGTGATACCCTATCTATTTCTCAGTAGTAGTAGTAGTTTGTGGAACCCGTGGGTTAGCTTTGTTTTTCAAATAAATACCAATTCAAACAATTTTTTTTTTTAAATATGAAATGGGTTTACTCTTGACCATAATCTAGGCCAAAGGCAAAGGTATGGTCTAAGATCGAGCGAGCTCACCCAGAAAAAGCCTATTGACTCTAACTTTAAAAAGATTCAGGCTATATGCTCTCGGAAGTACACATATAACCTGAATCTTTTTATATTTGTAAATGTAAGATTTTTTTATTGAATTAAATGATCTACATACATACAATGTTAGTTTTTGACTTGTGTTGGCAATTCACTCACACGATTAGAAAATATACGGCCAAATACCTAAGTAATATATTTTGACATGATAACGTCTTTATATAAATCGGTGAAAGTCGGCTGCACGCACGAAAAAATGTCTCGTTCCGTGTGCAAGAGAGAGCGTGGTACATGCGATAGAGAGACAGGGTCGCTCGGCTTGTGACGCATCTACCACTGTCCCACCGTTATCACGTAAAACTATCGTTCGTAAACAGACTTTACAGACAAACAATTTTTATTATTCCCGTTTTTCGTTGGTTTCAACGTAGGTTAACTCTTATTCCTTTGAAAACCCCGGAAACCTTTAATTAGTAACCGTCGTGTTTAAAATTGATTAGCATTATCTTGTTTAAGTAAACTTGCGTTTTAGTGGATCATTCAAGTCGATTACGATAATCCTATATGTATATGTATAGCCTATATAACAGTCTAAATTTAGCAGAAAGATAACGCAATCAGAAATACCTTCTTTCCAAGCTTACATTTTTTTCCGAACAACTAATTCCATCTAGTGGCGAATAGCAAACAATTTTAGTTGTGCTACGCGCGACAGTGCCATCTATGAAAAGCCTTACACAACGAAAATTTTATTTTAATCTTAACAGGAAACCCCAGAATAAGCATTCAGCAAAAGAGTTAGCTATATATAGATATTTAAGTATCCCGGAATTTATTGTACGATTTTTATTTATGCAGTTGAAGCTATTGCTATTACAAAACTAAGGAAAGAGACATTTTGATAGACCAGGAAATATTAATAGTATGCTAGTAGTGCCATCTTGTAGTGAGGGGCTGAATTAATAAACAAGTTCTTGCGAGCGACGAAGACCCACTACTGTTAGAAAGAAATAGCATTATCATCGTCTGGTGACGCTACCAATGACGAACGTTGCACACATAAGCAGTGCCTACGATACACAGATAGCATACGTATCGTAGCTAGAGGTATTTCATAACCACTTTGTATGTTCTGTTTGCCTGGTACTGTGGAATAATGACTGCTACGTTCAACATGACGAAACTGACGAGTGTGCTGCTTGGTTTTTTGTTCGTTCGCGCAACACACCGCTCGCTCAACACGAGATTTTCTCTTAGGTAGGTAAATTTTTACTAAGGTTTGTAATAAAGTATTTTAAAAAAGCTGTTTTATAGAAAAACAGAGTTCTTATCGACCAAAACCATTATTTTGTAAAACATCATTTTTGTAAGTTTTTGATAATGTTTTTATTTATTTCAGTATTTGAACGTCTAGCAAGTTGTTGCTTTTTGGTCTGGAGCTAGAAATAAAAATAAATTCTTATGTGGTCAGAGATTGACACGGTAAACTGGGTGGAGGCACATTTCATTCACAATAGATCATGCAAATTTTTCGATCGCGCATATATGTCTTGATTCCGGTCTAGAAAACCATTATTGCAACAGCATGATGATTTTAATGTACTCTGATGTTTTGATTCGATATACATGTAAAGCTTGGAAGCTGGCTTAATAGAATTATAATACCAAGTTATAAGGCCGTACGTAAGGCAGACAGCAGACCATAACAACTGTCACCAAATCATATATGAAGGCTGCTATTAATAGGGACTCGGAAAAACGCTCGGATAATGATGATGCTACTTACGAGTACTACTAGAAATGAGGTCAAGAGTCAAGACAGATAATTCACAAGACAGGTAAGACTACGCTTTGCAGGGCCCTGGCTTAAGGAAAGTCATAATGATATGTATTGATATTATAAAGAGCCTATTAAACTTCGTCAGGCAATGACATAGATCTTCAAGAATATCGACAGGTATACAAGGCACTTCTGTGAGAGAGACTAGCGCTCCTAACAAATAATCGTTTGAATTTTACCACCACTAAAGGCGCTAGGTGGCAACCGAAAACGCATTTTCGAAGATATGAGACCTAGTTAAGTAGGTACATCGTTAATATCGCCCCTTAGCCTCTTTGGAATCATTAGGTACTTCTTATTGCATTTCTATCTATAAACACCTACATACATAGTATCACGTCTTTTTCCCTTGCGTGGTAAACAGAGCCTAGGTCTATAAGACCTTATGGCCACATTTAGCATGTTGGATGGCGTGTAGATGGAAAACGGAATCAAAATAGTGATGGGTTGCTAGCCGCATCGCCTATTGACATGATTCCACAGATTTTAGCACAATCCTTCGATCGACTTTTACGATCTACGCGGGAAGCAGCTGGCACATTCTACGTATTTTTTTCTGCCAGACCAGCATGGAACAGTCGCCATGCGGTAATGTGCCCAGAAAACTGGCAGCATTGTCACGTTGAATGGCAGAGCTGCCATTCAACCGCCACAGCTACCGCTGGGTCTCTCAAACGGCTCAAATATACGAGTATACGCCTTGGCGACGTATATATTTTGAGTTATTTGGGGTCGAAGCCGTGGGGTCCATAAGTTTGTGAGCAAAAGGCTGGTGGAGGTGTCGAGTGACCGGCAGAGGGCTGGTAACTATCTTGCCTAACGAATAAACATTGCATTTCTTATCTTAGTTAGTTATCATCAATCTGTATGATGTGTAGATTTTGAAAAATATTTCAGTTTTGCGAGAGCTAAGAACTTTTATACAAACGTTTTGTATACCTTAAAGTTCTTTAGGGGAGAGTTGGTCGCCCAAGTCCCTTAAATAAAAATCATATCAGCCGTACAAAAGTGGCATGTGTGACGTCACATCAGTCTGGTCTTAGCAAGGCGCTGTAATGGACTAGGCAAAGAATGTGAGTCCAACGTTACTATCTCAAAGACGGACGTTTTCGATATTTCTTCCAAAGCAAAAAGAAAAAAAATATATGTATGTGGCCAAGTATGTTGTCTATTTTAAAATATAGCTACAAATCTGTGATAATGAGATGGAGGTAATTGTTTCATCATTAACATCATCGCCAGTTTAACCTGACCCACTGCTGTGTATAAGCCTCCTTTTGCTTTACGGCGAGCTCTGTGGTCTAGTGGTCATTTGATTGCGATTTCCAATTTATGGCCATGGCCTTATGACCTTGGTTCGGTCTAGGCCATAAGGGTTAAATACGTCATTAATATGTTTGTATGGGTAACAATAACAATAAAAGTCAAGGACATTTTAATAATAAGTATAATATTATATAACTTTATATTTTATAACAAATATAGAATAGCATACAGAAGTATGCGTTGTGGGATCAATAAAAATGTATTTACACGAGTATTATTAAAGCTAAAATTAATTTAAATATTCCTCAATAACTATAATTTTAACATGTTGCATATTTACATAAAAAATAATACTTCTAAATAATACCAGTCGTCAAATAAAGGCAGTTGATTCGTACGTAATATTTACAATTAAATACAGTCACATGTATGGACGGATTACAATTAAGTCTCATAATTTTATAAAATTAACAAGTTAACCAACAATAAGGCACAATACTGATGGATACACTGATAACTTATAATGTCTTTTAATATGACGTAGAACTGCTATCTGGTCGCAATTGCTTCGTCTGGACGTCATCGTAAGCTATAGTGAATATACTCTTCTTCTCCGTTATTGGCATCCTTTTGAAGTTACCTGTCTGTTGAACCAAGGTATTCATGGCAATTCCTGAGTCGTTGTCATCGATTTTACCAACATTTCTCACTTCAGGTATCGTATCTCCACCTATATTAATTTTTGAAACGTGCACCTCAGGAGCTGTTACTATATCTTGTTCGTAGCTTGTAGATATAGAAATACTGTGAGTTAAAGCACTTTCAGATATATCTTGTTTTGATTCATTCTTTTTGACGTCATCTTGGTTTACATAAACCGGTTGTTGATCTAATGATTGGCGAGCTGGAACGTTTGGTTGTGCTCCTAAATATTTAGGGATATGTGTTGGCTGTATGTAACACAGAGGATTCTGATTTTCATATTGATGTTCATATCTGTGCTCGGAGTGCTGCAACAATGGATGGACATCAGGTAAAGGACCTTCAGGAACTGGTGTAACCTTTTCTTCTTTCAAAAGCCGCGGGTGAATGAATTCACTTTCTTTTTCCTTGAAGTTTTTTTTTGCCTCATCTTTGTTCATAATTTTACCATATCGTCCGGTTTTGTCTTCTTTCGCGGGTTCCTTGTCAGATTCGATTTTGGACTTTGATGGTCGTTTGGGTTTATTTGGTGCTGTTTTTTCTGCTGCTGGTTTTGCGGAAGCAGTTCCAGCTGACTTTTTGCCATACCATTGCATATATCGTGGTAAGCTTTTTTGTGCATTCTTAGAGTTCTCCGAAGATTTTATTGACTCGTTACCTTCATCTACTTTCTTGCTACTAGATTCCGCTCCGCTTGAAGTTTCTTTTTTGCTAGGAGGTAATTCTTCTAAATCTGCTGTTCCTCTGGTAGATTCAGGTCTCTCTACAAGTTCTCGAGCTTCTGTTGATGAACCTTGCCTAGAAAATATTAGATTTCGTTGATCTTTCATTGCGGAACTACTTCTACTTTTGTTTTCACTATCCTTACTACTTTCTTGTTCAAGCGCTAAAACTTTTCTTGGGCTTTCTTCAACTGATGATTGTCTTTGCAATCTTTGCCTTTTGTCACTACTTGCAGAATTCACCTTCTCATCTAAAGAGTCAGATATCTCCATTAAGATTTCTTTTCTCAGTTTTTGTTTTCTATCACCATCTGTTAGTTTAATTTGTGTTGAGCAAACTGTTTCATTTTTAGATTTAGTTACTGTACTTTTTGTTCTATCACCGTATTTTTTAATGTGTTCTTCTCTTTCATTTGTTTTACTTATCTTAACATGTTTTTCACTTTCTAATGAGGGTGAAGCTTCGCTTTCTTCTAAAATTGGGGTCTTAATTTTCCTTTTTAAATCATATATCCTAATACTTCTTCTTGGATCTTTGTATTTTATTTTCTTTTTAGGTTTCTTTCTTTTCACCCATGCTACTTTATTTGTACTATCTTCTGTTACCGTTTGCGACTCGTCTTCACTATACGAATCATTATCACTTCTAGCTTTCCTTCTTAAAGGCTTAAGTAGTTGAGGCTCGGTTTGAGTTCCAATATGACATTCAGTCTGAGTAGCCATTACGGAATGCCCTGGTAGGCTTTGAGTTTCTAATTTACTTTCAACCTGAGATGCTGTCTCTTGGTTATGTAAAAGCCTTTCACGTTCTATAAGAATTTGGTGAAGAAGTTCGTTTTGCTTTCTTAACGACGATTCTAAAAGTTCTTGATGGATAGACGATTTGTTCTGCATTTGTAATAAAGCACTCTGTAAATATTCCGTCTTAAGTGGTACCGCTCCTGGTACTTCAGAAGGCACATTTGAATATTCATGATATTGATTAGTGGCATCAACTGCCAATTGTGACTTCTGGATGAACGTCTTAGTATTCTTATCATCTTCTATATTATCTAAGTCAGTAGTAACCTTATCCATTTGTTCTCGAATGTGTTTCGCTTCTTCCCCTTGTTCACGTATAAATCTCTCCATTAAAAGATCTTTACCACTATCAACTACTACATACTGTGTATGAGGAATAAGTGTAACGGGTCGTTGCTGGTGTACGGGTAAATTAACATACCTTTCTTCTTCATTTTTACCACGTGTTACAAGCCGTAAGATTTCAGTGTTTCCTTCTTTGATAAAATAGTGATCCCTACCGAGGGAAGATGGAGCGTGACCTTTTTCTTGATATTCTACTTTTGTTTTAATATCAGCCTTATCTTTGATAGTTTTGTTAACATCAGACTTAAGAAAGACGCCGACATCTGACCCACGATCTATTTCATGTCTACGTATAGAGTCATTGTCATGATCTCTATGATGGTAATGTAATGTAGCGATTCTATCATAACCATTTTCTAAATCTTCAATGTATTCTTTGTGTTTATTTGCAAAAGCTTCTTGAAGTTGCATTTCTTTTGTGTAGATTATATTGGGGCCATCCCTGGAATAGATATAATGATAGTCATGAGTACACAAATATTGAGTACTACTGAATTTCGGATGTCGTAGAAATGAGAAAGGTTTCTTCGACATCCCAAATTCTGAAGAATCCCGATTAAAAGGCAAACATCTTATATGCTGGTCTAGGAGAAAAGATAAAAATAAGAAACGTAGAATGTGCTAGCTGCTCATTTTCCCGCGCAGATTATAAAACCCGACCGAGGAAATGGGCAGATAGCAACCCATCACAATTATGATTCCATTGTCCACCTACACGCCCTCCAACATGTAAATGTGGCTTTAGGTATTATACACCTAGGCTCTGTATACCCCGCAAGGGAAAAGACGTGATAGTATGTAAATATATACGGACAAATCACACAGATTGAGTTAGCCCCAAAGTAACTTCGAGACTTGTGTTATGGGATTCTAACTCAACGATACTATATTTTATAACAAATACATATATAGATAAACATCTAAGACCCACGCCAATCCGAAAAAGATCATTTTCCATCTTGACTTGACCGGGGATCGAACCCGGGCACCCCGTGTCGCAGGCTGGCGTGTTAACCACTGCGTCACGGAGCTTGCCACAGAGCTAGCCACGGAGCTAGCCGCTAGTATGTACGTATGTAGAAACTAAAAAACTATAATAATTATTATACCAAGTGCCGATGGCACATTGTTATACATCTTAATGACCAATTACAAAAGGAGATTTTAAAATTTAAATTATAAGTCGGACCCTACGTATTATACCGAAGCAAAAAGAAAAAAAATACGTATCATATGTGTAACTTTACTTTCCAAAATATGTCATCAAGAATAATTACCTCATGCGAAAGGATTGTCTCTCATTATTGTATCTATAATCATTGTCTTCTGCAGCATGAACAAATTCCTGCCGTAGGTCGCCTGGTGTTGAAGCAGGCTTCGAAGGTGGGTCTTTAGATCTATAGTTCCTCTTATTAAATTTCCATTGTGTCGGTTTCGTCCTCAAGTCTGCTTGTTCCGCACTCCATGCCTCCCTTCTCCTCCACTCAGTCGCTTGTATAGATTTGTTTTCTAAATTTTGCGTCGACTTGTTTTCCCTCCCAAGGCCCTTGTCGCGCACCACTAAATGCACGTCGTCCTCTGTGGAGTTGACACGTATCACTCTTTTCCTAGAATTTATTAATGAGCATCTATGTACCAAGCTGTTTTGTTATAACTTAAATAAGTATTAAAATGTAAGATCAGAATGATAAAAAAATATATGTGTGAGTACTAGTTGATAAAGGAATGTTCATGCAGTTAAGTGTTTTTAATTCAATATATTAAAGTAAAGTGTGTTTGAGACAACAATAGTATTGTTAGTAAAAGTAAAATAAATAAGAGAAAATAATTACCTACAACGTAGCAAAGCTGTAGTGAAAACATGCACGTAGAAATTAGTTGGTGCATTTAAGTCTGTTAATAACAGAAAAGTAAAATCAATAAATTTCTAAACAGTAACCAATCATACCGTTAAATACATCAAATGATAGCAATGAATTGCATGATAAAGCTGAATTTGAAGTAAATATATAAATATCAAATCAATTATTTAACAATATAATACTAATTACCTTGGTGGCATATATAAGGGACATCCTTCGCATATACAACAACATATAAGTAGTAGTAATATGAGGGCAACTAGAATTGCCAAAAGTATTAACAACCAGAATAGAAGTCGGCTTTCGGCTCGATATAGTCCCTGAAATAAAAAAAAAACGACGTTCATTAGAGAAACTAAAACACGAAAAAAGGAAGAAGTAGGATAAAAATTATTATGAATTTCAACTTTTTCATGATTAGTACCCATTTTCTTATTGGCATGCATGCGACATTCAAGATTTTCTTTGTAGGAAATATTGTCTTTATAAACTTACTGAATCACTATTATCAGCAGAAGACGCATGATTATTCTGGTTATTCTGGCTAGATCCTCCACCTGTATTTACTACACCGGTATTAAGGTTGGTCCCGGTAGAACCTGTTTCAGTTTGAGTTCCTCCACTGCCTGAACCTGCACCGGAACCATGAGTGATACCAGTGCCAGAACCAGTTGTATATATTGTGACATTTTTCGCGAGTTGTTCTTGAAGTTTTGCTACGTTAATAGCTGTATTTTCCGTCATTCTCACTACAGCTACAACTTCGCTCCTGAAAAACAAATATATGGTATGTGAACTTATGCATATAGGGTGTTATAGAGGAATAAAAATACTACGTTTAATACTAATACGTGTACAACCATTATAAAATCTTATTCCATTATATATAATAATAGCATTTTAAGAAGAACAATGTTATACTTGATGTAATCAATGTTGCTAAAAGGCAATATAATAGGTTTTAACGTTTAATCTATTCTAGGAAAAAAATCGAAGTTATATTTTACTCGTCGCTGATTTTTTCGGCATTATCTCAACAATAAAACAATCCTTACAAACACGTTTACTTTAATAGTGCATTTTAAAATTATATCAAAATAATACAATTTTTTTTTTTTTTTTTTTTTTTCGGTGGACATCAATGTAGTTTTAAGACTTACTTTTCTTGACTAGACTCCTGACCACTTAAATCTGTAGCACCATTGTCTCTTCCTTTGTATGGCTTAATCTCAATTATAGTAACTTTTCCTCCAGATAATGTGCTTAGCACCTCTTCCAATTTTTGCCTATCTGGATTTGCGCCCGGGACAATAAAAGACATCGTCCTTGTTTTACTTTCTGGCGGATAAATCTTTACTAAAGTAGAGGAGTACAATCTTGGAACACCAAGGTCGTACGCTCTTATAGTTAGAACAAAAACATCGTTCTCTTGTTGAGAATTGTACTGACGTCTTTGTCTATGAACGTTCTGTTTCTTCGTTCTTTTAAGTGCTTCTAGAAGATACAGTTCACCTGAAAATGTTAAGAACAATTAGAAACCTGTCATGTCAATTCTGTACTTAAACATCTAAGAGAATTAAAATCTTGAATAATAAATACCTGTCTCTTCATTTATAGCGAATTTCCCATCAGGACTCCCCTGTATTATTTCATATCTGACTACATTGTTTGGCGGCTCTGTGTCTTTGTCAACTGCCTTTACAAAAGCGGCTGATGTAAAATTATTTAAGCTAGGCGTTAGTACAAACTCGTACAACGCTCTTTCAAATTCAGGTGGGTTGTCATTTACATCTAATAACTTAATAATTAATGGCACTGTTACTCTTAAACCTACTCCATCATTATCTCTAGCCTCTACTAAAAAATGCAAGTCTGGCATTGCTTCACGGTCGAAGCCGTGGTTGTTCGTTGCCACAGTTATTAACCCTGAAATGGGGTCTAAATGTAGGGATGTATTTAGGTATCCTAATATGGCAGTGTATTGAATCTTCCCAAATGCTCCCGTATCGACATCGTCTGCAGCAACTTGAGCAACCCTCGTGCTAGCTGTGACGTTTTCAGGGACTTCTACGTCATATGATTGTGCTAGGAACACCGGAGGGTTGTCGTTCACATCATTGAGATAGACAGTGACATTGGCAGACACTGATAGATTTGTTGCTGGACCAAGCTCTTGAGCTAATATCTGAAATAGGAAAAGACAACATATTTTATTTTTGAAAGAATCTCCAATGTAACGATTGCAACAAGGATGACCTTTTAAATATGAATTTTTACTGCAATTTAATTTTGGCTGAATATGACACCATACAAATGGTCAAGAAAACAATTTATTATAGAACTCATAATTACATACGAATACTGAATGCAAGATAAAGCGAATGAGAAAGGTTAACCTGGGTGATAAGAATCACCTTAAAGGTCAGGATAAATGTGTGGGGCAAAAGATCATTTTGCACAGATATAGCTTGTTATTAACCGACTTCAAAAGGAGGAGATTATCAATTCGGTTGTATTTATTTTTATCATTGTAAATTTCATATAAATTTCAGAATGACAGTTGATCAATCAGTTTAAAACATTTACTTAACGACATAAAAGTAGGGTGTAATTTTGATTCCTTTTTTATTTAAATCTGTAGGTACAACGCAACGTATGGTAGAAACCTAAAAGCACAGGAAAAACCTATTTACCCTAAAAGTAACAATGGCCTAAGATTGCCTATGTTAGGTACATAAATAGAAACACAGTTACAAGGTTCTTTTTCTAACTGTGTTTCTATTTGCTATCTATTGTGTACATGAATAAATAAATAAACAAGAGTTACTTTTTACTTCCAGTGAGATATAGGTTTTTATTAATTCCTATCCTACCACTGGAAAATGTATGTTTTCGGCAGCAAGTAAATGCAAAATTAAACGCTGCGTTGTGCACTTTTTGGGAAGGGGAAAAAAAAAATATCTTGCGTCAGGACACGTGACTTGAGTCCGCTGGCGCTGCTTAAGAGAGGAAGTAATATCCCCCTCTCTTTCTACCGCGCGGAGTTTTCACTTCTGCCGGTACTCACGGAGTGCAACCTGTTGTTTTTTAACATATTTTTTGTATGCCTACCTGAAATATCACCGACTTCCGAGCTTCGAAGTCCAGCATCGTATTATCCCTCACTTTGATGATGAACTGGGCATGTCTCTCGGCCACTGTTGGGGTAATCTCGAAGGTTCCGTTATTGCCCACCAGCGAGATAGAGAAGACGCCATTTTTGCCAGCATCGTTGTCATTCACTTGAGGGATGTAGGGGTCGTTGAACGTTAGTGCTGTACCTTGAGGAGCGTTCTCGTCTAAGTAGCTGACATAGCTGAAAGTGAGAAGGGGACTTTCTGAAGTATAAGACACACAGACGTAATGTTACGTGCCTCTAACTGAGTATGAGAATATTGGTTATGTATGTTTCTTAGGCTTTGACCTGTTTCGCATGAAGGGTAGGTATACCCTCTCCTCAGGCTTCTATGTATATACGAGTATATCTATCATCTAAAATGGTGTGCCTTTTTTATACTTACCTACACAGTGATATCAGTATCACCTTAGCTTATAAATGTCAGAAAGCGGAGTTTTTGTTTTTATCCCTTGAAAAAAAGTCCCTTTTGCTGCCAACAATACTTAGGAATATAATTTTTTCTTGAATTGTTTTCTATGAGATCATAATATAACGCAGGTTAGTTAAAAGGTCTATTATTACATAAAAGATGAAGATGAAAAACTAAAACCCGGATACTAAATTTCCTGACATATTATATGTCACCCGTTAGTTTAAAAGAAAACAAACATACATATACATAATGGCCAAAATCATAACCCTTCTTTTGGCTTCGCCGGGTAAATAGACTGATGCACTGTAAAAATATTTTTGAGCAAGCTGATATACTTACAACTGGTTCTCAAAGTACGGCGGCGAGTTCTCCCTTTCAGGCAAGATGAACGCAAGCTGGACGGTCGAGGACATGGCCTCAGGCTCCTCCCTGGAAAGGCGAACCTCCTCAGCAACCACAGTGAGGAGGATAGGGGTGCCTGCATGAGATATCGCCGCAATTTCTTCAACAGGCCGTTCTAGGGTCACCTCACCTGAAAATTAAAGGATACTGTGTTGAAGTTTGGAAAGCGTTGGCGGTCTTCAAAGCTGAATAGAAAAATATACTTAAGCGCCATCTTTTACTTTACAACGTTACTAAGTCACTTTGAAAGGGTTGTAATTCTCATTTCTTACTTTATACTCGTTACTTTAATACTCTCAGTGTTAGTACCAAACAAAATGGATAGATGTCACTATACAGAATTTCTGTGATTTACCAAGTATTTTTTAGTCTATCGCTTGTATGTACGTATATCATCAAAGAGAAACGTAAGTTAAAGTAAAAAACATACATAAGTACTATCATTACGTCTTTTCCCTTGTGGGGTAGGCAGAGCCTTGTTCTTAAAATAATCAAGAGAGCGTAACACTTAATATTCGTTTACGACAATATTATAATTTAATTCGTTCATAGAGATATGTATTCTTTTTTATTATGGCATTTTGCGAAATGGTATGGTAGGCGGCAGAACGAAATAGAGAACAGGTGCCGACCCCATATCAAAAAGTGGGGTTAAGTTATAAAAAGAAGATTATTGCATTTTGCGCTGAAAATTGTTAGTGAACTGGCTTTATTTATTTATTTATAAGCTAGTAAAATGGTGTAGAAGCAAAATAAAAAAAAATCGGCATGCTAGTTTTTGAGATATCTGGACCTGAACATTTAAAATAAAAATGAAAAAAATACACTGTGTACAAATAAACACTTGCTTGGCCAACAACTTTTTACTATTATCTACTATGTCACTGACCTCGACGATCAAAACAGCTGATTTATCGATTTTAATAAAAAAAAATATATTTTGTATGAAAAAACAAAAAAAAATATAGCGTGTCGATTTCTTAAAATTTGATAATAAAGCGTTTCTTTGACCTATGGGACCCAGCCCTTAAAATATTTGCGCTTAAATGGACCTTTTATATATTTACCAACCACCCAGTTCTTTTCCTGCATTCCCCTTGGTCCTTTTTGTGTCATACCTTCATTCATAAACTTAGCTAATTATGTATTTACATCATTGTTCTGCCTTATTAAACTTTCATCATGTCAAGTACATGTCAGCGATAAAAATGTAGTTAATTAACATACAAAGTGTACTCCTCCATCATAAAATAATGAAGACCCAGAATTGACACTTCATGTTATAGGTATGTGCTACATATTGTAACACCACAGCACCGTGACCTTACAATAGGTACTTAGGGTAAATTACCAAACCCATTCCTTGATCAGGGTGAAGTCAGATAGTCTTTTGTCAGATTTGGTATAACCATCAAAAATTCTATTGATTATTGCATCGTAAAAAGAGGGAAGGAGAGGGAGAGGAAAGCCCAGGCACAGCTATTTTAAACAGATAAAGGAAAAAGTGGAAAGGGTTTCGTACCAGGATGTGAAAAGACTGGCAGAGAATAGACCAAGATGGAGGGAGCTCCACAGACAAGAGCGTTGCTCTTAAATTTTGATGATGATTGCATCGTTATGCTATGTATGTGTATGCAATAAACAGGAAATAGAAGTTTTAAGGAATGCTGCCATAATAGCAAACTCTGGGTTCCAACACATCATAGTTGGGGATGCCACCGAAAAAATGCACAAAAAGGATAAAAAATAGAAAGAAGAGAGAGAGAGAAGTTGTGAAAAGGCGATAGTAGTAACCAATCGCCCTGCGAAAATATCCGCAGGATTAATTCATATATTTTTTGCTTCTGAGACTTAATTCAGCAGCCGTGTGGTATCCGGCAGAGTAGAATAGGACCACTCGAAGTCTTCCCGTGGATGTCTCTTACAAAGTCGTAGGAGGCGACTTAGGAAATACAAGCTAAACAAAGCTCATAAACATCTAAGAGAGCTCTCCAACCCGTCTGGCCAGCGTGGAGAGTGTAGGCCAAGTCCTCTGGCTGCTCTGGCCAAGTATGGCCCTAGTAGTACAGAGAGGGTCGTGCTCCTATAGTGGAGACTAAAGGGGACCTGATGATGATGATGATGACTTAATTAAGCAGACACTGCTGACAATTTCAAATGGACATGGATTTTGACTTGGCACCCATTATCACCCTGGCGCCGCATCTTACTACTCCATTGCCTCATTCATGGCACTGCAAGTTTCTGTTTTTTCTTTAGCTATCCTTTTGTTCTTTATTTAATTTCTTGCTCCGTCTTGGTGACAAGGCGCAAATTAGGCCTCATTAATAAATTATAATGAAGAGCTTTGTCTCGCAGACAACGAGTGATTCTGGTGACTCAACAATTTTTATCAATCCAGAAATGAAAGGTTCATTTACTAAGATTGCTTACTCATATGTGAAAAAATAGTTTACATTGATTAGGCAGAAACAGGTTTATTAGGATTATCTCAGGTTTTGACCTCATTGTAAAATCTACCAAAAACTACGAATAAAGTGGTAATAGATAAAACCGGCTAAGTGCGAGTCGGACTCGCGTACGAAGGGTTCCGTACTGTAATCTATAAAAACGGCAAAACAAAATCATGTCTGTTGTATGGGGGGCCCATTAATATTAATTTTATTTTTATTTAAATATTTATTTGTAAAGTGAATATATAACCTAATAATCTGTGAATATTTTAAGCGTCTACCTGTTGCCGTTATCAATATCGAGCAAAAACAAGCAAAAAAAACACGTTTATTGTATGGGAGCAAATATTTATTTTATTCTATTCTTTAGTATTTGTTGTTATAGCGGCAACAAGAATACATAATCTGTAAAAATTTTAACTGTCTAGCCACACGGTTCATGTGATACAGCCTGGTGACAGACGCACAGACAGACAGACAGCGGAGCGAAATTAATACCCCCTTTGGGTACGGAATCCTAAAAACGTCATACTTGAGACCCGAGACATTTCTCATAATTATGCATAATAATAAAACAAAAAGGCTGTCGAGGCACCTTACACTAAGATCTCTGTGATAGATCGTTTGTTTTTATCACTACATAGTGTAAAACAAAGTCTTTTCCTGCTGTCTGTCCCTTTGTAGGCGTAGATCTTTAAAACTACGCAACGGATTTTGATGCGGTTTTTTAATAGAGTGATTCAAAAGGAAGGGTTAGGTATATGTACTTTGCACCCGTGTAAAGCCGGGGTCCGGGTCGCTAGTAGAATATACAAGTGTCTCATCGATCTGAGTCAGTGAGAACATTTTTTAATAGGAGTAGTTATATAGCCAAAGGAATTATGACACAATTCTTTGAGAAAAGAAAAACTGCTATGATAGATTTTTTTTCAAAATAAGCAATCAATACCTTGCTCGGCTTTACTGACCCAGTTAAATGACGAGTGTGTAATATATCAAAATTCAATAGTGTTATATATTAAAACAGTATAGAAACTATAGAAATAGCTTAAACAATATCAAGACTATCAAACAGTAGTACCCCAATCAAAATGCATACGACCAACACGATCGAACAACTAAAGGAAAGCTCAAATTCCTCAAATTTATGTCCCTAAAGTTAACCAGTTAATTGGCGTTGTAAGAACGGGAACTTTGGAATTCAATTTGAATCTCGATTATTCAGGTTCGTCGTATAAGGTGTAGTTGATTAATGAGATAAATTCAAAACTATGCGGAGCTATATCGTTGGCGTACCGCATACTAAAGACAATAAGGCCTAGCTTGCATTGCGATTTTCCAGAAAAGACCTGAAATGTCTTGTTAAACGAGGACTTAATTTACGAGTATCTTTATTACCTGACTAGAACCATTATATGACCAAAATGAGTCATAACATCACTTTGAACTTTTCTCAGCTGTAGTGTAGCAAGTACTAACTTTGTCCGCATTTTTTTTTAAAGCGGCATTTTGTTTATTATTTGAAATAAGTACTTATTATATCGTACAGATACTATGCGCTAGCGAGTATACTGAGCGGTAGTACCCCAGTAGCAAGCCTTAGTGTTCTAACACTTCTTAAGGCTAGGCGTAACTCCACAACCGAAACAACGCAGATTCATTCCCCGCCCAGTCCTCCTTGTACCTCTGATCTGACGTAAGCTCAAGTTTTTTTATCAATTGCTTTACATTTTTGATGCAGGAATACCCAGTACCAGCTTTACCTGTTTCTAAGAAAGTTAACCTATTCTCAAAATATCGCCTTTTTGTTAACTTTATTTCATACTAGCTTAACTTGCGTGTTTATTTTTACAGGGTCTTTACATTTTAACCGGCTAAGCTATGTATAAAATCAACAACGGGTATTACAGAAACATACCAAATTTCAAGTAAATCTTACAGACTAGTAATTTTTGTACTAGTGATACTCGGACAAACGGGTAAAAAATTCCTTACAGCCCATTAAACATTTCTAAAAAATATTATATGTAAAAATTTAATCCCACTACTGTTTTATTATAGATAATGCATACATAGTTATAGAATTACGCGTTTTCTATTAGACAGATAATATTTTATGATTTACAACTTTCAAACAACAGCTAACAATGTACGCACTGGCTGCCGGCTTGAAAATACTACCGGCAGTATCAGTTTGCTATTCTGTCGCACGTTTTATGTACAATTATTAAAGTCTACAGCGTGCGGAACCTTAATATCTTACATTGGACTAGTTAAAATGGCTTGGTAAAGTCTGGTTTTGTTCGAGTGATTTAGCATTAGTTTGCAATGATCAAATATTGCTTGTTCTTGCTAGTTCGATTCATTACTTCTTTGTTCGACCGTCGAACTAGAGAGGTCGAACAAAGAAGATTTTTTTTATTTGTCCGACCATCTTGCGGTAACTAAAATAACTGTGCCATAGAGCGTAGTTTAGGTTCGTTAGGTTTCTTTGTGACCAAATCGGGAGGGAGCATCCTTAGTGCTAATTAGGGCTAAACCCTGAATATAACAAAATTATAGTCGAACTAATCGGAAAAAAGAACTCGCTAGTTCGAAATTTGAAGGAATCAAAAAAAAAATCTCACTGCAAATTATGTAATCGAACTAGTGACAACAAACTTAAAAAGAACCCCAGATCTTATACCTATGTTGATTTGTATTCCAAATTGACAATTCAAAATGATAATCGTTCCAGGAAACGGTGTCTAGTCTCAGCTAACACAAGCTTTTATCAATTATTTTTTCTGATACACTAGATGGTGGTCGCTTACCTACGAGTATGACGGATACATTGGATGTTTGTTTTTCGTTTGTGTAAGTGGCCAACACTGGTGTCAGATTTTTCAAGCTGCCTAAAGTAATCTGATTTAGCTGAACGGCTGAACGTGCCTTCCTTGCTTGGTGGGGGCGCCCCTTCCGTATCCAGCGTCCTGGGCGGTTGCCCAAGCGCGCCCCACCCTAACGCCGCTACTGCATAAAGAAAAGCAAGCGAGTTTAATTTTGCCACTACACTCGCCCATCAACTAACTCATTGTGAAGTCTTACTTTCAACGGTTCTTTAGCATAGTTAGCACACAGATAATGTCGGAACTGGCCGCCTATTGTCAGCTACTGGTCCAAAGGAAGTGTTATTATGAAGGTAGCCTTACAAACAATGGAGACACGGCGGGTTCTCTAATGAGCTATTATGTGGTTAGTGAGACGTCTCGCTGTAACCATAATATAACGTAAATGATTGGACGCTTTTGCAAGGGTCATGCTCTTGCATTTAAAATTGCCGCACCCGTACTGCTTTATTGTGTGATTGTCCAATGCTTTGTCTGTCTGTGTACGTAGATATTAAAAATTAAATTGTAGCTGACTCTGGATAGGGACTATAAAGTAGTTTAACGTGCTCTGTGTCCTAGTGGTCGTCAAACTAGGTTTCATTATACCGGAGGTCCCTTCGGTCAGGTCAAAATGGAAAATGATATTTGTCAGATTGGCTTGGGTCTTGGATGTTTAACTATAAATGTATTTGTTATAGAAATAGTATCGTTAATTGTACATAACACAAGTCTCGAATTTACTTACGGGGTAACTCAATCTGTGAGATTTGTCCATTTATTTATTTATATACTACAAAGTGATTAATTGTAAAATGGTCTGTTCCTGGATTATAAAGTATAGGTATTACAAGTAAATTTAAGTCAAAAGCTACTCTTATGTATCCTAATCCTAATCCTAACTAATATTATCCTAACTTCTTAATCCAAATCCTAACTAATATTATAAATGCGAAAGTGAGTTTGTTTGTTTGTTTGTTACGCTTTCACGCCGTAACTACTAAATCGATCATCATGCAATTTTGCATACAAGTTCTCTGGAGTACAGAGAAGGACATAGGCTACCTTTTATCCCGGGAAAAAGTACTATTCCCGAAGGATCGACATTAACGCGGGCGGAGCCGCGGGCGAAAGCGTGTATTATAAAGTCATACTAATATTATAAAGATGTTTTTACATGGTGAGGATGTTTGTTACACCATAATTCAAAAACTACTGAATGCATTTTTATGTAATTTTACAATGTTATAGCTCAAATATCTATATTATAAGCTATTATATCTTAATTTTTTTAATAACATTTTGACATAATAAAAAACAGGGATGCTTTTCCATAAAATGTATAGCCAGTCGAAATCGAATCTTTTTAGACATTTATGAGTTATGGTGTAATAAAGAATTTCATATACATATGTACTAACATGATGTCTAAAAATATAACAGTCGTTTCAAAAGCTAGTTCATCATATAATTTGCAAATAGTTGTACACGGTGAAATTTTTATCGTTCTGGAAATGTCTGGCAAAAGTCGTTTATGTCAACGGGCTGAATCATCCCATTAAGGGTCCAGAACGATCAAAATCTCACCGCGTATAGGCAATTAAACGAAAAACAGATTACAAGAATTTCAGTTTTGTTAATAGGAATACGGAAATAACTTCCTGTTTTAATATTAATGATAGTGTTTTCGCATTCGCTAACAAAGTAATTATAACAGGAAAAACAAATCAAGTTTTAACGACTTTGTTGCTAATTGTTCTGTAAATTACCAAAGTTCTAATTAGCGAAGTTCCAGCAACATTTATCATTAATCCTATATTGAAGGTACCTTCTATACCTACCTCCTAAGAGGTTACTGTAATTTGTGTATAATCTAATTTTAAATAAATCTATATGTCGTTAGCCCTTAGCGTCGGAACTTCGAAACTTCGGGTCATCTACCCGTACGGCACCTACAATGCTACAAACAATCTGAAGGGGTATCGATGCGCTAAAGGACGTAAGAAATATGAATGTCAAGCAACCCCAGGCGTGGTCTTCACATGTATTGGTCACCACATGTGACACGAAAATATCTCGATCTCCTCCCTGCTTCGAAAGGTACTATGTTAATTCGTACAGGCTATTTTCGATCAGATGGCATTTATTAAGCTGTGTCCAGATACTTTAATAGCTTGTGTGTTGTGTGTGTGTGTGCTTTTTTTTGTATCTTTCTCATTTGTGTTTATTGTATTATATTTGTATGTTCTCAAATAGACTACTTACTTACCTTCGAGCACTTTAAAAATCTAACATTAGTTGGCAATTTACACAAAACAAATAAATATATAGAAGTGAAAATTATAACACCCCTTGTTTTTAGTCGAGCGGTTTAAAAAAGGCGATAGGCTTGTTTTTGTCTGAAATTAGCTTGTGTCTGCAGTAAAGTTATAGTACACGTATAGTACCTATGTGGGTCACGCGAAGCTAAGTGCCATTTTACACGTAGCCACTAATAGGTTGCCGACATACACGATTTTTTTTTACTAATTATTGGATTAGAACTAACCTTTTGTCTCCCATCTCACCTGATGGTAAGTGACGATGAAGACGAGGATGTTACATGCCTATCCAAGATTTATATTATTTTTATTGCATTCACATAGAATATTAACCTTACATACATACTATTTAGTTTTTTTCCCTTCGGGGCATACAGAGCCCGGGTCTTTCAGACCTAAACGCCACGCGTTTAGCACGTTGGTGCGTATTAGGTAGAAAACGAAATCAAAATAGTAGTCAGTTGCTAAACGCATCGTGTACTGACATGGTTTGTCAGATTTTCACCTATTCTCTCGAACGGCACTGATCTGCGCGAAAAGAGAAGTAGCTGGTACATTCTACCTTTTTTTCTCCTAGTATTTGGTATGAATCCTAAACGAAGCAAAACAAACTCACACAAAAGAGAGTGTGGTTTTTGAAGTGAATTATTTGTTTAGCGGCGTTATGCACTTTTTGAGATGGGTAAAGAATGTTGAACTCGCATCAGGTCACGTGGCCTGATCGAAAATTTGTAAGACGGACACGTCACATTCCAAAATATTAAAAAATGCACAATGTTAATGTTTAAGTTTTTACTTCTGCCGGCAATCGCGGAGTGCAACGCGTTGTTTTTTTTAAATATGGTTACGCTTTCACGTCTTAACTACTAAACTAATCATCATAAAATTTTGTTGGGGTACAGAAAAGGACAGAGACTAAATATTTTTAGTTAGAATGTGTGAAAAAGCCCTTAGCTTGAGTGGCGGGCGATAAAGCTGGAGGATATCCTACGGAAGCTCGGTAGACGGATGTGCTGATGCTATCACGGAAAAAACCTTCGCTGACCTACTATGCTGCACTGATTTATAATGAGAAGGAAGGGCAGTAATATACTCTATATATACCAAGTGCACCAAGTACAGTTATTAGCCGAATGCGAAAGTGAGTTTGTATGTTTGTTACTCTTTCACGTTGTAACTACTGAACCGATCATTATGAAATTTTGTATATACGTTATCTGAGGTACGGAGAAGGACATAGGGTACATTTTATCCCGGTGAAAAGTACTGTGACCGAGGGATCGCCATTGAAGAGGGCGGAGCCGCGGGCGAAAGCTAGTTTATGAATATTTCTTGATTCCTACGCCCGATTTAGTTATTAGTATTACACGCGGACTGATTTGCCGGCAAAAACTAGTTATTTTATATATTATATTCTATATATTTTAATATGTTTTTTTTCTCTTAGACAATTTGAATTCCATGCACCAAAAAGCTGTTTTTCACTTTTTTTCCCGAAAGTTGTGACCTGTGATTACGTCATAAGGAAAATTGCTGGAAAGAACTGGGTTGTGGTAGATGTTGATAGAGAGGAATGACGGAGACAAAAGGATGCTTATAACCAGCAGTGGATCGGAGAAAGGTGATGAGATGATGATCAAGAACTTACGTTAATTTTGTTATGTAGTTATAATATCGGTTTAAAAGTTAAAGAAGTTTTTAGACACACAATAGAAGTTAATAAGATTAGGAAAATAGGAAACTTATTAAAATTAAACTTACCAACCTAAAAGGAAATAAGCATAAACTCTCATAAACAAACTGTTTGGTGGCACACAACTTTATTAGTAGGTTGGCCAGATTTATACTGCTCCATTTATGTCGTTGCCTCACGCCACGTCTGAGGGTGAATTCTTATAAGAAAGGGCTGGCTAAAGGGTGTAATTTATTTGTAGCTTTGTAGTTTATTTATGTTGTAGACTTATAATGTTACAACTGGAGAATGCTTATGGACTTCAGCGCAGTTGTTTTAAGGGTTCAGTTACCAAAGGGTGCTATCGGGACCCTATAGTAATAGAGGCTTAGTAAAGCCTGTATCCATCCGTCCGTCTGTCACAGGGCTGTATTTTTTTAATCGTAAAAGACACAATATTTTTTACTGAATGCGTATATACAGGGTTATAGTTAACTAACGCATAACCTGCTAAAGACGACTTAGGTATATCATGAATAATAACGTTGTTCTATGACTTTTACCTAAACGCAATACATAGTAAGATTTTACATACATTAGTTTTTATGTCGATTCCCATCAAACGTTAAGTCTATGTTTAATTCTGCTATAGCTGTGAGCGTAGATACCTACTATTACTACCTCGTAGCGCTGATTGCCATAGAGTCAACACAAGTAGAATTCCTGTTTTTGCATTTTATTTTATTTATATGAAAAAAGCAAACATCGAATTACACAAAGTCATATAGCAAACGTAGTTAATCTTGATGTACGTAGGTCGTCTTTAGGAGGTTATGCGTTAAATACCAATTACCCTGTATATTGACGTTATAATAAAAAAGAATAAAAACAAGATCACAGCCGCCGAAAACGTGACAGACCTAGAAGGAGATGGCGCGATGATTTGGATGCATATATAAGTGGCTGGCAAATTAATTCCCATGATAGGGATGATTGGAAACAAAAAAGGGAGGCCTTTGCGCAGCAGTGGAACTCTAAAAGAGGCTATTAAAAAATATAAGAAACCTCAAATAAAAAAAAAAAACTATTTACCAAAATTCCCATATTACAAATTTTTTCTTTAACTTTTGACTGTCAATGTCAAAGTAACCTACTTGTATAGTTTTTATTAATGATCCATTGCAAAAACACCGTTAAACTAATAACAGTCGTCAGCCCTAGCATTACGTCAAATCGGGGGCAAAATGACCAGTCGTTAAAAAGGCACTGACCCACTCACGACGGCCTTAATGAATACCCTTCCAGGCTGAAATGCAACCCTTGCAACAAATAGGTTTGAGTAAACTTAAGCGCTTGCGGTTTGGTCCCTAGAGATTAAAATGAAAACGATGAGTGTATGTGATGTTTATTTAAATGTAACGACACCTTATTGACAGTCAGATTTTAACACTTTTCGAGACATACGATGTTTGTGAATTACATTGTTATCTCAAACGACACATTTATGACAATCGGATTTTAACACTTTCCGATACACACGCTGTTTGTGAATTACATTGTTATCTCAATTTTTTAGTGCATCAGTCGTTTCTCAAATAATTAATGACGTGATCACTTTCGAAACTGGCGGGTCCCCAGAATTATAAGAAATTACCTAAGAGGACTCGACAGTATAAAAATAAAGAAAAATGTTATGAAAATAGTCATTTTCATCTTCTAACAAAAAACTCTTAATAACCGACTGGTTATTAAGAGTTTTTTGTTGTTGGTCTTTTACTGTATTACTATATATGCAGTAACACAGTAAAATACCAAACAACAAAGTGTTTCTAACTTCAGGGTAGTAATTCTTTACATAGTATAAAATTAAGTCGCTTTCGCTGTCTGTTCGCTCAGATCTTTAAACTACTCAACGGATTTCAATGCAGTTTTCAGCAATAGATAGAATAATTTAAGAGGAAGGCTTATATGCCTAACTTACAGCCGGGGTATATATAATTGTACTACTATTTTCTAGCGAAAATAGAGTACAATTTTGTATTTGTGGCAGGAGGAGGTATGTTATTCAGTAACTTACCAGTCGTCTCGTTGATGTTGAAGAACGGCGTGAAAGGGTTTCCTTCCGACACCAGCCCATATCTGATCTGCCGCGGCGCTCCCTTGTCGCCATCTTCAGCTCGGACCTGTGGATAGAAATAATTGTCATGTGTGGAAAGAACCTTATAATTTCCATATAAGGGCTTCTCATAAAATTTTAGACGCAAATCTTTTTTTTTTAAATTAGATCTGCTTGAACTATCTCTTAATTACAAGAATTTCTCTTAGGGTACCTTAAAGAAATTGGGTCAGGGTCGGAGGTGTCCTCAACTGCTTGGCCGGTGGTTGCAGTATAGCACCTGACTCACTCATCCGTGTGAGAAGTATACCAATACCTTTATTCCCTTCCCAAATCCAACGTAATGCTTGCGTTGCCAGCTTAAAAATGCTTACGTTGGGTAGCAGCGTCGGAAGCATAAGAAGCACAAAAAAATGTGCTCGCCAACCCTCCTTCCAAGCATTGTGAGTATAGCAAACATCATCATTTCGAGTAGGTGTCACGGTCAATCGACCATGAACACCCTGGTGTCAGAGTTCTTCGGAACCGCCTCTCGGCCTCTAACGTGCTTCCTTTAATGACTACCAGATGGCAGCCGGAACCACCGGCTTAACGTGCCTTCCGAAGCACGGAATCATCTTTATTATCAGACAATCAGGTGATTCAAGCCTGCAATGTCCTAACCAAACTGAAAACACCTAAATAAAGTATGCTTCCGGTGGCAATCGAACCCACGACCCCCGGGTCAACAGGCAAACGCCTTAACCATCGGACCACGGAGGTTGTTAGTATAGCAATAACCTCCCATGACCAAAGAATCCTTGGGCCTGTCCCAAGGATTCTTCGTCCTTTGTCCAGCAGTAGACTTCTTACGGTTGAAATGGTGATATTAATGAAAGCATCTAATATGGTTGAGCTTAGCTATGGCTGATCCATGCGTCAACTCGTGAACGGGTGCTGCCAGGGGGGACAGGTCTGCTCGGCCTCTTTGAGACTTCTATCTATCTTTGAGACTTTTATCATATCTGTTGTTGTTGCACGCTCGATCGCTAACATAACGTGTTCCACAAAAATATGTAAATTAAATTGTATATAAAATGACATCAGAAAAAAAAAGAAAAGATATAAATATTAAATTTCATACAAAGCCCCAACAAGGCAACAAATACTGTTGAAAAGTTTCTTTCGGCGTCTTCTTCTCTGCAGTGATCGGTTCCGAAACTCTAGTAGTTTGTAGCTTTTGAACAATAATTAATAATTTGAATATAATATAATAAGTATTATTTAAAATGTGAATTGACGTGAAAAAGTGCCTGAACAGGCCTATTTTCTGAATAAATCTTTGAATCTTTGAATCAATATTTTTCTCCATGTGGCTAGATAGCACATCCCTCCACTGACTTCAGCTGTCTTTTGGAAAGATCTTCATACCTTCACGGACCAAAATTTCAAAAACAATTGCATTCTGAATCGGTTATATTTTAAGAAGAGAGATGGATTTTCGTCCAGCAGTGGACTTCTTGCAGCTGGAATGATAAATTACCTTCACTATCATATCTCCCGGCACCACTTGTCGCGGTAAATGCGTGATAGGCGGCGCCGACGTAAATACTGGAGGCATGTCTTGTACATCCTGCACCACGATGACCACTTCAATGCCGGCGATGTTGCGCGTGTCTTTGCCGACTTCTACGTATGGATCCTAGAACATGATTTTTAGAGGTTGTATATCTTCGAGCTTGAATTTCTAGCTTAATTATCTTACCAAACTAGATTTTTCTAAAGCTTAGTCTTAACAAGATTATTTTGGGAGATTTATGTATACATTTTTTTATGACGTAATGGCATAATATGAAGGAAGTCTACACTCTAGTCGTCAAAAAAAAAGAAAAAGAATATTGGATACATATATTTTCTTTTGTCGATTAAACAAAAAATGATAAAGCTATTATAGCCCTTTGAAAATCCGTGCGACGTCTTATTTAGCTACACTGTTTAGCAAACTGTGACGTCACGAGCCCCCAGTCTTGAACTTTGACGCGCTTATTCTTAATAATTTATTGTTTAATTGACAAAAGAAAAAATAGATGTCAAATATTTTTTTTATCAATGAATCTGGCATGTCCCCGGAATTGTAAGATTATGACCTAAGAGGACTAGACTGGTACGAAAATAAAGAAAAATTTTATAATAATGACTTTTCATTCAGAACATTTTGTTGTTGGTCTGGGTACTAAGTTATTGCCTAGATAGGTATTTGCCAAATGTTTTTTGAATATCTTACTGACGTACTAATTGTAATGTAATTATTTTGACTTACGAAACTAGCCTATTACAGCGGACAGCAAAATGAAACGTTTTAAGGCGCTGTATCCTATAACCGTTTGTAGCGGACATCGCGCAATCTTAATATATATAAATCTCGTGTCACAATGTTTGTCCTCAATGGACTCCTAAACCACTTAACCGATTATAATAAAATTTGCACACCATGTGCAGTTCGATCCAACTTGAGAGATAGGATAGTTTTTAACTTATGGCGAAACGAAGTTCGCCGGGGCAGCTAGTATATTATATACACGTGTCATACCTGTCACCAGTCTCAGTTCACCGGTGTCTGCCATTTCCGGGTTCATTTTCACTTTTTTTAGGTATCCATCTTGCTCATTTAGTAATACTTTTTATTGACTTATAAAGGCTGAAAATATCAAGTAATTCGCGACGAAACTTTTCCTGGATCTAGCTTTTGTGCTATTTTATTAGGTTGAAATATGTTTTTGAAAATATTTTAAGGTATTCATTTATTTTGATGTTTGAACTTTTATTTATATTTTTTTCATGCTAGAATTCCAAGAAAAATAAGGCTAACTGCGCGACGAAAAAATATATGTTTTACGGTATTCTTCTGATGCACAGCGCCTTAAATGGTTCAGCAAATTTTGACTAACACCATAACTGTCGTTAATAGTCTAAGACACTCGTAACCATAATATTGTTACCCATTTAAGTAAGTTGTAACTCATAAAAAAGTGTCATAAAAACGATTAAGCAGCTAATTAAAGTTCTAACGCAAGTAACGTGACCAAACTGCCCATATTAAGGGTTTCCCCAATGGAAACTGACCGAGATTTAACAGCTAGTTAAGGTAAGAGATTTGACTAATTTAACCAAGTGGGTTAACAATGTGAGCACACGAATGGAGACCTGGCTGGCCCACTTTTCCCGAAAATAATGTGTTCCCATTTTCCTACTTGTAATTGATTACAGTTTTTGATTTAAATAATTGCTTTACAATAATAATAAGGGTTAAAATAAAATAAACCAAAATCTTAAGCCTCATAGCTCTAAAATTAATATTAGGTTCTAAAAAAATTGAATTCGATAAGTATTTGAGTTTCTTGGGACTATTATATTTTTACAACCATGTTTTTCAAAATCTTGTCTAAGCGTGTGGTACGTCAGTAAAATCAGTTAAAATATTTTAAGCAGAAATACACATTGTTCAAACGTAGTACGTTTTATAAAAGTGGAAATTATAAAGTTCGGATGGGAACAGCGTGCGAACCGAATCAGAAAATAAAAATTGCCCAAGGGTATCGCAGGATTTGGACCGGATGCAGTCGCCAGGATCATTCCTTTTTAGAGTTATCTCCTAATAAAAGCATTAAAAAATGATGAAGTTTCTCTCTTACCACAGCCAGAAGAGTCAAGTGGTACATGGACTGAGCCTCGAAGTCTAACGGGCCGACCAGGAATATGGTGCCTTCGGTGTTTTCGGTGGAAACGCGGCGCTGCCGGATGGCAAATAGTGGCGAGCCCTGAAAAGGAATATGTATGATAAATATGAAAAGAAAAATATACTAAGGCTATACCTGATTCTTTGGGTTCAGTGCTGCATCTATTTCAAATAAATAATTAGGAGGAACTAAGATATCTTTAAAAAAAATCATCTTATCTATTCAAAAAACAAAGCGCGGTACACAAGTTCTAAAATACGTTTTTATTTCTGAGGGACTAAAAAGTTTTTAATTAACAATTTCAATTTAAAAATATTGCTTTTTTCATAGAGGGAGATGAAAACATTTTGTATTGCGAGGCCCTAGATAACGTTACAAATAATTTCTGTGTTGGTGGTCGAATGGTTTCATAGTATTTCATACTTTAATTCGTCACAGCCAGTAGCGATGAATAAACTAAATCTTGGATTATGTAGACACAAAGTAATATTTTGATGATATGGCGTATTTTTAGTTTAGTAATCGACTTAAAAAAAAAAAAGAAGAGCAGCTTATCAATTTGGATGTATTTTTTTAATGTTTTTACCTCAGGACTCCGTCATTTACAAAACCTTTTTTTTTTTCGTTTGAAAGGGTTTGCTGAAGTTGTTCCCGTTTAAATTCCATCACAATCAGTTTAGTACTTTAATTGAAGTCTGTTTTTTTATATGAAAGATTATTTTCTCTTTCTATTTGGTAACTGAAACGCAAGTAACTTCAATAGCAGGGTCCTGGGTGCACTCTCTGGCCATGTCATGATGGTAAACGATTTTTTACATATAGTCCTGGGTCTTCGATGTTTTCTATATGTATTCTATAAAGGTATCTATTATAAAATAGCGTATCGTAAAGTTAGGATCCTACGACACAAGATCAGTACTTGCGTGGGACTTGCTCAATCGTATGATTAGTCGCCTATATATTTATATTTTATATTTAAATACACAATCAACTCATATTGCTTTTATGTATTTATGTTTTATTATCAATTCCCCCTATACTATCATGTGTTTTACGAACGTATAAAACAGGGGAACAGCATCTATGTACATAGCAGATTTTTAAAATACAGTACTTATAAGCTCAAAATAAGAAATGTAAGCTCAGAAGATCAGCTTCATCTTAAATATCATTTATTACAGAATGCATATGTGCGATCTTCTTTCACACTATGCATTATGTACCACAATATCGATAACATTTATAAAAGTAAATTATTAAAATTTTATTTCAATTGAAACACCCAACTAACCAAGACTTTTTTCCTCTTTCTTCTATCCAAAATTTGGCTGGAAGAGATTGCGTTCTGTGGTCTCTGTACCTTATATTTCCTTCTTTATATTAAACTAGCTTTCGCCCGCGGTTCCGCCCGCGTCAATGTCGATCCCTCGGGAATAGTACTTTTTCCCGGAATGAAAGGTAGCCTATGTCCTTCTCCATACTCCAGAGAACTTGTATGCAAAATTTCATGATGATCGGTTCAGTAGTTACGGCGTGAAAGCGTAACAAACAAACAAACAACAAATAAACAAACAAACAAACTCACTTTCGCATTTATAATATTAGTAAGGATAAGGATACTTGGGCACATATTATCTACAAGTGAAATCAACGCCAAAACCTAACAAGATTCATAATATATTTTTTGGTTAACTTAGTGAACAATTGCTCTAAGGCGGGTTTTTTGCACTGTTCTATACTGTAGTTTAAGGACACCATCACTGCTTACTTAAATGTTTTAAGTGGTCGATAAAACTACCTTAGGACGAAGAACCGTGTACCATGTATTGTGGGCCTGGGTTACGGGTGCCTGCCATTCTCCACGGCTGTGAGAATTTAACACGGCTCTGCTCGTCTTAATGCCTGGTAATTGAGCAACATCATTGGACATGCCCACCTACATTGTTTTATTCTGCAGCCCGTAATCGAAGTGGAAATGTAATGGCTAGAGTTTAAAACGCTAAGAACTTTGCGTAATTTAACTTAGAATGAAAGAAAGAAAATGTTTAGTATTTTGACAATAAAAACAGATAGAAAACGACCGTTTGTTAAGCTTTTTTTTAATTAGGTAAAAATCAATTCTCCGTAGTTATAAAAAAAGTTTTAGCACTCGAAGCCTATGGCTTCATTTTTCACAAAAAGTTGAAGCGTAATATTTTGTGAACAACGTTTTAAACTAAAACGTAATATAATATATAAATATGTATACGGACAAATCACACAGATTGAGCTAGCTCCAAAGTAAGTTCGAGACTTGTGTTATGGGATACTAATCAACGATACTATATTTTATAACAAATACATATATAGATACAGATCCATACCCAGGCCAATCTGAAAAAGATCATTTTCCATCATGACCTGGGCGGGGATCGAACCCGGGCACTCTCGTGTCGCAGGCTGGCGTGTTGACCGCTGCGCCACGGAGCTAGCCATAATGAAACCAAAATGAAACCTTCGTTTCATCCCACTATCCGACCCCGTCGCACTCGCCACCGGAATAGAGTGCGTAGAGTAGGATTAGCTCCGATTACTGGTGACCGCCCGGCGGTCCCGGGTGACTTGCACCCAGGATAGGCCCTTCTGGCAACGTAGCTTTCGGCCCATACGGCAAAAGACGAGAGTTGCTGCTCTCTAAAGGCTTTTGCCATGTTTCTCAGATTGGCCCTTCAGGCTTGCATGCACGCATACGCGGCCCATCAGGCAATATGAGAGTTTGCTGTCTCTCCAAGCCTTGCGCACACAGGCAACGCCCAAAGCCGAGGTCCGTCCCTCCTGGGGGCCCTTTGGTGATGTTGTCTATACAGGTTGAGGGCACTCTGCCCTCACCTCAAACGCCCGGTGAAGTAGCGAAAGCTCACTTGGAGCTAGCTACATAGTCCTTTCAAAAAAAAAAAAAAAAAAAACCTTCGTTTCTCAAGTCTCCTAGTATGAAATTCCATTTTGTTATTCCACCTACAAAAGGTCAGACCAGGAATAGGTAAACATTTTGATGTAGGTGTCACGTTGAACGAGCTAATATTATAAGGTAAGCAAACTTCATTAAACGCAGAGGCGGAGCAAACATGAAATAGGCTGAAGAGTTTATTATAAGATTTTGTATAATGCCTCGATCACACGTATCGAGTATTATTTCGAAGCACGTCACTAGGCCGAGAAAGTGATGTCTGTTTCGTCTTTCTCACATAGAAACGAGTCACTTAGTTAATAAAAGACATGCTTGTATATAGAAATGAAGTGATACTAGAATATCAAATTACACTGGCTCATCTAGAAGGATTAGCGTTTTGCAATAGCAAAAGACAAGGCAGCAGGATCTAAATGTTCACTGCTTTTTGGCGGATAATATTAATTTACAACCACAATATTTAATTTTGTGTTTATCATGTGTTTACCCATTCGACCTCAAATTTGTGAGCGCCCTCATTTTATTTCCACTTCAATTGTATAGGTACCTCACAATTTGCTACTCGTAAAGTTCGTTTTTTATTATGAGTTACGGTCTATAAACCATTCCTAGCTAATAGACCATTCACCATTAAAATGCCGTTTATAAGTCATTTAATCATTATTCAATTAAATATTTTTTACTCGGTGGGTACGTGCTATACCGAATACTCGTCAAAGTGTTCAAACAAACCGAGTATTGGACTGAGTACACTGTCTCGCCATTGTACTCGTTTAGTGTAAAATCAAAGTATTCAGTAAGACAGTATCGCGGAATAATTACGCCCTTAGTGTAATACGTTGTACTTATTACGCCAATCACAAGTTTATAATCTTGAGAATAAGTACTTTTAATGGGTTAACCCTTACTTGGACTCTAACTGGACATGAAAATATCGGGGCCAGTGGATGAACTGAGCCCACTACCTGATTTGAACATTTTGATGAATACTACAATAATAATATTCATTTGTTTCAGAAAAGCCAATGTACTGGTATTTTTTTGAGATATATTGACTGTTTGAAAGCAAAATTCATGTGATTATATTTAGTAATGACAAATTTCATATCTTATAATTATATTTCTACAACCATGTAGATACCAAAAGTAAATAAATATATTGAGACAAATCACACACATTGAGCTAGCCCCACACTAGGCTGTAAACTTGTATCGTGGGATATTAACTCAACGCTCTCACTTACACATAAAAATACTATATTACATAATATATACACATATTAATTAACATCCAAGATCCAGGACAATCCAAAAACGATAATTTTCCATCTTGACCTGGCCGGGAATCTAACCCAAAACCATGCGATTTAAAGGCACAGAGCCTGATTGGCAGACAATAAAATTAAAAAATCAACAGGTTGCTCTCTGGGAGTGCCGGCAGAAGAGAAAACTCGCCTTTGCGGTGGTCTCAGGTAACGTGTCCGTCTCACGAATTTTCGATCAGGTCACGTGTCCTGACGCGAATATAACATTTTTTTACCAATCCCGAAAAGTTGTGCATTTGAAATGGGTAAAGAAGTTTTTACTTCAAAAAACATTGCCGTAACTTCTAGATTTATATTAAGCCCTAGATATGTTTATATTTGGTTAACTTACCCATAGCTCCAGTTCCAAAGGCTTCGGCGAGAGAGGAGTTTTTCTCGCAATAACTATCTCGAGATCCGTTCCGCGCTTCGCGTCCTGAGGAAATTAAAAATAACTTTAGTATTGGTTTGAGATCAATAAATCCGAATGGCTCGTTTTAAATTCAACGCTAGTGAAAACAAATAAAACGGCCTATGTGCGAGTCAGATTTACAGACACAAACTAAGAGTTCCGTGCGTATCCTTGTACAATAATAATAACTACAACAACAACTTCCAAGCAATCTTGCTTGTGAGATTTAACATACTTTTTTATTGCATCGAAAGTATATACATAAAAAATAGAAAACACTTAAACACTTTTTTTTTTTTTTTAATGATATACATAAAAAAAAAAAAGTGTTTTTAAAGAAAATGAAAAATAAATAACAAAAAATGTTGTATAGCTAAAGTATGAAAATGCATAAACGCCCACCAATACGCTAAACATGATAATACGTAGGTATGTGTATCAACAATATAATTATATCTTTTAAGGAGTGTACATAGTCCAAGGATACAAGACCCAACCCTCATTGAGCATTTCAAATGGGATTTTCAAATAGTGACAGATAGATTATAATAATAAAAATGTTAAGAGTTTATCCGTGAGTCTAGGCCGTGTGGTTTTCGGCAGAGTAGAATAGGACCATTCCATGTCTTCCCATGGATGTCGTAAGAGGCAACTATGGAAATATAAGCTTAACAAAGCTTATTAAACATCAATGAGTCAATGAGACCTCTCCAACCCATCTGGCCAGCGAGGAGAGTGTAGGCCAAAGCCTCTGTCTGCTCTGGCCAAGAATGGCTCCGGTAGTACAGAGAGGGTAATGCTCCTGCAGTGGAGACTAAAAAGACGTGATGATGAATGATGATGATGAGGAGTTTATCGAGAATTGTTAATTATTTTATTAAAGCTGTTTCTAAGCAGCGTTGCTTTATGAGTCAAATTAAAATTTTCAAAACGTCACTTCAAATGTGACCATCAAAAACCACAGAAGCGCCATTACCGAAAACGATCTGATAATAAAATACATTTGTTCCAACAATTCACAAATAGGCGACGTTAAAATGCACGGGATTAATTCTGATGTCACACCGCATCAAACATCATCAATCATCGCCCATCAGAGTGACGCCTCATTTGTTCGCTGTGGTCGACAGGTGCTTTACGCATGGTTGCAGAATAATTCGTTCAGTTTACGCATTTGGTGCGCTTTTTTAACGTTATAGTGATAGCTCCACAGCGGCGGCATTGAAAATTGGATTTTTGTCCTATGTACTGGATAGCACTGTTTAATAAACAGTACTGCGAAACGATGGCCCTCTTATCTTTGCCCCCTCGCATTCGCCACCAAATAAAAGAGCGTTGAATAGGATTAGCGATTACTGGTAACTACCCGGCGGTCTCTGGTGACTTACACCCAGGATATGACTTCCTGGCAGCGTAGCTTTCGGCCTATAAGCAAAAGATGAGAGTTGCTGCTCTCCAAAGGCTTTTAATGCGCCTCATCAATCAATTTGAGAGTTAGCTGCCTCTCTAAGTTGTGAACCCAGAAAACGCCTAAAGACGAGGTCCTTCCCTCCTGGGGCCCTTTGGTGATGTTGCGTATACAAGTTGAAGATACTCTGCCATCGTCTCAAAACGAAAGGTGAAGTAGCGAAAGCTTACTTGGAGCTAGCTACATAGTCAATTAAGAAAATAAGAAGGCCGTCAAACTTTGTACTACTTAAGTATGGGAATATAAAATACGAGATATTTTTTTTTCTTACCTCTGGCACTAGAACAATGCTGGGTTGATGCGGGAATATCTTCTCCCTCGGAGTCGTAGCGTTAGTCCCTGTGATTGAGCAGGCAATCCAGGAGCTCCTGCCCCGTGTGTTCCTGACCGACAACCGGAAGTCTACATATCTTCCAGGCTCCAGCCTTCTGAGCAGGATGATGTTGGCTTGGCAGACGGAGTTGTACCGGGTGCATGGCAGAGATTCCACGCCGATGTCGAGACGACCCCATTGACCTGTAAGTTTGAAATCTTAGTATTTTTGACTTCAAAAGAGTAACCAAATTATTTACGTGCATTTTATTTAAAGTAGGTAAATGACGACCATGCGTCACTACTTATAATAAAATTACCTACTTATAACAAAATACGTAAGCATTGAACTAGATTAAAGTACCGTATTGGTAAATATTTAAATCATTCATTAATATTATATGAGTATCGATTTAGATTTAGGTTATTTAATTCTTTTTTGTGAGAGGGCGGTACTTTCCCGGACGAGCCGGCGCATTCATGCTACTAGCAAAAATGAATTTTGACGGTAGCGAGCTAGGCTCTACCACTACATTTAAGTTGCAGAGTTCTATTACTTTTTTTAGTTATGCATAAGGTAACTGGAGTAAGACACGGCAATTGTCATGAATAATATTTTTACCAACGAAACTTGGATCTCGACAAAAATGACTGTCAATATTTTAGTATAAGTAGAACGAATAAAACTCTTAAAACATTGCAGTATAAGAGAGCTAAAACGAACTCCAATTTCAGACTTTGGCAGCAAAAGTATCTTAAGAATCGGCAACGCATCAGCACCTCCTCTGGTATTGCAGATGTCAATGGGCGACGGTGACTACTTTCCATCAGGTAGCTCGTCTGCTCATTTGCCGCCAAATATAAATAAAAAAAAGACCAAAGACACAAAGACGATGGACTTACCAACGAGCTCAAAATGCAACGGATAGTCGAAATCAGGGTCGGAAGCGCGAACCCGGTAGATGACGGAGCCGACTGCAGCATCAGCCGGGACAAGTACCAGCCGCATCAGGGTGCTGGGGTCGAAGACTGGGTCGCCACCGCGGGCCCCCCATGCTAAGCAGAGCAACACCACGGCTGAGGCAAACGTCATCCTGGGGAAGAAGAGAAAGTCATTTTATTCACAGCTCAGATTTTTGTACATAGGTATGTTTTTTTGTTTTTTCGAATAAGTAACCGCCCAACATTGGTGAAACATTTACGAGCTTAGCGACTGTCATCAAGTGTCAATGGTGACAAGTGGGAGCAATGGCTTAGCGTGCCTTCCAAAGGACAGCAAAATTTTAAGTATGTTATAAGTACAACTTGTGGACACATTATTTGAGTGTTACAAACTAAAACAATTTCTCGATTTTAGGGTTTCGTATCTCAAACATACTTCGGACTAAAAAGCATAAGATTTTTGTACGAAACTATCGGTGCAATAGACCGACTTGCACTTGGGTGGTTTTTAAAAACATTATTGGATTGAAATTTACTGAGCTTCCAGCACAGAACTTCTCACATATTCCGATATAAGTATTAGAATCTTGTAATGAGATCTCATAGTGGATTAATCAAATATTTAATTACAACTGTAAATGCTTTCAACAAGACTTTTTCATAAAATCAAGTATTGACTCCAAGCGTTTTCATTACTAAGTCTATCAACGATCTACAACAACAATGATACAAAATCTAATTGCAAACGTATTCAATCAGAACTTAAAAATACGCTATTAACTAACACTGCCATAACGTTATTTAAAAAAATCTTTATAAGCTGAAACGACTGTTACCTGACTTGCAAATCTATACTTATTTGGCTAAAGCAATTGTAAGTAGCTCCTGCAATCCGAAGTAACCTATTTGATACATTATTTTTGTTGGCGTCTTCCGAAGAGTTTGAACACAACTAAAATAGAGCAGACATTGCAAAACTGTACATCAATACTCATTGCGGACCTAAGAAGTTGAAACACTTTAAAGACTGTGCTCTAGTGATACGTTTTATTATCGCTTCGTTACATGTCATTAAAGAAAGTGTTATCTTGAAATTTTACAAGGCGTCTTCAATAAGTTTCAAAACAACAAAAATATAACTATTTATGTTTGAAAGAAACTTTTACTTCCAACTACGATAAAATTCCATCATAGTTATGATAGAATTATGATATTAGCACTTCATATCCAGCAAAATGCGGCAGCAAAAAGTAATGTTTTATGTTTATGTTATGTTATGTTTTATGTACACATCATCATTATCATCATCTCAGCCGCAAGAAGTCCACTGCTGGACATAGGCCTTCCCCAAGGATTTCCAATATGACCGGTTGGAAGCGGCCTGCATGCAGCGTCTTTCTTCTTCTTATATACACATATTGAAATATAAATATTCGGACAAATTGAGAACCTCCAACTTTCTTGAAGTCTGTTAAAAATACAATAAGTTTCTTTCAAACTAATATAGTGTCTACTATTTTCGGGGAATTTACGTTAATAAATCAAGCTGTTTTTAGTTTTGATGTCTGCTCTAGTTGTGCTAGAGTTCAATTTACTCAGAATCTTCACACTTCACTATCTAAGTGATCTATCGTGAGAAACTTTGTTGCGATAGATAAATTATAGTATCTTCGTGTTCTTTAAGTTGATAAAGGCATCTTGGATAGGTTTTGTTTCAAGGCGTTTGCGAAATGACTAGTACTCGCAATGGTAATGTAGTGATGTGAAAATTACTGGCATTGCACAATTTTAACGAAACTTTCAAATCTTTTTTTTTGCATTGATGATATTGTTAGTTAATGTCTTGCTAAAGTTAAAACATATGTATTTGCCTGTCAATAATAAAGATCTTAAATGTAGTTCCATAGATACATGTGAATCAATAAGATCCTCAATTTAATATGGCCTTATTTCTGTCCCAGAATCTGATGCAATGACTTTTTTCGTTTTTGAATAATATCATCATCATTTTGAGTAGGTGTCACGGTCCATCGACCGGTCCATCGGAACCGCCTCTTGGCCTCTGACGTGGTTCCTTTCACGGCTACCAGATAGCAGCCGGGAACAACGGCTTAACGTGCCTTCCGAAGCATGGAATCATCTTTATTATCAGACAATCAGGTGATTCAAGCCTGCAATGTCCTAACCAAACTGGAAACAACAAAGTATGCTTCCCGTGGGAATAGAACCCACGACCCCCAGGTCTACAGGCAAACGCTTTAACCACTGGACCACGAAGGCAATTATATCAGAAAACTGGCATGAAAGTTATGTCAGGAACAAGTGCTGGTTTTAAAATTCAGATTGCGAGCGAGGAAAAAATAAATGTATATTATTGACTCATATTAAATTAAGAAATAAAATAAATATATTATTGACGACTTAAATACCACTTAATACATGGGTATTTAAATTTCGCCACAGGTAGGAATTGAACCTTCGTTGTTTAGCCCATCGACGCTCTCAACCACTGCGCTGTTGTAGCATAAAATCACCGTGGCGATTTTATTCATCACATTATAGGTACACGCATTCGAAGCATGCGTAATCTCCGTAAACTATTTCGAAGTGTGTTATCCAACTTAATTAATATTAGATGAATTGAAAATTGATTAAAGTGGAGAAAGCTTCGTCAATGATTATTGATACCAGTGATTGGGCCGGACCTCGAAAGTTGTAGGTTCAAAACCTTCCTGGGGCAAAATCTTTTTATCACACATTTTGAATTTAAATATTAAAACCGATCATTGCAAAGTAAAATGGCTTTTAGCGTCGCAATCTCAATTGTCTTCATCAAGCTTCACAGTTTATACATAAATGTATGGACGGCTCTTAGTTGCGCAATGTACAGGGCATTCAATTCAAGTAATTCTAAGTTCACAGCGCTGAACTAAATTGTATGTCTTTGTCTCGTGTTTGTTTGGTTTTGGCTAAATTGAAGAGGGAATAGCGCATGCCTCTAGACCACACACGCCATATTGAGGGCTATGTCGGTGCCATATACAGATAATTATTTCCGTAAAAGATTTAATGGAACTTCTGATGTTAAACCCTTTCTTAGAAATTAAAGAATACAAAGCTGTAATTGACTTAACTTAGAAACCTCAATGCTGGGGTGCAAGTAGTTGTAATAAGAAATTGACACCAGAGATCGAAACTAGGAACCTTAGTAGTGTCAAGGGTAATGTGTTTATCCATAGGAAATGTTGATATATGAGTCCAATAAAAGAAGTAGAGTCACGGAAAAAAATAAATATGACACTTCTGGTAGTGCCACGGGCAACAAATGCTTTTAACTACACACCTGTCTGATAATAGAGAATCTCTAATAATAAATATATATTGGGATATATCACACGATTGAGCTTAAGCTGTGAACTTGTATACTAACTCAACGATACTTTATTTTATATAGATACTTGTAAAGATAAACATGCAAGACCCAGGTCAATCAGAACAAGATCATTTTCCATCTTGACCTGGCCGGGGATCGAATCCTGAGAACCCTCGTGTCGCAGGCTGGCGTGTTAACCACTGCGCCACGGAGCTCACCTAACTAACAATGTTTTGCAAATCATTGTGTAACCATATCAGTTCACCAAATCAATCTTTCCAAGGTTTTGGCGTTAATCTGTATTAAAATGCCAGCATGATCCACGATAGCTCTCGGTTCGATTTCCAGTGATACTTGTACTTACTCATTTTCACACTGTCTACAGTTCTGGAGTTATTCAGTGAGGGTTGGCGTCGGGCAGGCGGCCGGCCGTACATACTTTGCCAAATCATAAGACAGCATGAATGCTATCGCCGGCAGACCCGAGCCCTTACGCACCCTGGCTGAGGAAGCAGCTGGGAATACTTATAATAGTCTTCCAACTCTTTAAAAGGCCGGCAACGTGTTTATGGAAATTTGACGAGATACATTATTTTCATGGTTTCATTAGCCGTGTGGTTTCCGGCAGAGTAGAATAGTTCACCACCATTTCTAGTCTTCCCATGGAGGTTGTAAGAGGCGACTTAGGAAAAGCTCAACAAAGCTCATAAACATCAAAGAGATCTCTCTAACCAACAGGCCAGCGGAGAGTGTAGGCCAAATCCTCTGTCTGTTCTGGCTAAGTATGGCTCCGGTAGTACAGAGAGGGTCATGCTCCTGCAGTGGAGACTAAAAAGACCTGATGATGATGATGATTTTCATGGTAATATTGAAAAGCATCCCCAAAAGTAAAAACGTAATCTTAAACTGCGTACAAATAATGGCTGCTGATTAGTCGTTTCTTTTGTGCCAATTGCGAGAAACTCTGTCTAAGATTCACGGAGTTGCCAAATTCAATTATATCTGCTCTTTTGTTCAAGAATCTAAATTCATAAACGAAAAACTTTTTAATTTGGAAGTATTTATTTTTTTGCGGTTATGTTTTAAGATAAAATCACATTCGCTCAACTTGCTTTTCGTGTGTTTATTCTTTGTCATAATACTGCATGTTTTTGGATTTAACCCTAGGATGTTAGAAAAGTCAGCCAGTGATAGGAACGTGTGGAAGAATGCCGTCTCGTATCTAGATCTTTGTTTCCGCTTTGTGGAGATGTAAGTGGCTAACACAAAAAACGTATTTTATAAATTTTTGGAAAGAAATTTTAAGCAGTTATAGGACATCATATCATCATCATCATCATATCAGCCGCAAGAAATCCACTGCTGGACGTAGGCCTCCCCCAAGGATTTCCAATACGACTGGTTGGAAGCGGCCTGCATCCAGCGTCTTCCTGCGACCTTAATCAGGTCATACGACCATCTGGTCGGTGGGTCTATTCGTGCCTTATAAAGTGCGGTAGAGCTTAAGGTGATACCACTGTAAATAAGGTCGTTATGAACCTTATTTATCTCGCAAAATAATTAAATTAGGAGTTTCAAATCTAAGTAATATGATTTTTGACTATTTCATCTCCAAAAATTGAAGATGAAAACACGTTTTGATAAAATTTTCTCGATAGAAATATTTTTTGAAAAATGGTCTTCGTTCGCAGAGTTTTTGTTATTGTAGCTCAAATGCGACGAATGAAATAATGATTTTTAGACTAAAAGATAGGTTATTAGTAATTCATCAAAATGTAAATATGAAAATACAATTAACCGGTCTGATTTTATATAAAATAGAAATAACGAATTTGGCGCTTACGTTTTTTTCTTTGAGGGACTCGAGGCTATCTCCTATCTCATCATTCACGGGCTAAACCACCAAGCGCTATCCCTTGCGCGCACTTGATCAGTTCTTTGCCGAGCGAAGGTACCAAACATTTGAGGCCTCGCCTTAAAGGCCCGTACTACCTCACACTGCTTTGCAAAATTGTCTGTAATATCAATAACAGTGAAATACTCAAGTTGAAATAAAAATGCAGCAAATTTCAGGACTAACTCTGGTAACTATCTGAATCAAAAACACGATTGCGTAAAATTTTATCGATTTAAAAAAAATTGCAATGTTGCCTCCATATCACGTCTAATTTACTCAGTTTACAGCATTATTCACCAAATACATTAAAATTAACCTCGAAACTTTTGATTTCAATTGCATTACAGATAAGGCAGCTATCATGTATTTTTACTTTTTCGAATAACCCTTGAATATTCTAAAAAAACGAAAACATCCAAAGTAGCCAACGCGTTTAGACCATCCGCTTTTGTACCGCCACCGCCTGGCCTATGGCGGGCCGTTAAGATATTACTAAATTTCACTAAAGTTGAGATTCCCATTAAATAATATAGAAAAGTTTAGCTCTAAAAGCCATAACGTAATCTTATTTAAATCTGCGTACAAATAATAGCCGCCAATTAGATGTCCCTTTTGTGCCAATCGCGAACTCAGCTTTAGATTTACGGGGCTGCTAAATTCAATTATATCTGCTCTTTTGTATAAGACTCTCCAAATTAGTAAACGTAAGAGCTTTGTTAAACTGAGAGTATTTTATTAAAGGTGCTGTCTTTTAGATAAAATCTCTTTATGTATGTCTATTATTTTATTCCTATTGACTTGCTTCTCTCCTGTTTATTGAAGTGAAAATTTATATAGCGGCGTTGCGCACTTTTTAGAATGGGTAAAAAATGTTAAACTCGCGTCAGGACACGTGACCTGATCGAAAATTCGTAAGACAGACTCGTGATCTGAGACCGCCGCGCGGCGTAGGAGAGGATAATATCCCCCTCTCTTTCTACCGCGAGTTTTCACTTCTGGCGGCACTCCCGGAGTGCAACCCGTTGTTTTTTTTTAACTAGCGACCCGCCCCTGCTTCGTTCGGATGCAATAATAACAATTTAATATACAATTAATATAATAAATAAACTACATATAAACTATCCTTGGTAATCACTCTATCTATTTAAAGAAAACCCGCAACAAAATCCGTTGCATAGTTCAAAGATCTAAGCATAAATATGGATAGACAGCGGGAAGTGACTGTTTTATACTATGTAGTGATGTGGTGATACTGATACCAACTTCATTTTTGATAAGTATTACCAGTTAACAACTTTTATTTATTAACGTACATAAATCTAAATTGGCAATACTTAACTTTTTTTTTAATCAACAAAGTTTAATATTTAAGCCTAAATACTTACCTACTACTACTAACGCAATATCTTTATATTGCGTTTTTCGTGTGAATAAGTGGACAACAACTGACTGTTTTTTAAGCTAATAGCATACTCAATGCACAAAATGCTTTTTGAAGTAGGTACTATCGCTATCCTACAACCAAGTGCTAATATGCAGAAGTGCAAACATCAAGCGTTTAGGTACTGGGCTATCAAACTCCGCTAAAATGTTTAAAAATATACTATAGACTATCTACACAAAGTCATCTTTTACGAATGCAAGTAAAAATAAAAATGCCAGATTTTTTTTTTTGTTTTATTTATTTATTTATTTAAACTTTATTTACCAAAAACAAGGTATAAAAGGCGGACTTAATGCTAATAGCATTCTCTACCAGTCAACCTTCGGGATAAATTGAAATAATGAGTGGTAGGCGAATACTGTACAAATTAAAAGATAACAGAAATACATAAATACTTATAATAAATAAACACAAAAGAATATACATATATAGTAATATATAAATAAATATACACACATATAATTCTGAAAATTATTTAAATGGTTCCTGGTCCGGATCTTAGTAACTTCTGCACTACGTAAACTATT
Source organism: Elegia similella (assembly GCA_947532085.1). NCBI lineage: Eukaryota > Metazoa > Arthropoda > Insecta > Lepidoptera > Pyralidae > Elegia > Elegia similella. Next base: position 8,821,072 of record OX383937.1, read on the forward strand.
GGCGAAGAAGGTGCGTGTGGACTTTTTTCTTAAATAAATATTTGTTGAAGATGGATTTAATGTCTTCGGGCAAAGCATTCCACAGCCGTGAAGCTTGAAGAGTAAAGGAGTAAGACATAAATTCAGAGCGAAACAAAGGAATACATAGTTGAAGTGAATTATTGGATCGAAGGACAAGGTCGTGAGATTCTGACAAAAATTTAAATTTACTCTTTTTTTTGGTTAGGAAATTTTACATTTTCATTAGATAATACATACTCATAAATGCTGGTCCAAAATGGAATCCTAACAATGCCTATAGGATGATGGAGTATGAACATTCTGTTATAACACATTTACAGATGGCATGTTTCGGTATGTGGGACGCCACACACACACTCGCGCCTTCCCACCTCCATGGCACTAGCTCTAAGGCAGCAGTTCCGGCCAGGGCCGAGTCCCTTCGTTTCTTGCAACGGCGAGTCAAGGAACGCATCGCGGAAATTAGGAATGAACGCTGGGGCGACCTCCTTGCTGAGATGACGCCCTCCCACGTGGCGTATTGGCGCATTGCCAAGAGTCTCAAGACCGACACGGTTTCGTCCACTCCTCCCCTCACGCGCCCAGACGGCTCCATCGCCTTCGATGATGACGAAAAAGCTGAATGCTTAGCAGACAGCCTGGAGAGCCAATGCTCTCCTAGTCGTGAGCCAGTAGACCCCGATCACCTCCGCGAGGTGGAATCGCACGCGAATCGCTTCGTCGCTTCTCGTACGATCCCACCAAACACCCCCCTAGCCCCGACGACACTTGACGAAGTGAAGTCGATCGTTCGCGGTCTAAAACCCCGAAAGGCGCCCGGCCCTGACGGAATATCGAACGGAGTACTCAAATGCCTTCCGGAAACCCTCCTCCTCCTCCTCGTGAGCATCTTCAATGCGTGCCTTGCAAATTGCACTTTACCAGCCGCGTGGAAAGAAGCAATTGTAATCGGTATCCCCAAACCAGGCAAAGACCTGAAGAACCCCTCCTCCTACCGACCCATCAGCCTCTGGAGCTGCATAGGCAAGATCTACGAACGGATCTTGCTCAAAAGACTTAAGGACTATGTAGAGTCCAAAAGTCTTATCCCTGACGAGCAGTTTGGTTTCCGGGCCAAACACGCGTGTCATCACCAATTGCACCGCCTCACGGAGCATATCCTCAAACTAAGGAACTGGGGTCGCCCCACGGGAGCACTCTTCTTCGATGTAGCGAAAGCCTTCGACAAAGTCTGGCATTCTGGCTTGATCACCAAGTTGGACAACTTGGGCCTGCCGGACAGTCTCGTGTACATCATACGAGACTTTTTGTCGAATCGGTCTTTTCGGTACAGAGTAGAGGGATGTCTCTCGAGCCCCCGTCCCATTCGAGCCGGCGTCCCGCAAGGCGCCGTTCTCTCGCCCCTCCTATACTCGCTGTACACAAGCGATATCCCCAAGACCCCAAATGTAGAAGTGGCACTGTTCGCCGACGACACAGCCCTCTACACGTCCCATCACATAAAATCGGTTATCGTTAACCGTTTACAGTCCGCCGTGGACGCTTTCGGCATGTGGTTCAAGAGGTGGCGCATCGAGGTTAATCCGGAGAAAAGCACAGCTGTGTTTTTCTCAAAGGATAGCCGCGCTGTGACACGTCAGAAAATCACCATGTCCGGAGCAGAACTTCCCCCGTTAGGGTCAGTATCGCTGTACGGAAAGCCCATTCAGTGGGCACCCAAGGCTAAATACCTTGGAGTCGTACTCGATAGAGCAATGACCTTCGGTCCCCACATCACCAAAGTTCGCAACCATGCCGCCTTCGTATTAGGCTACCTCAACCCCATGATAGGCAATGCTAAGATGTCACTTAGAAATAAGTTGACACTCTATAAGCTTTGCGTCCGCCCTATCATGACCTACGCCGGCGTAGTCTTTTCCCACATCGCGCCCTCCCACATCCTACGGCTGCAACGTTTGCAGAATCGGTTCGTTCGACGTGCCACTGGCAATCACCGGTACTTGCGCATGACAGACTTACACCGTGACTTAGATCTCCCGTCCATCCGCGGCTTTCTCAAAAACGCCTCCAAGCGTTTCTTTGAGAATGCCGCACGCCATCCCAATCCGTTAGTGGTGCAAGCCGCTAACTACTCCCCCAACCTACACGATACGACCTTACGTCGTAGACGTCCTAGGAACGTACTTGACGATCCCGATGATCCTATTGACATCGCACAAGCCCGCCCCGACCCCTCTCCGGCTCCGAATAGCCGGAGGAATCCCACTATCCGACCCCGTCGCACTCGACACCGGAACAGAGTGCGTAGAGTAGGATTAGCTCCGATTACTGGTGACCGCCCGGCGGTCCCGGGTGACTTGCAGCCAGGATAGGCCCTTCTGGCAACGTAGCTTTCGGCCCATAAGGCAAAAGATGAGAGTTGCTGCTCTCCAAAGGCTTTTGCCATTGATTCTCAGATTGGCCCTTCAAGCTTGCATGCACGCATACGCGGCCCATCAGGCAATATGAGAGTTTGCTGTCTCTCCAAGCCTTGCGCACACAGGCATCGCCCAAAGCCGAGGTCCGTCCCTCCTGGGGGCCCTTTGGTGATGTTGCCTATAAAGGTTGAGGGCACTCTGCCCTCGCCTCAAACGCCCGGTGAAGTAGCGAAAGCTCACTTGGAGCTAGCTACATAGTCATTACAAAAAAAAAAAAAAAAGGGCCGAGTCCCTCAAACGTCGCATATTTGCATGCCTTGGCAATGGCTCATATTTGAGCCGTTTGAGTAGAGACTATGGGTCCGTGGGGCCTTAAGCTCATAAAATATTTAAAACCCTAAATAGACCAAAGGGCTGGCAATTTTTTTGCACAACGTAATGCGTTTGCAAAAAAATTGCCAGCGTATTGCCATCCAACGTGGCAATGCGGCCAGCCTTTTAGGCACCCTACCGCAAGGCAATGATCTTTGAAATGAATGAACTTTTATTTAGTGTATATATTATACAGTTATACTTAGTTCTAGTTGTTAGTTAGTATTATATAGACTAAGAAAGTAATAAATAATTTAGAGATTAACAATTTTTTTGAACACCCTTAATTTTAATTACAAAACTAAGATACCCATGTCGTATCTGACATAGTAACTTAACTACCACTTCCTAAGCGCTACTAAGCTACCGATTTAACTTCATGAGTGTACGAACTAGGGAATCAAACTACACAGCTAGTTAAGCCATAAATTGCTTTGGACATTAGATCATAACACGACCGCAGAGCTCACTTGCGAAAGAGAAAATCGAGTTATGAAATCGCGGTAGTGCTTCTGTACCAGGAAGAGCTTTTAAAGCATGCCTTTGGGTTAATTTTATTTCTATTTCGCGTTGCCATTTCCTTTGGTTTATTGGCGAACTTTGAAAGATTATCAATTTATTATTGATCCGTTTTTTATATTGTCTTTGTATATGACTAATTTATGAACGTGGTTTCATTTGCGTTTATTTTCGACTATATTTTTAGGAATAACGACGCTTCGGCCATCTGATGTATTAATAATAAACATGAATTTTACTTTCATAAACATATCTCCGAAACATTTATAAACGTCTCTATAGATAATACTCATAATAACACAAAAATGCATTTTATCAAAATGCTTGGAATTCTAATATATTTCTTATTAATTTAAATATTAAGAACATTTAGGTAAAAATACTTAAGGCTAGGACAAGATCCTTTTCAGGTTTGTCCGCTTCCGCTTCCTCACTTATGCATTTTTTTCTCGCCAACTCTATGATACTATATTTTATAAGATAGCATCTAAGACCCATGTCAATATGAAAAAAATATATATTTTCCATCTTGACCTGGCCGGGCATCGTACCCATTACCATGCGATTAAACTAATTGAGGTACAACTGTGCCACAGAGGTCTTCAATTGATAATGAGAACAAAACTATCGCTTGAGTTTAGTATGTTATTGTATGTCCTGAGAATACAAAGTAAATTTTAATAACTTCCCATTTTGTTGTAAGCCTAAGCCGTCATAGAACAGGAACCCTTTTGAATCGCGTTGGCGTAGAGTTTGTTAGACCTTCGTTAGATCATGAATATAAGCAATAGAATTTCATAGCTATACAGCTGTTCTAGACAAGACACCGGCATTAGCTATTCCGATGGATTTAGTTGAGTATGCACGAACATCGGATTGGATTCAGAGCTGTCTTGTTGCTCGGGAATAATTATGCTGGACAGATGTAACTGACTACTAAGAGATAAAGACGCAAGTGTCAAAGTAAATTAGATCCTACTTGGCTTAATTTAGTTGATACAGTTATATTCATTGAAACGAAATTGGTTTACAGAAATTGGTGTTAGCCGTGTGGTTTCAGGCAGAGTAGAAAAGGACCACTCCAAGTCTTCCCATGGATGTCGTAAGAGGCGACTAAGGAAGTACAAGCTAACGAAACCTTATAAACATCAATGAGACCTCTCCAACCCGTCTGGCCAGCGAGGAGAGTGTAGGCCAAATCTTCTATCTGCTCTGGCCAAGTATGGCTCCGATAGTACAGAGAGGGTCATCCTGCAGTGACCAAATCCAAAGAGACCTGATGGTGATGGTTTACAGGTTTTAAAGGTCATAGACTCTGATCCAAGATTCAGTTTGGCGATGGACTAAAAAAAATAACACGTCACTGTTTATACATACATATTATCACGCACGCCTATTTTAGACAGAGACAAGGGACGTCAATTTTCTACGATTCTTACAAACTTCTCTCGTTTCATCTACATCCACCACTCGTCATGCATGCTCGACGGTTTCCCAAAACCGAACAGTACCCATATTGTTTATGATTACTATTATCCCAACTACACCTATATTATACACCAAATAGATGAATGGCAATTGATAAAGATTTATTTTATAACAGATATTGCCGAGTTTCCGACATAATATTAAATTTTGAAAAGGGTCAACTTGTTCATTAATGAGTCGATTGGCTGTTTTTTGTAGCCAAAACACAACCTACCCGAGTTTAAAATATCGATATCTAAAGTCCACTTTAAATGATGTAAGATCAGGTTTTTTGGCCACAAAAAAAAAAAAAAACTCATAAACGTAGACTTAGACGTAGTACCTCAATTAGTATTGATGAGATTTTTTGTGACGTAGGTCACAAAAAATCTCATTTATGACCGAGTTTCCCCTTTTCAAAATTTTATGTCGGTTACTCGCCCCCGTCTATAAAGTAAAGACGTAATACTATTTATATCTTAGCACACAACAATAGATTAAAAATGTTTACAAAAGTTATAAGCACGACTTAAAGGAGTACTAGGGTATCATAGCTAAACAGTTGTTCTCAGTAAGCCTTTGATATTCCGATGGATTTACTCTAGTATGTCTTGTTGCCCGGGAATAATTCTGTCGGACAGATGTAACTGGCTAACAAGAGATAAAGATGCAAGTGACAAAGTAAATTAAATACTTGCTACTACAGTTTATGGACAGTTTATGCAAATTAATTTATTGCAGTTACATTAGTTTACAAGTCTAATGGAATAGATGGTTTGGTTACGTGCACAGGTTTGCAATGATGAATCCTAAACTAAGTTTTTATATCTTTTATTATTATAACAATCGTTGGAAACTTTTACATCACCTCGTATAAATCTGGCTGTACATATTTTTTTTCGCAAGGCAGTCGTGTTTTATTTATTTTTTTAAATATTAGGTTGTTTTGTTTTTACAATAATATAGTAACACAGGCAATATTTTTTTGGCAAGGTGTATTTATTATTTCAAATTATTTTTGGTAATTTTTTGTTCCCTATTTCATTTATGTAAAACCATAGGATAAACACCATCAAGCATCATACGTGGTAATTAAAGCACAAACAAATCAAATAAAGCAAATAGTTTGATTTAATTTCCAAGGCTTTTATTAGAGCTAGAGATTTTTTTATAAGGTTTTCGTGCATTTACAATACTGTTCAATTTTGATCTAGAGAATTTTAGAGATAAATAGTTAGGTTTACTTTTTATCTCAATAAGTGTAATTCTGAAGCCAGACATTAGGTTTAGGTAGTAGAAATATTTGCCTATGAATAATATTTTTCAAAATGTTTTTTCTTATTGTAGCCATAAAACTGCCTAGTTTCGGTTAGTACACCATGAGCACAAGAGCGTTATGAGCTAAATCATAACCTTCCATATAAGGAGTTACTATGTTTCTCATTTAGAATCGCGGCTAGGTGTCGTCGCTACCGGGGCACATAGCGTTTGTGCACGCGACAAGATATAAAGTGCAGCTGGCTCGACTCAGACGAATATATCACATTGCTAGTGGCGCCGTTCGGTAACTGCCTTGCCGGACACTAGAAACTATTTGTAGATCAACTATTTGATTTATATTGGTTTTTGTTTTGTCTAAATGTGTTTCAGATATCCCGATTGCATCCGTAGCTGTGGCGCATCACGTTGGCTTAAAAAGCCAAACCAATATTATAAAATCCTCCCGTCGCCATATTGTGGATAACTATTAGAACTAATTCTTTAACTGGTTAAACTATTAGAACTAAATTAATGTTCACTACCCGTGGTCCGAAAAAAAATCCGAAAACTATTAGAAGTTACTTATCTATTTGTCGGATTATTGAACTCTATTCCTCAAAAAATATCACTTACTTTTTTGATAACATTACCTATGTGACAACAACATCGGTGTACATATCATACAGTGTTGCTATAACTATAGTTAATTTTGCGCCCCAGGGCAGGTATTATATATTTTTGGTCGGGCTTTACATTCAATACTGTAAAATGATCTGTTCAAACAAAGTTTTTGTGCCTTGCCGAGACCAATTTAATATGTTAAAGACACACGTAAGCTATACGACGAGTATGTTTTCAGTTTTATGAGAGAACTCAGGATTATCATCTCTATGGAGAAAACAAACTATACCATAGATACTTTTAGATATGACCTAGTTGTGAAGAAAAAGATTCGAATTCGAAAATCGAAAGATACCATATGATAACAACATTTTTTAAAACGAATTATCCTCTTTCTGATAACGAAAAAATGTAACAAACAACTGCATTTAGTGCAAAATAAGACAAAACAGTATAGTACATCAAGTCTCGGGTATTCGTCTCCCATTGGCGCTAGCATATAGCTTGTTTGACAAGCGGGCAATAAATTCTCTGCTTAATAATTGCATCAAATTAAAAAATATAAAACTTAGAAGTATCCGCATCAAAGTTAGCGCTAGCAATTGTCCTGTTTGACGGGCGGGCAATAACTTTACTTTAAAATAATTACTGTGAGTATATACAGGAAACAAGACAGGTATCAACATTTTAAAGTTAGTACCACCTGTATTCAGTGTGCAATAAGCTTTAACAGAAGAGTAAATCAAGTCTCGCCTATCCTTTTTAACAGGCAGGCAATAACTCCACTGCTAAATAATTGCATTGAGTGGCTCGCTCGAGTAAGAATAATTTCGTATGTCCGGCTGTCTTGATGTCTGTGCGACGGTTTTCCTTCATGTCGCATTTGTCAACCAATTCTTATGAAATTTTTTGAGCAGGTTCGATAATTATATAACACTAGCTTTCGCCCGCGGCTCCGCCCGCGTCAATGCCGATCCCTCGGGAATAGTTCTTTTTCCGGGCTTAAAGGTAGCCTATGTCCTTTTCCGTATTCCAAAGAACTTGTATGCAAAATTTCATGATGATCGGTTCAGTAGTTACGGCGTGAAAGCGTAACAAACAAACAAATAAACAAACTCACTTTCGCATTTATAATATTAGTAAGGATAAGGATAGAATGTTTTTTGATTAATGACCTCAGCATCACATGGTTAGGGGTGTCATCCTCGACTGCCTGTCCGGTGGCTGCAGGTATGGCACCGGGTACGCGCGCCCCGCCTCCCGAGCTGTTACTTGCTTTTCTCATTCATCCAAGTGAGTAGTATCCCAATACCTTCATTCCCTTCCCAAATCCACAAATTCTAATAGTTTCAATGGGCAATAGCGTCGGAAACACAAAAAGCATAAAAAAAACTACGCTTGCCAACCTGCCTGCCAAGCATGATGAGTATGGAAAATATCCTCTCATGAAACAAAATACCCTGTGAGAGGTCTTTGTCCAGCAGTGGACTTCCAACGGCTGGAATGATGATGATGATGATGACCTCAGCATTATTGGGGTCATGAAAAGACTCACGAGGTCACAGTGCCCCTAGTTGTACCAAACTAGATTTAAATACTGTAATCCCGGGCTCAACCAACTTAATTTCGTATCCCATTAAGACCATTAAAGCTAAACAGCAAAGCGGCTATTTCGTTAAGGATAGTCAATATCGGCTTTGGATAAACCATTTCAGTGCAATTAAGGATTTTATCCATTTGCGGAGTGATGTAACTATCTCTCAGTTCACAGCCCAACGCTTAGACCACCAGGCCCACTGAACAACAAAGGCCAATTCATTCATTCATTTCGAGTAGGTGTCGCGGTCAATCGACCATGCACACCCTGGTGTTAGAGTTCTTCGGAACCGCCTCCCGGCCTCTGACGTGTTTCCTTAAACGATTACTAGATGGCAGCCGGGACCAATCGGCTTCGGAAGGTAATGTGCCTTTCGAAGTACGTAAACATCTTCATTGTTCTGATGTAATAGATGAAATTTTCCAACTGGTGAATTCTTTTTAATTCGAATTCGTGACGTTGACGTTGACGTTGTCATTCCTCGTCCTACGCGACATTATGTTATACAACCTCTGACTCAAACCTATCGAAACTTCATGGTTCCTCAGTTACACAACCTAGCCTAGCGGGAAATCCTTTTCATCTTTCCTATGTGGCGATCAAGCATCCAGACTTAGAAAGTAGATTTGCTCTACGTCACATCCGATCCACACACTTAGTACTATGGTAATGAGTCGACCAAAATGGCACAGTTCACGTTGGGAGACCGGGGTCAGATGACATCGTGCGGTCGCCATTTTTGCGCTATCTCCCGCTGGTCGAAGCACTGCCCGAGGGCTCGCTACTCGACGCGTTCTCGTAAATAACAATGACAAATGATACTCCTGCGATTGTACCGCCATTCCTGTACAGCACGCTCGTTTCTTTTTATGGCGGTGTGATACGATATATTTAGCACGCTTAACCTCAAATTGTGGCCTTTCACGCTCTTTACCAAAATCGTTAAACGCCATTGGGGAAATGGCTTATGGCTTTATTTATGCTATGACAAGAACAGTTTTTGCGTTTGTCTTCGTCTGCTTGCATTCTTCCTGAACATGAAAATATTTTCTAAATATATTCTAATAAAAATTTGTAAATAATATAATTATATTATTTACAAATATTTTTTGTGTTAATGAATATTAATGAACGAATGTATTACAGTTACTTACTGTCTCAATAACAACAAGAAGTTGAAGTAGGTATATACAGCGTGATTTATATAATTTCAATATTTTGACATTTTTTTTTTTTTTATATATTCATATATTATTTTCTTAAACATATTTTTTTAAAATTCAATTTACAATGTCTATAATAAGGACAATGTTTACTCAGTCCACATGCCTACTTTTTAAGATAAACTAAAATTGTAAGTTGACGTCGATTGGAGAAAATGCGCTGTGCAGTTTGTTGCCGCTTCTTCTGCACTCCGCTTTGGAAGCGGCATTAAACTTAGCCATAAGTAAATTACTGACGTCAACAATTCTCAGTTGAAAATATATGACAATTAATAAGTGTCCAAATGACCTATGTTAAATAAATGTTTTTGATTTGATTTGATTTGATTTTGAACCACCGAGCGTTTGCTTCAAACTATAATGAAATCTCGCTACCTTTTTTCTTGCAATTCTGTATTCCATCAGGGATTCTGATTCCGAGATTGCACTTTAGCTTAGAGGTTCAAAATTACGCTGTATGTACTTAAGAATAAGACAATTAACATGCAGATATAAAAGTGAAGTCAACTATATAAATTGACCTTATGGTCAATTTAAATTAAGCGCAAATATTTTAAGGACTATAAGCTAGAAAAATGCTTTAGAAGCAAAATAGAAAAAATCGTCACGTTAGTTTTCGAGATATCTGCACCTAAACATTTAGAAAAACAGACAAAAAAAGCACTCTGCGTAAAAAAATACACTTTTTGGCCAACAACTTTTTACGATTACCTTCAATGGATACTAAGTCACTTACGTCGACAATCAAATCAGCTAATTTTACTAAAAATATTTTGTATGAAAAATCAAAAAAAAAAAAACAAATTTGTTACTAAAGCATTTCTTTGACCTTTGAGAGCTAACCCTTAAAATATTTGCGTTTAATTTAAATGGACCTTATTATATCCGCTGTCCCGCATTTCCAATTATATAAGGTCAATTTGAATTAAGCGCAAATATTTTAAAGGCTGACACCCATAAGCTAAAAGAATGCTTTAGAAGCAAAATAAAAAAAATCGACACGCTAGTTTTTGAGATATCTGGACCTGAACAGGTAAAAAAACAGACGAAAAAAACACCCTGTGTACAAATAAACACTTTCTTGGCCAACAAATTTTTACTATTATCTACTAAGGATACTAGGTCATTGACCTCGACAGTCAAAACAGCTGATTTAACGATTTTGATAAAAATAAGAATTATTTTGTATGAAAACATTAAAAAAAAAACTAGCGTGTCGATTTCTGTAAATTTGCTACTAAAGCGTTTCTTTGACCTACGGGACTCAGCCCTTAAAATATTTGCGCTTAATTTAAATGGACCTTGTATACATATATTAGTAATATTCCAATACACCATCAAGTAACAGTTCACCGCTTTAGATCTGCACTGATAGCGGGTCATTTCTAGCCTGAAGCAATATTCACTCGTAAAATTTTATTGCTAATTTCATGTTTATGCCTTTAAAATTAAAGCTGGGAAACCACATAGTAAGTAATACTTGGCCGAAATCGTACAAAAGCGGATGAAGTTTCTTGGAATAGGATTTAAGGCTAATCCCATATTGGGTATTGGAATATAGAAAGCTTTACACAATTGGGACTTAACGCGTCATGATTCTTTAGAACAAGCAATTACTTCCTACAGCGATAGAAAAAGGTTATTAATGTTTATTGCATTGTTATAAGCTGTAGCTAATACGCAATGAATTATCTAGATTAATCACTTCTTTTACGACTGTTACGTCGTTTTTTGTATAAGTAAAAGTAGTATTTATACAAATTATCCGCTTATATATCTTTATACTAAAACATTTGTCGTTACAAACAATTACAGTACATAGATTAATTATAAAGTCAGTAGTGTCAGTGTCATCTTCAACTACTTGACCGGTGGCTGCAGGCACGGCATCGGGTACACGCGCCCAGTCTAGTCGAGCTGCTACTTCTCCTCCATTCATCCGAATGAGTAGTATCCAAGACCTTCATTGTCTTCCTAAATAAATAAAATCTTATCCTTCCCAAGCTTAAAAATACTTCTGATGGGCACATTTATTACTGTAGGTACTATTTATTATTCCTAGCAATTTTTTTATGACATATGGCGAGAAACAAGGAATCGGGTCACCTGACGGTAAGCGATCACCGCTGCCATACCTGGGGTGTGAGTGTGACAAGATAAAACTATAAACTTAAATATTATGATTCTTTTAACGTTACTGGCTATACTTTCCGGCTTTGCTCAATGATATATAAATAAAATATTGACATAATTCTTCCTTAAAAATACTTTAATAAAGATAAATGCAATAAAGTTTCACTTTCTCACGTTTATCTATACTAATATTATTAAGCTGAAGAGTTTGTTTGTTTGAACGCGCTAATCTCAGAAACTACTAGTTCAAATTGGAAAATTATTTTTGTTTTGGATAGTCAATTTATTGAGGAAGGTTTTAGGCTATAAAACATCACGCTGCGCCCAATAGGAGCGAAACATCAATAAAAAATGTTTTGTAAACGGGGGAAAATTATTCTACTAAACTAATAAAAAAACGAATTAATCATAATAACAGAAATTGCCGCGGACGAAGACGCGAGCTACAGCTAATGTACACATAAAATTCGTAAAAATTCTACGTGCGCAACATTGACCCGCCTACTACATCGTCAACAAAAACATCAATCAGCATTTCTGAACGAAAGTGTTAACTAACAAGTTCAGTCTTAGGTCAAGCGTTGTTGAGCCAAGTATATTGATTTTCCTTTGCGTAGAACCAAATTTAAAGCAAGTCTTTGACCGCTAGCCGGAAACATTAAACCGGGTTAACTAAGTCGATATTCTTTACCCTCAAAAGAATTAATTTGTATGAAACAGAATTTATATTTATTACTTGGCTGTTTGACTAGCTTTCACAAGCAAGCTTTGTCTTAACAAAATAAGCTCTTTGCTGTTGTTAATAATTGTTTCTAAGAGAGTTGGGTTTGCTAAAACAATTATTCATATTCAAATGTTGTATTTATTTACACATTTTACGCTGATTGTATGAATGTACTTTGAGGTAATTCCGACATATTGTCCGTTCATATTGGAAATAGTTACCTTGGTTGTAAAGTGGGAATTCATAATAACCCTGAGGTTGCTTACGGGACCTTGATTGCGATTTGCTTGGTGTTACTGTAGATTATGTGTACAAAATAATAAACAAGTTATGTTGAAATGAAAAAGGTTTTGAAAACGCCACTATTGCTGCCGTTAATATATTCTTGTTTGCTGGTCTGGGAGAAAAAGAAACGTAAACTGCAGCTGCTTTTCATTCTGCGTTGATCGTAAAGCTGGTCGGGGGAGTGGGCAAAAATCTAAGTAACAATAGGCAATTGCGACTAGCAATCCTACATTATCTTTATTCCAATTTTAATCTTTACGCCCATAACACGCTTACCGTGGCCTCAGGCTGTGTCTACCCCATAAGGGATAGTGATGAAACTAGTAATTTATTAACACCTGAAACCGTTGCCTTTGTGCAAAATTTGCGAAAATACATTACTAGATATTCATGACATACTGAAGCAGTACGAAGCTTTTCGGCTAATTTCGGATTGACTTTCTACATGATTAAAGTAAAGAGATTTCTCCTAGGCCTGGCACGCGGTGATCTCATGTGAACAGGACCTTTTTCTGGGATGAAAGGAGCTCTTTTTACTTCTGGATTCCTTAAATTAAGTCACCAAGTTTCATCTAAATCGGTTAAATAGTTGACGCATGAGGAGGTCACAGGCAGATAGACTGATTTACTTCGCGTTTTTAATAATAGTTATGTGAAGGCTCGACCGTCCCGACGCTCTAGCCGAGTTCTCACATAAATAGGAAGGGAGAGCACAAGACGACACACAGAACACAGCTAATAACTTTATTTTATCTTTGCTTTACAACTTCAATAAATTATTATCAGAGACTTATGCTCTAAGATATGGTAGTAGACTCAATGATGTTAGTAGACTGAAAGATGTTAACAGATTGCAAGGTGGTAGCAGACTGAAAGATGGTAGCGGACTGAAGAATGAGTGATGAGAGAGAGAGAGAAAGTAATCTAAAAATGGAATGAAATTTGAATTAAAATAAGGAATGAAAAATGGACAGGATGAGAGAAATGAGGTTGGATGAGATGCAGCATGCAGGTGGCATGCTGCAACGTTACAGTTAAATTAGTAAAGTCGATTTCAGCAAACATGAAAATTCGATAGACATTTCCACTTCCCATATGTTTTCAAATTGCAGGCTTTCTGAACTTCAAGAACTCGATAAAGAACCGAAGAACCGAAGACAAACAAGAAATATCAGAGTTTATTAGTAGGATGCGTTGCCGCTTTCAAGCCTGCAAACTCATCAAGCTCACCAAAATGACTGCAGCTTTAAAGAAAATTGCTTTTCTATTTCAACAAAATTGTCTCTCGGGAACAATCATCCCTAATAATCGGTATTTAGCGGCCATAGAAGCTAACCACAAAGCCACCATAATAAGGTCAAAGGGGTCACTTCGCGTGATTCTCGCTATAAAGTTACCTTTTTGTCCAGATTAACCGAGCTGCGCTAACCTAGGTCCACAGTGTTCGAGTCCAGTATCCGAATATCTAGTTAAAGTTAACAGTAGTATTTTATTTTTGAAGTAAGGCAAGGTAAAACATTTTAATGATATCATATGGTTTAAAATATTCAAGCTGTTTTACCGCGACAAATTCTGCCTAAATCACTATATATAAGACGGCAAACGAGCAATAGTCACCTCATGGTAAGCGATCAACACTGCCCATGGATAACTGTTAAACAGGGGTGTGATAGGAGAGTTGCCGGCCATTCAAGGAGTTCGGGGGAGGACATTGGGAGGTTGATATGGGGGAAGGGGGGAAGGATGGGCTTCCGTCTCTCTCGTTTACCGAACGAAGCATAAAAATGTTAAAGCTTTTACTCAAACATAGATTTTCTGTGAAAGTGTGGTACTTCCCCGGACGAGGCGGCCCATTCATGCTACTAGTAAAAATGAATTTTGCCACTAGCGTGGCTCTACTACAACTAACAAAACCTTATGTTACCCGCGGAAAAAACAACTTTCTATGTTCAGTGGTTTTTGAGTTTATTCATTATAAATAATCGCACAAACAAATCTTCTTTAAATAAAACATTAGTATACATTATTTCTTAGAGTATGTAAAACTTGTATCAAATAACGATAATAAACGATTAAAAGAGATATTACATTATTTTGGAATTTTACATTGTTAATCTTTTAGCTCATTTTCAAAGTCAAATCATTCATACATTTTTGACCGTGAGCAAAAACTATATACAATTACAGTGTACTGTTTGCAAAAGATAACCTGTTTATTGACTTATTAATATTTCATTGCATAATAAATATACATATAATTTAAGAACATCTACAAGACGCGAAATTGAACAATATTGGCAGCTTGACATAACAACCGATCGTAATAATGAATTAATGTAAAACTCTATCGACTCTTCCAAATTACTCGCCCAATCTAGACTAAGCATTAGCTGCCATACCCCTATATAGAGGTCACGATGTTAAATACAAGACATTAATAAGCCCTAAATAAGTTCAGATCTATCGGACTGTCTCCTGTTTATCTAGAATGCGATCTTCATTAAATATAGGCTATTAAAGGAAATCTGAACACAGCAAACAATTAGAGTCGAACTTGTATTTACCGCAATGAAGAATGGGGCAATTTTGCTTGTTACGTTGGTAAACTATAGTTTAGTTCAGGCAGAACGAAACGTATAATTTTGATTCATTAAGTTGGTAAGTATTTAAAGTTTTGTTTCTTTATTTGAATATATCTTCGAAGTTGAATTGGTGTATCGTTTTAATGCAACCATTGGCCCATTACGTTGTAGTTTGAGATAGACATCAAGGGCTTTGGTTGACACTTTGGAATCAATCAAACATTTGTGTGATAAGTCTTTATTAGTAACCAATCCACACTGTAAAGTGCTTTTCAAGACAAACCAAATGAGTCCAAACATGGTGTACATTTTTTAGTTTAAGAGTTCCTATGGCCACCTTCCTCCATTTTCATCAGACCACGCAACGATTCCAAAGTATTGTATTGTCAGCCGATTTACACATGCATGCAAAATATCAGCTCAATCAGCAACCGGGAAGTGGATCAAATTTGACTCGCAAGATTTTATTACATACAAGCATCGGGACAGGTGAACAGAATAAAGGCGTTTAAAATTGTGCTCAAGTTTATTTAACTCTTTTATTATTGTTATTTTAAATTAACCCAGAAATATTTAAGGTTTTTGCGTCCCTTAGAGAAAACGGTAACTTAAACCTATCATAACTTGGCAAAGGAATTCCAATCTAGAGTAAAAGGAACCATTTATTTTGGAGCATCAAAGGATAAACTCGTTTTAGTTATCCGATTTCAAAGATTATTATAAAGGTTCCGTTCCAACCTTGAGGAGTTTGAATAAGAACTTTGTATCTATTCCAAGAAAAAAATTGAAGTGGTTAAATTGGACGAGCTGTGCAAAAAATATACAGTTGTTGAATAAGTTCTTTTCGGTTCCGTACCTCAAAATCGCTCATAAGTCAATCTGTCTAGAATCTTTGTCTCAGGTTGAAATTTATATCACTCAAACTTTTAAGTCAACGCAATATATACTTCCCGTGGGAATCGAACTCACGACCTTTATTTAGTAGTTTCCAGTTTGTTTAGGACATTGTAGGCTTGAATCACCTGATTGTCTGATAATAAAGATGATTCCGTGCTTCCGAAGGCACGTTAAGCCGGTGGTCCCGGCTGCCATGTGGTAGGCGTTAAAGCAACCACGGCAGAGGCCGAGAGGCGGTTCCGAAGAACTCTGACACCAAGGTGTGCATGGTCGATTGACCGTGTCACCTACACGAAATGAATGAATGAACGCAATATATATGGCCAATTGTGTGGCAAAGTTTGCGAATATGCTTATAATCGCAAAGAATCCAAATCTATAGGTTAATTTCCCTAAGCCTAGAATCACGAAATTTGGCACGAAGTCTTAAAGAATCAATGAAAAGAAACATACGAAAGCCTTAACTTAAAAAAACCGGCCAAGCGCGGATCGGACGACAGGTTCCGTGCCATTATTTATAGAAACGGCAAATAAATCATGTTTGTTGTGTGCTCCCTTGAATATTACTTCTATATTAATTTATTTTTTTATTTTCAAAGAGAATAATATAACTTAATATTTTGTGAATATTTCAAGCGTGATCGTTTTTGCTAGATATTGATAACGGATAAAGGATATTTGTTTTATTTTAATTTAATTATTTATTTTGAAGTGAATATATAACTAAATAATACACACGTATTTTATTATAGTGAATATATACCTAATAGATAATTTGTGAAAATTTTAACCGTCCAGCTATCACGATTAATAAGATACAGCCTGGTGACAGAGGGACGGACAACGGAACCATAATAATAGGGTCCCATTATACCAATACTATATTCAATTTTGGAATCAGCATCTACCAGCAAGAACACAATGTCATATGAATTATAAAAAAACTTTTAAAAAATTACCTCTCACATTAAAACGCCGATTAGCTGATCGAATTTATACGGTTGATCTAATTTTTTATTCCATCCCCCCTTTTGTAATAAGGATTGTATCTATAAGTGACCCTGATCCAAAGATTTAAACATTGTTAGGGGCCTCATTATTAACCTGTCTTTCGTCAGTTTCCTCAAAATTGTTGATGATGATATTAAGTTATCATTTAGTAGTCGATAAAAGAAGATCATCTGTCATCTACATCATCATTGACAAACATATTATCACTTTCCCATAGGAGTAGGCAGAGACTAGAGACATCCACTTGCTACAATCCTTACAAACCTCTTTTGCTTCATCTACATCCATCACTCTCTTGATGCATGCACGCCGGTTTCGGATACTCCTAACTTGCCCTTTAGCAAAAACGTCTGCAATCTGAACTGGATACGCAATCTAATCATTGACAACCTTCTATGTCCACTGCTGGGTAAAAGCCTCTCTCAATGCACGCCTTCCATAACATATCAAAATAATTAAACTTGTAATGAATAATGTTATTACTGCTCACACGAGATAACAGTTTTGCCTTTCAGTAGCGAAACCCTAAAACGATTTGAGAGCAAAATATTAATTTAATTTCGAGCAAATGTTTGTACAAGTGTAGCGAAATTAATGCAAATTCAAGGGGCGGGCCGGGCAATAAGCGTGATGGATTTAAGGCCAAACTTACTTTAGTATTTGACTTTCCGGTTAACACGTCGCCTTTAGACCTTCATCAATTTCTGTTAATTGTTGCCCCATTTCACTTACATCTATAATTTTATGGTAATGAGGCTTGGACCATGAATAAGAAGGATATAGAACGATTGGAAGCATTTGAGATGTGGTGTTGGAGGCGCATAGAAAAGATAAGCTGGACAGAGAGACAGACGAATGAAGAAGTTCTATAGACTATCTATAATAGACGTTACTGTATTCAATAGATATAAGGCGGGGAAATGAAATGTTTAGTCATCTTTTACGATACGAAGATTTCATCAAAACCATTTTGGAAGTAAGATCGAAGTCAGGAGAGGAAAGGGAAGGCCGAAGAGGGCTTTCATAGACGAAGTAAAATAGAAGTCCAAGGTCATGTCGTATAGAGAGATCAAGGAGATAACGGAGGATCGAGACTGATGAAAAATACTCCACTGAAAAGAGCATCGTTCTGAACAAAAATGATGATGATGATGAATCATGATGGTATGGGATGATAAAACGTAGAATGTACCAGCTGCTTCTCTTCCCGCGCAGACCGTAAATACTATGGGTTGAATACAGCTAGTCCTAAGTGGAAATGGCATGTACGGTGTAGATAGCCATGGAACTGTATGCCAAAGCTTACGCTTTAAATCTTTTCAACGAATACCAGTGGCAGTGTGATAAGACCAAAAAGAGATGGCGAGACTCCCGTGCTAATCTTGGTGATATCCAAGAATGTTTCTCCCTCTCTTCTCTGCTTCTATTCCCGCGCAGAACATAAAAGCCCATTTGAGTAAATGGGAAAAAAATGAGAAATCATAAAAATCGGCATATGGCTAGCGACCTTTTACTTCGAAAGAACTTGACATCATAAAATTAAATTAAATGTAAATTCGCAAACACTAACGGTAGCGCAATCTACTGTAAGAATAAATCAAACTCGTTCTAGATTTACAATTGATTGTTCTTCCGTGAATTTTATTTCGTCTTGGGTATAATTTGTCACGAACATGATAATATCTGTGACCGATGGTGCAGTTGCATAATACAGTGCTGCCATCTCGGTGTCGTTGATAAATTCGCACCGTCGCACTTTCTCCGTTGTACAGTTGCAATCATTTATGCCACTACTGAATTTTATTTTGACTAGCGACCCGGACCCCGGCTTAACACGGATACAATGCATATAAACCTTCCTCTTGAATCACTCTATTTATTAAAAAAACTGCATCAACATCCGTGCGTAGTTTTAAAGATCTAAGTATAGATAGGGACAGACAGCGGGTAGCGTTTGTATTGTTAAAGTTCTTAAGGTTCGACCTAAAGGATGAAAAATCACACAGATTGAGCTAGCCCCACAGTTAGTTGTGAACTTGTGTCGTGAGATACTAACTCATACAATATTTTGTTCTATATCCAAGACGCAGGTCAATCTGCAAAAGATCGTTGCCCATCTTGCCCTGACCGCCAATCGCCCTCAGGACCCTGCGATTCAAAGGCACTTGCCGTACCACTGAGCTGCAGAGGTCTTGAATGAAGTCTGAGAATTTTATACAGGCAGCGATAAACTAAGAATACCTTTCAAGGTCTTTGAAATGCGACTGCTAAAAGACCTTCAACAGTAGTAAGATATAAAATTCCAAAATGTATCCGAAACATTATAAGTACAGGCGGCTCGCTCGTCGGCACTCTCACTTGTTTCACATGTTTTAGTGAACAACTGCATTGTTTTAATCAGAAACTATGGCACTCTATTGTATTGCTCTATTGTAAGCAAGCAATTATTGTATACGCGTTCACATATAGTATTAAGATCTTTTCATGTTTGTTTACATGTATAGATGATTTATATTTCTCTGCCATCATTATCATCATCATCAGAACTACAGCCGTAAGAAGTCCAGTCAGGAGATTCAAGAGAAGAAGTCAAGAGATTCTTCGTTCCATGGGAGGATGTCGCCATTCTCACCACGCTGGGCAGGCGGGTTGGCGACACAGTTTCTTTGGCTTCTTGTGCTACCCATGTGAAGCATATTTAAGCTGGCGAATGATAGGAGTTTGTTGGATTTGGAAAGGGATGAATAGGGGAAGAGCAAGTAGCAGCTCGGGAGGTCGGGCGCGCGTACTCGATTCCATACCTGCAACCACCGGACAGGCAGTAAAAGATGACACCATATGTTTCTCTGTAAGTGAATGAAGAAAGAAGAAGAAGAAAAAATGTTTATTTGGCACATATAGGTAAAACAATACAAACAATATACACATGACAAATCAATTTTGTACCAAAATGGTCCCCACTCAGCATAAATGCCGTGGTGTTGGCCACGACGCTGGTCTTCCGTGGATATCATGCTAATTTAAAACAATAATGAAAATGAATAAATGACAAATAAAATTAAAACGAGTGATAACAAGAAATAATAAAGTATAAGCACTACAACAATATATCACTATCTAAATTCCAACGTAATACATAGTTATTTATATATTTAAACTGCTGCAATTCTTAACTTCTGTGCACTTAAAATATACTTCTTCAGTTCAACTTTAAAAGATTTAATAGTTGATGAGAATGAATATAATGTATTCTTTAAAAACTAAAAATTCTTTAATACTATGGTTACAGGAATATGCTGAATGCAAGATACTTACTGCTTTAATCTGCAGGCTTTCATCCAACTGTGGGTTGAAGTGAGCGATAAAAGTGATACAGTGGTATTTTATTGGTCAAAACCTGTTTGACTCTACAACTTAGTACACAGTACCAACTCGAATAGCTTTTTTTCCTTTTTTTTTATGACATAGGGCGGCAAACGAGCAAGCGGGTCACCTGTTGGTAAGCGACTACCGCTGCCCATAGACTACTGCAATACCGGAGGTGTGACAAGAGCGTTGCCGGCCTTTTAAGAAACATAGCCTCGTTTATAACGTGGTTGACTGTACCGCCAGCTTCCCTAGAGAATGGAATCTAAATCACTTTGAAACTAGTGATTTATGGTATTTATTTTTATTTACAACTAGCAGCTGTGCCCGCGATTACATTCGCGAAGAAACGCTAAATAAATTTGTATTGACTCACTCTTCCTTGCTGGTTTGAAAGCACACTTCTTGAGAGTAAATAAATAAAAACTGGGCTAAGTGTGAGTCATATTAGCACACACATCGAGGACACAGATTAAACATCAAGGGTTGCGCACCATCGTACATTATTTAACTATAAAATCTACGTTTAATGTATGGGGACTCTAATATTAAATATACGCATAAAACCTACTTCAAAAAGTTTGATTTACCTCATGAAAGAGGTAGCCTCTTTCATGAGGTAAATCAAACTTTTTCAAACCCGAACACGATTGTTTTAAATTAACTGTGGTTTGACATCTCAGTAATAAATAAACAACAACGCATCGATTATTTTTTTTGGGATTTCTAATTTCCCTTTGATTAATTGTTTAATTTTCTTTTATTATTTGTTGTAATAGCGACAATAGATATATAGATTCTGTGAAAATTTCAACTTTCTACCGATTACGGTTTAATAAATATAGCCTTGTGACAAATGGATGGATATCTTGGAGGCTAATGGAGCTTAATAATAAGGTTCCTATTGGCACCTTTTCTTTTGTACAGAACCCTAAAAAACATTTAATGCCAGATGTTGCAGAAGTCGATAGGCGAAAATCTAATGAACCATGACAATAATGATGCGACTTGCAGCCATCACTATTTTAATTCCGATCCATCTTTACATCCACCAACACGCTTAACGTGGCCTTTAAGTCTTCTAACAAGACTGATTAGTGGATCCGGGCAAGGCCCTCGAAACAATCCCTTTTTATAATCCTTTAAACCTTACCGTGAGTGACGTTGATCGCCCTAAATCATTAACCAGTTACCGAAGAACCCTTAAGATATCTTGTGATATAAAGGAAATCCTGTTTTGGTAGATCAGGTTGCACTGGTTTTGCCTGTATAAGTAGCATTGCCCAATGGCCCGACAAGACCATCTCACTGTTACTTAATACGAGTATTTTTGCTCAACACTACCCACTCTCGTAGAACAATGAGATCTTTATGGCGCATTCACACTGATAGAATCCTTATCCTTACTAATATTATAAATGCGAAAGTGAGTTTGTTTGTTTGTTTGTTACGCTTTCACGCCCTAACTACTGAACCGATCATCATGAAATTTTGCATACAAGTTCTCTGAAGTACGGAGAAGGACATAGGCTACCTTTTATCCCGGGAAAAAGTACTGTTCCCGAGGGATCGACATTAACGCGGGCGGAGCCGCGGGCGAAAGCTAGTATGTTTATAAAGGTTTTATTGCATTGTCCGTCCCTAAGCATTGCATCGAGAGTACTCCATATAAAAGATAATGTAGCAATATTTAGCAGACTGTACGCTATTAATCTTCTGGCTAGTCTCGAAAAAAAATCCTAGCTGCTTCTCTTTCCGCGCAGATCGTAAAAGCCGATCGAGGGAATGTGCGAAAATCTAAGGAGTCATGTTTGTGGGCGATGCGGCTAGTAACTGAATACTACTTTGATTGCGTTTTCCACCTTACGCCCAAGTATGTTAAGTATTGCTTTCAAGTCTTAGAGACGTGCCGGCTATTTGCTAACTTAGCGTACTAGGTTTTGATAGTCAAATTAAAATACATTGCGTGATTCGTATAAAAGACTATTTGATTTAAGATATAAATAACGTCATGTATTTATGTAACGTATTGTATGTGTTTAGTTACGAAGTTTTATCAAAATCGGTTGAGTAGTTACAGATTTTATCACGAACATACATCGTGACACCTGATTTTTATATTATATTATATTATATATAGATAAATTTACTATACAGGGCCTAAACTACACAGGGATAGTATTAAATAATGCCCAATGACATTTCATAATAGGATTGTGGATGCACCTTTATATCAGGAACGTATTTACGTTTGCATTTATCGATTGAATAAATGAATGTCAAAGTGTACAGTTAGATAGGATCTCTTTCATTTGTTTGCAATGAAGATGTTGTCATTTGAATGGAGGCAATTTAAACGAATAGTTTAAAACGATATTTAAAATCTATTGAAAATGTTTGTGATGATAGATACGAGTAGCTTTGAAATAAATGCCGGCTCTCGGCAAAGTTTGAATATTATTTTTTACGACGACGTAAAAACGACGTAAATTTAGGATATAAATAGCTACTGAATGATATATTTAGCTTACTACTATGAAGTATGAGTGTTTAGGAAATAACAAACAACGGAATAGGTTTAATATTAAAATCGAATATTTTCACTCATCATCACATATTTTCGATTTTAATATTAAACCGAGCATTGTAATGCTATTAACGGAATAGGTGTTTATTTCGTTCTTTACCCTGGACCAAAAGAAGTTAAAAGATTTACATGTAATGGTAAGCCAATTTTTTGACCACGCGTAGTAAATTCCAAGCTATAGTTTTGACGTGGTAATTCATAAAAAAAATTGTTACTTTTATATATTTATTTTGCAAATAGAAAGGAAATACTTATCTTTTTAATGTCAGATGAATAAAAAAAGGTGAATCTTATGGGTATAATTCAAATATATTCGAGGACTGACAAAGACTTAAGTAAGCCCCTCCCCCACCCCTGTGGAAAAGCTTGATATTTTGAAGACCCCCTAAACAGGTCACGTGTTATATATGGGTACGTTCACTCTGTGTCTGTAAGTGGTATCACCGTCAAATGGGCGATGGGATTTGACTGCGGTTTTCTTTATCTAAAACAAGATTTAGCGGTCTGGATACAGATAATGGAGGTAAGACCACCGAGCAGCCAGATTCGAAAGCATCTATTTAACTAAAAGACTGCGCTTGCCAACCCGCTTGCCAAGCGTGGTAATATCCTCCTATGCAACGAAGAAGGCCTTGTACGACTGAAGTAATAAAAAAACATATTTTATATAGACTTTCTTGACTTAAGGTTCTAAGCCTCTAGGTAGGGCAGAGGTCTTCCACATTATTTCGCCATCTCGATCGATCTTTTGCTACGAACTTCAGGCCAAAAATAATAATCTTAATTATATATTGCTTTACATAAACTATATCTAGTTTATTATTAAAGGAACCACGTCAGAGGCTGAAAGGCGGTTCCGAAGAACTCTGACACCAGGGTGTGCATGGTCGATTGACCGTGACACCTACTCGAAATGATGATGATGATTAATAGTCAAATATTATATGCTATGCTATCTTCTTATCTCGTTCAAATGTGTAAGTTATTATATTGTGTAATTCTGTTACTGTTACAATGTTTATATTGTATGTCTTATCAGTATTTATATATGTCTAAAAGTATATTATTAATTTAGAGATTATGCGTTCCCGTTATTTTCTAAAGTGATTTGTCAAAAAATGTTGCTTATAAAAAATTGCTTTCGCGATAAGGCCGCCTTCTGCGTATTTTCTAGTTTATAAGATGTTTAATTACAGACTTAAGTTTTTCCTTTGATATGCTTTAAAGGGTATCTATTCTATTATATTCTAGTGCGTAAATAGCACCCGAATTCAGGACAGAAAGTCAAGTAAACAGTTACCTATTACCGCGCTACGGTTCATATCGGTCGTGTTCAATTGCCTGCCCTAACAAGTCGTCTGATTGTGAAGACGATCCGGCAATTGATTGACGCCGTTAGATCACGTACGTGTCACAAAAACGCCAAAATGTGTCGAAGTCATTCAACCAGTAACGAGTATTGAGGTTTATTTGAGCAGTTTTTTATTAGATTGGTTAGTTAATGATATATCATTTGCCCAGCTATATTATAAATGAGCAGATACAACATACAAAATTTATGGCGTATCGGAATTAATCTCAAAATCTCATTTTAACATTCATTTAATGGTTTTTGTGACCGTTGTTATAATATACAACCTTATTAATTATATCTATTATAATTACGATTATTTTTAACACAATTTCAAAATGTAGTTTTTTGAAATTGAAATTTTTAAGTGAAGTGGAAACTAAATTCTGCCCTACCCTGTGACAGACGGACGGAACGACGGATGAACATTGGAGGCTCAGTAATAAAGACCCGTATATGTATACCCTTTGGGCACGGAATCCTAAAAACTTAATTTCCATGTAAGTGCTAATGCAAAAGGCTTAATCGGCGGCCCAATCCACGCGTGTTCTATTTTTAATTGAGGATTTTCAATTAAAGTTGTTCAGTATACAGCGTTGAATAATATGATAAAGGCTATTAAAATCGGTGTGGGAACTCCATTATTTAACAAGGGATTAAAACGACATTTTTCATTGTGGACAGTTATGGCCGGCCGATTGATTACATAACACTTAAATTTCTTCCAACCGCTCGTAAGAGGCTATAACTTACGAAATAAAAACAAAATGATTGTCTTTTCATGCTTAATACAACTTTAATAGTTTCGGCCTTTTTTTACTTTAATTGTAGCTGTCTGGAGATAAGATGATGGCGTTTTTTATTCCGTTAAATGGAAGCTAGTAAGCGTAGAGAGGAGTTAAAATATTTAATATTATAAACGAATCAATCTTTAAGCGCCTCAAGTTATTCCTCCCACGTTTCATAGAAATTATCACGGTACAAGTATCCGGATAGATTATTATGATTTATTATAGTGTTCTCACCTGTGACAATGTGAGGAGGAGTCGGGTATTGAATATTATTGAAATAAAATTATCATACAGTGCGTGTACCATAATTTTATGCGTCAAAGATTTTTATCTTTTCAAACATGAAAATTTCATTTCATTTCTTGATCAGAATATAATATAAGCACTAGCGGCCCGGATCTCGGCTTCGCACGGGTGCAATGTACATATAAACCTTCCTCTTGAATCAGTCTATCCATAAAAAAAATCGCATCAAAATCTGTAGCATAGTTTTAAAGATATTAGCATACGTAGGGACAGACAGACAGCGGGTAGCGACTTTACATATTATGCAGTAATATTTACTTGACATTTCCAAAGAATTATTGTTGTATGTACGTCGTATTTTCTTCTGCAATATTAGCAATTTTTTTTCTATTTTTCGACACAGACTTGGAGGGTCTAAACTGTACAGAGTTACCTGCAGTATCAAAACAAAACAATACGTGAAACAAACCTCCAATTGTTGTTTTTTAACTGCGTGTATGCAGCAAGTACCAGGGGTCCATAATAACGAAGAGAGCGCACGAATCCAGAAGGATATTTAATGAGCACTCGGATCGTTACGTCGGACTCATGTGTATTATTATGCCCAAGAAGGAATGCGCTGAACCGAGGTCAGCGACAGAAGTGTATCTACTGGGCTCTACACACCGAAGCCACCGACATAATAGATTGGCAACATAATTGTAGAATCACGATTTTACTCACATTTTATTCGTCGGGTTCTCAGACTAGTTTAGGTCTGTTTCGAAGACCATCAAAAGTAAAAAGTCAAAGATTTTTATTTTAAATTAAATTGTATCCAATTTAAAATAAAAATCTTTGACTCTCTTTTTGAACGTCATAATTTTGCTGACTATTATGTTTCGAAGACTATCAGGTCGAGTGGCGACACGAAGGTTTCTCTTCTCTCAAAGCACTGAAAGAAATTGGATACAATTATCTCTTTTGGAACGTCATAATTTCGCTGACTATTATGTTTCGAAGACTATCAGGTCGAGTGGCGACATGGAAGGTTTCTCTTCTCTCAAAGCACTGAAAGGTGCCGAAAGTGCTTTGAAGGAAGCGAAACCATCGTGTCGCCACCCCTAACATTCGCCCCGATGGTAGTCGTCGAAATATACTAGTCAGCGAATCCGACGAATAAAAAGTGAGTAAAACCGTTATTCTATACTGAATATATCACGCGTAAGTTTTTATATATCATTACTACGATTGGCTACTTGGTAGACGCTCACCTAGTCGGGTACGTCTAACCAATGTATATCAGTATCTATTATTGGCGACCAAATATAATTATTACTAATTCGGATCGCGATGTAAATAAAGATAAGTAACTTTTTCTTAGACAAAATAATCTTGTCTCAAAGAGTTGCCAGGCAAGTAAGCACATATGCAAGGCGTCAAAATTTCGATGGATTAATACGTAGGTGGATGTTGCCTCATGATTACTATCTGATATTCTGATATAAGCTTTATGTCGACGGGTTACAAACCCGTCGTAATCCGTCTACAAAGACGGATTAGTAATTTTGGTCAAAGATTATATAGCACTACCGTATAGACTGTCAACCACATACAGAAATATTAGCCCAACGTAAAACCTATTAAAAGTACCTGGCAAGCATGCCTTTAAACCGTGACAGTTAGTTCCACTAACTGCCACTATGGGCGGCGGCGTGGGTGCTGCAGTGCAATAGTTACAGACCACCAGTAACTAGATGGCGTTAGCGTTGTGACGCGCGCTTCACTGCCTCCCGCGACCCGGGCTCCTTTCCCCTGGCCCATTTATAAACTGCAATGGCGGGCGACCTGATCTCTTTCGTCTGGGCAGCTGACGAAGCTAAGTACTAGACCTAATCCTCGAACCCTGGGATCTGTGACCCTTAGTTATATAGTGCAAATTGCCAATAAATTATATTCGGCAATCTGTTAGTTTCCTTGCACCGCATCAACGTCACAGCCTAAACTTGGATAAACTAAGTAAAACTACTATTTCATGAATACTGATTTTATTTTCCTATAATATGGAGAATACAAAGTTGTGAATAAATATCTTATAGCGCCATCTATGTGATATGTCTAAAACGATTCGTACGCAATAGGCGTAAGGACCACATGCTTCGGTGTGTAAAGCCCTTACCGGTAGCAAGCCAGTAACGTGGAGCAACACATTGTGCCGCGATGACCCTAGGGCAGTGGTCTTTGCTCAATGCGCCGTCGTGCGCTTTTAACCCTAACACTAAACGGCCAAGTGTTACTAATTTGACGCCTAGTGCTGTTTATCTTGAAACTCTTTCTATTGAAAAGGTTAAAGCATTGCTTTCATTCCATATAACAGCTTATATATGCTATAAGTTTTGTTATTCGGAAAATTTAATTTTAATTTACTCGTATTACACTGCGAGTCATCATAGTTTCGAATGACAATATCTTAGATCGGAAATTATAAAAAAAATGCCTTGTGGATTGGTATAGTGACTATTAAATAAAACACTATGATTTATTTAATTGTCACTATATGTTTATATCCCAGGCCTAATAATAATAATCCGTGTAAGAGGGAATATGGTTTTTTAAATTCTTAAAACATATTCCCTGATTTTTACTTCTGTAAAACAGCTAACACTAAAGCCAATTACGAAATCTGCCCCACAAATGTTTAGATCACAATTTGAAATCGATTTAGTTGTACTCCCAGATCCGAATTAGTAATAATTAAAACGCAGGCAGAAGACTGAAGCATATTATCCTGAAGAGAATCTTCAAATTGAGATCTATTACTTTTGACAGCTTTATTACCGCCAAACATGAGTATTCCAAAGATATCTGTTGCCTTATCTGCTTCAGCATCGACATAAAAGGGTGCCTGTACTTACATTTTATTTCTAATTTGCTCTTTTGTATCGAAGATAATGCTTTCCCAATCTCGCCCCGATGTTCAGATTAGTTGAGCTATCGATAGGATCTTTGACCTCCGCCCTGCTAATAATCGTGTCGAAGTCATTTTATTTGGTCGGCGGGAGATTATTGTTGCTTTTGTTATCGTCGTCATCTCGTTTGAACTTTTTTTCTAGCGTAAACCATCGCTGGACGATGACAGCGCTATTTTCTGTACTAATCACATTTTATCCTCTGCGGCAACTCGTTATATTGGTATTTTTTCCGTTTCACGGATCTTAGAATTTGTAAAACCAATTACATTTTGAAGAAGAGGTTCTATTGTGTTAAATAATTTACGTTTAATGTGGTAATTATTTGAGGTTTATAGGGTTTAATTGCGTTGTTTCACCAATTGATATTATGAAGTCCAGCTTCTTTTAAAAATATATGAAATTACATTTTTATATGATTACTTATATTTTAAATTCGAGTTTTTTGTTTCTTGTGTTCTTTGGAATTCAAGTATCAAACTAAGAGACAATCATCATGTTGACATTAGTACTTGGATTTGGTATAAAGAGCTTTAGAGCTCATGCGTGGCTTAGGTAGCGATAATTTATGTATATAGACTTGAAGGCAGCTATAATACAAGGCACTATTATTTGTTTGTCTTACAACTGTTGCCTATCGGGACTCGTAAGCCCTAAAAGTATTTTATATGAAATAAAATAAAATGTAATTAAACGTACTAAACTGCAGCTTTATTTTAAACTAGCTGTTGCCCGCGACTACGTCCGAGGAAAATTTCTGTTATTTTTTTTCTTTTATATTAGTATAAATGAATAATTTTCCGCCGTTTTCAAAACATTTTTTATTGATGCTTCGCTCCTATTGGTCGCAGCGTGATGTTTTATAGTTTAAAACCTTCCTCAATAAATGGACTATCCAACACAAAAAGAATTTTCTAATTTGAACCAGCAGTTCCTGAGATTAGCGCGTTCAAATTAAAAAAAAAACAAACAAACTCTTCAGCTTTATAATATTAGTATAGATAGTATAGATTACGCAACACAGAAACAACACGACATACAATTTCAACTGTTGTAATGTACCATATGGTCGCAACTCGGATATTGTATGATTTGTTAATACAATAGCACACAGAAGGCGCTATAGGATTGTCATAACGTTATATCCACTATTCTATGGAAAAATAAAAGCACTATTCACGAAATGTATCTAATTTATAATGGAAACCATATTATTTAGACATATTTAAAAATGATTTCTCAATTATTAACAGCAAGTTTAGGCTAAAGCCACCTAGTGACGAAAAGATAGGCGTAGCGCTGTCACTATTGCCCATTAGTGGCAGCCGTGGCAGTTACTGGAACTTACAATACGCTTACGTTGAACATTCTAATAGCAGGCCTTCAGTTGGGCCAGAATTTTTGTACGTGGTTGGCAGTCTATACCTTAGTTTAGTACTTAGTTTAACAGTGTTATGCTGCTCCGTGCGGATTTACCTTAACTGGTTTTTTATCAACAATTATAGTGTTGTGGCTTGAGAACTCCAGACAAAGGATTGTCGATTCCCGAGTTAGGACTGTGTGCTTGCAATAAATACTTATTTGCGATATCGTGAGCTTGTCATCGTAAGGTACAATCAGCGCTGGCCGCGGTCGGTCACAGTCTCGCCCGGGGCATTGTTCCCACTCGAATCTATATTTGCTCTCAGCTCGAGGCTCTTTGCCAACTGGACGCTTAAATCCTTGTCCACTCTAGCCTTGTCCATTTTTAAAAGAAAACACCAATTAGTACCAAAACTGGGAATGCAACCAAGAATGCGCTCCAATGAGAAGAAGTCTAGGAACTTTAGTTAAAATATTGTTGTTGCAATTAACAATTTCTTCGGGGGTTTGAGGTTAAAATTATAAGATATCACCAGCAAGTAGTTTTGTACTTAACGGAATTAGTCTAAATCTGCTCTGACAGAATGAAATGATTAAAGTTTTATCAACTTGATATCCGTATAAGTTGTGTCCAGATTCTAGATCAATTTGTCCAGTTTGTTAGAAACCCTTAGTGCCAATCTTATATTTTATTAATAAATGCAACCCGATTGTAAATTGTACTCGTAGTTGTTGAGTGGACAATTGGTGAATGATAAGGTTTTGTAATAACTGACCTTACAATGCTACGGTTTCTTTACCGATGGACATATTAAAAAGCTGTTTGTTCTATGGAAATGTTCTAAAGCATGAAAAAATATAGATTCATTCAATCATCGGTACGCTGTGTGCGATTTTAGAAATTTTCGAAAAACTTATTTCAAGAAATACTCCATCTTTTCTCTCGTGTGCCATTCTTGCACACGTAAAATAGAAAAATTGACAAATTTAGGAAACACTAGAAAATTTTCTGCAAATTTGCCAGAGAAAGAATTTTCGAGAACATTTCTCTGCAGCACATCACTAGTTACTACCAATAAAGATTTGTAGTAGTCATCAGGTATAGAAGATAACTGGCTACGATTTAGAATCTCGTTGATAGGGACGTTGTTTCTATTTGAAGCTCTTACAAGTTTAATATGTTTATACATACGTGTGAACGAACTTATGTTCGTTACAATACATAAGATTAACTTCTGTACTCCATGGCAATGTTTTAATGGTGGAATCAGAATCAAAAAGATGCATAGAATTTTGACCAGCTTATCTGCCAATTTGCGTGGGTGGTCCAATTTTTAAATTTTTAACCTTCTGTTTTATGAGTCTACATTCTATTAGGGATTTTTATTCACATTAAAATATTGCCAGGGAGTTCAGAATCACCCTGTATCTATATTGCATGTTTAGTTTGACCGTCATCTTGGTATTCGATGAATTGGCTGACATTTTGCAGACTGAGTGTCAATGGTACTGGAAAGGTCATAAACCTAGTAAATTTTTTTATCCCAGAATGTACTATATCTAAATATATTTAAATAACGCGACAAAATATATAATGACGTCAAGGACCTAGACTGATGATGGAGGACATCTTCCTTACTGATCTTGGTTACTTCAATGCAGCTTTGGGAGAAAGACGTTAACATGGGTACCAACGGAAGACCAGCGCTGGCTTTATCGCCAGCCAAATGCTGAGTTGGGAGCTGTTTGAAACAAACACAGTACTGAAAAAGTCCTTTATTTAACGTTATGTTTTTTTTAACTCGTACTGTGTATGATTATAAAATTAATCATTTATTTATTCAAAGAAAAAACGTAGCATATATTGGCTGCTTCGCTTACAGAGCAGACAGCAGAAGCAGGTCGAGGGAATGGGTGAAAATTTTAAGAATCTTGTCTATAGGCATAGCGGCTAGCAAGTATTTTGATTCCGTTTTTCATTTATACACCAATCAACATGCTAAACGTGGCCTTGGTTTTATGGTCTTAGCCTCTGTATACCCCTTGAATTATAGAGATGTGATAATATGTTTGTATCTACTAACAGGTTAAGGTTTGGATTCCCGTTGCTTGAGTAGTGTTGCTTCATGACGTATTTTAAAATTATAATTTATGACTTATTTGGGTGTTGAAAGAGTAGATAGTGTGGGCGGTACCTGTTACGGCGTGCATGGGTTACGTGTCAGTATAATAAGTGGCCCTCAAAGTGGTCTCTAAATTTTCACTTTGAAGTCGATGTATCTCAAGTTAATAGGAGGTTAAAAATTTGATGAGGAATGTAATCAGGGACCTCCGAAACGAGAATGGGATCCACAATGTGTTACAATAGTTGTGGTTGCAATAAAGGTATGACAGGGTAGGAAAAGGCCAGGCGTGTCATGTTAAGTTTTTCATTTAATTTTCATTCGCCTTCATCAGAAAGCACAGATTGAAATAGTACGTAAAAAAAAGCAAGCATATTCAGATACAGAAAACGTTTGAGAACCTATGGTGTAAATGGTGTAATTTCAAGGCGATCATTGTTCGTGTTTCCATCAATGTTACCGTATACCTTACTTGTACGTAGATAATCCAAATACAGTACGGATTTCATTTTATTTAGCTATATAAGTCCCAGGTCGTGCTCCTGTAGTGGAGACTAAAAAGGACCTGATGATGATGATGATGATGATATAAGTCCCATTGCTGGGCAAAAGCCTCCCCTTTATTTTTCCACTTTGCTCTGTCTTTTGCCATCTCTCTCCAAGTTTTATCAAAACGATCAATTCGTCTGTCCATCTTGGATTTCATTTATAATTAGTTTTTTTTTTTTAATTCAGGATTCAGAATGCTTACATACGAGTAGGATATTTTCGGACCCCAGAGAGAGATGGATGACAAAAATCTCATCCAAATGAAGTACTAGAGTGTATAATTTAGGTGCGAAAGACGAATACGCGAAGTGCTGAGGTGCGAGCGAACTCAGGCGCGAAGAGCTAAGGCGCGAATGAACTGAGGTGCGAAGCACTGATGGAGCTAGAAACCTTTTAAGGTTTAGTAAATCAGTTAATAGATTCAGGTGTTACTTTGCGGAAGTCAAAGTTACATTTACTTTGAGACAATTTACTTTGCGTGCTTCCGCCACCAGTTAGTTCATGCAAACTATTGCTGGCCAGCGCCCACCCACTACTGTTAGTCCCTTCATACCCGCCACCAATAGTTGATGCATGCAACCCTGGTCGATACTGCTGCATCCGTTGAGGCTGCAGCAATGTCGGCCGTCGTGCTCGCGACACGTGTTTCGCCTCTACACGAGGCATCTTCAGGCAGTGAAACCTAGATGTTGATCGTTCGAAAACTAGATGTTTCGTTGCTTGTCATTGTTGTTGTCAGAGAGAGAAACCTTAATCTTTAGCGAGCAATACTTCAGAAAAATGAGATAATTGACCAATCATTACAGCTATAAAAAGTCCACTACTGGAGGAAAGCCTCTCCCAGAGATACATCGTTCCATGGGAGGATATTACAATACATACCACGCTTGGCAGGTGGCTTGGAGAGCGCCATCTCTTTAGCTTTTTGTGCTTCATTTTAAAGCTGGGGAATGATAGGAATTTGTTGGATTTGGAAAGGGAATTAAGGTATCGGGATAACTCACTCGGATGAATAAGGGAAAAGCAAGTAGCAGCTCGTGCTCCTGTAGTGGAGACTGAAAAGGACCTGATGATGATGATGAAGTAGCAGCTCGGGAGGCCGGGCCGCGCGTACCCGATGCCATGCCTGCAACCACCGGACAGGCAGTTGAGCATGATACCTCTGACCATCGATCATAATAATCATCCAATGTTCAATCCGTTAGCCGTGTGGTATCCGGCAGAGTAGAATAGGACCACTCCAAGTCTTCCCGTGGATGTCGTAGAAGGCGACTTAGGAAATACAAGCTAAACGAAGCTTATAAACATCTGAGAGACCTCTCCAACCCGTCTGGCCAGCTTGGAGAGTGTAGGCCAAGTCCTCTGGCTGCTCTGGCCAAGTATGGCTCTAGTAGTACAGAGAGTGTCGTGCTTCTGTAGTGGAGACTAAAAAGACCTGATGATGAAGATGATGATGATGATCCAATGTTCACCCAATTCAATTTAATGGGATAATGAAGAGATACGCGTTACCGTTTTGATTGTATAGAAAAAGTATGCAATATTACCTATTATATAAGATATATAAATAGGTAATCTTGCGTAGATCTTAATCTATTATTTTAGATATATAAGATAAGACGCAAATATGTAGGTATAGGAGGTACCTACATATTTGAGCCTTTTGGGGTAGAAACATTGGGTCCGTGGGGTCCATCAGCGCATAAGCTTTTTAGTTTCTTGGTTAAAGGCTTATTGAGGTATCTCGTGACCAAAGGGCTGGAAATTACCTAACTCAGCGTATCAGCATTGCCATTCAATTAGGCAATGCTGCCAGCCTTTTGGGCACGATGCCCAGAGGTGAGCATCTGGAGGGACTGTACGATTTGTAAATATATATTTTTAAGTATGTTATTTTTTGTATTATTTTAGTTTCGTCTACTTGCTATTGTAAATTTATTATTATTGTGAATATATTATAAAAAAGTCCTTACTATTAGAATTGTACTTAAATATATAATTTTAAGATAAGTATCTATTGTAGCGCCTAAAAGTGTTAGTTAATTAACATACAAGTAGATGGAATTGAAACTGGCTGTTCCTGACATATATTAGAGTTATACGATCAATAAATTGGTAAAGAGATTCAAACGTGCTCTAGTTCGTGAGTCGAAGGAGATAAGGATATTATAAAACCATAATTCGAACATAAAAAGATTACTTCACACTCAATAGATAGGTTTATGTTCAGGAATACCACATTTGGGAATAGATAAGAACCAGCTGTGCTAGTTTTGTCACGGAAAGTCTACGGCTACGGAATGATTTGTACAAAAAACTTAGTTGGAAAGATGCCAGTAATTAACACACAAGATTAAATATTGAACCTCTTATTCGTAATTTGGTTTCTTACCATTATTTTATTGATTTATATCTTTATTTGTTTAATTTCAAATAGTCATAACAAAATAAAATAGTACAAAAAAAACAAGCGAGTAAATTTAAGATGGTATGGGTTACGGTAGCACAACTTATTAAAGTCTAATCCCCATATTCACAAAAAAAGACAACAGACACATAACAAACCCATAGCAAAAATACGCCCTGTCTCATTCCTTCCATGTCAAAAATTTAAGAGAAGGACAAGGACAAAACCATAGGAGAGATGCAATTTTTTTTAAATCTATGGACAAAATATATTTCAACCAAAACAGGTTCAATAAAAAACTGCTATTCTTTATAATTAAGAGGGTAAGAATTTACTGCGAGAAAATAAAGTAAAAAAAAAAACAGTATTTTTCTGCATTTATATCATTATTTTATTGACTGATTTCATTGATTGATACCATTATTTTATATTGAGTGTGCGAGTGCGAAAAACAACTCATGGGCAAAAATGTTTTCGAATTTCCGGATGCCTTTCTGTTGTCCTCTAAAGGTCGCATTTTTCAACCATTTCAATGAACTCGTTAACCCATTCTAGTCCGGAAACCCAATGGCAGAGATCGCATTATTGTTATTCGTATATAGTATCAGGAGGCCTATCTATACTTATAAATGCGAAAGTTTATTTGTTTCGCTTTCACGTCTTAGCATCTGACCAGATTACCATGAAATTTTGCCTATACGTTGTCTCGGGAAAGAAGAAGGTCAAAAGACCTTCCATCCCGAAAGAAATTGCTTTACCCGATTGATCGCCAGTAACGCAGGCAAAGCCGCGAGCGAAAACTAGTACTGAATAATCAAATGCATTATCTATTGCCATCTGTACATCTATGGTAAGGATTGGTCTATGTGTCTCAAGCCATGTAGGGAGTGTACCTGCGCTTAGCGTTTTGATATGCCAGCCTCCACGAAGATCCAAATAGGATTGATCTAAGCGATAAGAGTAATGTTATTTTGTGCACGTTTTTGGATTGTGGACCGAAATCTGTGTTGGCTAACTGTATCATATATATATGGTCAGTGGAATGGTTACTATCAATACATAGTTTCATTTAATCGATTCCTTTTCTATGCAAG
Source organism: Elegia similella (assembly GCA_947532085.1). Taxonomy (NCBI): domain Eukaryota; kingdom Metazoa; phylum Arthropoda; class Insecta; order Lepidoptera; family Pyralidae; genus Elegia; species Elegia similella. The sequence goes on from OX383937.1 coordinate 8,857,025, forward strand.
TTACAAGTTATAAAAGATGTTAAAACAATAAAAACATACAAGTGAGCCCTGAAAGGGCATTGTAAACATGGGGGGAAGGGACAACTAGCTGCTACTCTACATACAATTTTTTTTACAAACTAGCTTGAAAGTTAAAAAGTAATGTCAATATCTCAACCGCGAGAAGTCTACTGCTAGATATAGATAGAGATATAGATCCCTTAAGTACTGCCAATACGACGAGTTGGAAGTGGCCTGCATCCAGCACCTTCCTGTGACCATGGTCAGGTCGTCCAACCACCTGATCAGCGGGTGTCTAACGCTGCGCTCTCTTCGTTTCATTTGGGACAGTGTAAAGATTCTAAAATACTTCATCGTCCAAATTCGTTGAGGGATTTTATCGTTAGTTGTAGTATAAACTTAAAAGCTTACGAAGTGTTTGAGCCGTAATATCTTCCAAATGACCTTATCGTTTGTCTACCAATTAATGTACTTAATAGTTCATTACTTTGCAGATATTTATGTCCACGTTTTGTTTTTATAATCTATTTTATATTTGCAAAACCTCTTATTGGCAAACTCATATTATTAAAACTATATAAATTATTAACTAATATAAATATCTATTAAATGTTGCACGCAACGCCCCCTGTGTATAAAAAACAGGGTGTAGAAACGTCAAAGATAATCACTATGGTGTTGCGTCGAAAAATCAACAAATTTGTCATAACCAGCTTTTTTTTTTTTTAATTTATATTTGATGGCAAACGAGCAGACGAGCTATAGTTGAGAGAGACAATGGAAAGTAGTCACCGTCGCTCATGGACATCTGCAACACCAGAGGAGGTGCTGATGCGTTGCCGACTCTTAAGATACCTGTAAACACGCCTTTAGAAGGACCCCAAGTCATAGCACACAGGGAAAACCTCGGGAGGGAGTCCATTACACAATCCTGCTGTACGAGCGTATTCCACAATCCAGCGTATTTAAAAAGTTGTTATGAATGCAAAATACTTTCATCTTTATTGCCATTGTTATAGCGTTACTTAAAACTAAACTTCCCGTGGAAAGAATTTACTGAAGTCAATACGAGTCAACTTCTTTAAGTGATGTTAAATGAAACAGTCAGTCAAGAAAGGTGAACTGCAAAGGAAAGTTAAATTTTTCGAAATGGAGAAAAACATGTATTTGGTGGTCATCCTGTTTTTACCTATAGCCATGGTATGCTACTTATTCAGTATTATCAATATTATCTAATGTACTTCAGAAAATTTGTGACTGTTTTCTATTTTGTTATTTTTGAAGTGAGAAGTTTTCACTTAGCGTAAGCGGCGTTGTGCACTTTTTGGGATGGGTAAAAAATGTTAAACTCGCGTCAGGATACGTGACCTGATCAAAAATTCGTAAGACGGACACGTGACCTGAAAACTTCTTTAACAGCGTTGTTTTTTTGGGATGGGTAAAAAAAAGTTAAACTCGCGTCAGGATACGTGACCTGAGCAAAATTTCATAAGACGGACACGTGACCTGAAAACTTCTTTAATGGCGTTGTGTTCTTTTAAAAAATGTTGAAATCGCGTCAAGACACGTGATCTGATCGAAAGTTCGTAAGACAGACACGTGACCTGAGACCGCCGCAAAGAGTTTTCACTTCTGCCGCCACTCCTGGAGAGCAACCTGTTTTTTTTTTTTTATTTATTTGCAAGTCTCATATGTGGTTATACTGTGTCCGAGATAACCCTCATATTACTTATACTCATATTACTTAATCTTACTCGTTCAATTAAATCTCAAAACTCCCTCTTGGGCTTTCCAACTGTTGTGAATAGCTTTTTTTTATTTATTACGAAATTTTTACACAATTTTGTACAAAAGGTACCCGAGCAGACGCTCCAAGTCTTGCACAGGCAACGCCCAAAGCCGAGGTCCGCCCTTCTGGGGCCCTTTGGTTATGTTGCCTATACAAGTTGAGGCACTCTGCCCTCGCTTCAACCACCCGCTGAAGGATAAATTCTCACTTGGTCAATAAAAAAATCTGATATTATTGTGTGGTTTCCGGCAGAGTAGAATAGGACCACTCCAAGTCGGGAAGACTTGAGTCGGAGTGAGACAAATGAGTAGCGCTAGGGTAGTAAGAATGGGTGTCGTAAGAGGCGACTTAGGAAATACAAGCTTAACAAAGCTCATAAACAACAATGAAACCTTTACCCATCTGGCCAGCGAGGAGAGTGTAGGCCAAATCCTCTATTTGCTCTGTTTAATTTGTATTGTACTTCAGGCTCAAGTGCCAGGGACGTTCTTCTGGAAACCACGACTCGGCTTGGATTTGTCTATACCAACTACAGGTAATATGGTATTGTATTTATTATTTGATTACGATTTGTTAAGTTAACCCTGTTAACCTATTGATTATACCGCGTGGTTATGAACCTCTGAACTATGCTGAAATCCTGGAATCAGAATCCCTAATGGAATTAAGAAATGCAAGAAAAGAAGGTAAAAAAATTAAAAGAAAATATTGACCTTCCATAGAAATTCGCCCAGCTGATCGGTGAGATTGTATGGGAAGCCTAAGTTTTTTCGATTTTTCTTGCAATTCTATACTTAATTAATTATATTAATAGCATTACAATGCTCGGTTTAATATTAAAATCGAAAATATGTAATGAACAAGTTCGCCACGGTGATTTGAAGCTACGGCAGCTCAGTGGTTGAGAGCATCGACGGGCTAGATGTCGAAGGTTGTAGTTTCAAATCCTACCTGTGGCGAAATTTTTTCATCACATATTTTCGATTTTAATTCTATACTTTATTAGGGATTCTGATTCCAGGATTTCAGCGTAGTTTAGATGTTCAAAATCACGTCGTATATTAATCGAAACGTTTATTCAGAAAAAAGGTCTTTGCAGGCTCGTCAAATCACAGTTACAAGGATCTAATTTAGTAATATTTATATTATTAACTAGCTCTTGCCTGCGACTTCGTCCGCGGCAATTTCTGTTATTATGATTAATTAGTATAGATGAATAACTTTTCCCCGTTTTCAAAACATTTTTTATTGATGCTTCGCTCCTATTGGTCGCAGCGTGATATTTTATAGCCTAAAGGCTTCCGCAATAAATGGACTATCCAACACAAAAAGAATTTTCCAATTTGAACCAGTAGTTCCTGAGATTAGCGCGACAAACACCAAACTCTTCAGCTTTATAATATTAGTATAGATATAGATTAATGTGCAAATGTATAAATCTGTAAAGGTCGGTGACCGGAACGTGACATTTGAAGTGCATGCAGCCTGTCTTCATCGATTTATAAGACGTTGTCACGTCAAAAAAGGATGAAATGGACCCTTTAGTTTGAAACTTAAATGCGTGTATAATAATAATGACTTATTAATTATAACATATCTGCTATATATTGGACAACATAGCCAGAAATGTAAATCATGTCAATAAAAAAAAAAAAACAACAGTCCACACTTTCATGTAAAGTATAAACCTACTACTAGACTAGGCTGAATAAAGGCGCGTGTCGCGAATCAATTTACGTAAGTTTCGGCAACGAAAAAATATTTTTTTTTATACGAAATAATGAAGTAAGCATCTCACCTGATGGTAAGTGACGATGAAGACGAGGATGTTACTTGCCTATCCAAGATATACCAAATATAGTAACTATTTCGGTCAGGCCAAAGGTGCGGCCAATTTGATGCCAAGTGTCGCCGAACCTTCGATCGGCTCAATTATAACACCATGTACTGACATAATATGTAATTGTTGCAGAAAGTACAATGGCGGTAGCTAAACCTACCAAAGAGAATATTGCCGAAGGACTTGTGACATTGGTTGATGGATACCAAGCTGGAATGACATTTATAGCAGTAGTCGCTGGTGTCACCAGTGCCAGGACAAATTATCATTTGAATCCTCTGTCGGCATATTTTTATACTAACGTTTACCGATGGGGACTCAGATATTTCAGTCTGTAAGTTAAATAATTTAAATCTAGTTTGTATACATACTTTCCGGATCTCTCATATCAAGAAAGATAAAGTAGAAGTTGTATGTAGAGAATACATACATAGTATCACGTCTTTTTCCCTTGCGAGGTAGATAGAGTTTAGGTATATAAGACCTTATGGCCATATGTAGCATGTTTGAGGCCGTGTGGATGGAAATCGGAATCAAAATAGTGATGGGTTGCTAGTCGCATCGCCTATTGACATTATTCCGCGATTTAAGCTCAATCCCTCGATCGGCTGTTACAATCTGCGCGGGAAGCAGCTGGCACGTTTCACGTTCAACGTTTTTTCATTTCTTCCAGACCAGTATGGAAGAGAAGAGAAAGCTTTTTCGGACCATAAGTCAATGTACCTAATGTTTATGTTTTAGGATACCAGCGTGGTTAAGTGGTAACGGAGGTAATTTCTGCGGAACTACTAGAACATGGAAAAGACGTTTTTACTATATGGATGAATTTTTACCAAACTGGGCTCGCTATATATTTCCGTATGTCAAAAAAGCGGAGTGGGAGCAAGAGGAAAGAGAATTTAAGAAGTTCAAAAAGTATTCCGAAGCAGCCTTCGGCAAACACTACGTGCAGCCTACCAAGGTCTTCAATAATTTCAAAAGCCTGGAAACAACGGAAACCGAGGAAGACATGGATATTTCGTCTCTTTCGATTTCTGGTGAGAAGAAGGCCGTTCCGACCAAGAGAATGTAAAATTATTATCCATCCGGGCCTACTTTGTGCAAGAAAGATTCTAAAATTGAAACTTTATCGAGTTTAAAATATGTCTTGCTCAGAGTAGCTTGTAGAAAATGTGAGCACAAAGTCCTCGTAAAAAATTGAGCAAGAAATATTCTTAAATTTAAAATCGAGTTAAGAACCTATCTTGCTCAATATAGTTAGTAAATAATGTGAGTGCAAAGTACCTACTCGTAAATCGTTTAGATATCAAAATATTCTCAATTTGAATTCAAGTTAAGAATCTTTCTTGCTCGGCCTCTTAATCCTTTGAAAGATATGGCTCATATTATTCCATGTATAAAATCCGCATGTGTATCACAAGTTAAATAAAAAAAAATGTTTTATATTGTGTTTGGCTTTCCATGCGTTTTTTTCGAGAAGTAAAGGAGGATATTCGTCTCATTTAAGGCAATATTCTTCTTGCAGGCAATATTTAGTTCATTATATCCTTACTAATATTTATAAATTTATGTTTGACTGTCAGTAGTTCCTATTCTCACGATGGTTATAATCGCCACACAAATCAAACATATTTGGAGTCTGTGGACAAGCGTCAGATCCCCAGGCCTGCTCGAGGGCATCCTTATAAGGTAGCTGTAACTTAAAACCTACTGTTCCGTGTATAACTAAGAAATAACATTACAATCAATTTACGAAATAAATACCTACGGTTACTTTAAAATGGAAAATAATTATGTTATAAAAAATTTCGCCACAGGTAGGTAGGTTTTTTCATCACATATTTTCGACTTTAATATTAAACCGAGCATTGTAATGCTATATAATATAATTAATTGCTAAGCCACTTCAATCAACTTTCAACTCATCTGTTATGAATTAAGTTGGATATCACTTATATTAATAGTGGGTAGTAATGGAGATTACGCATACTTCGAATGCGTGAACCTAAAATATGTGATGAACAAATTCACCGCGGTGATTTGAGGATACGGCAGCTTAGTCGAGAGCGTCGACAGTTGTAGATTCAAACCTTTTGATTTTAATAATAAACTCAGCATTGTAATGCTATATATTAAAATAAATACAGTAACTCTTATTAAATTAAGAAATAAATTAATAATTCATTAATTCAAAATAAATTTAATTAATAATAGCATTGTACCTAAATGCAAATGAATAAATGCGGATATGACAATTCTTTCTATTCCAAGAAATACTAATCATATTAGGAAATCAGATGACTTACCCAAAACAGACAAATCAGCTAGTTCTTAAAGAATAGAACTGTTCATGTTCTTTATTACTCAAAACCTGTGATCAGAATGAGAAAAGCATTTACCTCATCTTTAGGAGTATACTTATAGAGCGGATGATGCCTTGCTAGACTACAAGCGCGCACATTTCGACGATGGGATTCACATTTGCAATTTGTTGCTCGAAATAAACGTAACGGACCTCACGCGTTCTAACTACTGCTTATAACAGACTCATCATCATCATTTCGAGTAGGTGTCACGGTCAATCGACCATGCACAGCCTGGTGTCAGAGTTCTTCGGAACCGCCGCTCGGCCTCTGACGTGGTTCCTTTAACGACTACCAGATGGCAGCCAGGACCACCGGCTTAACGTGCCTTCCGAAGGACGGAATCATCTTTATTATCAGACAATCAGGTGATTCAAGCCTGCAATGTCCTAACCAAACTGGAAACAACTAAACAAAGTATGCTTCCGGTGGGAATCGAACCCACGACCCCCGGGTCAACAGGCGAATGCCTTAACCACCGGACCACGGAGGCTGTTGTCCATAACAGACTTATTTTACAAATACAAAAAGTGTTTATTTAACTCTACAAGTCGTACAGTACGATTGCAATAACAGTATTCACATATAAAATTAAACTTGTGGGAGCTCTGGAGACGCCAACTAGGCCGGAGCCTGTATCTTGGGTCACCAGGTCCCTCTCACACGTTCGACATTACATAAAATTACGGCTATAATCAGAAGACTGATGTAGGATATGATTATTATGAAGTTATAATGGGTTCAGGGCTTCAGAGCATCACCAGGGATGCCGATGAATGTTTACCAATACCCAAATCTCCCACCTCGAACAGACATTGATCCTCATTCCAAGGAGCTACCTCCAGGTTACAAGCTTTCTTGGGCCACATGGAAGTCGCACTGAATGTCACAGGTCGATGCCGATACAATCTGTCTGAATGAGGCTTTTTCGAACAGGCGAAAATGCAGTGTCAATGTGGTTACGAACACCAGACCACACAAGAATATGTTGCGCCTCTTTTTGTGCGCTGCACCAAGGATGTTATACTCTGCATCCGAAAGTGGTGGCAGAGTTGTCACAAGTTATATAGCTATCGATATCCCTAGCCATCGACACGATAAGAAGAAGAAGAATCCAAATTCTGTCTACGTTATTTTAATTTCCATAACACTTGTTTGTATTATCGAAAAATATTAGATATGTATTTATTCTTTTTTCAAACAATCAAAAGATGATAAAGATAAAGCGCATCAAATTTCAGGAGTGAACTCTTGAACTTTGCTGCGCTTTATCTTTATCATGACGCAACAGGCCGGTAAAAAGCGTACCGGCCAGTGACGTCACGCGGCACTTTAACGGGCTACATCTTTACCAATTTTTGTTTGATTGAAAAAAGAAAAAATACGTGTCCAACATTTTGCAATGATCTACCACACGACCTAGAATACGTGGGCAATTGGGCATGTTAGAAAACGAGCCCAATTGCCCATTGGTCCATTCCTAGATTGGTATTGCCATTTTGAGTATTCACTCAAAGAAGCTAATTTGAATAGGAACAGACGAGTTTATTTATTCTCATTTAACGATGTATTCTCATTTTTTCCTTTCCGTTATTTCCTTTGGCAATGTTTGCTTTGTTCAAATTCTCTTGAAACATAGCAGTGTATTTTAAATTAATTCATACTTATAATGACATGCCATGCCAGTGGATAAAGTCGAACTTTAAATAAGAGAAACGTTAAAAACGGCCAAGTGCGAGTCTAGTCGCACACTTTTTTTTTTTTTCTAAATGTTGGATTAGGAATTTGTCTCCCATCTCACCTCATCTCACTTTTCAAGTGTCTATATTACGATTCAATGTAGATCAGTAACCGACAGACGGATGGATGGACGGACAGACCTTGGTTACACTTTGAGTACGGAACCCTAAAAAACATTTTTAAGTTGACGTCGTTTTATAATAGTCTAAGTAGTGTCGAATCGTATATTCAATTTCATCATGATCATGATTTCATCATCAGCCTGATGGCCAAGTAACTGGGTGCATTAAAAGCACTTACGCATGTTCAGCAACCTTGGGCGCAGTCCCCACTGTGATGGGTGATCGCAAGTGGCAAAACAATATCTCGAGGTCCTCCGTGCTTTGAAACGTTAAAGCCGCTGGTCCCGGCTGTCATCATTGATAGCAGTCGTTAAGCTATGTCAGATGCCTTTAGGCAGCTTGAAAAATCTGACACCAGTGTTGGCCTCTTTCATACATAAATAACAAACATCATCATCATCATCATCATCGACCGCCTTCTATATACCACTGCTGGCTATAGGCTTCTCTCAATGTATGCCATCCTTCGCGGTCTTGTGCTTCACATATATTATATTCAATTTAGTTCATATATATTAATTAAGTATGGCCCTAGTAGTACAGAGAGGGTCGTGCTCCTGTAGTGGAGACTAAAAAGGACCTGATTATGATATTAATACGGTTTCCTGTAGAGTAGAATAGGACCACTCCTAGTCTTCCCATTGAGGTCACGCAACTTGGGAAATAGAAGCTAAACAAAGCTCATAAACGATGAGACCTCTCCAAACCGTCTGGCCAGCGAGGAGAGTGTAGGCCAAATCCTTTGTCTGCTCGGGTCAAGTACGGCTCCGGTAGTACAGAGAGGGTCATGCTCCTGCAGTGGAGACTAAAAAGACCTGATGATGATGATATTAATACGTCTATATCTCTTACGGCAGACAGAGCCTGAAATATTGTTGGGCGTATAGGTGGAAAGCTGATTCTAAAAAGTGATAAATTGGCACATCGCCTTATAACAATAATCCTTAGATTTCGCCCATTCCCTTTCGGCTTTGATAAATTGCAAACGGAGATAGTACTATTTACTGTTTTTAGACTTGCGTACCTCAAAAGAAAAAAAAACGGAACCCTCTAATAGGATAACTTGGTTGTCCATCTATCTGTTTGTCTGTCTGTCAAGACCCTTTTACTCAGGAACGCGTTGAGGTATCAAGCTGAAATTCATATCAAATACTCAAATCTACTGTCCCTTGGAGGTGTAAAAAAATCTAACTTCTAAGCCAACGCAATCAAAAGATACAAATGGTTATTTATTTATATTTATCTTGAAATTTGGTACGAAGAGACGTCTTATAACATAGATAAAGTAAAAATTATACATTTTTAGTTACACCCTATAATAAAAATATTTTTAATATTTTTTTGACACTCGCAAGGGAATCAAAATCTACAGGGTACTTCCCGTGAACTCAGAATCTTGAAATTTGGTACGAAGTAACGTCTTATAGTACCAATAAAGGAAAAATTGCGAAAAGCATAAATTTTGAGTTACATCGTATAATAAAAATAATTTTAATAATTTCAAACTCTTTAAATCATCAAATTATTTAGATATAATGTACAGAACCTTTAGCACGCGAATCCGACTCGCATTTGGCTGGTCTTTTATTTTTAAACAAGCTGTGGGAAAAATTACTATAAGCAAAGGCCGTTTAAAGTGTTTCTTATGTGTAAAACGTTCATAGCATGGTCAAGAATGCATTTTGCATTCAGCATTACCATTGCGTGCGGTATAACGTACAAGATTATATTTTTTGTTCTGGCATTACAGTTTCGTGGTTGCGAAATATAGTTTTGAATGAATATACTGCAGAGCGTACCATTTATACTAATTCCTTTAGTATGTTCTTCCATGCTGGTCTGGGAGAAAAGAAAAATCGTAGAATGTGCCGGCTGTTTCTCTTCCCGTGCAGACCGTAGAAGTCGGTCAAGGGAATGGGCGAAAATCTAAGGAATCAAGTTAATAGGCGATGCGGCTACCAATCACTATTTTGATTCCGTTTTCCACCTTTACGCCCACCAACACACTAAATGTGGCCTTTCGGTCTTATGACCTTAATCTCTGTCTACCCCGTACGGGATAAAGACGTGATAATATGTATGTATATGTACTTTATTATGGAATATTGTAATATATATATTGGAATATGGAAGAGTTGGAATATTTTGTGTACCGCTTTTTTTAATGATCTAAAATTGTTTAGAAACATGAAATGGTCTTGTCTCTACTTTCTATTGTTCGTCACGTATTTAAATGTGCAATAATGGTGCAGCGAAGGACACAAAGTTAATGAACTCTATTAAAACTAAAAACAAATAAATCTATTCATCATCATCATCATTCCGGTCGTTAGAAGTTCACTGCTGGACAAAGGCCCTTCCCAAGGATTCTTCGTTACATGAGAGGATATTGCCATACTCGCCACGCTTGGCATACGGGTTGGCAAGCGCATTCTCTTTGGCTTCTTATGCTTCCGATGCTGCTTCCCATCCAAATCATTTTCAAGCTAAAGAATGATAGGAATTTGTTGGATCTGGGAAGGGAATCAAGGTATTGTGATACTACTCACTGGGATGAATGGGGAAAAGCAAGTAGCAGTTTGGGACCCCGGGCGCGCATACCCGATGCTATCCACTATTGTGACACCCCTGACCATATAAATTTATTATCCTAGTTAATCTTACGAAAAACAATCAAGTTATTTTATATTCTTTGAATAAATAGATTTATCAGAACAAGGAAGTTGTTTTTATGAAGATACTCGTAAGTTGCCGTGAAGGACACGGCGTATCCAATTTAAAAGATGAATGATATATATGAACTTTTCGAGTAAAATCGATTTGATATTTTTTTCTTTGTTTTTTTTTATAAAAGTCACAGGTAGATATAGAAACGCACAAGCACACATATGTACATCATAGATGTTTGTCTATAGTCATGGTAGAACTACGCTACCGGCAAAATGAATTGCTAGTAGCATGAATGGGCCGGCTCGTCCGGGGAAGTATCACACAGGATACCACTTTCCATCAGGTGGCTCGTCTGCTCGTTTGCCGTCGGATATACATAAAAAAAAAAAAAAAAAAAAAAACACAATCACAGAAAATCGATGCGTGAGTAGAAGCTTTACCACTTCTATGCTTCGTTAGGTGAGTGATCCTTGAAAGGCCGACAACGCGCCTGTCACACCCTGATGTTGCAGTTGTCCATGGGCAGCGGTGATCACTTAACATCAGTTGACCCGCTTGCTCGTTTGCCGTCCTATATCATAAAAATAAAGCTATGTATTGAGTCAAGAAAGTTTAAAAATTCGTTGTATGTACAGTCGGTTTACAGACGATAATTATACGTGATTACAGTGGAAGAGAGATAAATGCGTCAGACCGCTCGTGCCTCTTTATTGCTTATTCCCGCTCTCGCTTGCAAACAGAACGTGACACTTTTTCGTGCGTGCAGCCGGCGTTCATCGATTTATTAAACGTTATGACGTCAAAATGAGTAACACGACTTAAGAGGTTAGAAATAATAGATGGACAGGGTAGATGTTTGTCTACTCCAAAAGTGACATTTTGACTACCTTATATTGTAGCTAGATCTCAATCGCTGGCTAAGTTCAGAGATCATTTCTGAGTTCAAGTCAAGTAATTATAATGAAGGCTTCCGCCACTGTAAACATAAGTTTTAAGACTTACCTAGATGAGAATATATCATTTATTTATTTAAAAACTTCATTACAAACAAGTACAACAGGTAGACACTTGAAACAACATTTTTAGTTATATATTCACTTTAAAAATCAAATTAAAATTAAAATTTAATAAAATTAATATTTAAGGCGGGTTCCTTGTAAATCGTTGTCGTCTTTGTAAATCGAACCCAAACGCGGAAGAAAATCGGAGAGGTCTAGGAGACTTATTTGAAACTTTGAAAAGAGCTAAATTTATACCTATACACTTTAAGAAGCAATAAAAATGCTAGTGCATTGTAATTAAAAAGGCAGTTTATGTATTAATTAACAGAGAGCTTGCAGTATCATGTAAGAAAATTAAGTAGGTTAGGCTACGCAAAATAACCAAAAAAAAAAAGCCACCAAAAGTGCCTCCAATCCCAAAATTTATTTAATTTCGTAACATACATATTATACGTGTTTGGGTCACATAAATCTATAAGTAATACTAAATTTTAACTTAATCGGCCTAGTAGATGTGAAGTTAATTGGATATGACAGACGGATAGACAGACACTTGAGTGATCATATAAGAGTTTCTCTTGTCCCTCATTTATTTCAACGGCAAGAAGTCCACGGCTGGACCTCTCCCAAGGATTCTTTGTTCCATGGGAGGATATTACCATACTGGCTACGCTTGGCAAGCATTTTCAAACTGGGAAAGGATAGGTATTTGTTGGATTTGGGAAGGGAATGAAGGTAAAGAATTGGGAAAAGCAAGTTTGCTGGGCACGCATACCTGCAACTACCGGACATGCAGTTGAGGGTGACACCCTGATAATTCTTCATCTTGTCACTCGGTCGTATCCTCCGTGGTCGTATGGAATCTTAAAAAACTGAATATACTAAAAACAACATTTCGGCATTTTGTCTACACCATAAAGGCCGTGTTTATTTAATTCTATCTTTGACATCTGAATTGTTGTCCGTCTGACCTTTTGATATATCCTGATATTTTTATTTGATCTCGAATTAAAGGAACTATTGTTGTCCGACAGATGATATATTAGTGTTGTTATTGCAGCCTCTGCTAGAATTAGTTCCGCACTTTTTGCTCGATTTTTTATCTACTTTTGAAGGCGGTAACTTACGGTTTTAATGATTTTAAATAACCTTAATTTTGTGCCTTGTACTCAATTAATATCTTGTTTATATAACGCCTAAGTACTTTATAATTAAGTATGAATTTAGTTTAAACTATTCATGTGAATATTTAATCATTATTTTTCAGCTGCAAAAAGGTTGATGATGCACAGTGAAGAAAAATCAAATATATATTATCACGTCTTTATTCCTAACGCGGTAGACAGAGCCTAGAGCCATAACTCCAAAGGACCACATTTAGCGTAGAAGGCGTAAGTATAGGTGGAAAAAATAAAATTTAATGTACTATCATGAAATTATAATCAAATCTCAGTCACTGTCCGATTGTGTAACCAATCGATGAAATTACTCGATTCCATCGAACAAAAACCAACCGATAGTTACTGACATAATCGGGCACCTGCCAACTAGGCGACAACGGTACTTACCAACAACAATAAAAAAACAACAAAGAAAAACAGTTAAGCATTGTGGTTATATTAGATTCGGCGAGTGGGCTCATGCTGACTCGTGTAGTTGAGTATCGATAAGAATCGCGAAAAATATCGAGTCGATGGGCGCGATCCCGAGTCGTGATCGATAGACGATCGAAGTGTCACGAGCGAGGGCAACGACCTGGGGTCAGGGTCGCGGATGCTTGCTCTAAGTTGCATTATGCATTGCAAATATTAGTTCCAAGTGCAACGGATATGTAGATCTTATACAGGAGGTATTTTTATTTTTGTTTTGATTTTGTATGTGTGTGTTAGATTTTTCAAGCTGCGTGAAGGCATCTGACATAGCTTAACAGCTAACATCAATGCTGAAAGCAGGACCTTTGGTTTAAATATCATCTGGAGCATAGAAGAGCTCGAGATATTTAATGCCACTTACTGTCACCCACCTTTGTGAGGATCACGCCCACTGGACCATCTGGCATTAGTTATGACTTGTATGAATAGATAAGAGTAGGTTCGTCGTGAGTGTCACTTTTTTATCTACATATTTTATAATATTTTATATCTCTACTCATATGTATTTAACTTAAACTTATTTTTATTACTAATATTATAAACGCGAAAGTGAGTCTGATTTTTTTGTTTGTTACGCCTTTACGTCATATCTACTGAACCAATCTTCATGAAATTTTGCATACCTGTTCATGGGATACGGAGAAGGACATAATGTACGTTTTATCTCGGGGAAACTGTACCCGAGGGATTGACATTGACGCGGACGGAGCCGCGGCTAAAAGCTAGTTCTATTATAAAATAGTTGGACCCGCAACTTTGTGGCGATGTTTTTATCTCCCTTTCTATGACTGAATTAGATTGCATAGCAAGAAATACTTCTTGTTGATGTAATTTTTCTCAAGTGACAATGTGTTTTTTGTAAGATACTATTGCGTTAAGACCTTTTTATAGTAACGGAAGTTATACTATAAAGATTGTAACAAATTTGAGGTATTTAAGGTTTGAAAAGGTGTTCATCATCATTTCGTGTAGGTGACACGGTCAATCTATGAACACCCTGGTGTCAGAGTTCTTCGGAACCGCCTGTCGGCCTCTAACTTAGTTCCGAAGCACGGAATCATATTTATTATCAGACAATCAGGTGATTCAAGCCCGCAATGTCCTAACCAAACGGGAAACAACTGAACAAACAAAGTATGCTTCCCGTGGGAATCGAACCCACTACCTCCGGGTCTACAGGCAAACGCCTTAACCACTCGACCACGGAGGCAGTTGAAAAGGTGTTAAGAAGATTATAGATACCTTATAATATTTTACAAACTCATCCTGTGTAATGCTTGCTTTGTTATTCACTCAGTATGACTTTTTCAACTGATGTATGCAGTTATGCATAATAGACACGATATTTTCAATAAAACATGTTGCAAATTTAAATTGTAGAGTATAGGAAGTTGCATTGTTTGAATGGGACATCCTGTATTTTTTTTTTGTATTAAGTGTACTCGGTAGGTACCTCAATACTATGATTTTAGACTTATGCGTTAGCTTTTAAGCTTAACAAAACTTCAAAAGGAGCCATCTTCTACAGAATTATGTTTATCGACAAAACATTTTTGACATAAATACATTGCTCGTTATTGATTATTTCTACTTCTACGTATGTTATTTTAAACATCCACAGTAAAGGAAAAATAGGTAGTTTCCGCCTCCGTTTCACTCTTGATAACAATGACGTGTGGACAGGGTAGGGAAACTTCTTATTACCTATAGAGAGATATTTGTACATTGAAACCTAATATATACCTACATACATATTATCACGTCTTTATACCTGACGGAGTAGACAGAGCCTACGGCCATGAGACCCAAGGGCCACATTTAGTGTACCTATTAGTGGGCGTAAGGTGGAAGGTGAAATCAAAATAGTGATGGGTTGCTAGCCGCATCAACTACTAACATGATTCATTATTTTCGCCCAGTGCCTTTAGCCGGCTTTTACGGCTTGTGGGAAGAGAAGCAGTTGGTACATTCTACGTTTTTAATTGTGTGTGGCTACCAACTGAAGGGGTGATGTTGCTGATGTCCATTAGCGACTATTATAACACCTGAATTATAATATTTATAATAAAACCACGAATTGCCTACTCCAGATTAAGATCTTCATCTGCATCTATTCTTAAATAAATAAATCTGGTTAAGCAAATTTTTGCTTAGGGTTGGTTATTATGAAGCCATATACCGATAATCTCTTTTTTATGTATATTTGACAGCAAACGAGCAGACGAGCCACCTGATGGAAAATGGTCACCGTCGCCCATGGACATCTGCAACACCAGAGGTGCTGATGCGTTGCCGACTCTTAAGATACCTGTAAAAACGCCTTTTGAAGGAGCCCAAGTCATAGCATGCTGGTCTCGGAAAAAAAGTAGAATGTACCAGCTGCTTCTCTTTCCGCGCATATCGTTAATTCAGATCAAGGGAATGGGCGAAAATTGAGGAATCTTGTTAGTAAGCGATGCGGCCAGCAACCCATCGCTATTTTAATAATATATAATATCTGAAAATAAATAAAATATTTAATTAATACAGAAAATGAGAGCAGTTAGGTAAAAAATAACTTTATTTTAATCCTGTTAACACTTTCACAGACACTCCCGCTTGTAGACATAATTCTATTATTATTCCTTTTGTGTCTGATTCTGTGTCCGTAAATGAGTTAGCCGTGTGGTATCCGGCAGAGTAGAATAGGACCACTCCAAGTCTTCCCGTGGATGTCGTAGAAGGCGACTTAGGAAATTCAAGCTAAACAAAGCTTATAAACATCTGTAAGACCTCTCCAACTCGTCTGGCCAGCGTGGAGAGTGTAGGCCAAGTCCTCTGGCTGCTCTGGCCAAGTATGGCTCTAGTAGTACAGAGAGGGTCGTGCTCCTGTAGTGGAGACTAAAAATTACCTGATGATGATGATGAATGAGTTAATAGACATGTCGTACAGTGCTACTTTATAATACATAACATAACATACATCGATTCAAGCCGAAAAAGATATGAATTACTTAAAATTTTGCCACAACACAAAACGATTGTCACTTAGAGAAATTGGAGCGCTTAACGTAAATCGACCCACAATTTTCGGAGCTACAAAAGAAACCAGCCAAATGCGAGTCGGACTCACGCACGAAGTGTTCCGTATAGTTTAAAATTATTAAATATTTTTTTTTTAAATATGTATGGTATTCGCAATTTTTCCTCTATCTGTGCTATATGGCTTCGTACCGAATTTCAAGATTCTGAGTTCACGGTACGCTGTAGGTTTTGATTCCCTTGCGAATGTCGAAAATTTGCGGCATACAAGGCTGTATCTTTTAATTGCGTTGGCTTAGAAGTTTCATTTTTTCACAGCTCCAAGAGAATATAATTAGACCTGAGTATTCTATATGAATTTCAGCTTAATACCTCTACGCGTTCCTGAAAAAAAAGGGCCTTGACAGACAGACAAACGGACAACAAATTGATCCTGTAAGTGTTTCGTTTCTTTCTTTCGAGGTACGGAACCCTAAAAAGAATGTGGTGAAATAAAAAGCTTTCTACCATTTTATTTTGGTTAAAATAACTACTAGCCTCACATTTTTGTGGCAAAGAACATTACGATTCATCACACTTAGAATAGAAACCTGAACTCGTGTCAGAAGAAAGCGAGCAACAATTGGTTCCGGATACCGCAACCGAATCCAAGCAATCTCGCTTGAATGCTATCAAATCACCATAAAGTATTGCAGCTTATATGGAGTGCTAACGGTAAAGCCTGCTCTTGCACTATGACCTTGCTTGGAAGAAGAATAATCCAGGACTCAGTTTATATTGTAGTCTAAGATCTCGCTGCTTGGATTCTACGGTCATCTGTTATTTGATTAGACTGTATTTAACTGCATTCGATTTTACAAATGTGTAAATTAGTTTCATTTTAATGTTGCTGCGGTTTTATGCAGTCACAAATCTAATAAAGCTAACAACACAAACCTAATAAAAATCTATTTAAAAGTAGTATAAGGTCAGAAAAAGAGATAATATATCGCATTGAGCTGACAAGTAACAGCCTATTCAACTCCAACTTGTGCATACTTGGAAAAAAAAAGAGAATGTATACTATTGTATAATTATTTTTAATTAAATTATTAAAGATTTAACACTGAATTGATCATCATTAAATATTGTTTATTACATACATTGACGGAATCACTGAAAAGTACCTAGAAAAAAATATACCTATTTCTGAAAGATTAACTTAAATGCGAGCGGATTATGTCGAATTTAAGTATTGTAATAAAATAACTTAATATTCTATGTTTAACATCGTATGCCCATTAAAAACAATTGATAATTTTGTAGATATAAATCAAGTTTTGTAGTTTGCAATGCATCTAAAAATAGTGCGTCGAGCTCTTAGATTATTTTATACAATACAAGTTATTGTAGATCAGCAAGTACTGTTATATCAAATTTACGGTGAATAATGAAATGACACGAATGAGTAAACGGACGCCTCGGGAGATCAAGACGTTAAATAAATCGTACGAATGAACAATGGAAACGTTGGTAGAATTACTTTTATAAAAAAGTGGATTTGGTGTGATACAAAACAAAAAATACATATGAAAGCTTTTCATAAGGCAGATAGATATCTGTTATGTTATTTTTTTTTGCTTTGTATAACTAAAAAATAAAGACTAGCCGTCGCTCGCGGCTTTTCTCACGTTAATGTCGATCCCATGGGAATAGTACTATTTTCCGGGATGAAAAATACCCTATGTATTAATCGAGGTATTAACCTATTGGTGTGCACAATTTTGTCAAAATCTGATTAGCCGTTTCGGCGTGAGAGTAACAAATATCCATACATACAAACATTCGCGTTCATAATATTAGTAAATTAAGGATTTAGTCGCGCTACAAACTGATTAAACATATTTTTGAAATATCGCACGATGAAAATATTTACGTGATATTGATGAGATTACTCCCATCATTAATTACGTGTCACCAGTACCTGTGATTGTATATTCAGAGCTTGTATACAAAACTGAAAATTATTTTGTCTTTCCATCCTAATCCTGACTAATATTAGGTATAAAAGCGAATGTGAGTTTGTTTGTTTCGTGAAAGCGTATTTCACGTTATAACTACTGAACCGATCATCATTAAATTTTGCATACACGTTATCTGGGGTACGGAGAAGGATATAGGGTAATTTTATCCCAGGAAAAAGTTATATTCCCGAGGGATCGACATTGACGCGGGCGAAAGCTAGTATTCAATAAACCGAACACTACGAGTTGAAGCTGAAAAGACTTCCAATATTCAAACCAAAATAAACGACGCTAGTTTAACTAGTACACAACCTGGTCGGTGGAGAATTCTCGTAAGTCGATAGCCCCCGTCTAGAGAATCAATCAGGGCCTTGTACCTGTTCGAGAAAAATGTAATTGAGTGGGGTCAACTCCGCCCGGGGTGCAGTGGAGGGTCAATAGCTCCACCGAAGCTCGCACTGAGAAAACAATATTCCGTCTTCGTGAACTTCCACTCAAAGAAAAAAGGCAGCTATATATGAAACATAAAAAAGTACACATATACATACATATTATCACGTCTTTATCCCTTACGGGGTAGACAGAGCTTAAGGTCATAAGACCGAAAGGCCACGTTTAGCGTATTGGTTGGGCGTAAAGGTGCAAAACGGAATCAAAATAGTGATGGGTTGCTAGCCTCATCGCCTATTGTCATGATCCTTTAGATTTTCGCCCATTCCCTTGACCGGCGTCTACGACCTGCGCGGGAATAAAAGCAGCTGGTACATTCTACGTTTTTTCTTTTCCCCCAGACCAGTATGAAAGTTAAAGAAAAAAGGATTTTGTTTATTGAAGAAAAATATTCAGGCCTCGTGTAAGCCAGGCCAGTATTTTAAACAGCTTCAAAAATGAAAGAGGTTTTTAAATTCATCGGCAACTTTTTTACGTTATTACCTCATTACTCCGTAATTAATTAACCGATGTGGAACATTTTTATAGTTTGGTTGAAGTTGGATTTCATTCGTAAAATTTTTATCAATTATTATAATTTATTCTAGGTACTAAAGAGTAAGATTATATTATTAACTATAGGTACCTATAATAATATAATATTTCACAATTACAAACTGTAAGAAAATTCAATATGTGTATTTTGCTGGCAGTATGATTTGATCTCTATTATGGTTCGAAACATTCCAATGATAGACAGATAGACAGGCTGATAGAAAGCGGAACCTTAGTAATCCTGGCATTCCATTGGGAACAAAACTCTATACAGTAATCTATAACTATAATAGCAGTACTATTAGAACTATCCAGTACTAAGGTACCTACCAGTATAGCGTATTGCCGGTTAGTAACATGTATTATCGCTTTAGATTCTGTACAACATATAATGACATGAAAGATATACCTTATAACCTTTAACTTATATTGAGCATCCCTTCATTGTAACGCCATTTAACCCAAAGTACCTGTAACAATAAACAGAAAATGTTAAGTAAAACAAATTAATATACATTTAATCAACAATTCTCTGTTAAGTTTTATTTGCTTTTAATTCGAAATTCAAAAAAATCGGTATTGTGATTTATGGTTAGAAAATGCGAACGAAAATTAAAATCAAGTTTGATCATTAATCACCTTCGATCAAATATAGTGGTGGTGGCTTCGATCAAATGGTAATTCCACAGTCTCATACAAAATGAAGTCTAAATAATGTCCCCGAGCCAAAAACATCATGCATACTTACAAACAACAACAAAAACGAACCATACTGAAAGTATGGCATCTTTATTATTCAATTTTGAGGCTTAGTTTTTGCATCTTTTCACTGAACCTCATCATCGTGAGACGTGTGAGTGCTAGCGCGGTTTATTAAAACTGTAGACAAAACAACTCCGAAACTCGATTAGTGCGCTGTTTTGCCGGTGCCACTTTTCGAGCGCGAATCGTATTTTACCATTATATTTGATCGAAGGGTGGTGGTATATGTGATCACTATATTTGATCGACGTTAATTACCTATAGTTAATTACGGTATAAATTCATCTACCATTGACAAAATCATGGGATGACGAGACGATAGTTTAACCCTATTACTAACTTTATTTAGCATTTTATGCGTCAAGAAGGTAGATTATTAATTGGCCCTAAAAAAATTAAAGTCATAGTTTTAAAGAGTAATTGTTCAAGCCAATATATACGTTATGATTGGCAATCAATAACCTTAACTTCTCCGCTACAACCTATTTACATCAACTCGTAACAAGTTTTGTGTCGATAGCCGGGAAAACATCGGTTTAATCAATCAGGGTCCATTGTATCATCACGTCTTCAACGATTAGGTTCTTAAACCTTACTGTTTAGAATTTAAGGACCGAACGTTTTTAGACGTAAATCTACCTGGCTAGGGTCAGTCGTGATCCTGGTTTGAACAGTTCACACTGCATGAGTTAAAAAGACAAGTTTTAAGGTGAGTAGGGACTTAGCAAACAAGGCAGACTTGTTATTGTTGTTAAACATGACTTATGCTTGTAACTATAATCATCCTAAAAAATCGATGGTAGATGGTTCAAAAGACAGATAAAAAAGTAGTACTTCTAAATATAGCACATTGCTTGAAAAATGAAATTGAGACTTCTTCTCAATAGGTTTTATAAATAATTAAGGTTTTCTACCCTTGAATGAATTTGACATTAAATGGTATTTAAAGTAAACATTTTCAAAATTATCAACATTTTATTCTCTTTACTTATCTAATTGGTAATTAAAACATTGCTCTTTCAAAACAATGAAAATTTTGACGTTGAATGGCAATATTTTTTTTTATACTACTTAGTAGGCAAACAGGCATACGGCCCACCTGATGGAAAGTGGTTACTAGTATTATTTGACCCTTAACAAGCGTTTGACTCACAAAGTTTGCGAGCAGAGAGCTCGCAAACTACTTATGTAAGTAGGGACAACTCGGATACAAAAAATAACCCATAGAACTTGAGATAGTAAGCCATTTGGGAGTTACGTTGGAGTAAAACAACATGATATTATGAACTCTAAAAGTATACACTACTTTTTAGGTAGTCGTGTTAAAATAATCCTCTTTGGTTAAAAACTCGCCTTTTAACTGGCCCAGTGTGAGCAACATCTAATAGAATGCGCGATGGCGGAAGCTGCTCCGCGGGCTGATAAACGAAACAATGCATGTTATGATGAGCTCTCAGGAATTTATATTGGAAATAGCTGTCACACTTGACTCAACGGGTTGAGTCGTGAGGCGTGCTGGAGTAAATGTTGACCGGCAGATAAGTATCTTTTGATATACTCTTAAAAAATTAAGAAATAAAATATGGTGAAAAAATTTCATATCGGCTGGACTTGAACCGGCGACTTAGGTCTATGTACGACCTATGCTCTGCCATCTGAGCTGCCGCACAATTCAATCTCAGCGCCGAAATTGTGCAGTAGCTCAGATGGCAGAGCATAGGTCGTACATAGAACTAGGTCGCCGGTTCAAATAAATTGTTGAACGAGTGCGCTCGGCTCTGGCAACTAAAGTGGCCATGGACGTTAGACGGGTAAAAAACGGCAACTATTAGTTACCGGGATGCAAAATAAAACACATATTATCTTTTCATATTTGAATTTTTTGTGAAATGTGTTAATCTAGAAATTATAAGAAACTACATTAATGTTTAACAAAAGATATTTAAAGGGGAGCTTTAGATATATATTTATAGCTAATTATTAAGAAAATAAAGATTATTTGATATTTTTCAAGTAGAGAAATCCATTGATTGAGTTTCTGATTCTGGGTATTTATATATCACAACTTCTACGCAATAGAAAAGTATTTTTTGTTGTCTGGGTTGATATTGTTTTTCCTTTATATAGGCAATTAAAAAATTGTCCATACATACTATCACGTCTCTTTCCTTTCCGGGATAGGCAGAGCCCAAGTTGTTAAGACGGCCACGTTTAGCCCAATACCCACCAATATGGTGGGTATTGGTGGAATACGGAATCAATATAGTGATTGCTAGCCGCATCATCTACTTATATGATTTCTCAGTTTTTTGCCTAGTCCCTTGATCGATTTTACGATCTGCGCAGGAATAGAATTAGCTGGTACATTCTACGTTTTTTTCTTTTTTTCCTGACCAGCATGGAAGATCTCCTAAACATAAACCTCTTTAACTCGCATTTAAAAAAAAACATAGCGATAATACGACCCAAAAATAATTTCAAACATTAAAAACTCAAATATGACTAAAAAACAAAATTTTCACATTCCTAGATGCACATCAATTCTCATTAAAAAGTAATCGAAAGTTATTAATTTCGTAACGAGGCAGTGAAGTGATATCCAATTAAATACATCCTACGCATCCGAGTATCCATTGAAATCGAATATCGAGATCCTAAAAAGTGTTAAAAAGATACGATTATCGATATAATGATGTCATAAATAACATTCGAGCGTTGATTATTCGAATACCCGGACAAATTGGGGATGCACCCTCCGGCTAGCTATCGACAGTCAACAATGGGATCCTGGGGTCAAATTTTTTCTTCACCCAAATAAACCGGCGTGAATGGGGGCTTGATTTTATGATTTATAGGGCCCTTTATGCCTCTCTGTATTCTGTTTTGATTGAGGCTCCTTTCAGACTCGGAGATTGATTGTTCTTGAAGCTGTGGGAGTTTTTGTTGATTGCTTTTGAGTGTAAATATTTTAGTCTTAGTTTTGTTACGTTAGGAAACGGATAGGTCGGTTCTTAGATGTCAGTTTCGATGATTTGAGTGTCGAAATTTAATTGCTTTATTATCTTAACGATTTTTTTAAGAGCCGTGTTGAAGATTTAATTAACGCACTTTAAAAGCTATGCTACGCTCATTACTTGCGTAGATCTTATTATATAATACTAGCTTTCGCCCGCGGCTCCGCCCGCGTCAATATCGATCCCTCGGGAATAGTATTTTTTTCCGGGATAAAAGGTAGCCTATGTCCTTCTCCATACTCCAGACAACTTGTATGAAAAATTTCATGATGTTCGGTTCAGTAGTTACGGCGTGAACGCGTAACAAACAAACAAACAAGCTCACTTTCGCATAAAGTCAAAGTCAAAGTCAAAGATTTTTATTCAAAATTGGATACATGTATCTCTTTTTGAACGTCATATTTTTATTTCTTATATATTTTTTTATATATGCAAAATTGAAATACTACTAGCGTTTCGGAACGACCACTGGTGAGAAGAATACGCCGAAAGAAACTCAATCCAGCCTTGGTCCCTACGTGCCTGAAGGGCTCTGAATACATTGTTAACATTAAATACAATTTTTCATACTATAGATTAATTTTAACATTTAATAATTGTTAACATTAAATAAATTTATATAAATTTCCACGCATTTTTATCAGTAATATAATCATCAATGCAGTAATAAGCCTTTTTTATTAACTGGTTTTTTACAATCGTTTTGAACTTAAGTAAAGGCAGACCTAATATTTCTGCAGGAATTTTATTATAGAAGCGTACTCCTAAACCCAAAAATGAATTCATAGTTTTCTGCAATCGCAATACTGGTGTAGCTAATTTATTTTTATTTCTCGTGTTTCGGTCATGGACATCACTATTTTTCTTATATAAATCAAGATTATAGCGCACAAACATAATATTCGCAAATATGTACTGAGAAGGTAAAGTTAAAATATTTATATCTTTAAACAATTCTCTAAGAGATTCTCTAGCACCAAGTTTATATATAGATCTAATAGCGCGTTTCTGCAGGACAAATATGGTGTTTACTTCTGCAGCGTTACCCCATAGTAAAATCGCATAAGACATAACACTATGAAAGTAACTGAAATATACCAAACGCGCAGTATCAACATCAGTCAGTTGTCTAATTCTCCTGACAGCATAAGCTGCAGAACTAAGTTTACCCGCTAACGTAGTAATATGGGCACCCCATTGAAGCCCGGCATCAAGAGTTATTCCAAGAAATGTTGTTTTATCAGTTAAATCTAGTGGTTCATTATCCATTACTATTTGTGTTGGAATTTTTGTAACATTTGGTAAGCAAAATTTAATACATTTCGTTTTCTTAGCGTTCAACAATAGATTGTTCGCTGTGAACCAATCCAACACTTGAGCTAAAGTACTATTAACCACGTCAAAAGAATTAGTTTGTCTATCAATTTTGAAGACAAGAGAAGTGTCATCGGCAAATAGTACAGCCTTACATGTATTGACACAGTAAGGTAGGTCATTGATGTAAATGAGGAATAACAGAGGCCCTAGGATAGAGCCCTGGCATTTACAATATTAGTTAGGATTTATACCGCTTCGTATTCGTTTTAAACGATTTTTGTACTTTGTAGGTAAGATCGCGGCGACAGAAACGCAACAAATATTCCAATTTATCTGTACAATACGAATTTGTTCCTTTCGCCGTCGAAACTGCTGTCGAAATCTTGGTGCCAGAAGCCAAAAACTTTATTGAGGTGATATTGCGGTGGAAGCGTTGTTTAAGGAAAGAGAATATGATCAACGCTCCGGATGGTATCTGGTTCAAAGGCTTTCCATAGCTATTCAAAGAGGAAATGCCGCTGCAGTAATGGGAACCTTTCAGCCGGGTACGATTTGAGGTAGCATGTTTGATTAAATATTTGTGAATGTGTTTAAGAAATTGTTAACAAATATTTTGCAATAAATATTTATTAAAAAACAAAACGACATGTAACTTAGTTTAAGGCTGTACTGTAAGTGTGTATTTCAAGTCTTGAGATACTATTACATACTACAGCATGTTCGCCAATTGTGATAATTTCAGTTCGGCACAATAAAGTTTTAATAAATAATAAATACTCTTTACTAATTTCGTTTCGGCTACGGATATATATGTACATTTATACTGTCTATGAATATAAATAAATCAGTTTTAATTTTATTTAGCTTTGTTGTCCTTTACCAAGAGTTTTGATATGATATTGCTGTTGACACGAAAGGTAGATTTACAGATAGTTGTATGCTGGTGACATGTCTATTAGTTTGAAGTCTATGCACGAAGGATAAACGCTCTCCAGTTAAGCTCGAAGGAATAATCTTAGCTCGAAGCCGGAGGTGCAATCGCCATCGATAGCGAACCGTATCTCAAACTCGACACTTAAATGTGATTTCCCTGTTTTTGTAACGTGCATTGTATATCATGTGTGTTGGTGGTCGTCTTATAGCTACGTCAGTGGAATAAATTAAGGATATGGAGTGTCTATATTTTATTGTACCTATGTTTATTGGTTCATAAATTCTAACGTAAACTGAAGTTGAACTATTTCAGTTTCAAAATATATTCTGATTTTAAATAATAATATTATATATTGTGCTCAGCAAGCGTTATTTGTATCTGCTTTATACACATGGATTGTGTATTATTGTTCATACGGATTCATTTTATACTAGTTTACCTATATTAAGAATTCGGTAAATGCTTTCAAAATACAATGAAACGGTACGAAATAAGCCTATAAGATATAGGTTTCTAAACTTAATTGTTTTGGTTGTTCTTTTATAGCCAGGATAAAAAAATATATAAATAAATAACTCCTCCACTTAAATGTGACAGGATATAGAGGAAAGAGAAGGCCAAGAAAGTCGTGGAGTAAAAAGTGTCAGCAATGGAGCCAACGGGGAGCTAGTGCCGATATGGTTAAAAAAATGGAGAGAGTTGGCACACAGAGCCGACCCCAAATAGGGAAAAGGCGAGAAAGAAGAAAAAAAATATTTACATAAAAAAAATATATTTAACTTGCCAATAATCGATAAATTGTTATAAACGCTTTCCAATACGACTCCCATTTGACCGTGTCTAGGTCTTCGTAAAATATGGCTCCACGAGCACGTAATAACATGGAAACGGAATGACTTCAGAGCCTTTCTTCAATATATTATCTGCTTGAGATACACGGGATTTGCCCTGTTTACGCGAGCTAAGCGCTCACAGTAGCTCGCACGTAGAAGCTTGCCCATGCATATAGAAGAGATATGAAAATTTTGTAAATGCTAACCTGACGAATAAATTGTATGAATGAAAGAATATATTTTCACTCATTCAGAGATAAGAATATAGTTTTATTATAGTATTAGTTTAGCGTAATTTTTAGAGAACGCTCAAATATATTAGTTATAAGATATATGGGTTTATGACGTAAATGTGTCCATGCCAACTTTGATGCCAACCTCAGCCTTGAGATGCAAACATTACTTAACAAAAAAACCTATGACATGTGTCATTACTAACTCAAATACGTAGCGTTTGGAGACGTAGCGTAGCATGTTAAATGTTTTTATTGACTTTTCATTGTGAAGCGTGAGGTTTCGAAATGTCATATATTAGGATTAATACTTTTATTTACTACATTTTAATTAAATGTTGGTGGCATTTTTTACATTATTTTTTATGTTAAAAAATAGCCGTCTAGTGAGAGTACCAAAACGGTAGCCCTTATAACAATAAGTTTTGTGCTTTAAATAACTTATGTTCAATATAGTAGTAGGTAGGCTATAAAGTTTGTATATTTTTATTTTACCATACAAAAGACATTACAATACAAAAAGTGTTGGACAGCTCAGTGGCGCAGTGGTTAACATGCCAGCCTGCGACACGAGTGTGCCCGGGTTCGACCCCGGCCAGGTCAAGATGGAAAAATTAACTTTTTCAGATTGGCCTGGGTCTTGGATGTTTATCTATATGTTACGGTAAATTTGATTAATCGAAAATTATTAATAATTTTATAACATTATTAATAATAACCTCGTGTTTTGGTAAATGTGAATAAAAAACTGAAATTAATTACTTTTGGTAGTTATTATTAATAATTCACTACACACATTGGTAAAAGTTATAAAAACCCCAAAGTTATTAGTCCAGCAGGTATTTATTTAGAATATGATATGACGACGATACTACTTATTCGTAAGATATGACACATATAACAGTGGTTGTCTCAGATCACACAAACAAGGGTAGGTAGGTACTTGTTCTAAAGAAACTGACAACAATAATCACCTCTTAATCTGTACTCTTAATTAACAAAGTTAAAAGAGTGAGAGAACAGCCTCTCGGCAGCGAAAGGGACTCGCTATTGCTGCCCTATCTCGAGCTACTGGAACAGAGTCCACGTTGGCTCGAGACTTGCTCGTGTCAATGTAAAATAACTTTAGTTTTTAATATTTTTATTTGGCTCACTTTACTAACCCTAGTTTATAAGCTTATTTTTGGTACTAACCTATGTTATAGAAATGTATTTCTAAAATAAAACGTTATTAGTATTATTATTTGGATCTCCTTTGGTTTCACGGGTGTTACCGGTCAAGGTAAGGACCGGTCCTTTAGAGGCTTGCGTGGAGATATATATCCAACATGTAGAGGCCCTTTGGAGAAGTTGATGTAAAGTTGGTCTCCAGCCAGAACTTGTTTCTGGAAATACCAATGTATGATAAGTCCTTGAACAGGTCTAGGCTGGAGCAGAAACTATTGCATTATGAAAGACAAATTTATGAGATGGAAATGTGGCTGGACTTGTGCTAGGTTATTGCCAAGGATCGGACACCTGCTATTAATATAAAATGGCAAAATTATAGACTCGTCATCACCATCAAGAAGGCCTCTTGTGATCAAAGTAGTAAAAAGGCCTCGAGATTACAACCATGGGAACAGGCATGAAAATATGTAAGTGTCTATTTTAGGGTGGAGATCTTGAAAATGATGTAATTTTTGGAATCCAAGATGGCGGACGCGACTTTTCATGAAAAACCTGCAAAGGGGTCGTTTTTTGGGTTTTTATCTTAGTTATGTAATTCAAGATGGCGGGCGCGACTTTTCATGGTAAACCAACATGAGTGTCGTTTCTAGGTTCTTGGGGTTTAGAGGCGCATATCTCGAAAATGACGTCAGTTATATAATCTAAGATGTCGGACGTGACTTTTCATTATGTATCGACGTGAGTGTCAATTTCTAGGTTTTTTCGGTGTAGTTTTGGAAAATTACATCAGTTTTAGTATCTAAGAAGGCAAATCTTCGAAAATCGCCAGTGTACATTTATTTTTATCGGTAGTTATTACATTTATCGGTACTAAGGTTACATTATTAATAATCACCGACAAATGTGATTAATTTCTCACTTTTACCTGTACTTTCGGTAATTATTAATAATGATAGACAATTATTAATAATTTTTAATTAATCACTCTAACCGTAACATATATATGTATTTGTTGTATTTATTATATAATATAGTATCGTTGAGATAGTATCCCATAACACAAGTGTCGAACTTACTTTGGGGCTACCTCAATTTGTGTGATTTGTCCGTATATATTTATTATTATCTTTTATTTACCAGACACCTAACTAAGTACATAGCTACTAAACTCATTAAAAACTAGCCTATTGTAAGTAAAAGGACTGAACATTTGTTATTGTGTTAGTCACGAGCCAGTTCTCACTAGATGGCGTTTCTCATTAAGTCGCTCGTAAACAAGACCCTTTGACGCTTACTAATGTCCCCGTAGTCACTGGGTTTACTGTTGAACATGTCTTTGAAAGTATAACACCTGCCTTTCAAAGTATTGTTCGAATAGCTCGTCAAAATATGTGTAAATATTATGAAAATGGTTCTCACGAAGTAATTTGGTTCGACATTTTCATTCAAATAGATCAGTTTGATACAAATTAACATATTTCATCGTTTTTGAAATTAATTTTGACTTATTGCTATGAACACGTACATAATTTATTTAATTCATTAAATTTGGTATGGCGACAACAAATTATTTAAGGTTTAAAATACATAAAAACAAATAAGATAAAAGCCTAAAATAATATTTCTTCCACCTAAGAATTTACCAAAGTTAATGGCATTGTAATAACGACGATTTATCAATGCACTAAAATAATCAGAAAAAAAACAATAGATATAATAGTAAAAGATTATTTTATCACAGTAACTGAATATTAACTATTTTAATGGTTATCGTATGTTTTTATTTCAATACACAGCTTACCATACTTTCATGTTTTTTTTTGGTACAAGCCTCTTCGTCTATGAAGTTACATTTTTTATGACTATTGGACAATTTTAAGATGTGGAACGATGAGATAATAAATTACAAAGAGCTATTAACGAAATCAAAGATCTCAAAATTAAAGATAACTTCAAAAACGTGTATACGAAGCGCTTGCATTGTTATTTGTTTCCAATCACAATCGTGAGAAATGAAATGAAATGAAATGAAATAGAATTTTATTCAAATTTTGGATATCATGTATTTCTTTCTGAACGTCATCAAGATCGGAAATATCGGAATAGCGAACTTGGCATGGGTGAATGGGAGGCAAAGTTTAAGTACCCAGTTTCATAGTTGTTTTGTTACCAATTGGTAAAAATTTTAATAGGACGCTAATTTCAACTACTATGGCAGACAAACATTACGTTAAGAAGTGGCCGGCATCTATAAGCCCCGGGTTCAAGTCACAGGATAGCATGTGAATCTTTATTATTTATTCTTAATTTTTATTTCAGGATTCTAAGTTTATTCAGTGTTTTCAGTTATAAAAGTAATACGCAGTATCATGCTTTAAGCCAAAAAATATTTTTCATATTTTGATTTTTGTTCCTTAGGGAAAGTTGTTCAGTTTCACTCACTCTCCCACTTCAACTTCAACTTCTTTTATAAATATACAGAAAAACGATTTTAGCCAACTTTTGGGCAAATTGTTGACTATAAACACGTTCAAGTTTATCGTATAAAAAAGTTGTTCAGACAAAAAAGTTGCGTCTTAATGAGAATAACAAAAAACTCTACTGACATTTTTGATTCTTTTTCCAAATAGCTGTGCTATGAACTTTGTTAAGTTTCAAGACAAATAAAATCTATGTAATTACCGAACCTGCTCACAAAATTTCATGAGAATCGGTTGAGAAATGCGACCTGTAGGCGAGAACAGACAGACAGACAGACAGACGGACAAAAGAATTTTGGGCCAGTGGAAACTGAGACGCTTCGCTCGCTTCGCTCGCTCGGTCAATTATATTATAAAAAGTTTAAAAATGTATCAAATAAGTAGAAAGTTACATACTCCTGGTTACATCGGTATTATGTTGTGGAAATGTTTGTACGACTATTGTGTGTATTCGTATTTGTCTTATTCTAAACCGGACAGTAATAATAAGCATCAACTTTACTATGAAGAATTGTACGTATAGTTTAGGAGCAAGGAATGCATGATAGATACACACGCGATGATGGAATCGCGTTCGCACGCATATTACTCCGGCAGCGAGCCTCGAGCCTTGCGACCTAACAGTACCCTCGTGATTAGACGGCACACGATACGCCATTGTCGGAACACGATCGCCTCTACGTCTTCAGGCAAACAGTAAAGACGGAGTGGCAATAAAAGGGGATGTAAACAAACAAAGCTTTGACGCTCAGACGTCTGTGAGCAATTAAGTTTCACAAATTTATATAATGTTGTTAAGAATCCTCTTAATATTACATTGCATTTTAAGTATAATCTATTCTATTTTGCACTACGCTTTTTTAAATTCGGTTGTAATAAACTCTACGACGTAATATATCAAAAACTGAAAATATAATTTGTGGTAAATAAATTGGATTTTAATTACCATACAGTTATTACTAACTTTATTTATCTCATTTAATAAAGGTCTAATATATAACATAGTTAAAATTTATCGTTTTTTTTTCGAATTTCTTATAAGTTGTTATTATCTCCGAGTTGAGTCACATTTGAGTTTATTTTCTTACGTATGCAATAATTTTATGTATGCAATATTTATATGTATGCAATAATCAAAGGTTTTACGAAGGTATGCAAATGCTGTTTATTTATAAACCTATTACTGGTAACTTTAGCATTTACCCGCACGTTTTTTCCCGTTCTTGTCAATGTACAAAAGTAGTAGTTTTAAAGAGGAAAAAAACCCAAACTCGTTGCGAGCTTGACAGGAAATCAGCCTTTATACTTTATAGTACACCATTATTATTTTATAGCATGGCGTCTTTACTTTCCCCTGAGTCCAAGACTTCGTCTCGAAATTGCGGAAATGGACACGGCTAGCACCCACTCCGTTAGCGGGACATTTCAATTGCGGTCCTGCCCGGTGGGCAAATATCTTGAATGGAATAGAATTGTCCTTGCGAACCTACTCGTAGAATTCATTAGTTTGCAAGTTATCCTCGGGGATTTATGACTTAAATGGATTTTAATTGTTTTTAAACTATTGACTACTAGCTTTCGCCCGCGGCTCCGCTCGCGTCAATGTCAATCCTCGACAGTACACCGAACAGTACTTTTCCCGGTACAAAATATACCCTATGTCCTTCTCCGTAGTCCAGACAACTGGTATTCAAAATTTCATAGCTTATTAAAAAAAATATGGCTAATTAAGATTAAATGGTCAAGGGTATTTCCTCAACTGTTTTGCTGGTAGTTGCAGGTATGGGTAGGCGAATCCAGGCCTGGAGCTGCTACTTGCTTTTCCCCCATTCAACCGAGTAAGTGAATAGTATCCCAGTACCTTTATTGCCTTTCCAAATCCAACACATTCCTATCCTTCCCTAGCTTAAAAATGATTTCAATGGGTAGCAGCGTCGGAAGAATGAGAAGCCAAAGAAGCTGTGCTCGCCTACCCGCCTGCCAAGCGTGGTGGGTATGGCAATATCCTCCCATGAAACAAAGTATCCTTAAGCAATCTAAGTCGATTATGATGATGATGAACGGTAGAGTATCTAAACAAATGAGTTTCTTACAATACTACTCTTGGTAAGACAGATTTGCTAAAGACTTTTTGACCCATGGCCGCTTAATGCATTTCGATGTGCTTTGAGAGATATTTATTTATTTATTTATTTAAACTTTATTGCACAGTTTTTAAAAAAAATGTACAAAAGGTGGACTTAATGCCATATGGCATTCTCTCCCAGCCAAACCTTTGGACCAAAAAGAAAGTTAAGTGGGTGGTGCGATAAAGTGCCAAATAATGTGACGTAAAACATCAATACAAACATA
Source organism: Elegia similella (assembly GCA_947532085.1). Lineage (NCBI taxonomy): Eukaryota > Metazoa > Arthropoda > Insecta > Lepidoptera > Pyralidae > Elegia > Elegia similella. The sequence continues at coordinate 8,889,305 of OX383937.1, forward strand.
AAATACATAAACTACATAATTATCAAATGGAATATATACATAAATATATATATATATATATATATCACATACATAAATACAGACAAGTAAATTATATATGTAAATAAATAAATATATGATGATTACTGATCAACGGGAAATGGAAGAAGAGGAAAGAGACTTCTTCAGAAATAATTTAAGTACAGCTTCCTTGAAAGCGTACCTGTTAGGAGACCTTCTGATGTTTTCGGGGAGAGCATTCCAAAGGCGTATGGCCTGTACCTGGAAAGAGTTGGACATAAATCCAGTTCGGTGAGAAGGGGTAGCGAGGATAAGACTATTAGAAGAACGAAGAGACAGAGAATGAGTAGGACTGAGAAGATGAAATTTGGATTTAAGATAATCAGGGGCGAAACGATCATTAAGAATTGTGAAAAGCATGAAAATAATTCTAGCATCTCGACGTAAAGGGATAGGCAGCCAGCCAAGCTGATGACGATAAGATGAAACATGTCCTACATTACAATACATAAGACGCAGTTACCCGATATCGATATGCTGTAGCCTTGAAATTAGCTTGTGTAATCGATTACTCGTTTACTCGGCACGGCATTACCGCATCGGGATCGCTCCCAGCTCATCTATAGCCCTCGTCGGTCGAACACGATGGCGTGCTATTAAAAATATCTGTGTAACTTTTGACATTCTGGTACTTATTAGGATCCTGTAACCTAGTTGTTAGCCGTGTGGCAGAGTAGAATAGGACCACTCCAAGTCTTACCGTGGATGTCGTAGAAGGCGACTTAGGAAATACAAGCTAAACAAAGCTTATAAACATCTAAGAGACCTCTCCAACCCGTCTGGCCAGCGTGGAGAGTGTAGGTCAAGTCCTCTGGCTGCTCTGGCCAAGTACGGCCCTAGTAGACCAGAGAGGGTCATGCTCCTGTAGTGGAGACTAAAAAGGACCTGATGATGATGATGATGATGAACCTAGTTGTATATCTTTGCTGTATGTTCATCTTTTCATCTATGCTTCCGACACTGCTGCCCATCGAAAGGATGTTTAAGTCGGGGAAGGATAGGAATTTGTTGGAGCTGGGACGGGAATTCAGGTATTGGGGTACTCGCTTGGATGAATAGGAAAATGCACGTAGCAGCTCGGAAGGCTGGGCGCGTGTACCCGATGCTATGCCTGCCACCACCAGACAGGCATTTGAGGTTGATAGTGTTGATACCACTGACCATAGACTCTATTGTTGTAGAGCATAAATAAGGTGCGAAAAATGCAAGCCCAAAGAAATGCAGCATCTTTGTCGCATCCCTGCTGACGATGCAAATGGGATCCTGAAAGCGAGACAAGAGAAAAGTATTTAGCTGAGATTGTGTAATCACGAAATCGATAATTTTAGGGCTACAGGATTTCGGTATCAAGTGAGTAATTGTAGTTTAAGTTTAATAGTGGTCCCGCCTCATTGGTCTTACAATAATGTCGAATTACTTGACAGTTAATTAGGCTGTGCCATTTTGTGTATTGGGTTCTGTAAATTTGTAGCATAAAACTGGGAACTTATAGATAGAAAGCTTTGTTGCCAAAGATTAATGTACTGAAAAGGTAATAAGAAAAATAGTAATATATATAAATAGTAAATGTACTTTCGATGCTCTCAACCACTGAGCTGCCGTAGCTTCAAATCACCGCGGCGAATTTGTTCATCACATATTATAGGTACACGCATTCGAAGCATGCGTGTACCTATTAGTTAGTAGATCGGTAGGCATTTTTATCAGACAATCAGGTGATTCATAACCTGCAATGTCCTAACCAAACTGGAAGCAACTAAACAAAGTATGCTTCCCGTGGGAATTGAACCCACGACCCCCGGGTCTATAGGCTAACTGGACCAGGGATAAAATGGTAGTAATGTAGAAGTAATGATAGGGTGTCACAGTGGAAATTCATGACAAGAACTTTTCTTTAACGCAACTGTGATTACCAATTTTTTTACAGTCACGATTGTGTTTCTCTTGTGCTTATTTATCGATAGATACGTGTCAGTAGAACATACTTTCATGAAGTGTTGTTTCTGTTCTCTTAATATTTTACGCTACTAGTGTTGTAGTAATGTTGCAATCAGTCGCGTGTCTACCCGTAACAAGCGATTATGATTTATGGTATACCTTTGTGGATTGAACTCTTTGTTTCGTTGACAAATTAAACGACTACTATTTCTTATGATTTCGACACTGGTCAAAATTACTTTGTAATAATAATACAATTAGCCGTGTGGTTTCCGGCAAAGTAGAATAGGACCACTCGTATTCTTCCCATGGAGCTCGTAAGAGGCGACTTAGGAAATACAAGCTAAACAAAGCTCATACACATCAATGAGACCTCTCCAACCCGTCTGGCCAGCGAGGAGAGTGTAAGCCAAATCCTCTGTCGGCTCTGGCCAAGTATGGCTCCGGTAGTACACAGAGAGTAATGCTCCTGCAGTGGATACTAAAAAAACCTGATGATGATAATGATGAATAATACACTATGCAAAAATATGTAAAGATAAAAGACTGAAAAGAAGGATGGACCTGCGGCTCTCTTACTTACTGAGCGAAGCATAGACGCGAAGCTTCGACTCAAACGTCGATTTTCTGTCTTTTATTATTTTATTTTTTTTTAATTTATATCCGACGGCAGACGAGCAGACGAGCCACCTGATGGAAAGTGGTCACCGTCGCCCATGGACATCTGCAACACCAGAGGAGGTGCCGATGCGTTGCCGGCTCTTAAGGTGATACCACTGTAAATAAGGTATTTCTGAACCTTATTTATCTCGCAAAATACTTAAATTAGGAGTTTCAAATCTAAGTAATATGATTTTTGACTATTTCATCTCCAAAAATTGAAGATGAAAACACGATTTGACAAAATTTTCTCGATAGAAATATTTTTTGAAAAATGGTCTTCGTTCGCAGAGTTTTTGTTATTGTAGCTCAAATGCGACAAATGAAATAATGATTTTTAGACTAAAAGATAGGTTATTAGTAATTCATCAAAATGTAAATATAAAAATACAATTAACCGGTCTGATTTTATATAAAATAGAAATAACGAATTTGGCGCTTACGTTTTTTTCTTTGAGCGACTCGAGACTATCTCCTATCTCATCATTCACGGGCTAAACCGCCAAGCGCTATCCCTTGCGCGCACTTGATCAGTCCTTTGCCGAGCGAAGGTACCAAACATTTGAGGCCTCGCCTTAAGATATCTGTAAACACGCCTTTTGAAGGTCCTCAAGTCATAGCACACAGGGAAAACCTCGGGAGGGAGTCCATTCCACAATCTTGCTGTGTCTCCGGATGAGCCGGCCCATTCATGATACTAGCAAAAATGAATTTGTCGGTAGCGTGGCTCTATCACGACTAATTTAAATGATTTTCAATATCTTTAAGACTTAAGAAATATTAATAAAATGTTGTAAGTTTGGCCTATCACTGTATCTTTTGTTAAGTAGTACATTACTTTATATGTCTTCAGTATAAATAGTATGGTAAAAAAAGTGATTTATTTAAATACAACTGTTAGCTAAGTACTAATATCTGCTCACGACCTCTAAAGTGTTTGTGTTTATAGATATAAAGATGTTATTTAAATATCCTAATCATATTATTATTTGTAATCAAAACCTGAATGTTTTATGTGACAACCTATAATCCATACAAATAATGCTTATCGTCATTTCAAGTTAAATCTATATAGTTAATACATGGTGAAGTTACATCACCTGTAACTTTATGACATCAGTAGGAGTAGAATTACTATCCTAAATGTTAAACCGACTTAAGGCTTTAACGACGAAATCCTTAAACGAATAAACAACCCACGTTCACTGTATGTTACTCAAAGACATTCACACCAGCTTTGCAGAAAAAGACCGCTTGTATACAGTCAGAGTAATGGAAACAAAAGCAAATCGATTGACTGTAAATGAATATAATGGAATATAGAATAGCAAGAATAAAAGATAAAAAAGGAAAAAAAAAAATAGTCCTTCTATAGAAATTCGTCCAGCTGATCGGCGACTTTGTATAGGAAACCTAATTATTTTTTTTAATCAACTTTTTTCTTACAATTCTGTATTCCATTAGAGATTTTGATTCCAATATAGCTAAGTAGGAGGTTAAAAATCACGTTGTTTAAATTTTAGCGTGCTTTTTCTTCCTTTCGAGTCGGTGGAAAACCTTCAAAAAAACACTATTGTTTTTTTATTATGATATAGGATGGTAAACAAGTAAGAGAGCCACCTGATGATAAGTGATCACCGCTGCCCATGAATGACTGCAAAAGCAGGGTATGACAGGAGCGTTGCCGACCATTCAAGGAGTTGAAGATCGGCCATGGAGGGAAGGAAATGGGGGGAGGGGGAAGTATAGATAGTAAGAGAGTAAGTGACTAATTGTTTGCGTGTCTCTACATTGGCACAACTGATCATTCTAGCTTGTTTATATCAGGCGTCTTGTAAAGTTTGGTATATTATACATATAAATGGTATATTATACGTATAATATACCAAAGTAATATATATAAAAGGGTCACGTTTTTACCCTTTGGTTATAGAACCCTAAAAGCTTTGAATATACCAGCTTCTTTTATTCCCGCGTAGGCTGTAAAAGCCGACCGGCGAAAATCATGTCAATAGGCGATGCAGTTAGCAACCTCTTATTATTTTGATTCCATTTCCACCTATAAACACGTTTAATGTGGCCTTTACGTCTTGGCATTGAGCTCTGTCTACCCCGTAAGGGTTAGACGTGAAAATCTTTCTACTAATATATAACATTCTTGTGTCACAGTGTTTGTAACAAAACTCAAGTTTTGTGTGTATATTCAGTAGGTCCGAGAATAGGACGTAAACTATTTTATCTTATACCTCTCAGTGATAAGGACGGTCCATCTCAAATATTTCTAATTTATGGTAAATCAATATTTGCCGTGTCAGTTAGTATGTATATATTTATGTGCGTAATGGCGAGCTCCGTGGCCCAGTGGTTAACACGCCAGCCTGCGACACGATGGTTCGATCTGCGGTCAGGTCAAGATGGAAAATGATCTTTTTAGATTGGCCTGGGTCTTGGATGTTTATCTTTATATATATATATGTATTTGTTATAAAATATAGTATCGTTGAGTTATAAATCTCGAACTTACTTTAGGGCTAGCTCAATCTGTGTGATTTGTCCGATTAGATTTATTTACTTAAGTAAGTCACATTCACTAAACTGTTGTATTATGAATCAAACATACAACTTTTATGTGTCAATAAGTATAGGATATTGTCTATTTAAATGCAAAACAAGTTATCAAGCATACAATGTTTAACACATGGCTGAAAATCGATCAATGTAAAACATTACTAGGAAGGAAATGGATGGAATCGATGGCTTAGTGGGCGTTTACGCTTACGCATGTAAAACAACTCTGTTTATAATACACCTTTATTGACAATTCGTTTATAAATTGTTGGAATTTTAATTTTTTTCAAAACTTGATTCAGTTTTCTACGTTACGCACGCTTATCCTGGATTTTGACTCTTAGAGTCCTTTGGTTCTGACTACCCCAAAAATAATAAAAATGTGATAAAAAGTATGAATATAAATGTTAGTGAAGTAAATAAATGGAAATGACTCACAATTGCTTGAATATAAAACATGACTTTGATAGCATTTGTAGCATAAAATAATCACTATATTTTATGCCTTGGGTGCTATCAAATAAAATAGTTTAAATTGAATATCAAAGCCTACATTTCCTTTGAGTAAAACACAATTTATAACCCATGCAGTTTTCGTTCAAGAGAGGGATTATACGCTATAGATATGAATATAAAATACAGGTCATAATAAGAGCATAAATAGCAGAAACTAGTCCCCAGAATTCATAAAGTGAGAGAGAGGTTAAGCTTGTTTCGTAAGGGAGTAAAACCGATAAAATTATGTGTAGGTATGTAGGTATCGTGCTATAAGGCCCTAATTCTAATTTCAAAGCAATTTGACTACATATTGGCCCAAGGCAATTTATACCGTGGCCCACAACATCACAGTTTATGGTATTGTATGTAAATAAAACGTACATATTTATTTGATCGATAATACAAAGTATCGTCTATCTATAAACCAGGTAAATGTGTTTATTAAGTTACTTAGTTTCTAACAAATAACTTTTTGAAATATCATTTTCTTTCAACAGCTATTCATACAGTAATCGTGGAAGAGAATTCATATAGAATTTCAATCAAAAGGCACCTCGGCTAAAGAGTAAAGAAAACAGAAGCTAAACCTACTGAAAAGGAATACTGAGAGATTTGCCAGCCGCAGATATGGCCGGTCGCGTCTGCCGGCTAAGCTGATTTACTGCGTCGAACAAAAGAGCTAGTTACATAAAAGATGTGGCTGAAGGTATTGCACTGTAGTGAAATAATTCTACTCTTAAAGCTATTTATGTCTTGGCCTACAAACGTCATTTTATATGTTCTAGGCCGATTCTAGTCAACTAAAATACTCAGACAAAATAAATATCCTAAGTTGATGATGATTTTTTTTACGTAAACTATAAACTAACTTAGATATAGGTAAAGTTAAGTAGATAGGCATATTTAATAAATTTCTGTAATTTCGATGTACTCATTAGTAACATAGGCACAAACCTTTGTGGTTTTTATATGTTATTAAAACTAAATGTTATAAGTTATGTATTTATATGGTAAATAAATGAAAAAAAAAGATGACTTTGGAAACGTCCTACACTTTGTGGTTATTAATTTGAGAAATGTCCATTTATATGTCAGTTCTTTCAGATTCGTTTTACAATTATACTAGCCAAGGATTGGTAAATTTGGAAATCACTCCACCATTAAGAGCCTGGCTATGAAATGAAAAGGTCATCTATATATGTATAATATGTATCTATTGTAAAATATAGTATTGTCGAGTCAGTATCCCAAGATACAAGTTCACAACGGCTAGCTCAATCTATGTCATTTATCCCTATATATTTATTTATATCTAATTTTAATACAGTTTTGATTTCTGATTAACATATATTTCATAGTAGCAATGATCGAAAGTATGCACTTTCGATTTTCAGCCGTTCTTATGTATGCACATAAGAACGGCTGAAAAACTTTTGCCAAGCCATATTTCAATAACAGCGCGCCCCGGGCTCAAACTTGCTACAACGCACTACATCTGAGTACGCATTCAGGAATACGATAGGATAGATGAAAGATAACAATCAAAGTTGTCAACTCTTGTTAAATTCTTTAAACAAGCATAAAAGAGATTAAAATATATAACTCAATAAAAGTAGTACAGTCTCAGGCCACGTTATAAATAACTTGTTTCAAGGTGCCTGTGATTAAATATAACTCTTCAAAGATTTATAAGTGTTTATTTCTGGAATAGAGCTGCAAGAGGTGTCTTAACAAATGTTGTTTGTCCCAGCAAATGTATTGTTACATGTGGTATGTTGCCTCAAACAATTTATTGCGATCCTATGAAATCGTAACTCTATTCATGAGGCCATAAATTTACTGTTTTAGACCTTATTGTTAACACCGTAAATGTATACTATATTAACAGATTTTTACACATCGTTTTTGTATTTATATATGTTTATAGGAATGAAATTTATTATTCTTCTCATCAAGTCGTGCTGTCCATATTCCATGCTGGTCTGGGAGAAAATAAATAACGTAGAATGTGCCAGCTGTTCCTCTTCCCGCGCAGACTGTAGAAGCCGGCCAAGGGAATGGGCGAAAATCTAAAGAATCATGACAATAGGTGGTGCAGCTAGATCACATCACTATTTTAATTCTGTTTTTCACCTTTACGCCCACCAACACGCTAAACGCGGCTTTTCGGTCTTATGACCTTAGGCTTTGTTTACCCCGTAAGGGATAAAGACATGATAATATGTATATATGTATACATGTCGTTGGGAAACCGTTATTTAATATTAAGATTATTTTAAACTGTGTCCTTCCAATATTTTGCAACCCAAATGGTATTGCGTAGCCGGTATTAACTTAATTGCTACTGTTACTAACAACAGATGAAATAAGTATAAGGGTGTTTGTCTATTTGTTTGTTACCTTTTTGGTCCCAACAACTAAACCAACATCAACTTCTAAAGAATGTGTCTCAACTTTTACCGAGGATATAAATATATAAATATACGGACCAATCACACAGATTGAGCTAGCCCCAAAGTAAGTTCGAGACTTGTGTTATGGGATACTAACTGAATATTATATTTATATTTATAACAAATAAATATAAAGATAAACATCCAAAACCCACCCAATCTAATAAAGATCATTTTCCATCTTGACCTGACCGAGGATCAAACCGGGGAACCCTCGTGTTGCCACTGCGCCAAAAGAATAATAAATACTATTTCAAAGTTACTTTCTTTCCTAATTATAACTAAACCTAAAATATATTAAACTAATTAATTTCAATTGCAACCGTGCACAAAATAATTTATCTGGCTTACACTGGCTCAGCAGGCGCAGGCGCCCGTCGCCTCGGCTTCGCCGAGATACAATTTTATTCAAACTATGTAGGTAAACAAAATATCTGCGCTTGCGCCTGGCGAATACGTTTTTTACCGAACAAATCATGTTATTCAACTATTGCTATTGGTTTTGCTCGCATTACCTAATTAAAAACCTTTCATCTCAATTGTAATTGTCTGTATCCTTTTCATTTCTGTTGACGTGCATGTAAAATATCTTTATGATCGCTTGAGTAGTTAAGGCATAAAAAATTAACGAGATCACTCTCGCTTTATAATTAAATTTCTGTGCTTAATGTTTATTTCAATTACTTCCAATCAAATAAATTTACGAGCAGGTAAGTAATTCAGTTTATTCGTTCTCGGTCAAACGATTTCCTTTACTACAAGAAACCTTTTTAAGTGGAACCTGTAATACCATTAGCAAATGGGCTAAGCACGAGCCGTGGATGACGTCACAAGAAAGAAGCCTTTGTAAATTAATCTAGAATATAGATGAAAATAACCTCTGTATCAAGAACTATAATATTATCTGTATCAAGAACTTTAATAAAAATATGATAAGATAAATACCTTTTTTAGGTATAAAACACGTTTTGAAATGAAAAAAAAAATAACAAACTGTTTTGAATACGTGATAGCATGTTTTGCAGCACGAAATGTGTTACATGTTTCTTTTGTTATGGGTATCTAACCGACACGCCATTATTTGAGGAATAAGTGAATAGGCTAAAACCTTAGGGATCGTGGCGATAGGCGTTTCGGCTACTTTGATTCTGTTTTCCACTAAACTAGCCTACTAACTTGATTTTTTTCATGTGTGTAAATGGCTACCACTGGTCAGATTTTTCAAGCTGCCTGAAAGCATTTGATATAGCTTGATGATAGCCATTAATAATGGCAGCCGGAATTAAGGGTTTAACGTGTCTTTCGAAGTTCGGGGAAGTTCGAGATATTTATATGCCACTTGCGGTCACCCATCTCCGTGGGGACTGGATCGGAGTCACTTAACATGCATTAGAGCTAATCATGCTTACGCCATACGGCTCTAGTCTCTGTCCAACCCGTAAGTGATAAACATGTAATAAGGATGTTAAAAGAAGGCTATTTTAATAATCTCTCATTTGAAAAACAGACTTCAATCAAACAATCAACCGATTGTGATGAATTTTAAATGAGGCCTACTTGAAAACATATCCTTTCAAACAAAAGAAGAAATTCTGAGATAACAAAGATTAAAAAAAGACACATCCGAATTGATATCCTCCTCCTTTTTTTAAAGTCGGATAAAAATTAAATGTTTCTCATTAAAACCTCAGCAAAGTGAAAGTTAAGATAATTCTTCATTCATTTCCTAGCGGTTTAACTCAAACAAAGCCTTCTTTCATATCGTTATGAACCAAATAAACAAACAGACACCTTGTTTCTACGCCTTTCTTTTCATTATATCTACTCCTACGATATAATGAGCTTTAGAAACTGACACAGTGAATGCACTTTTGATTTTTGTAGGCCCGGCTTTATTGTTTTTGTCTTTGTTTTAGTGTAGCCTTTTAGACTTATTAAGTAACGGACCAAAGGGTTTTCTTTTAGGGTTAAAATAATCTGATGTTTTGTTATTATTTATCGAGTGAGGTTTCCGTAAGTTATTTATAACGTTTATGAGAAACATCCTTACTAATATTATAACTAATATTATAAATGCGAAAGTGAGTTTGTTTGTTTGTTTATTTGTTTGTTTGTTTGTTTGTTTGTTTGTTTGTTACGCTTTCACGCCGTAACTACTGAACCGATCATCATGAAATTTTGTATACAAGTTCTTTGGAGTACGGAGAAGGACATAGGCTACCTCTTATCCCGGGAAAAAGTACTATTCCCGAGTGATCGAAACTGACGCGGGCGGAGCCGCGGGCGAAAGCTAGTACAGTCGGCCAAGCAGATACCTGACCCCCTGACTTTTAAAACGTAAATTCACACTTTGCTGTGAAGCGCCACCTACCGTGATTTTTGGCAAGTAAACAGACAACTGCTGGTATAAACTTGTTTCTGATAACCTGCTCAGTTGCAAATTTTGTATTTCTAATAATCTCAGCTAATAATTCAAGTAATCATCAATGGTAAGAACAAGAAAGAATCAAAAACAATCCTACGTAAAGTTCGATTCGAACCATGGACCCACGACTTGAGAAGCTAGCGCTCATCTCAATACGCCAACCGACGATATGACGTCTCGGGCGAAATTGGCTATCTATTTCTACTGCTATGACATCATTGTCACCAACTGCAACGCATTGCTTTAACAAATAAATTGAGGGTAATCTATCAGATTTATTTATACCTGATACCAACTAATCAAAAATATTGTTCACTCGCGTCACAATTAAGATACTGCGATTACTGTGTAGTGATCCAAAACCCCACCAGTTATTAGGCATCCCGTTTCATCTTATATAGCAGATTTTGTGAAAGCTAATATTGTATTGTGAAGACAACCACTGTATTTAAAGTATCTATATCTAGAGAGTTAGGTATCGCGGTAAGTAGAAATTATAAGTATTTAATATACTTACTTAATTGTCACACTATTTTTTGTTCCGTAAAACATAGGGTTTGTGATAAATGTCTAAGATAAATATATCTCTTACAGAGAAACACCGTCCGTTTGTGGATTCGGAGTCAACTGGCGTAACATATACACTACAATATTTCAATTGAAACAGTGAGGAAACATTCAACAAGAACGAGATCGTATTTTATTCTGATGAAAAAAGTTTTAAGTCTGATGATGATGGCAGAAAAATATTGCGGAGAAGACATGGCCAGCGTATAGCCATCAAAATAATTTGCCTTTGAGAACAGTGGCAGGATAACATTAGGTAAAAATATTCATTAAATAGTGAAGTAAAATAATAATAATATTTAATACCTAGTGTATTACGCAGTGTAGAATAATAGGTAACTGATCGTATTATTGTTTTGCAGGTTATTGGGGACAGATGTCTTCAATGGGCCCAGGGGAGCTGGTAGAATTCAGCGGCCGGATGAATAAAGAAAAATACTTGGAAAATTTATGAGATGTGGTGATTCCAACAGTTTGCAATGTAGAATTATTTTATTTAAGACAATTGTTCTGTGATCTAACTGTTATTGAGTGACCAATTAAAATCCCAGATTGTAGGGTCAAATAGTGCTTAACTGGGACACGAGACACGAGTAAAGTTTGATTTAAATCAATTTAGACAAAAAGGTTATAGTAAATTAATAAATATGCGCATAAGTGATATGTGATCTGATCTAACATGGTAAGTGAAATGACAAATAGACTTGAACAAAAGCTTCAAAATGGGGGTCACCCTCTCCCATATTAAAATTCATTTAATGCCATAGGTTTATATTCATTCTTATACTATTATCGAAGCAAAGTTATTCACATAGCACTATTTGACCCTACACATTTAAAAAAAATATAATACTATGATTAAAAAGAAGTTGAGAGATGTAAATTGTTACTTATTAAGTAACATGTTGGTTCTCTCTACAGAAGATTAATCATAGTTTGAATTAAGTAGGCAGGTATTTATTTCACTGTTACATTTTTTTGATGTAATAAAGTAATTAAAAATTTAAAATGCTTTTTATTCACAGTAATTAGCTCGGTAACATTATGTTAAAACAACCAAAATTACACCAACATCACAATACGAAGTTGGTGATATTTGTAAAAAATAAAAAGCTTTGGAGGATTTGAACCTGTTAATTCATAATCACACTAACTATTAAACCTTAGTGCCTACCACTTGCGCCACATCTAACTATTGAAGTATCTTTGAAATAAGCGTATCGTATGCTAGGGCTTGTTTTATTTATCAAAAATCGAATAGATGGCATTAGTCGTCAAGGGTATCAGATTTCTGCTTATTAACCTTATTTGTTCATTCACAATTCAATAGATGGCACTAGTCGCAAAGGATATTACACTTGTATATTTTTATCTTTGGGTTTAAACCACGGATGTTTATTTAGTTTGCGAAAAATGGCGCTGTTGTAGGGGGTCAGATATCTCATTGGCTGACTGTACATTATAAATAATATTCATCATCATCTTATCAGCCGCAAGTAGTCCACTGCTGGGCATAGGCGTCCCCTAAGGATTTCCAATACAACCGGTTGGAAGCGGCCTGCATCCAGCGTCTTCCTGCGACCTTAGTCAGGTCATCCGACCATCTGTTCGGTAGTGTCCGACAATGCGCTTGCAGGTACGTGGTCGCCATTCGAAAACCCTTCTGCCCCATCGGCCATCGGTTCTATGCGCTATGTGTTCCGCCCACTGCCGTTTCAAAGAGCTAATCCGTTAAAATATTACATGCATATATTTACGATGGTAGCATCTTTGACGTTTCCAAAACTGTTCATACAAATCAGAGTTGCGCTGCAAATATATACAGAAGGTATATATAAAGATAATCATATAATAACCATATCACTAACATAGCATTTTCAATAAATGCATTTATTCTGATTACATTTCTATATCCTAACTAATAGTATAAATGCGAAAGTGAGTTTGTTTGTTTGTTTGTTAAGCTTTCACGCCATAACTACAGAACCGTTCATCATGAAATTTTGCATACAAGTTCTCTGGAGTACGGAAAAGGACATAGGCTACCTTTTATCCCGGGAAAAAGTACTATTCCCGAGGGATAGAAATAACCGCGGGCGAAGTTGCAGGCGAAAGCTAGTTTGAAATAAATACGTAGTTTATTATTTTTAAGCATAACCTCATTCCTTAAAGTCTAGTTAACTAACAGTGGCCTACTACCTACTGCCATCTATCAATAACTTTTGGATCTAATCTTGTCATAGCCTTTGCCAGAGCGCGTGCTCCTGAATGAGACATCTACTCCTGTAGATTTTTTTAAAATAAATATATAGGGACCAATCAAACAGATTGAACTAGCGCTAAGGTTCGAAACTTGTGTTATGGGATACTAACTCAACGATACTATATGTTATAACAAATACATATAAAGATAAACACCCATCATTATAAAATTATATTATCGACTCATTTACAGTTTAACTGTGATCATCATCATCATTTCGAGTAGGTGACACGATCAATCGACCATGCACGCACACCCTGGCGTCAGAGTTCTTCGGAACCGCCTCTCGGCTTCTGACGAGGTTCCTTTAACGACTACCAGATGGCAGCCGGGACCATCGGCTTAACGTGTCTTCCGAAGCACGGAATCATCTTTATTATCAGACAATCAGGTGATTCAAGCCTGCAATGTCCTAACCAAATTGGAAACTACTAAACAAAGTATGCTTCCCGTGGGAATCGAACCCACGACCCCGGCTTTACAGGCAAACGCCTTAACCGTTGGACCACGGAGGCAGTTAACTGTGATGATGGGTTTTAACTTATTTGTAAAGAGCTCTACAACCTGCTAGGCACACGTTTTATTAGCTCTTACGGCATGTTAAGCATTCTTGGGTGTGGTTCCCACTGGATGGGACTATCAGTAACATATCATGGAGCTCTTCCATGTTTAGAAGCCACCTTGGTTTTTCTTGTCATCATTAGTCGTTAGTCAATGATTGAGTTTTTTTTTTGTATATTGCCGACAAACTTACCAATCTTATTACCAAACTTTTCAGTATTGGCCACTAACATGAAAAATGAACAACAACCAATGTATGGAACGTTTAAGGCTAAAAACACACATCTCAATCACATACTTTAAATAAATGGATAGAATTTATCCCTTGAGAAAGCAAAGCAAAATTCAGTTTATTATACGTTAGGTACAATAAATACAGTTATTTAAACAACAATTGCAACGCGAATCAGTTGGAACCAGTTAGCACCGGATAGATGTAGTTAGCGCGTTTAATCTTTGGATTTGCGTTTTGTTCTAGCTATGCATTAAGCCCGAGGCAAATAATCTCGTCTTCCTGGGCAATTTCCAATGCGTTTTGTTTTATTTTCAAGAACAGAAGAAGAAACAGTGCGTTTGGATTCGAATTGAAGATAAATTAAATACAAATGTTATTTTTGCTGTGTGGTTTTGTTAGTTTAAACAGAAGTATCAATACATATTTTTCTGTGATTACAATAGTCTGTGAAGTTTTGTTCCAAAGTTTATGTTTATAATTACTTTCTCAAATGCTCTCTGTTTCAAAAATTTAGTATAAAACATTTTCTATACGGTTGTATGACACATATCAATCTTAAAAATACAGACCATAGTTCTAAAAATGATCTTATAAGAGTTCCTTTTTACCTTTTGAGGTACGGAATCCTAAAAACGCAGAATATATCAGCTTTTTTCGGGCAGACCATATAAGCTGGGCGAGGGAGTGGATGAAAAGTAAGAAATCATGACAATAGGCGAAACGGCTAGCAGCCCATCACTTACACCCTAAACACAGCCTTTGGGCCTTGTAGCCTTAGGCTCTACATACCCCTTAACGGATCAATACGATATAATATGTATGTAGTTCTAACACTTAAGAAATCGCAAGTGAAAGTCACTCTACATACCTAAAATCTTCGCCATTCAATTGTCAAGAATCGAGAAATTCCTTCCACTTCCATTGTTAACTTTCCCTTAGACCTTGTTGTTTACCTAGTTATAGGGTTCGGGCCGTTCATTAGTTTCTCCGAAGTTACTACTATCTTAGACTTGACAAATCGTTTTATTGGTTTTTCCAAAACCGCTCTTGTCATACTCCAAGTGTTGCAGTAGTCCATCAGGTGACCAGCTTGCTCGTTTGCCGCCCTACGTCATAAAAAAAAAAGAGTTTAGTCCCAACACAAAAAATGTGGAATATATTTACCCATGTCGTACCTAATTAGTTTGAAATATACATCCAATCCAATCTCCAATATCCAATATTTTAATAAGGAAATCATCCTCGTGAAAAATAAAATAGCATCCTCGTGAAAAAGATGCATTGTGACCTTGGACGAAAAGATTGTGACTCAGGAGTCTCAGGTCACGTGTCCGTCTTACGAATTATTAATAAGGTCACGTGTCTTGATGCGAGTTTAACATTTTTTACCCAACCCAAAAAGTTCACGACGTTCACTTAAAAAAAATTGAGCTAATAGAATTTAACCACCTAATCGGCGATTTATTACATTTTATTTCGACATTAAAATATTGCCAGGGAATTCAAACAGGATTTAATATACAACCTACATGTTACCCTCATGTTCACCTAAATACCTTCTGTGCTACACAATCGCGGTCAAGTGTTCACTAAGGGGCTTACGCGACCCTTAAGCCGGTAAACGGTTAAATCAGATTATATTATTTTCACCCCGCGCCTACGTGTAACCTATTTAATTATTTTTAGGGTTTCGTACCTCAAAAGGTAAAGAAAACGGAACCCTTATAGTATTACTTTGTTGTCCGTCTGCCAAGACACTTTACCTTAGGAACGTGTGGAGGTATCAAACTGAAATTCATACCAAATACTCAAGTCTACTGTCTCTTGGAGCTGTGAAAACCTCAAACTTCTAAGCCCACGTTCATCAAAAGATACAGCCGCTTATGCCGCAAATTTTTGACATTCGCTAGGGAATTAAAACCGACAGGGTACCTACTTCCCGTGAACTCAGAATCAAACTTCAAATTTGGTACAAACCAACGTCTAATAGCACAGATAAGGAAAAATAACGAAAAGCATAGTTTTAGTTACATATATTTTTTTAATTTATTATAGATGGTACGGAACCCATTGTGCGCGAGTCTAACTCGTACTTGGCCAGTTTTTTAGTAACAATTTTGGACTGTTATTACCGCTTGTTATCGATACATGAGCTGATTTTACTGGGCTTATTGTTTTTTGCCCGAGAGTAGGTAAAATACAGACTTTGCTTTTATTTAATTCAGTTTAGCATAGTGTTCATTTTAACGATCACTTAAACGGATGCTTCCCCTTTTTTATTTTCTCCAAGATATTGACAAAACATAGAAAATTGTGTTTATTTTTTGGACGAAATAATAACAGTCCGTGAGGATTTTTTTGTAAAGGATTTCATATATTACATTTATGCATCGGAAATTCTAACTTATTCCTAAAATGTTTGATTATCTGTAAAACAGTATTACACAAACGCAAAGGGGGAATAAAATTTTCTCAATTTGCGTTTTTTCTCTCGGGCCAAAATATAAAAAGAAAATATACCTACAAAACTACGGCTATGTAATAATAACCGTAATTTTGTCTTGGCCCGAACTTGTATTTGCTTAAGATATTTTTTAAATAATATTATACCATAACTGTAAAGTACTATTGCTTTTTTCTATATTTGAAACATGATTTACCTGATTGTCTGTGTAATAAAGATGATGCCGTGCATCGGAAGGCACGTTAAGCTATTGGTCCCGGCTGCCATCTGGTAGTCGTTAAAGGAACCACGTCAGAGGCCGAGAGGCGATTCCGAAGAACTCTGACACCAGGGTGTGCATGGTCGATTGACCGTGATACCTACTCGAAATGATGATGATTTAGCTATACC
The DNA here is from genome assembly GCA_947532085.1 of Elegia similella. Classification (NCBI taxonomy): domain Eukaryota; kingdom Metazoa; phylum Arthropoda; class Insecta; order Lepidoptera; family Pyralidae; genus Elegia; species Elegia similella. Next base: position 8,906,387 of record OX383937.1, read on the forward strand.
TAGTAAGTGGAAGTCAGACCTCCCTCAGCAGCCAGGATCAACGGTATCTATTAACAAATTAAATTTTCAATACCTACAAGGCCAGCTGATAGACCGGGTCTGGTCGAGGTGAAATGATTTTTTAATTTTCGATTCGTAAATTCTCGAATTCGTAAGCAGATAATCAAACGAATACTTTGTTCAAACACTCATTCAATAAAAAGGTACGGTAACGAATTTTCTTTTTTTTAGTCCATCATTGTAAAAGTATCTGCCGATCTTAAAGCGTAAATTGGATAAGTAGCCTTATTCACGTCAACCAGGTAAGGCTATTTTTTAAATAAATTGTTGCTCAAAGGTGTATTCTATTATCTACAAGTCGACAAGAGACACGAATGCATAGATTTAAAAAAAAAAATTCCACGAATGGATATGACACCGTCGAAAGTTTTGGCGCTGTACGTAAGGTGTGATAATGTGGGGTTGTTCGACCCCACATTATCACACCTTACGTACAGCGCCAAAACTTTATATAAACCTTATAAATATAAACCTTCGAAAAATAATTAAATATATGACAGATAGTAAGGTTGAAATTTGACATAAACACTTTTGTACAGAATCAATTGATTTTATGTGCAATAAATTAAAGAGAAGAAAAGCGTAAGAAAACAATCGAACAGCTAACAAATCTTAGAAAATGTAAGAAATGGAGGTGCGTGCGTCGCCAATATCACACTACCTTTTTCTTTAAAACATAATACCTAACGTGACTTACAGTTATAAAAAGTAGCCTCCATATATTTAACAAATCGGAATCATCCAGCAATTCATTTGAAGAATTTAATAGACAGTGCTTAGTGATGGAAAACCTGCGGCCTACTGCCAGTTTATAGCTAAAAGTACATCAGTACGCTGATTTAATTTTTTTTTTCGGCTCAGCTGATATTTTCTGACGAAATTAGTTAGCTAAAAAAAGATGCAACCAGTAAAGCGAAAGGTGAGATGAGTTTCAGAATTGGTCAACAGTCGTGCGCCATAGCTAATTTCGTCAAGGTGCTCTTACTTAACCGTGATTGAGTACCTGCGACTATTGTACTAACAAGACATCCATAGCTCGCTGTGACCGATTTACGTCAGGAGCCAATCATTTAAAACCGCCAATGGTTAATGATGCAAGTAGAGTTCCCTTGTGAAAACACTTTCGTAATGGCTTTTACGCTACATTGTACGTGAGGGCTATCTTCACGTTTTGTTGATGATCGCTTAAGTCATTACTTTGCTTACAGACTATCAAAATTCTGAACGCTTTACAAGGTATGGCATTTTACTAAATAAATAATTCTCTAAATATTAGGGGCTTGCTCAATTTGTGTGATATATAGTGTGTGAATAGCAAACAACTCCATAATTCCCTGCTGACTATTCTTAGTCGTTGTAATCGTTTCTTTTCACACAGAGCTGGTTATTTGCTTTTCTTATTAATAATCAAACTTCTAGATTAACGAAATCACAACAAATATGGACGATGATGTTTGTATATTTTGCCAATTTACTCAAAACCTACAGAAAACTAAGCTACTACAATTATGACATTTGGTATGAATGAAGGTCTTATAACAAGAATTAAGAAAAAAACTGAAAAGCATCAAGGTATTTTTTCGTAGCCAGACCTAAAAAAACCCTTTTGTACGGAACTTTCGATGCACCAATCTAGCTCAAACTTGGCCGGTTTTTATTGACATTACGAGTTCTACCTATAGGCGGCCATATATTTATGTCTAGTAATAACTCGTGTTCTCAAAGTTTATGTTCTAGATAGATCATCGAATCAATTAAAATGTAGAAAGCACTACTACTAAACCTTGGTTTCTTAATTCAATATTCATGTTGATTCAAAAGGGTGTAGCCTGTTCTATTGGGGTGTGCCCTAACAGCTGTAAGTGTGGCAAGACCTTATTTACGATTATTTAATTAGAATGCTGGTAATTGGAAGTTTATTTTGAGGGCTCTAGTTGTATGGGAGTGGTTAATTAAAGTTGTTAGAAAAACTGCGTAAAGTAGGTTAATGGCTACCTGAATCGTTCTAAGTTTTCTACTAGGATTCTTTTTATGACCAAGTAAATTATATAAAAAAAAATGGAAATCTATTCATTTATTTATTTATTTAACTTCTTAACAAAATGTAAAAGGCGGACTTAAAGCCACAGGCTTTATCTACCAGTCAACACAGGTGGTGCCGAAAAAGGAGAATTTTGGAAGATGGTGCAAGAAAGTATACTTTAAACAAAACTAAATTATATCATGGCATTTAGGTCTTTTAGACCTAGGCTCTGTTTACGCTGCAGGATGAAGAGACGTGATAGTTTGTATGAGAAAGTCTTTGTAAGTATGTAGGCTAAAAGTATTTGAATGATGCATGTTTCTAAACAAATATGTGTGAAAGCAAGACAAAGAATGAGTGACAGAGATAAGTGATGGCTATAATTTACTAATTATATGGTTATAATACTAATTATAGGTAAGTACCTATGTACATGCTTACGCTGTCCTTTGTACATGAAAAGACCTTTTTCGTAGTACACATACGTTAAAATCATCATCATCAGGTATGTTAGTCTCCACTGCAGGATGACCCTCTTTGTACTACCCAGCCATACTTGGCCAGAGCAGACGCAGGATTTGGCCTACACTCTTCTCGCTGGCCAGGCGGGTTGAAGAGGTTTAATTGATGTTTATGAGCTTTGTTTAGCTCGTATTTCCTAAGTCGCCTGTTACTACCTCCATAGGAAGACTAGGAGTGGTCCTATTCTACTCTGGCGGAAACCACACGGCTACGTTAAAATAACCAATTTAATTAACAAAATTTAATATACAACGTGTAAATGTACACCTCGACATTCCCTTAAAGGAACGACCCAGCCCAATATGAACAACTTTTTCTATGCAAACAATTCTAGGAACTAAAAAAAATTCGACATACCCATACAAACTTACCGGGTGGCAGAATTATTTCTATGGAAATGCCGAACTTTTTTTTACGAGGGTCCTATTCAAAAATAAGATTGATACATCATAGTTATTAAAATTGTAATCTAGATTAAGCATTTCAACAATTGTTTTTTTGTTATGAAATAAATGAATTGAATGAATTGAACGCTGTATCCTTATCCTTACTAATATTATAAATGCGAAAGTGAGTTTGTTTGTTTATTTATTTGTTTGTTTGTTACGCTTTCACGCCGTAACTACTGATCCGATCATCATGAAATTTTGCATACAAGTTCTCTGGTGTACGGAGAAGCACATAGGCTACCTTTAATCCCGGGAAAAAGTACTGTTCCCGAGGGATCTATATTGACGCGGGCGGAGCCGCGGGCGAAAGCTAGTTAACAATAAAGTTCAATTTTATTTACTTAAAGTAGACTTTAGTTAATGTATTATTGCGTAATTGTGAGTCTAAACGTTTACGAAATAAACTGAAAAACGTTAATAATCAATTGCAAGTGCTAGTAAGTTTTTGTTGTTATTTTAAGCTACTCATTAACTAGTTAACAAGCGGCACGATTTATCTACTCTCTCTTTGCTCCAATTGCTACTTGTTGTCGTAGAGTGGTTTGTCTTGTTCATGACTGTTCTCTATAAAGAACTGGGAAATGAGAAAAAACGGCCATGTGCGAGTCGGTCTCGAAAAGGGTTCCGTTCCATCTAAATATATATAACTCAAAGGTGACTGCCTGACGTAGTGATCTATCAACGCACAGCCCAAACCACTGGACGGATCGGGCTGAAATTTGGCATGCATATAGATGTTATGACGTAGGCATCCGCTAAGAAAGGATTTTGATCTACCTCTAAGGGGATAAAATAGGGGATGAATGTTTGTAAGAAACTTCTATACTTCTTAACACGAACGAAGCCACGGGCAAAAGCTAGTTATCTGTAAAAACGGCAAAAAAATCATGTCTGTTGTATGGGAGCTCCCCATAAATATTTATTTTATTCTATTCGTTTGAGTTTTTTGTTATAGCGGCAACAGAAATACGTCATCTGTAAAAATTTAACTGTCTTTCTATCACGGTTTATGACATACAGCCTGATGACAGACGGACAAACAGTCCGTCAGACGGACGGACAGCGGAGTCTTAGTAATTAAGTCCTGTTTTTTTGGGTACGGTATCGGAAACGATATTTCCATACAAGAGTGTATGGCTGACCCGCGAAATTATATGAAAATGTAATAAAAATGGGTTCCCGTTATTGGTCCCATATGAAAAGTTGTTCATATTGATGGGCTGAGTCACCCCTTTTAGAGAATGTCGTTTGTAAAATACGCTGTATAATTATGCACAATTGGTCATATAGTGTTGAATATTTATATAACACCGTGGGAGAACCGCGAATGTTGTTTTCATTTACACTACGTTATAGTAATTAGCATTAAGTAAACACAAAATAAAATTATTTTACATAAAAATTAAGGACTCATGTTTTAGAGTTTTATTAAGTAATCATTAAATGATGAAAGCCGTACAATACCTTTACGTTGATAAACAGATAAATTCTTTTTTAGGGTTCTGTTTTTTCCTTATGAGGAAAAAACGGTACCCTTATAGGATCACTTGGTTGTCCGTCTGTCTGTCTGTCAAGACCCTTTTTCTCAGGAACGCGTAGAGGTATCAAACTAAAATTCATATTAAATACTCAGGTCTAGGTGGAGCTATTAAAAAAATCAAACTTCTAAGTCAACGCAAACAAAAGATACAGCTGGTTATGCAGCTAATTTTCGTGTTTTTCTACATTCCTTATTATATACTAGCTTTCGCCCGCGGCTCCGCCCGCGTAAATGTCGTTCCCTGGGGAATTGTACTTTTTCCCGGGCTAAAAGGTAGCCTTTGTCCTTCTCCGTACTCCAGAGAACATGTATGCAAAATTTCATGATGATCGGTTCAGTAGTTACGGCGTGAAAGCGTAACAAACAAACAAACTCACTTTCGCATTTATAATATTAGTAAGGAAAGGAAGTAAGGATAAGGATAATGTACTCTACTATCGCTCGGTCAATTAATTTATTACTTAGCTAAAAACAGCCTTTAAGATATCACATTCTGTTGCTTTGAATAATTACTCATGGAATCATTGAATTGTCGAAACATAATACTATTTATCTTCGTATCTATAAAAATAAAAACAAAAACAAAAATAGTCGTAAAAGTAATACATAATGTAATAAAATCCATATCCCTAAATTACTATAAAATAAAAGAGTTTTTATCACAATATTCATTGTAACAGGTTATTACAATATCTTTGGATATTATCAGATTCTTGGATATTATTAAAAAAACCTTGGATATTATCAAAACATTTGATATTATCATAGCCTTGGAACTAACGTCAATCTCTGACGATACCCGAACCACCGAACGGTAGCCTAATAAGCTAGAAGCAAAACTTTATGAAATAAAAAACTAGGTACTTACTCATAGAGTTTCGGTAACGAAATACATTATTTTTGGATGGTATCACAACCTAAACCTTGAAACTACCGTCCATCAATGTCGATAGCCCACGGTAGCCTGACATTAGTGGGTCAAACACATTACTTTTTGTTCGCGCGTAATCTAAATAATTTCGGTGTTCAACTGTCTGGGCTGTACATAGGTTCGTCACTATCTGGACTGTGAAATATACAAGTTTTTCTAATTGGTGGATCTTTTATATTATTTCAATATTGGCATCAATATTTTTGCATAATTCATAATATAGTTTGAAGTCAATCGAAAGCAAGAACTTATGTAATAAAAATACAATATTCCTATGACAGTAATTTGAAACTGCCGTCCATCAATATCCCACGGTAGTAGGTCAACACAATAGTTTTTGTTGGCCCGTAATCTAAATAATTTTGATGTTCTACTGTCAGGGTTGTGGGTTCGTCACTATCTGGACTGTAAAATATACATATTTGTCTAGTTAGTGTAACCCTAGTATTATTTCAGAATTGGCATCAATATTTTGGCAAAATTCGTAGTACCGTTTGAAGTCAATCGAAAGCAAGAACTTACGTAATAAAAACACAATATTCCTATGAAAGTAATTTGGAACTACCGTCCATCAATGTCGATAGCCCACGGTAGCCTGACGTAAGTGGGTTAAAAACATTAGCTTTTGTTCGCGCGTAATCTAAATAATTTCGGTGTTTTACTATCAGGGCTGTGAGAACAATACTAACTAGATATTAAAATAATACACGACTATCCCGTTAGTGGGCACTTCCAATCTCTATATTCATTAATATTGATAATAAATTTAAATATGTTTTATATCAATGACATGATTTATTTAATTAAACAAAGTACTAAAATCTAAAATTATACATTAACACTTAAATTAAATTAAAAATAAAATTAATTTATAAAACACGTCAAATTAAATAAAATATAGATGCCAAATCGCTGCGGTCAGCTGGCAGTGTGCCCAAAAGGCTGGCGGCATTTCCTCGCTGAAAATATAACTTGCTTTTATATTAACTGCCTAAAATAAAATTCATTAATAATTGCTTGCAACATTTTCTATTACAAAACATACATTAACTGTATAATTATAGTCTACCACTTTGCTACTAACTTTCATTATTCATTAATGTTAAATCATTTACGTATGATTCTATAACCTTTACAGTGAATTTTAGAAATAACTATGTTATGTAATTAAACGTTTTTAAAGTCTATTGAGACCTTTATAGCGTAGTTTGATTTGATTGAGGTACTTACAGATCACAATGGACTTCCTTGTAAAAATAAGTGTCCAGGTTAGTATCTAGTTTGTGACAAACACGTTTGTTCGCGCGTGAATCTGAATAATTTCGGTACTATTGTCCGGCGTCTCTATCACCTTTGTAACATTGGTTTGGCTAGATGACTGGACAACCGGATAATAAAAATGTATTCTATTGTCAATGGAATGTGTGTCGCATGTGGATATATTTTTTGAGTCCTGGCATTTCTCAAGTCTTAACGCCTTATATTTATATTAATTTATGTAACATTATATTTGGCTGCATTGCAATCTACAATTAAAATATATTGGAATAGTTCGCATTACCACACATGTCAGGTATGGTTCAAATGTCCCACTCGTATTTATAATACAATCTGCGTTAGTACAGTATCTATAAATATATCATACTAAGTTATAAAATAGTTATTTTTTGTTTGTTATATACGGGATAATTTCTATATCTACTAATTAAACTAATACTGATAAAATATACTCTGGATGGGTAAAATATATTTTATTAAAACCGGTCAAGTGCGAGTGGAACTCGCGCTCGAAGGGTTCCGTACCGTTATCTATAAAAACGGCAAAAAACCATTTGTTTTGTATAGTACTAGCTGTTGCCCGCGGCTCCGCCCGCGTTAATGTCGTTCCCTTGGGAACAGTAGAAATGATAAAAATTCCATACAAACCCCTGCCCCTTTGCTTTTTCCCCTTAAATTTAATTTTCCCCTTGAATTTAATACATTTCACCTGCATAGATCTTTAGCCCTTAAGGAGGGGATTTTGCCCATTTCACCTACACAGATATTTTTTTATTGTAATGTAGAACTTCTTATTGTCATATTTCTAAGTAAATAAAAAAAATCCATACAAACTTTACCCCACCTATTCTACCCCTTTAAGGGAAAATTCGACCGTTTTAACTACACAGATCTTTTTAATTGTAATGTAAACATATATACTTATTTTTATACTTCTATGTCCAGAAATGAGAAAATTTCCATACAATCCCCCCCCCCCCCCCCCCCCTTTATCCATTAAGGGGGAAATTTTGTACATTTCACCTACACAGATCTTTTTTAATTGTAACCTAGAACGTATATACTTATTTTCATACCTCTAAGTCTAGAAATGGAAAAATTCCATACAAACTTTACCCCCTATTTACCCCTTCAAGGGAGAATGTTGTCTGGTTCACCTAAACAGATCTTTTTTAATTTTAATTGAGATCTTGCGTACCTACTTTCAAACTTCTAAGTCCAGAAATGAGAAAATTCCATAAAACTTCAAACCCTTTTGATTTTCTAAAAATCCTTTCTTAGTGCTCATTTACATCATAAAAAGAATCCCGGTGCCAAATTTCAAGTTTCTGCGCACAGTAGTTTCGGCTGTGCGTTGATATATAAGTCAGGTTTGCCTTTGGCCCGCGGCTCCGCCCGCGTAAGTGTCGATTTCTCAGGAACAGTAGAATTACCCGGAATACATTAGTTTATGACTTTCAATGAAACACCTTAATATTGAATTTCAATTGAAAAACTTCAAAAAAGGAAGGTTTCATACTAACTTTGCATCCCCGTTATATCCCCTTAAGGGATGATTTTTGAGAAAAATATTTTACTCGTGTTTTATGCCTTTTAGTAAGGAACCTTCATGCTGCATTTCATTCGACTAACTTCAAAAATGAAAAGTTTCATGCTTACTCTGCACCCCTATTTTACCCCCTTAAGGGATGATTTTTGAGTAAAATATTTTACTCGTGTTTCATACCTTTCAGTAAAGAACCTTCATGCTGAATTTCATTCGAATAACTTCAAAAACAACAAAGTTTCATACTAACTTTGCAACCCGTTTTTCCCCCTAAGGAGATGAATTTCCAAAAATCCGTTCTTAGTTCACAGGGGTTCCTTTTATAACGTAGGGGACTACGTTATAAAAGGAACCCCTGTGCAAAATTTCAAGTTCCTAACCCTTATAGTTTAGGCCCTGCGTTGATATGTCAGTCAGTCAGTCAGCTTCTCCTTTTTTTTAGTATGGATTACTATGGATAGTATGGATAGGTATAATGCTGTCGTATAATGATGATGAATTGACTTTGGATTTTAATTTTCTTATGTCACTTATTATTTTATTGGCAAACTCATGCCTTGAGTTCATTCAAATGACAATAACTTTTTTTTTAATGAACCGATTTTGATGAAACAAACTTTAAATGTTAAACTGAGCAATTGGTGAAAGTTTGAAGTAAATCGGTTCAGTATTTTCGGAGATAATCGTGATCATACATACAGACAGACAGACAGACAGACAGACAGACAGACAGACAGACAGACAGACAGACAGACAAGAAATTCCAAAAAATTTTTTTTGCTTTCTATTATTCTTTTTAAGTGTCCCTCTATCCATTTCAGTCAAAAATTCGAAATGTACAGACAAAATAATTTTACTGTTTTATTATATGTATAGATTATACAAAACATAATAAAATAAAAATAATATTACCTTTAATATTATTTTTATTTAATTATTTATTTCTAAAGTATATATATAACTAAATATTCTGTGAATAATTTAAGCGTCTACCTGTTGCTGTTATCAATATCGAACAAAAACAAGCAAAAAAATCAAGATTGTTGAATGGGGGCCCCCTTCAATATTTATTTATTATATTGTTTAGTATTTGTTGATAAAGCGGCAATAGAAATACTTCATTTGTAAAAAATTCAACTGTCTAACTATCACGGTTCATGGGATACACCCTGGTGACAGACAGACAGACAGACGAACAGCGGAGCGATATTATGGGACCCTATTAATATCGTTTTTAACCCTAAAACCTATCTTACGGGCTGTTTATCTCTAAACTAAACTTTTAGTGATAAACGACAAACTTTAACTATGAAGCTACGAGTAAAGTTACTGACGCATAACAGTCGTTAAGTATCAAAAGTGAAACACGAAGTATCTCATTGATTGTTTAAGTAAGTTATTTACTCTGTGACAGAGCCTTGGGATGAAGTAACTGCTTAATAACTCTCTCTCAACTCTTGCCGATATTATTGTGCTTATGCGCAAGTAATTTTAAGTAATAGTAAAAATTATAAAAGTACTTGCTTTCGTCCGCGGCTTCGCCCGCGTCAATGTCGATCCCTCGGAAATAGTACTTTTCCCGGGATAAAAGGTAGCCTATGTCCTTCTCCGTACTCCAGAGAACTTGTATGCAAAATTTTATGATGATCGGTTCAGTAGTTACGGCGTGAAAGCGTAACAAACAAACAAACAAACTCACTTTCGCATTTATAATATTAGTAAGGATAAGGATAATTTGTGGAACAGACAAACCATATGATCATATAGAATCTATCTAAACTAGAAATATTCAGAAACTACCTATTAGGTACTGATTTTTTACTATATATCACTTTCTTTACTGTTTTTCTTATTTTTAACATAAAACTGTTTTTTATGACTGAAATTTTTAAACGTGCGCCAAAAAGTGTAGTAAAACTAAGCAATGTCGTTAAGATAAAATGACATATAAGTTAAGAGATAGAAGTATACCTATGGGTTCTTTATTTATAAACTTAAATGCCATTCGAGATATGATGTTCATCATCATTTCGTGTAGGTGTCACGGTCAATCGACCATGCTCACCCTGGTGTCAGAGTTATTCGGAACCACCTCTCAGCCTCTGACGTGGTTCCTTTGATGACTACCAGCTGGCAGCCGGGACCAACGGCTTAACGTGCCTTCCGAAGCACGAAATCATCTTTATTATCAGACAGTCAGGTGATTTAAGCCTGCAGTGTCCTAATCAAACTGGAAACAACCAAACAAAGTATGCATTCCGTGGGAATCGAACCCACGATCCCCGGGTCTACAGGCAAACGCCAAAACCACGCAGGCAGAAATGATGTTGAAAACTCTATGTTTTCAATATTATCTCCTGATTATCTCCAAGCTAGCCATTAAACATTCATAAAATGAAACTGATTTACAGGCAAAGGAAGCCTCACAAGTAACTTACATGTAGGTCTATCAAATAAAGCCGTGTTTACATCCACGTCTACTGCACATGATATTTAGGTTAGTGTAGACTGTCACAGTTTTACACTCACTATGCAGTTTTATTGGTTGGAAATTAATATATTCGTAGTTTTTAAACGAATATGGAATTTCAATAGGTATACCTAGCTTATTACATAGAGGCCAATTTATTTTAGAATAGAATAGAACACATTTATTTCCAAAAGTACCACACAACATGAAATTATAGCCACTAAAAACATACATATAACAACATAACAAGAAAAAAATATTTTGTGCAACCAATACCTAATTTAGAAAACAAAAAAGTGATAGATAATAATTAAGAAAAAAAACAACCATGTGCCAGCATGCAAGTCTGCTATGTATGAGAAGTATGAGAAGTTTTTTTGGAAAAAGTACCACTCAGCATGTGTCGTGATCACATGACTGACCGCAACGCTGATTTTCAGTGAACCTTACGTGACTCACAGACGAGTGTGGCACATACTTTGTTTCCATCTATTGAAGTATCTCTTAATTTTGTATATGCGTGTCTGTCATGATAACCGCTTCGTAACAATATTTTATATTATACTAGCTTTCGCCCGCGGCTCCGCCCGCGTCAATGTAGATCCCTCGGGAATAGTACTTTTTCCCGGGATAAAAGGTAGCCTATGTCCTTCTCCGCACTCCAGAGAACTTGTATGCAAAATTTCATGACGATCGGTTCAGTAGTTACGGCGTGAAAGCGTAACAAACAAACAAACAAACAAACTCACTTTCGGATTTATAATATTAGTAAGGATAAGGATAATGAGAAAATAGCTTTTTAGCATATTTAACTTTCGCATTTGGATGCCTCGGCTTGATAGGGTTTTTTGAGTATATACATGTTGAAATTTTTATCGTTTTGGACCCTTAAAGGGGTGACTCAGTCCATCAAAATGAACAACTTTTCCTATGGGAACAGTACTGGGAACTCAAAAAAAAAATTGATATTCAAATACAAACTGGCCGGACGGGTGAACTCTTTTGTATGGAAATTACGAAATTTTTTTTTAGTTCCATAGAAAACGTTGTTCATATTGATGGTCTGAGTCACCCCTTTAAGGGTCCAAAACGATAAAAATTTCACCATATATATACACTGCTCTTGTCTACATTTTTAACCACCTTGTGTTATTTTACAATAACATTTTTATTTGTCATATTAGAGGTATTAATTGTTAAAATTAAATCCATGAAATCCATGCAATAACTGAATTTATCGTTAATCCATTATCGTCTTAATGTAAATAAAAATGGCGTAATTTTTAATCGTAATCTCGCAATATTAATTCTCACGTCCAATTTACGTGAGTCCAAGTTGTTAAATAAAGCACAACGGGTAACGACTATTTGACTTGTACAATTTACTAGATTTTATAGTTAGAATAACATTTTTATTTAGCGTAAGCCTCTGAATTAGATAGATAGATATCAACTTTATTAGCATCAAGAAGACACACATACACACATCAATATCCGTATCCTTACTAATATTATAAATGCGAAAGTGAGTTTGTTTGTTTGTTACGTTTTCACGCCGTAAATAGTGAACCGATCATCATGAAATTTGGCATACAATACATGTTCTCTGGAGCACGAAGAATGACATAGGCTACCTTTTATCCCGGGTAAAATACTATTCCCGTGGGATCGACATTGACGCGAAAGCTAGTCCTTACTAATATTATAAATGCGAAAGTGAGTTAGTTTGTTTGTTTATTTGTTTGTTTGTTTGTTATGCTTTCACGCCGTAACTACTAAACCGATCATCATGAACCGATCATCATATACGACTTCTATGGAGTACGGAGATGGACATAGGCTACCTTTTATCCCGGGAAAAGGACTATTTCTGAGGGATCGACATTGACGCGGGTGGAGCCGGGCGAAAGCTAGTAATATATATAAACAAAACAGTTATAAACATTGAGAAAAGCACAAGAACAGTTCAATCTTGTTAGCCTGTGTGCCGCAACGATATCAAATGGTTGTAGCTCAGCGATACGTTTGCTCGCGGAACAAACCACTGATTTTCAGTTACCACCTGAGATTCACAGGAACTCATGCAACTGTACCATCTGTGTGCTAAAGTAATATAATACTGAATTTTATTTTCCATTTCACAATAACGCATAGATGTGGAATATTCAAAACCACAGAACAAAAAACACATTAGAAGTGTTATCACGCGCTATTTCTATGAAAAGCAGCGTCGCCTTATTTCAAGCATGCTACTAACGCAACACAAATGAGTAGAATCTCCTCCTTTGGTCAGTTTTACTAGGACTTCTTACTTTATACGTTGGAATAGCACACGTCGGCATTTTTTGTTTTTTTTTTACGTAAATCTTACTTTTGATCCTTTGACGATCGCGGGACAAAATACTTAGGTGATACAACTTGCCATTTCTTATGTATTTTTTGTTCTGTGTACAGTCAACCAACGAGATACCTGACCAACTAAAAGTAATATTAACATGAAAATTTATATTCAGAAAGTCTAAATTAAATTCTTTCTGAATATATATTTTCATGTTAATATTATTTTTAGTTTAAGAGAAAATTCAAGATGTACGTAGGTGGCGGGGTCAAGTATCTCGTTGGCTTACTGTACGAACCTTAACAAATATTCAACTGTAATAGCCCTTAAAAAGAAATTTTTCACGCATAAGTGCATCATTCAAACTCGTATACATTATTTCCCACGCCTAAATGACGCGTGTCCATATTGCGTAATATACGAAACGTTACGCATATGAGGCGGACGCAACCCGAATATAAAACGCGATAATTTTCGATATTGTTTGTAAATGTTTGCTTGTAGGCGGTACTCTCTAAATATTTAGTTGAGAGCTTTGAGTAAAGAGTTTGATCATTTACCAAAAGCAGACTACGTATGACTGATTAGAATTTTTCGTGAAAAACAAAGTAATTTTGCATGCTGCAAAGATTGCAAAATTACTTTGTTACTTTTTCATTCAGTACTTCTAATATAATGTAGTAAAATGTAAAAACACGTCATCACTAGAATATAATTAAATACATTGTCCTCTCAAAATGAACACTATAACTGATATAATTTTGCAGGATGACAAATTTAGGTAAATTACTCTTAAGTAGATATCAAATAAATAAAGTAGTTGGACACATATATTATCACCTACACATTATTATAATAAATCTTTATATTATTACATTTTATAACATATGATTGCTTACAAATTATATACTACTAGCTTTCGCCCGCGGCTCCGCCCGCGTCAATGTCGATCCCTCGGGAATAGTACTTTTTCCCGGGATAAAAGGTAGCCTATGTCCTTCTCCGCACTCCAGAGAACTTGCAAAATTTAATGATGATCGGTTCAGTAGTTACGGCGTGAAAGCGTAACAAACAACAAACACTTTCGCATTTATAATATTAGTAAGGATAAGGATGTTATTATTAACTTTAGATTTGTGCTATTTTCTTAAGACATTCGAGATTTCTCTTCAATCTCTTAATCAAGGGATTTAGAGAAAAAAAAAAACCATTTCAAAAATGGAAACCAACTTCTAGAATATCGGTCTGATTTTCGGACTTTCTAATAAAAAATATTTATTTCGCAAACCATTTAATCTCTTATCGATGTTTATTTAAATTGAAAAACTAATAATAATTACAACTACTTAAAAAAATATATAATATTATTTGCCCTAAATTACTTCGTTCTTCTACTTCTGTGAAATAGGCGAAGTGGTCCTATTCTGAAAACCACACGCCCGTGACTCTATCCAAAAGAATTTAACATTAAATACAAAACATCTATTGAAAGTTAAACTTGATTTAATTACACAGGTATTTAGCGAGCGTGTAAACACGGCAAACGGCAATGCTCCAGTCCGGTTTCTATGGGAACCCTGTGTTTATTCTAAGTTCCTTAGATAATAACGCTTAGGGCTAAAGCTTTAATAGACCCCCATTGACTAGTCTCGGTTGGAAGAGTGCAGAATTGAGTTATTGAGAGTTATTTCGCGTAAAAGCTTTGGAATGATTACCGTTTATGTGACTCTTTATTCCTTAGATAAAATCTTTATCTAAGGAACTCTTCACTTTTAATGTTTCTGTTATGATATCTTACATTGCGCTTTTTTCAATGATACTAGTACTTTTTAATAAAAACTAATATTTGTTTATCAAATAAAATTATTGAGGGATTTCAAATAATTAACTCACCTAATAAATATGTGCAAGAATTAATGTTATTTTTGAAGCTCTTGGTTCAGTCGATGAAATTTTATATCAAATCATAACTTACACATTAGTCAATCAGCTGCACTGGAAATGCGTCATCATACCTGCAAAGATACAAATACACACATTATTATGAGTTCCTTTTTCCTCTTGATTTTGGAGCATTCTAAATATAATATAACTTGATTTCCCATGATATTTGGTATTAACTTTACAAGACAGGGCATTACGTATTACTTAACATTTAGGAATGAAATACAAAACTCAAACTTAGTATTTCATAACCTAACACCATCATACCGACATTATAAAGAAACAATTAGGAATTTCAAGTTGATTACTTAGTACATCATGTACATGTACAGCGTGTAAATTAATCAGAGACATTCCCTTGAAGGAGGTGATACCACTGTAAATAAGGTCGTTCTGAACCTTATTTATCTCGCAGAGTACTTAAATTAGGAGTTTCAAATCTAAGTAATATGATTTTTGACTATTTCATCTCCAAAAATTGAAGATGAAAACACGTTTTGATAAAATTTTCTTGATAGAAATATTTTTTGAAAAATGGTCTTCGTTCGCAGAGTTTTTGTTATTGTAGCTCAAATGCGACGAATGAAATAATGATTTTTAGACTAAAAGATAGTTTATTAGTAATTCATCAAAATGTAAATATGAAAATACAATTAACCGGTCTGATTTTATATAAAATAGAAATAACGAATTTGGGGCTTACGTTTTTTTCTTTGAGCGACTCGAGACTATCTCCTATCTCATCATTCACGGGCTAAACCGCCAAGCGCTATCCCTTGCGCGCACTTGGTCAGTCCTTTGCCGAGCGAAGGTACCAAACATTTGAGGTCAGGTCCTTTTTAGTCTCCACTACAGGAGCACGACCCTCTCTGTACTACTAGAGCCCTACTTGGCTAGAGCAGTCTGAGGACTTGGCCTACAATCTCCACGCTGGCCGGGTTGGAGATGTCTCACAGATGTTTATATGTTTTATTTAGCTTGTATTTCTAAAGTCGCCTTCTACGACATCCACGGGAAGACTTGGAGTGGTCCTATTCTACTCTGTCAGATACGACACGGCTTGTTAATAGATTAGGCCAAAAAAATTTACATTTTTTTAAATAAAAATGTTCGGCCTGCCCGGCAACCGGGTATGCTTACTTTTTTGAAGGTCATAAGTAAAGATAAGTTCTCAAAAAAAAAAATATCTTTAGGAGCTAATATCTTTTACTTTTAGACAATTTACTTTGCGTTCTTCCGCCACCAGTTAGTCGATACTGCTGCATCCGCTGAGGTTTTCCACCTCTATAGGATCACCAGCTCGCCAAACGTGGCCTTTGGGTCTTATAGCATTAGACTCTGTCTTCCTCTTAAAAGCAAAATGGCTGATTAGTATGTCCGTAAGTAGTTTTATTAGATTACCATCAACTCTCATGTGTCTGCTTTTCCATCAAAACTGTGAATGGAAAAAAAGGAAAAAGCGAAAAAGTACTCACAATAATCAAAGAATATTATTTGCTTATAATAATTTCGTCTGTTCATTGCTCATAACTCATGAGCAAAATAATGAAACGGAGAGATTGTACGAAGGTGTCGTCAACTGAACGGTATAAATCTTTATTTATGTTTCTACTCCTGAAATCTTCTTATAAAGAGATCGTTAACATTTGGTTAGGAAAATATTATCACATTTTTTTTTTATATTTTTAAATTTTGAAGATGATTGAAGTGAGGATTGTCAAGCGGTGCAAGAATTGTAATCAAAAGTACCGCGTTCGATCTCTATACGGGTAGAATCATACCATAATATCTTTAGTACCTAATTAATGTTAAGTCTGTTTCATCGACCAAGAAATCTTAAATACTAGTTATTAATTCATCAGTATTTAAAATAGAGAACGATATTATTTTATGAAGAGAATTGCACCTAGTAAAACTTTTTTGCCAATGGCAAGTCAAATTATGTGATACTTCATTACAATTTTGTTACATTCCCATTACATTGACCCGGGCAGGCCGAACATTTTTATATGGTTTTTTTTTTTGGGTTCCCAGCATTGGTCCCAAAGGAAAAGTTCATAGTGACGGGCTGAATCACCCCTTTAAGGGTTCAAAGAATTAAAATTTCACCGTGTATATGCTTAGACGCCCGGAGTCCGTTATTATGACATCATTTGTGGTGCAAAGAGATTTTTCAAAGTATTAACGGACAGGTATCCAGGCGTTAAAATTTGAAAAATCATCATCTCGTCATCGCATATGGCGTCTAACGCCAATCCTTCTTGGGTAGATAAGTCCAAATATTATATTATTATAAATTTTGATTGTTTTGGACCCTTAAAGGGGTGACTCGGACCATCAATATGATCAACTTTTTCTATGGGACCAAGGCTAGGAACTCAAAAAAAATCGTCATTTCCATACAAAAGAGTTCCACCGCCAGTTTGTATGGGAATGTCGATTTTTTTCAGTTCCCAGCATTGTTCCCATAGGAATAGTTGTTCATTTTGATGGTCTGAGTCACCCCTTTAAGGATCCAAAACGATAAAAATTTTACCATGTAATATATTAAAGACAAATGGTATAAAATATTAAAAACAGAATTTAAATTGCAGGAAATTGAAATTGCTGGTTGACCAGTGCTCAACGTGACGAAGTGGGTGGGCACTTATTTGGTCTTTAGTAAGTTGTGCCCAGGCCCTTAGCTAACCGATAATTATATGAAAATATGCGCAAGCTATTGTCGGACTTAAGCGCCCTGTCTAGATTTATACAGTAACAGCTAAGCGCTAAACTGTTCTTGAAGCCTGCCTTCATAACCGCGACGTCATTACTTGAAGTATTTATTGCGAACTCCCCGAGAAACGTGTCGCTTATGATAATTTATTCGCATTTCAATGAGTCTGTAAAATGCTATTATGCATTATCATCCTGTATTTGTATTTATGAATAGTTTGACGTTTTTATTCGAATACATTGTCGTAGCCATACATATAAAATTTAATTTAAAATGGCGTCTCCTTCATACTTCTATGGTCGTAGCGAAATTACATTTTGAATAAAGTGTTTGCATTTAGCAAATAAGTTTTTATTTATTCAAATTTGGAATGGTTTTACTGTAATTAAAATTTTCAGAGTTCGACAACCTGAAAGAAGTCTATAAAGGACTTATAGCAAAGACCTTCAAGTGTAAAACATAAACATAGTAATAATTAATATAAATTAAAGTGATTACGACTTTTAATACTCAACCACACACTAGAAAGCATTAATATTTCTATTGTGTGTATACCCCGAATTACATTCTTTTCATTGATGATTTCCACACTTCCGATAAGCCTATCGCTTATCGGAAGTGTGTACCACAGAAATGACAGTACAACCGCTGAGAAAAAAATATTACTCATAAGTACAACAACGCAAATACATATTTGTCTGAAGATTAGTGCCACTCCACGGAATAGATTTAAAAAATGTGACTGATGAGTTGTTGACAACACCTGTAGGCATGCAAACAGGTTACATCACTTTCGTTTGAACAATGTTTTTGAAGAAGACAATTTGTTCACCGGCATTATTAACGTCGGTGAACAAATGTAAAAATTCAATATCAGTATTATAACTAACCTAAGTCAGTAAATATTATCTTTAAAATAATTTAACATTCCGAGTAACTTTTTTGATAACTTTCATATACATAATATTAGGTCCCTCTTATCTTAACGTTTTCTCAGTTGCATCTTTAGCTGTGGCTGTGTCTTCCGGGATCCACTATTATGGCAGCATTAATGTCGAATTCGATTTGGTTTAGTTTCAATGGCCGGCCGCCTGCCTGACACCTCCTTGAGTAGAACCAGATCTATGATCAAATACCTGTGAAAATAGAGTAACGCCAGGATTCGAACCAGGTTCCTCCAGTGTAGCAGGCGGTCATGTAAACCACTGAATCACAGAGGATTCAGGTGCTTTTCATTTGCATAATACACTCATAGATAAAAATGGTGAATGGTTTGTGCCATCATTATACGAACGCTAAACAACAACATCGACACGAACAGACACCATGAAAACTTGTTAAGGCAACTAAGGTTATGAATAAATTCACTTTGTAGCATGAGGAAACCAAAAGGGGCTCAACTCATCCTGTCCACATAGAGGCCAAGTCACATTGTTAGAACACGAACAGTTTAATGAAAAGCTACGGACATGGGCGTATTCATAGCTTTCACACGAGGTGATAAAAGTACTTTACTGCAGTGGCCTGCAAGACGCATTGACGGATGAAAGAGAGAATATGGGCCAAGGCAAAGCCGAGGCACCACATCATTCGAGTCCTTCGAATGTCTCCAAGGCTTGTATAGTACTTACTTGTAATGACAGCTCCGTGGCGCAGTGATTAACACGCCAGCCTGCGACATGGAGTGCCCGGGTTCGATCCCCGGCCAGGTCAAGATGGAAAATGATCTTTTTCGGATTGGCCTGGGTCTTGGATGTTTCTCTATATATGTATTTGTTATAAAATATAGTATCGTTGAGTTAGTATCCCTAACACAAGTCTCGAACTTACCTTGGGGCTAGCTCAATCTGTGTGATTTGTCCGTATATATTTACTTTAAAGCACGGAAATTCAAACAAAGTAGTTTATGATTTACTTACAAAAAAATATTGAAGTGTTTGAATTTTAAATAAAACCTTTAATGTTGTTTCGGTTGTTTCAAAACAAACGGTCGTTCCATTTTTAAATTACCTATATGTGGTTTTAGTTATTTTGCTAGCATATAAAATTGAACACGTCGGATATGCATTTTCATACATACTTTGCTGGCGTATGTTTGGCTATCATGTTGATTTGTCTCACAAAAGGTTGTGAAAATAATAGGTATTCGAATTTCTAAGCATGTATGAGAAAAAGTATAATAATGAACAAGTTTAATTCAGCTCACACAAAATTATCCGTTAATAAACTAGCTTTTGTCTGCGGCTCGCCTTAGTGAAACTCTCTTTTTTCCGCGTTAAATTACTCTTAGTTAGTGATTTCTTGTGAATACAGATAGAGTTATTTTAGAGATTACATGAATAATTTAAAAAAAAACCACTTACGCTCAAAGTAAGTAGTTTCAACCATTGCTATAATGACAGTGAGGGCAAAATTATACCTTTCATATTATGCGTTTATTTGAAGTTGTACCTCTGTTTGTCCGATATTTTAAAGAGTTTTTAATATGTAGGAAGATGGGGGTTTCTAGGCCCCGGAACTCCCCCTTATATACGCCCACAGCTAAGAGTATAAGATCAGTTTATGGTTCCATACAGTTATGCAGTCTGCGTAACCGCTGACGTATATCGGCCAGTTATCTACCGCTTTGTTAACTCCGTGAACGGAATAACAAGTCCGGCAAATATGAACCGGGCCTTAAATAGACGCTTTGACACGAAAACGAGTAACCTTCCGGCATGAGGCAAGATGACACCAATTAGGTTTAAGGGAATGATAACAAGTACTAGTATTATTTAAAAAAACCGGCCAAGTGCGAGTCGGACTCGCGCACAGTTCCGTATCGTTATCTATAAAAACGGCAAAAAAATCATGTCGTTTGTATGGGAGTTTACCCCCCCTTTAATATAAATGTTATTTTTAATTAATTATTTATTTATATAATTAAGTGAATTTATAACTAAATATTCTGTTGATATTTCAAGCCTGTACCTGTTGCCGGTATCAGCTAAGCGCAAATATTTTAAAGGCTGACTCCCATAAGCTAGAAAAATGCTTTAGAAACAAAATAAAAAAAATCGGTACAGTAGTTTTTGAGATATCTGGACCTGAACATTTAAAATAAAAATGAAAAAAACTGTGTACAGATAAACACTTTCTTGGCCAACAACTTTTTACTATTATCTAATATGACATGGAAACATGTCGGCCTGTAGCTGACTTCGTACGTGAGTAACCCGTAATTCACATATAAATAATATTATCTAATATTTTATCCTTACTAATATAATATTATAAATGCGAAAGTGAGTTTGTTTGTTTGTTTGTTTGTTACGCTTTCACGTCCTAACTACTGAACCGATCATCATGAAATTTCGCATACAAGTTCTCTGGAGTATGGAGAAGGACATAGGCTACCTTTTATCCCGGGAAAAAGTACTATTCCCGAGGGATCGACATTGACGCGGGCGGAGCCGCGGGCGAAAGCTAGTAATATTATAAATGGACTATGAATAAATAATTTAAATGAACCTTGTATATACTGGAGTTGTACTAACATATTTTTCGTTTATATCGCCTATTACGAGTATATTGGACAGCTTTTTATGTTTATTACCCGGTCAGAAGCGTTCTTAAAGTTCCTTCATAATAAAATCCTTTTGTTAAACATTTACGGCGCAAAATCCTGAAAAGGACAAATGTCTATTGCCGTGTCTAGGAGCCACAACTTACGATATCTATGGTCTCCCATCTATCAGCTGACACAAGTAAAGTCTTATAACTCTGATTAAGTTATAAATATAATTTAGGATTTAGTATTCAAGATTCACGTGTATTGGTGCATACAGAGCCACATCTTTGTGGGGACTTGGATTGCACGCGATCTGGCAAAGGCTGTGGCAAGCTTAGTTTCAATAGTCATTATTAGATGGCAAAAGGTCCTCTGATAGTTAGATATGCTAATTAGAATGTGTTAAAGAGGGGTGCCGTTGTTTCGCGTAAAATTATTACTCCTAATTTCACTTCGCCGAACCTTATTGGTGTAACCTTGAAATGTAAAATTATTGTTTAGCCTAGTAAATGCTAGTAAATATTAGCTAAGTTAATAATTTCTTAGCATTAGATCAAATTCATATTTCGGGAAATAAATATGCAGTGTAAAAAAATTAGGCTAAAAGTAATTAGACTATATTAAATTAGGAATGATGAAAATGTTCCAAAATAATTTGTACGAATAGTTTGTGCGCCAATCTATATTAGGAATATTAAAATTAGGGGAACCAATATAGACCCGTTAAAGAGAGAAAAAAGATAAGACGCACTAATTCAGAATATTAAGAAAAATAATCTGATTTAAAGAATGAGATGTACCAATAATAGAAAATGCTTTTTATAGTACCTATGGCATTTTGTGAAATGTAACAACACATAACGCCCTTTGCGTATTGTTGCAACGCAACTCCGTTATATGAAACGTTATGGATACATAAGATGCATAGTATTTAAAAGTATTATTAAAGTCACAAATCATTAACTATCTAAAAGATTTATGTTATGATCTTTTTTTTTTTTTCATTTTTCAAAGATTACTTGTTTCATTTATGATGGATTAAGGATTCTAATGATATTCTAAACATTGTAATCTGTTCAAGCGTTTATATTTTGTATATTTTTTTTTATGATTTAAGACGTCAAACGTAAGTGATCACCGCTGCCCATAAACAACTGCAATGCCACGGTGTGACAGAAGCATCGCTGGCCTTTCAAGTTGGGGGAGGGAATGGGGAATTTGGAAATGAGTAGAATAAAGCACCTCGTAAATACATACATCTTATGAATACTGAAAACTTAACTCTCCTTTAAGGCAGTCTAGTAAACATTTTCATTGCAATTTCATCAGGAGCTGTATATTTTATGCCTTAGTATCTATCAGTGACACCGGTAAAGTCATATAACACTGATTAAGCCATAAATACCGTTCAGAAACAGTGCGATAACTTTCTCAGATCACGCGCACTGTGCACGTACTGAATTAGTTTCCGGGTCGAGGCTCGGGTGCTGAACCCATAAAGAGACGGGAGCAATGCGTTAGTGAAATCTGACTTTACACCGTAAGTAATGTTGACCAGATATCATTCAAATTCTCTTTACCAGACACTGCTCAGCTATAGCTGTAACGACATTAAAACTTCAATTGTGTGTCGTTTAGTATCCGTCAAAATGTCACGTCTTTTTCTACTACATATAGGGTAGATAGAGCCTAAGACCATAAGGCCCAAATGCCACGTTTAGCATGTTGAAATAAGTGATAAAACGGTATCAAAATAATTATGTGTTCCTACTGATGCTAGCTATGATAATGGGTGCAAGCAATGTACAGTACACCTTCTCAGAGTTTGTATATGGCAACATATTTATCAGTGACACCGGTAAAGTCATGTAACACAGATTAAGCCATAAATACCGTTCAGAAACAGTGCGATAACTTTCTAAGATCACGCGCACTGTGCACGTACTGAATTAGTTTCCGGGTCGAGGCTCGGGTGCTGAACTCATAAAGAGGCGGGCGGCGGGAGCAATGCGTTCCGAGACACCTGGCTTAACACCTCAAGTAATGTTAGTAGTAGTTACTCAGTAGTAGTTTATAATAATCACGTCTTTATTCATTACAGGGTAGACGGAGTCGAAAGCCATACGGCCCAAATATCACGTTTAGCTTGTTGATATAGGTGAAAAATGGTATTAAAATAGTGATGTGTCGCTACTATTGCTAGCCATGACGATAGATTGCTAGCCATTTTCACTGCACTTTCTCAAAAGCTGTATATGACAGCGTATCTATCAGTGACACCGGTAAAGTCATATAGCACTTATTAAGTCATAAATACCGTTCAGAAACAGTGCGGTAACTTTCTAAGATCACGAGCACTGTGCACGTACTGAATTAGTTTCCGGGTCGGGGCTCGAGCGCTGAACTCATAAAGAGGCGGGCGGCGGGAGCAATGCGTTCCGAGACACCTGGCTTAACACCTCAAGTAATGTTAGTAGTAGTTACTCAGTAGTAGTTTATAATAATCACGTCTTTATTCATTACAGACAGGGTAGACGGAGTCTAAAGCCATACGGCCCAAATGTCACGTTTAGCTTGTTGATATAGGTGAAAAATGGTATTAAAATAGTGATGTGTCGCTACTATTGCTAGCCATGACGATAGATTGCTAGCCATTTTCACTGCACCTTCTCAAAAGCTGTATATGACAGCGTATCTATCAGTGACACCGGTAAAGTCATGTAACACTGATTAAGCCATAAATACCGTTCAGAAACAGTGCGGTAACTTTCTAAGATCACGCGCACTGTGCACGTACTGAATTAGTTTCCGGATCGGGGCTCGGGTGCTGACCCCTTAACAAGCAGTAAGAAATGCGTTTCGTGACACCTGGCTTAACACCTCAACTCATGTTGACTAAATATCACACATATTCATCACGTCGTTTGCTAGGATAGACAGAGTTTAAGACCTTAAGATTAGTGGTCTTTAAGGTGGAAAACGGAAACAAAATAGTGATTGCTAGTCACATTGTCTATTGACACTTTTTTTGGTCACACGGTCGGTCTTTATGGTCTGCTTGGCATGTGAAGCAGCTGGTATAGTCCACGTGTTTTCTTCTCACTCTTTTGTTTGTTTCCACTTATACCCCCTTTGCGTCTAATAATCATAGACTCTGTTTACCCCGTAAGGGATAAAGACGAGATAATATATATGTACGGTCCTTAGAACCCCGGGCATTAAAACGAGTATTTTTACGCGTACATTATATATTTAATATTTTGTATAAAAAAGTTTATTTACATTTTATTCATTTGTGCAATTAAGTTTTAATAACATATATAATTGACGGTGAATTTTATAAAATACAGGAATGTATAAAAGATATAATATACGAAATGCGGATAATAGGCAATTTAATTGCTTCCTTTTTTATAAATATGAACACTATTTTAATTATGAGTATTAAGACGATAAAACCTACATGGTATATAATGGAATTACCTCTACCTTACAAGGCCGTGATTAAACACTGATATCAAAGTATGTGTGCGCTAATTTAACATATGAATATAGACAAGTGAGTTATAATGGTACGGTTTAGAATTATATTTGATTTAGGTATAATAGGCAGGTACTGCCGCAGGCGCACGTGATGCTACTTAGGAGTAAGGCTTCAGTTTGATTTGAAGCGAGTGATGAAATACACAAAAATGACTCATCCATAGTATTCCTCATATTTTTGACATATTGGATCTAGTCTATTTCTTGTTTAATACTTTTGAACCTTTATTGCTCATGTCATATGTCTGACATTAGAAAATAGATGTATAATAAATTTAGAAATAAATAGATTATATATACTTATATATATATATATATATATATATATATATATATATATATATATATATATATATATATATATATATATATATATATATATATATATATATATATATATTTATATAATGATTAAATTGAATAAAAACCAATTATGACATAAAATAGTTATATAGTAACACACTAAAGTCATTGGAGAAATGCAGTCATGCAGTAAGTGTCCGCTTTGTTTTCACTTATACTTAAAGTTGCCCTGGTCTAAGTTATTGTATAAACTTTATCTTCATTCATAATCAATTAACTCATCTATTGATACAAAAACTACTTACACTACATGATTATGTACTTATGATTCCACTATTGACTTGCCTACTAAGAATATAAATATTTAATAATATTCAAGCTTCATTCATAATCAATTAACTCATCTATTGATACAAAAACTACTTACACTACATGATTGTGTACTTATGATTCCACTATTGACTTGCCTACTAAGAATATAAATATTTAATAATATTCAAGCTTCATTCATAATCAATTAACTCATCTATTGATACAAAAATTACTTACACTACATGATTGTGTACTTATGATTCCATTAACGACTTGCCTACTAAGAATATAAATATTTAATAATATTCAAGAGACTGCGAGTATCACTACATAGTATAAAACAAAGTCGTTTCCCGCTGTATCTTTGTCCCTGTGTCTGCTTAGATCTTGTCTGTTTGTCTGTCCCTATGTTTGCTTAGATTAAAACTACTCGTAGATAGAGTTATTCAAAAGGAAGGTTTACATGTATTATTTATCGTATCCGTGCTGAACCGGGCGGTTTGCTAGTGTGATATAACCCTAAAAGATGATTCAACGACTCGCTGTATGTAAGACTGTAGCCTTACCGAGAAGATAATTCACGCAGTGCGAAATGACCACACTTTCATGGGTCACGTTGTAGCTCGCACGAAACTAGATCTATTATATGGCTGGCATGTTACTGGCGACTGACATTAATTATAGAGGTATAGGACGAACAGTGGATGTTCAGCAGTGGACGCAAATATGCTGAGAAAAAGAAGAAGGACGAACAGTACAACATTACAGCTTTCGTGGTAGTCCCACATTTGTGTTCTTACTCTTCATCAGCGTGCATCCGATGTGGTAGTTCGAAGTCCAGGGTCCGTTCTAAATATCATATTTTTAAGGTATACAGGATGTTACAAAATGGTATTTTCGTATTCAAAAGTTTGTTCCCTGGGAAGTTTGTTCAATATCATTGACTTATCATTAAATACCTACTTACCGGGTGTAAATTTACTCCAGAAAGCCAATTTACCTCATTTTTATATACATGCATGGTCAAAAATATACAGCAATTTGAGCTGAGCACACAAATCTCACGCCTAACAACCTATGTAAATATAATATTTAGAATAATAGATGATAAATTAAACAGTTCAGATAAATAATAAAAATAATTTAATTCTCCTTTTTAATAATTATTATGTGTACATAAATAAAAAAATCCTCTTCGATTAAATATAATAGTAGATAATCAGTCTCATACAAAATGAAACCTTATTAATGTCCCCGAGTCAAAACATCATGTATACTTACAAACAATACCAAAAACGGTATATACTGAAAGTATAACTCCATCTTTTTTATTTCACTTTTGATGCATAGTTTTTGCATCTTTTCACTGTACCTTCGCTACCGCAAAACGTATGAGTGCTAGCGCGGTTCATTGAAACTGTGTCCAAAACAGCTCTGAAACTCGAGTAGTGCGCTGTTTTGCCGGTGCCACTATTCGAGCGCGAATCGTGTATCTAAATACCAATATATTTGATCGAAAATAAACATGCAGTTATCCAGTAACTCCTGGACTTAGCCTGGAGTTAACAAAGCCATGTGAAAAGTCACATATAAATGTTTATATCTGTTATAACATTACTGTAATGTCTATAAATAATGATGATGATCATAAAACAGACGCGTAATTGCACAATATCGAAGTTTTATTGCCCGCAATGCTAGAGTGACTATATTTTCTAGTTGCCAGTTTATAACAGTACTATAGTTTCCTTATTTTATTATGAACCTGTAAACCGCGTGTCCGCTACATTTCCTTGACATTGAAGGGGTAACTCAGTCCGTCATATATAAACTTTTCCTATGGGAGCAATGCTTATCTTAATGACTGTTACCAATTATGACAGCCGAGACCAATAGCTAAACTTATCTTTCGAAGCACGAAGAAGCTCGAGATATATTTATGCCACTTATGGTCACAAATCCCAGTGGGGCGACGCTTGGGATTTAAGCAATCCCATACGCAAGCGCTAATAAGGCTTACTTTACAGCATGGAGTTCCTTAAAAATCATCGTTAAGTTATAAAGACTTTGTGTATCGTGACATGACCTATGTATCAAGCGAAATTTATTTAATCTAATTTCAATTAAATTAAAGGTATTAATTTAATGTTTCCTGAAATACATGATTTATTATTATACTTTTCATTTCTTTAATTTATAAGGACTAGGTATTTACAAAAAATATATAAAATGTAAAATATACAAATTTTATAAAGACCTAATCCTATAGCGTCGCCAGCAGCGGGACAGGTTCGCTATAAGACTGTTCACAGATACATTTTTTAAATAATTAGCCAAGAGATAGAGCAAAGTGGACCTAAATACATAATATCACGTCTTTTTCCTTAGCGGGGTAGACAGAACCTAGGTCTATAAGACCTTATGGCCACATTTAGCATGTTGGTGGGCTTGTGATGGAAAACGGAATCAAAATAGTGATGGGTTGCTAACCGCATTGCCTAATGATATGATTCCGCAGATTTTAGCCCAATCCCTCGATCGGCTTTTACGATCTGCGCGAGGAGAGAAGCAGCGGGCACATTCTATGTTTTTTCTTTTCTCCCTGACCAGCATGGAAGAATCCCAGACCAGCATGAAAGATTCCCAGACCAACATGGAAGGGACCTAAATGTCTAACAAAAAAAAAATACAAGATACCGATGAGCTTATTGCAAACTTGTTTCAAGTAACAATTATTTATCTCATAGTTGGCCAGTCATTTCCACTGCCATACTCCAACTATTGTTCAGATAACAAATCGATTTCTACCAATGCAAAGGAATAAAATGAATACGTTATTATATTTTGTGACTGTTTTGACTACAAAATAAGTCTGAAGTTAACTGGGATTGACGTAGATTGATAGATTTCGAGTTTTCAAATATATGCATTGTGCGTAGTACGATGTCCCCAATTGATGATTAATGATTATTGTTTTGGAGAAGTAATATATGAAATGACGGTGGCTGCGTGATGATGGATGTAACTAAAATAGCCACTGAGATGCATTGAACTTTAAATATAGTCACATCGTAAATCTATTTGACATCAAATTTTTCCACACTTATTATAACTATGTCAGTAACGATAAAGTGACATGTAACACATGTAACACTATATATACAAGGTACATTTAGATTATGCGCAAATATTTTAAGGGCTGAGTCACAGAAATGCTTTAGTAGCAAATGTTAAGAAATCGACACACTAGTTTTTAATTTTTGTGTTTTCATAATTTTTTTCATAAATTCGATACATTAGGTGTTTTGTTTGTCGACGTCAGTGAATTAGTTTCCATAGTAGATAATAGTAAAAAGTTGTACTCCAACCCCCGTAGAATGACATGCGCGACAACGTTTATCGAGTATCGCGGTCTTGTTATCCCTAATATCAAAGAGCGAGTTGTGGATAGTTTATAGCGCGATATAAACGGGGCCAAGCCGCCATGCTACGGGTCCAAGGAAGCGTTTTGTTGTACACAGGGCGTTTTTTTCGTCTGTTTGCCAGCCCTTAAAATATTTGCACTAAATTAAAATTGACCAGACAGTAACTCTCATCTTAGTCTAATATCTAGGAAAACACGTTTTTCCGTCTAAATTTCGGTATTAGTCCTATTAAATGTCATTTTCGATACCTCACGCTACACACGCCCTCTAGCGGAAAATTCACACGCGATAGCCCTGTTTCGCATTGCAATAATCATATACATGAAGCCTTAGATAAAAACATCCTAATAATAAATCATATTGGCTATTTTATGCATATTTAATTTCTCAACGGTGATATGAAAACCCATTATAAAGATACAGAACCATTGCGAGGTTCAAACAATAGCTTCTAAGCCTTGATATTTCGTATTGGTATTGATCCATACAATTGTGATGCTAGCAGTCATTATTTACAATTATTCTTATCTCCACTGGTTTATACTCTAAGGCTGCATTTCCATCAAAGCTACGAGCAAGCGAAGCGGCGTGGCTTGCAAGTGCGATAAAAAAAAAAAACTCCGGGAGTGCCGGTAGAAGTGAAAACTCGCCTTTGCGGCGGTCTTAGGTCACGTGATCGTCTTACGAATTTTCGATCAGGTCACGTGTCCTTACGCGAGGTTAATATTTTTTACCCATCCCAAAAACTGCACAACGCCGCTAAAGAAGTTTTCACTTCAAAAATATCCGTCAACTAGCTTTTGCCCGCGGCTTCGCTCGCGTTAAGTTTCATACAAACATTCATCCCCTATTTTATTCCCTTGGGGGTAGAATTGATCAAAATCCTTTCTTAGCCATCCGATCCGTCCGGTGTTTTGAGCTGTGCGTTGATAGATCACTATGTCAGTCAGTCACCTATAAGTTATATATATTTAGATAGTGTCACTTGAAAGGTTTCGCAACTTGAAAGGTAAAAAGAAACCCTTTTAGTATCATTCCGTAGTCCGTCTGTCTGTCAAATCAAAACTATTTCTTTAAGAACGCGTAGACCTTAGTAAGTATCAAGTTCAAATGAATATTACATATTTAAATCGGCGGTCCCGTGAAGCTGTGAAAACGTCAAACGTCATCATCATCATCACATCGTGTAGGTGACACGGTTAGTCGACCATGCACACCCTGGTCAAAGTTCTTTGGGACCGACTCTCAGCCTCTGACGTGGTTCCTTTAACGACTGCCAGATGGCAGCCGAGATCAACGGCTGTACCTTCGGAATCACGGAATCATCTTTATTATCATAAAGTCAGGTGATCAAAACCTGCAATGTCCTAACCAAACTGAAAGCAACTAAACAAAGTATGCTTCACGTGGGAATCGAACCCACGACCTCCGGGTCTACAGGCAAACGCCTTAACCACTGGACCACTGAGGCAGAACGCGATCAAAAAGCATAATATATTTTGCGAATTTGCTCAAACTAGCAAGGGAATCTTATCCTACGCTTTTGGTAGAAATGCAGCCTAATTGTTTATACTGCTAAAACCGGTATAGACAATGCCGATATTGGAGATCAAGCAGGGTTATGTAATCAGTTATGGGGTGACAGGTTGCGTAAGGCATAGTTTCTATTTGATCGCATTATATCAACCAGTGACCTATCTTGACTTTCGCTTAGGCCATGTTATTTATAAGAGTAAAACCTCCGGAACTCTTTGCTCACGAAACTCATCCAGACAGCCTCTCTCTCTCTCTCTCTCTCTGATTTGAGCATTATCGCGGTTGCAGGTTCATGATGTGGCTATGTGATTAAGTAAAGGTTTTTACGGTCAGAGCCATGGAAAAATATGTTACTTTAAAGTTAGCGATCGAACCTGGTGCTTATGTAGCTGGTCGTCATATTTTTAGACAGCGTTTTGTGTTAAAATAGGACTACCAAGGAACATATTAAATTTTGAGCTCTTATTTACTTTAGAGCAAGCTCAATCTGTGTGATTTGTCCGTATATATTATCTAATATTATATCTTCTTAAGAGTTCATGGGTGTTACCCCGATCCTTCGAGAGGCTTGCGTGGGGATATAGATCCAACACGAATAGGCCCTTTGGAAAATTTTATGTAATGTAGGTCTTCTGCCATAACCCCTACGAATAATTTTCCTAGCATAACCCGTTGAAAATTTCTACCAATGTAGGATATGCCCTTGCATTTCAAAAGATAAATTGGTGGGTTAATGGGATTGAAATTTGGGTAGACTTGTACTTTTCTTGTACTTGTTTGGGTAAGTGTCAGGCACCTATCATAATCATGATAACTGACTGTATTGGCAGGTGGTGGCTTTATTTAATATTTATTATTTATTTATTTATTTATTTCTTCCCACACTATCATCACAGGTTTCCGTAATACAATAGCGTAACGTACAATGTTTTCCTTTAATTACTTTTAACATAACACAAAACAAACAATGTTGCCCTTGTGAATTCCGTCAATGAGCAGCCGAATAAATCTATTTTCTCTGCGATCTTGTTTAGCGTATGCAAGGTTTGGGTGAGTGGCGCCTCCTTAAGGGTATTTGTTCTTGCTTGTGGTATCGCGAATAACGGGATTAATCGAAATTATATATTATTTCGATCAAAGCAAAATTGTTTTTACAGATTTCCTGGGAGGTAAAAACAGTCAAAGTTAAACTACCTTTACCAGCAACAAACATAAATCATTTCCAACTGCATAGCGTATAACACTAAAATACGTGTATTTCATCAAATACACTATCCAATTCCCGGATATGACTATCGTAAAGTTAGGCATATCGGGTCTGTTTATCGATTGACTCTGAAATAAGAGAATGGAATCGAATGATTTGTAGCTGTATCGATATTATCTATATGATGAAATAGTTTTACATATTGTGTGGTCTCTTCATTATAAAATTACGTAACACTAATTTACATATTTAGGCTATCACTGTGTTCTGGTGCTATACCAAGGAAATTTACAGTTTAAAATCGACTTTATTGCCTTCTAATAAATGAGGTAGTGCGAGAAAGACGTGAATTGAAAGATAATGTAGTGACTAAGATTGAAAAAATAATGTTAAGGGTGAAAGGATGAATGAAAGAAGAACAACAAAGAATATATACAACGTAATTTTGAACCTCCTAGCTTTATTGAAATCTCAGAATCAGAATCCCTAATGAAATATAGAACTGCAAGAAAAAAGGCTGAAAATCGAAAAAAAAATTAGGGTTTCCCATACAAAGTCGCCGATCAGCTGGACGAATTCCTGTGGAAAGTCAATTTTTTTTTCGGATTTTACCTTTTTTTCTTGCAATTCTGTATTCCATTAGGGATTCTGATTCCCAGATTTCAATATAGCTAGGGAGTTCAAAATCACGTTGTATAACGCCAGTGAGAATGGGAATGTTAGCCAGGGTAAACCTCGTAGAAAGTATTGCGATCAGATTGTAGACGTTCTTAATAAAGGACATGTTATAAGTACCCGAAACCGTAGAGCATGTATGAGGTAAGGCGGGTAATGAGTGTAGACGAAGCTAGAGAAGTCAGGATCGTAGCAATTAGAGATCCATAGTTTCTGCCTACCCCCATGGGAAACAAGCAAGATATTATGTCTATTTATTGCCTTGGATACGAGTAAGAGGTAGTCATAGTTATGCGGAATACAGTCACAAGATGCCACACAGGCGCTCCACTTCTTCGTTCCGTTGTACATGTAAATCAGACAGCGTGTCGAGAGAAATGGTGTACGTCGACCGCATGCGCAAAATTAATTTTGATTTGGATTCAGATTATAAAAATAACAAGTTTCATTTGAATATAAAATGTCTCTATATATCTGTAACAGACCTTTAACTTAGCCTCATCATACACAATACATCCAATAAGAAACTATATTCTTTTCAGTCATGAAGCAGAGAGATTATTGTGCTGCGAAAACGCAGCAGTGTCCATGTCTATGGATGTCATGTACATATTTCATCGATTACCCCTGTGTTAACTTTCAATGGTGGAGCAAAGACGAAAGTATGCTCTTTCTACGTGTTCCGGTGTTGCAACGAACTGTTATAAATTAGTTTATTAGGCAAGTTGTGCTGACTGAATCAATTTAATATAATATAAAACTGTTTTTCTTTAAGATTCAGGTAGTCTTCCTTAAACATCAGTGCCGTCAACATCCAAGTAAATATACGTGTATTTTGTCAGTTGTGGTGAATTAAATTAGTTTTCCTTGTAGCAAATAAAAAGTGTTTTTTTAAAAAGGACCCACGGAGCGCCATCCTAACAAATTTGGTGTCAGAAGTGGGATAATCTGGGGAAGCTGCGAGTACCTAGATTATCTGGTTAGGCGCGTCGTGTATCCTCCCGCCTGACTACCCTGTGGCTCCGTGGACGTTAGGGTCCTTTAACTGTGTGTGAACTGTGCAAGTGGTCGACGATAAGTTTCGGGCATCCGCCTGAACCCGCGCTACTGCATCACACCGAGGTCGACGTTAAGTCTCTGCTGCTGAGCGAGCCCGCACCTCCAACCACACAACTGCTACCCTGGTCGACGTTAAGTCTCCACTCTCGAGTGTGAGCCCGCACCTTAGTACCACCTGGCATCATCTCCGTATCATCATCGAAGGTTGACTCCTCCATCGACTCACATTGGTTTCACACGGTAAAATCAAATCACGGACAACGCAACGTGACTTCGAAGTAAGCCGCAATACGATTCCCTGAATCGCCGGACACTCGACGCTCCCGCTTGCGTTATCGCTGCGCTACAGAAGTGTAACCTGCCTTGCGCTGCGCCACGTTCTTCAACTTTCATCAGGATGTTCGTGATCATACTGTGAGTCATCCTTTTTCCTTTAAGAAAATTCAGTGAAAGTGTTAGTGTTTCAAAAATCAAGTGAAAGTGTTTTATTAATAATTATATACAAAAAATTACGGCATTATTTCACTGAACTCTTACATTTTATTTTACATCTTATTTTACAGTTTTACATTTTATTTACATATATACAAGATTTACAAAGTTTTACATATACAATTTTATTATTTTTTTCTTTGTGTTTATTTCTTTTTTTGATGTTCTGTACTTAACTTTATTTTAATGTCGGACAGTAAGAAAGTAAAGGCTGAGGAACTTGAATCAAATTTAGAAAGCGAATCTTCCTCAGAGGAGAATTTCGAGCAATCGCGATCAGAAGTAAAAACCAAATCTAAAATGGGTGACAAAATCACTCTCTCTGTCCTGACTAAATTTATTAAACCCTACAATGGGGATCGCGAGTCTCTACCTGCATTTTTAACGAACTGTGAAAACGCGATTTCCCTGTCTAGTACAGAACAACAAAAATTTATGTGCAAATATATTGTGTCACAGCTAGAGGGAAAAGCTCAGTTGGCATGTTGTTTAAAAAACTTTGATTCATGGCCTGAAATTAAGCAATTCCTTAAAGCCACATTCGGTGAGAAGAAACACTCAACTCATCTTTTAGTTGATCTTCAAAATTGCAAGCAACTGCCCTCCGAAGATGTGACGCAATATTCATTAAGATTAGAAGCATGTCTTACGCGAATTCAGTCTGATATTCATTACAGCTGTGAAAATAATAAGGAACTTGTAGGCAGATTAGCTGCCATGGAAGATTTGGCCTTAAACACATTTTTATTAGGGTTGAATTCCAGTTTTTCACACATAGTGCGCTGTCGTAATCCTAAAACCTTATCTGATGCCATCACGCATGCTATTGAAGAAGAAAAACTTTATAAAGCCTCTTAAGTTGGCGCAACGTTCATCTAAACAGTGCACTATCTGTCAGAAAATTGGGCACACGTCTTCTGAGTGTTATAAAAATAAGCCCAAGCATTCAGGCCCAAACCTTCATCACGTAAATTCGAAAAATAATTTGCAAAGCTTCTCAAATCATGCGCGTTCTAATTATGTGGATAAATCTTGCGCTTATTGTAAAAAACGTGGTCATTTAATTAGTGAATGTCGCAAATTGAAGTATAAAAATAATAACAATGCGACTTCCGCGTCCAATAACGCCTTATCGGGTACTCATGCACCCGGGCCGAGCAACACGTCACACAACAATCGCCCTAATGTGCATATTGTTGACTCTGAAGACCACGATAATTTAAACTAAGTTCTGTTTCGGTGCCGTGTCTGCCGGAACATCGTAATTATTTAAATGACACGAAACTTAATAAGACTCCTAACTCTAATTTTAAATCCCGTGCTCCTAAATTATTCTTAGCGCGGATGAATGAAAATCAATTAAATAAACCTTTATCTGAGTTTTCTAAAATAGGTAGCACCTGTGGTCAATTCAAGGTTGCACAGGATTCTTCTGCGCCTTCTTCTCAGACAAAATACTTTAAAGGTAGCACCTGTACTCAACCCAAGGTTGTGCAGGATTCTTTTGCGCCTTCTATAAAAAATAAATATTCTAATAAAGGTTATTTTATTCCTGATGTTCTTAAATTATCTTTAACACAGGAAAATAAAAATATTAAAACTTCTATGTTAGGTAGTCATTCTATTCCCAACGAGGATTTTCAAAGCAATCTCTCATCTCGTGAAAATTCGAGTTTTTCTCCTAGAGATTGTTCACGTGAGAAAATTTATACTATGAATAATATTAACTATCAAATTTCTTTACCTCACGTTAATTTAAAAATTCATTTAAATGAGAAACCCCTTTGTTTTCTCGTGGACACAGGTTCTTCTATCTCTATAGTCAAATCTTCAAGCTTAAAAAACCCTGTGTTAGGACCAGAGATAGTCACACTAAAAGGCTTAAGTGACAATAATTCTACTTGTGAATCTCTTGGCTCCATTGACTTAAATTTTGAATACCGAATTTCACCTAAGAGTAAAATTATATTTAATTTTATGTTTCACGCGATAAGCGACTCTATTAATTTACTCTATGATGGTATTATAGGTAGTGATTTTATACAACATTTTAAGATTGATATACAATACTCAACGAGTACATTAAACTTACAAGGTCATTCTCTACCTATTTGTTTTAGTAAACCATCTTATGTTGTACCTCCAAGATCAGAAATGATCATAGAGTGTCCAGTATCAAATCTTTCAGAAATGTCAGGCCAAAATGAAGCCCTAATACTGGATCAAACAATTAGTGACGGTGTTTATTTAGCTAATTGTATTGTAAAAATAAAACCAAATAACAGAGTTAACATATCTGTTTTAAATACAACTGAATCAAGTGTTAATCTCAGTAATTATCAAGTTCAGTTGTCACCTTTTGAATTCCCGTCACCAAGCTCTGATGATAAACAATGCGAGCTTATCCATCAATTAAATAACTTAAATATATACCGTTCTAAAAAGGTCATTGAACAAATTCGATGCTCTCATTCAAATCCTCAAGAGAAAAAAGCTCTTCTTGATTGCATCTCTAATTACACCGATATTTTCCATTTAGAAGGTGAAAATCTAACCTATACTACAGTTATTAAGCACTCCATAAACACAGGAGATGCTCCGCCCATTCATGTTAAATCATATCGGTTCCCTGAAGTTCACAAAGAGGAAGTCGAAAGACAAATTAAGAAAATGTTAGATCAGGATATCATTCGCCCCTCAACTTCTCCCTGGAATGCACCGGTTTGGGTAGTCCCTAAAAAGCTTGACGCCTCCGGTAAACAAAAATGGCGAATTGTTATCGATTACCGTCGTCTTAATGATGTAACTGTTTCAGAGATTTACCCTCTTCCTCTTATTACTGACATTCTCGACCAATTAGGTCATTCTAAGTACTTTAGTACTCTTGATTTAGTTTCCGGATTTCATCAGCTGATTTTAGATCCCAAGGACACGAGCAAAACTGCGTTCAGTGTTTCCACAAATAACATCTCTGGGCACTTTGAATTTTCACGCTGTCCCTTTGGTTTAAAGAATGCTCCCTCTACCTTCCAGAGGATGATGAATACAGTCCTCTCGGGATTACAAGGTATTCATTGCTATATTTACCTTGATGATTGCATTTGTTATTCCCATGACCTTGAATCCCATATTAAGAAGCTAGAGCTAATTTTTTCAAGATTCCGAGAAGCTAATCTTAAGTTACAGCCCGACAAATGTGAATTTCTGCGGCGTGAAGTCGCCTATCTTGGGCATGTTATCACAGATAAGGGTGTCTCGCCTAATCCTGAAAAGGTCAAGGCTATTTCTGAATTTCCAACACCCAAATGTGCCAAGGATGTCAAATCTTTCTTAGGTCTAACCGGCTATTACCGACGTTTTATAGAGAATTTTTCCCATTTAACTAAACCTTTAACTTCTCTTTTAAAGAAAGACACTGAATTTCATTGGGATAAAGAACAAATTCACGCATTTAATGTTCTAAAAGAAAAATTAATCTCAGCTCCTTTACTTCAATACCCCGATTTTAGTCAAACATTTTTAGTAACGACAGACGCCTCAAATTATGCTGTTGGTGCTGTCCTATCGCAAGGCGAAGTAGGGAAAGATAAGCCCATAGCTTATGCGTCACGAACTTTGAATAAATGTGAAGGGAATTACTCCACAACAGAGAAGGAGTTACTTGCTATTCTATTTGGTGTAAATACTTTTAGGCCATATCTATATGGTTATAAATTTAAAATAATTACTGATCACCGTCCTCTTACGTGGCTTTTTAATGCCAAAGACCCTGGTGGTAGTTTGTTGAGATGGCGCTTGAAATTAGAAGAGTATGATTACGAGATAGTCTATAAACCAGGCCGAATTAACTCTAACGCTGATGCTTTATCTCGTAATCCAGTAAATGCGATTACTCACTCTAAGTTAAATAAAACAACATATGAGCAATTCTTTAAGAAACAATTTACTAATAAAATATCTAATGACACCCAAATAGAAGAGCATAATCAAAATTTAACTACAGCAAAACAAAAATCTATCGCCTGTCCAGTCTCCTTAGATTTTGATTATTCTATGCCATATTGTGAACAGCTGTTGGCAGCGATACCTAACTCTGATGAGCTCTTATCAGCGGAACGCGAACCGGACACCGTACAGTCGGTGGACGCAAGCAATAAGAAATTCTATTTCCTATTTACTAAAATACATCATTTTGAAGAAACTAGTTATAAAAGTATTTACAACTTATTACTTAAACTTAGAAATCTAATTTTAACTACGGATGATTATGATAAAGAACTAGCTATTTCAGATTTTACAGAGCCTTTTACAAAATTAGTTTACATAAAAATTTATAACATAATTTCATACATTTTTCACGGCACGGGAATTAAAATTCATATATATAAAAATCAAATTAAATATCCAACCCCTGCCGAAATTCCTAATATTTTAAAGGAAAACCACGGGACCACCATTGCTGGTCACCCGGGTATTACAAGAATGTTTAATAGAATTAAAGAAGCGTACTATTGGAAAAGTATGCGTGCAGACATAGAGCGATTTGTAAAAGACTGCCGTCTATGTCAAGTAAATAAGCCTTTAAGAGCATCAAACAAAGCACCTATGGTTATTACGTCTTCTAGCACAAAACCATTTGAGAGGTTAGCCCTCGATATCGTAGGCGTTCTCCCTGAAGCAGGACTTCAAAAATTTAAATATATTTTAACCCTTCAGGATGATTTAACTAAGTTTTCATGTGCCTATCCTATGATTACGTCAACAACTGATGAAATCGCAAGGAATCTCATACATTTCTTTTCATTATTCGGTTTTCCTAA
Organism: Elegia similella; assembly: GCA_947532085.1. Lineage (NCBI taxonomy): Eukaryota > Metazoa > Arthropoda > Insecta > Lepidoptera > Pyralidae > Elegia > Elegia similella. The sequence continues at coordinate 8,945,126 of OX383937.1, forward strand.
AATGATACTAACCGATCAAGGCACTTGTTTCACATCTGAATTATTTAAACAATTAACTGAAATTCTAAAGATAAAAAACCTCTTTTCTACCCCTTATCATCCCCAAACTAATGGCGCTTTGGAGCGTAGTCACGCCACCCTTAAAGAGTATTTAAAATCATTTGTAAATGATAATCAGGATGATTGGCATTGTTATTTAGCCACTGCAATCCTTTCCTACAACACTACTCCTCATTGTACTACAAATTATACTCCTTATGAATTGCTGTACGGCCATAAGCCTACTATCCCTAGTAGTTTATACGACTCTAGTGGTAATACTACCTACCAGGAGTATGTGCGAGCATTACAGTATAGAATGAAGTACTCTCGTGAAAAAGCATTAGAATATATTAATAAAAGTAAAGAATCTTCGAAAAGATACTATGATGCATCCTCTAGCCAAAAAACGTATAAATCTGGTGACATGGTTTATCTTAAACAACATCATAGGTTACGTAAAGCATTGTCCCCAGTGTGGAAGGGACCTTACAAAATAATTAAAGTAAATGGTAAAAATAACGTCACGCTCTGTATTAATAGGAAACATGTAAAGTATCATATTAATGAAATTAAACCAGCGTAAATAAATTGTTCCAAATTATTCTTCGGGTCCACCTATTCTGAACCTTTACAATCAATCTCTCACAGTCCAGGACTGTTCTTCGACCCGACTTCAGCAGCTTATTTCTATAATGACTACTGGCATGTAGTTACACACATAGATATACTTCCAGTTGAGCCTTACATACAAAAGATCAAAGACTCAATAGCATACACTTCTAACTTTTGTGAAAAAGTGCAAAATGTAGCTATTGATATTAATTGCAAGGACGCTGTGAACCCGCTGCAAATTCTAGTAAATTCTAATGAACTAAAAATAAACTCTATTTCTCATTTAATTTCGGAATCAAGTAATCAGCATCGTAATAAACGTGCTATTGAATTTTTCGGAGAAATTTTGAAATTCTTCTTCGGTACTCTAGATGCCGATGATGCTAGAAAATATGATCAAGCTATTAACTCATGTGAGCAAAATGAGCGAGAAGTCTTATCTCTAATGAAAGACAACATTCATGTAATTCAATCTACTATTAATAATTTTAATACCTCTATCCGCCAATTAAATGATAATGAGTTAAGACTAAATAAACAACTAGAAAAATTAGATTATATTTTCCAACAAAACTCTAAAATAATTACAGAAAGTGTAAATTTATCTAAATTAAATTCTATTCTTAATATTATTGAAGGATCACTCCTATCTATTTCTAATATACTAGACACTATACTTAACTCTATTTTATTTGCAAAAGCTAATATTTTGCACCCCTATGTCTTAAGTCCTACTAAGTTATATAATGAATTAAGTTCTAATAAGGTAGTTCAACAGAACTTAGAGTTCCCTGTTTCTCTGTCTCTAGAGAATATACATTATATTATAGATCTAGCTAAGTTAACTTCATATTATTATAATAATAAGATTATATTCGTTATACAAATACCTTTAATGAATCCAGTTAAGTTTAATATATACAAAATTTTACCTTTACCTACACCACGTGATGAATACAATTTCCAAACATATGTTCTTGTTCATCCTTCGAAGCTGTATTTAGCAATAACAGATAACAGATTGAGTTACGCTATGTTAGATAGTTTAAGTGAATGTAAAAGTGTTAATAATAACTATATGATATGTCCACTTCCTTCTATTTTATCTACGACTAGTAATCCTACATGTGAAACTAAATTAATAACTGAAGTTACTCTGTCACTTCCAGAAATTTGTAACTCTAAGATAATTTATGGCAATGTTAATATTTGGCAAAAACTTAATGACGGAAGATTTTTGTATGTACAGTCTAAACCAAGTAAAATAACTATTAAATGTTCAGATAAAAATGAAATTAAAGATTATACAATTCAAGGTACCGGAACTTTATCTCTTAGAAATGATTGTATTGCATTCTTTCAAACCTTACAGTTCCGTCCTTCTCGTAATTATTCATCAACATTACCTAGCCAATTATCAATAAACTATAATATTGTAAAAGATGATTGTTGTATGTATGACTTAATTAATAACACTGCCCAGCCATTATCTCCTATTACATTAACTGATATTGACTTAGAGTCCTTAAAGTTGGCAGCTCATAAGCTAGATAATATTGAAAATCAAATTAAACAGACTGAAAATCAATCTCATATTATAAAATACGGACATTATTACTCTGCTCTTACATATATTACAGTAATAGTTATATTTGTCTATTTAACATATAAAGTGTATAAGAAATGGTTTCAACCCTGTTGTAAGAATTCATCTTGCTGTATTCAAATATACAATCAATGTTATAATAATAAGTCAAAGAGACATAGTAATAAAATACATTCATCTATAGAACTTAATGATATCTCAGATGATTCTGATAATAAATCTGTAAAGAGCCTTCCTGAGATAGAAATTAATAAAAATAAAGATAGAATAACTTATAGAAATTTTGAGAAGATTTCTTCTAATCGGAACTTAAGCAACTTCTAACATTAATTTTAATTTCATATATTTTAATATTGATTTCTATTTCAAGGCTCAGCCTTAAATAAAACTTATTAGTTTGTTTAAACTTAATTATAATTAAAATGTTTGAATTTTATAAGGTATTTTAGCTCAGAACTTATACTTTTAGCTTGAACTTAGAATTTATTTTGATTTCATCCCTCGCTTATTTTTTTGTATAAGCTCAGTCTTAAGGGGGGAGATGTTATAAATTAGTTTATTAGGCAAGTTATGCTGACTGAATCAATTTAATATAATATAAAACTGTTTTTCTTTAAGATTCAGGTAGTCTTCCTTAAACATCAGTGCCGTCAACATCCAAGTAAATATACGTGTATTTTGTCAGTTGTGGTGAATTAAATTAGTTTTCCTTGTAGCAAATAAAAAGTGTTTTTTTTAAAAAGGACCCACGGAGCGCCATCCTAACAGAACGCAGTATCTCGGTCAACCCTAATTTATAAGAAAAAGATTTTGTATTTCGCAAACGCACAAAAGGGCGCCCAGGAATGGCGTCCTTGCGCGAATTACCTTAAAGTCATACTGGCAGAACTCACAGCGTTGCCGCTAGTGGCAAGAAGTGGAACTCAACCTCATAATCTAACAAAGATTTTAATATAGACACTATAGACTACCGGACTATAAGGTTGATAGTCTACACGCTATTTAGTCTTTGTCTCAGGCTAAGCCTTAGGTTGGTAAATTAATTCAGTTTAAATAGTGCAACGCCTGCATGTTGCAACCTAGACATGCATGAAGCGCTGTCTGCGGCACGCCATGATATGTCCTCGGTATATTTTCACTGTACAGCTAGTTAGACAAGTTACATAAAATTAAAATGTTTGAAGTAACTTCTTAGGCGTCGTGCTTTGTCGTTCCTGAGCCAAAATAAGACGAAGCGACTTAAGAACAAAAGCAATCGATTAATATCTTGTACAAAAGCAATCCTCAGGAGGGTTGGTAATAGTACTGTACATTATTAGCAGTATACGACCGGCAATACCATTAGGTGTTAGCATATTTGCAAAATATTAAAAATGTTAGTACAATTTTCTTTGAAGAAATACATTTAAAATCTATCTCTTCTTCGTATCCAGAAACAATAGATTAGCAATAAAGTGCTTCTGAGCGTGCTAGTACTAGATGATCATTGTGTTACAAGCATAACGGTGCATCCACATGATCGATATCGGCGCTTGTAGAAGAGGAAAGTAATAGGGTCAGCCATTATCAGAACGTCAACAAGAACGTTGGTAATATAAAGGGTGGAGAGAATAAAACTTTATGCTCATTTGACTAAAATGTGTAATACTTGTACGTGTAACAATAAGCAGTAGAGTGCTTCTGAGCTTACTAGTACTAGACGATTATTGCATAACAAGCACAACGGTGCGTCCACATGATCGATATTCGGCCAGATATCCACAATGCACACTTGGTACTGGGCTTAATTAACCGGAGACAATTAGTGCTTTACAGCAAGTCATATCCGATTACAGACGGTTAATCCCGTCGCTTCCTTTGATTGTAATGGCGCTTGTAGAAGAGGAAAGTAACAACGTCAGCGATTATAAGAATGTCAACAATAACGCATCAACTTTATGTATGAGCATGGTGCGATATTATGTATGCTACATTTTTTGATAGTCATGATTCTATTTTCTACTTGAAAGAAAACATTTTTATTAAAAACAACTTTCGTTCAGCTATATTTGGAATTGGCTTTGGATTCTACCAGTCAAAGGAAAAGTTAACTTAGCTAATTTAATTACATAATATTGAAGACTTCTTTTTTCGGTGGTAGTATAACAATGCAATAAAGTGCTTTGAGCTTACTAGTACTGGACGATCATTGCATAACAAGCATAACGGTGCGTCCACATGATCAATGTCCGGCCAAACATCCACAATGCACACTTGGAGCTGAACTTAATTAATCTGAGATAATTATTGCTATTACGGCAACTAATATTCGATATTAGACGGTGAATCCGGTCGCTTCCTTTGATTGTAATTGCGTTTGTACAAGGGAAAAGTGATAGGGTCAGCCATTATATAATATAAACAGTTTCATTTTTAATATAAAGATAAGAACTTAACTTTACACTTATTTTAGTAACAATGTGTATAACTTATTTACATTTGTTGTGTATTACTTTTAACAATAAGCAGTAATAAACAATAAGTAGTAATAGCTTGTTACTTATAACAATAATTTTGAGCATACAAGTACTGGACGATCATTGCATAACAAGCATAACGGTGCGTTCACATGATCGATGTCCGGCCAGACATACACAATGCACACTTGGTGCTGGGCTTAATTAAACGTAGATAATTAGTGCTACGGCAAGTCATACCCGATAATAGATGGTCAATCTGGTCGGCTTTTGATTGTAATTGCGCTTGTACAAGGGGAAAGTGATAGGGTCAGTTTTATAGTCATAATAATATTAAAATATTATTGTTTAAGTTGATTGTTTTTTTTTTGCGTTTTGATAAGACTTCTCGAATATATGCATATCGGTGGAAAAACACCTTGTCAACCAAAAATCTATATAAAATATAATACCAATAAAGTCACAGTGTTTTGCCTCGCCAGTTATGATGACTCACATCCAGCATTTTATATGCGTGATGAAAAAATTTGTTTAAGCAGGTTTTTTGCAAATTGAGATTAAACTAGTAATCATCATCATCAGGTGCTTTTTAGTCTCCACTACAGGAGCACGACCCTCTCTGTACTACTAGGGCCATACTTGGCCAGAGCAGCCTGAGGTCTTGGCCTACACTCTCCACGCTGGTCAGACGGGTTGGAGAGGTCTCTTAGATGTTTATAAGCTTTGTTTAGCTTGTATTTCTAAGTCGCCTTCTACGCCATCCACGGAAAGACTTGGAGTGGTCCTATTCTACTCTGCCGGATACCACACGGCTAAACTAGTAATAATCTTTCATAATAAAAAAAAAACGACTTCAATCAAACTACTGAATCGATTGTAATATTTAAATGGAACCAAATTTAAAGCAAACACTTTAAAAAAATCGGTTCATACATGACGGACTTCTGAGGTTTGTTACCTCCTACTACGTTTGTCACTACCTACATTACTAGCTCCGTGGCGCAGTGGTCAACACGCCAACCTGCGACACGGAGTGATCGGGTTCGATCCCCGGCCAGGTCAAGATGGAAAATGATCTTTTTCAGATTGGCCTGGGTCTTGGATGTGTATCTATATATGTATTCGTTATAAAATATAGTATCGTTGAGTTAGTATCCCATAACACAAGTCTCGAACTTACTTTGGGGTTAGCTCAATCTGTGTGATTTGTCCGTATATATTTATTTATTTACGTTAAAAAAATACAACCGATTAACCTGATAACCTCCTCCCTTTTTTAAGTCAGTTAATAAGGTACTTAAATACCCAGCAGTATTAAATCAATAAGTTCAATTTAGTTACATGTTAGTTAGTTTAATCATTGTATTTACTATAGGTCTATTATAACCCGAAACAATTTTTTAACAGACAGGAGAGCACTGGTGTTCTGTATACTGTCAACATCAGACTCTAGTCTCCTCCAATCGGAGTTCATGACGCCATTTTACTAATATGTATACATCATTAACTGTAGATTGTTTGAAGATAGTAAATATGTTTTTACTTTACGATCTTTTTGCATCCTTTGGCAGGAAAAGGCAGCTTTACCCGTCACTACTCAATGTGCTTTGAGCTTTGAACAGATGGAGACAGTTTGTTAGATGCCTTCAAAGATCAGATGAGAATATTTTTTCTTTAAGCATGGACGAAGTTGATCAACAGGAATAACCCGTATGATACATATAGATCTTAAAGAAAGTGGAAGTGGTAACTGAGGATGGACTCTAATGGTATGGAATTATAAATATGGCGTGAAGCGACAAGTTATTCATTCATCCACCAGTTTCTTTATTTATTTACTAGCTGTTGCCCGCGGCTCCGCCCGCGTTAATGTCGTTCCCTTGGAAACAGTAGAAATGATACAAATTCCATACAAACCCCTGCCCCTTTGCTTTTTCCCCTTAAGGGGGAATTTAATACATTTTACCTGCATAGATTTTTAGCCCTTAAGGAGGGGATTTTGCCCATTTCACCTACACAGATATTTTTTTATTGTAATGGAGAACTTCTTATTGTCATATTTCTAAGTAAATAAAAAAAAATCCATACAAACTTTACCCCACCTATTCTACCCCTTCAAGGGGAAATTTCGACCATTTTAACTACACAGATCTTTTTAATTGTAATGTAAACATATATACTTATTTTTATACTTCTATGTCCAGAAATGAGAAAATTTCCATACAATCGACCCCCTCCCATTTATCCCTTAAGGGGGAAATTTTGTACATTTCACCTACACAGATCTTTTTTAATTGTAACCTAGAACGTATATACTTATTTTCATATCTCTAAGTCTAGAAATGGAAAAATTCCATACAAACTTTACCCCCTATTTACCCCTTCAAGGGAGAATGTTGTCTGGTTCACCTAAACAGATCTAATTAATTTTAATTGAGAACTTGCGTACCTACTTTCAAACTTCTAAGTCCAGAAATGAGAAAATTCCATAAAACTTCATCCCCTTTGATTTTCTAAAAATCCTTTCTTAGTGCTCATTTACATCATAAAAAGAATCCCTGTGCCAAATTTCAAGTTTCTGCGCACAGTAGTTTCGGCTGTGCGTTGACATATAAGTCAGGTTTGCCTTTGGCCCGCAGCTCCGCCCGCATAAGTGTCGATTTCTCAGGAACAGTAGAATTACCCGGAATACATTAGACTTTCAATGAAACACCTTAATATTGAATTTCAATTGAATAACTTCAAAAACGGAAAGTTTCATACTAACTTTGCATCCCCGTTATATCCCCTTAAGGGATAATTTTTTGAGAAAAATATTTACTCGTGTTTCATGCCTTTTAGTAAAGAACCTTCATGCTGAATTTCATTCGACTAACTTCAAAAATGGCAAAGTTTCATGCTTACTTTGCTCCCCTATTTTACCCCCGTAAGGGATGATTTTTGAGTAAAATATTTTACTCGTGTTTCATACCTTTCAGTAAAGAACCTTCATGCTGAATTTCATTCGAATAACTTCAAAAACAACAAAGTTTCATACTAACTTTGCAACCCGTTTTTCCCCTTAAGGAGATGAATTTCCAAAAATCCTTTCTTAGTGCTCCCCTAGGTTATAAAAGGAACCCCTGTGCAAAATTTCAAGTTCCTAAGCCTTATAGTTTAGGCCCTGCGTTGATATGTCAGTCAGTCAGTCAGCTTCTCCTTTTTTTTTTAGTATGGATTACTATGGATAGTATGGATAGGTATAATGCTGTCGTATAATGATGATGAATTGACTTTGGATTTTAATTTTCTTATGTCACTTATTATTTTATTTTATTTTTGCTATATGTTTGCAGGCAAACTCATGCTTTGAGTTCATTCAATTGACGATAACTTTTTTTTTAATGAACCGATTTTGATGAAACAAACTTTAAATGTTAAACTGAGTTAAAACAAAGCAATTCGTGAAAGTTTGAAGTAAAGCGGTTCAGTATTTTCGGAGATAATCGTGATCATACATACAGACAGACAGACAGACAGACAGACAGAAAGACAGACAAGAAATTAAAAAAAAATTTTTTTGCTTTCTATTATTCTTTTTACGTGTCCCTCTATCCATTTCAGTCAAAAATTCGAAATGTACAGACAAAATAATTTTACTGTTTTATTATATCCCTTAAGGGATGATTTTTGAGAAAAATATTTTACTCGTGTTTCATGCCTTTTAGTAAAGAACCTTCATGCTGAATTTCATTCGACTAACTTCAAAAATGGACAGTTTCATGCTTACTTTGCACCCCTATTTTACCTCCTTAAGGGATGATTTTTAAGTAAAATATTTTACTCGTGTTTCATACCTTTCAGTAAAGAACCTTCATGCTGAATTTCATTCGAATAACTTCAAAAACAACAAAGTTTCATACTAACTTTGCAACCCGTTTTTCCCCCTTAGGAGATGAATTTCCAAAAATCCTTTCTTAGTGCTCCCCTACGTTATAAAAGGAACCCCTGTGCAAAATTTCAAGTTCCTAACCCTTATAGTTTAGGCCCTGCGTTGATATGTCAGTCAGTCAGTCAGCTTCTCCTTTTTTTTTAGTATGGATTACTATGGATAGTATGGATAGGTATAATGCTGTCGTATAATGATGATGAATTGACTTTGGATTTTAATTTTCTTATGTCACTTATTATTTTATTTTATTTTTGCTATATGTTTGCAGGCAAACTCATGCCTTGAGTTCATTCAAATGACGATAACTTTTTTTTTAATGAACCGATTTTGATGAAACAAACTTTAAATGTTAAACTGAGTTAAAACAAAGCAATTCGTGAAAGTTTGAAGTAAATCGGTTCAGCATTTTCGGAGATAATCGTGATCATACATACAGACAGACAGACAGACAGACAGACAGACAGACAGACAGACAAGAAATTAAAAAAAAATTTTTTTTGCTTTCTATTATTCTTTTTACGTGTCCCTCTATCCATTTCAGTCAAAAATTCGAAATGTACAGACAAAATAATTTTACTGTTTTATTATATGTATATAGATATATGTATAGATTTATATTTGACGGCAAACGAGCAGAGGAGCCACCTTATGGAAAGTAGTCACCGTCGCCCATGGACATCTGCAACACCAGAGGAGGTGCTGATGAGTTGCCGACTCTTAAGATACCTGTAGCCACGCCTTTTGAAGGACGCCATGTCATAGCATATATAGTCATACCGTTGTCGCATCTTCTTATTACAGGTCCTTTAAGATAGTTTGATTACTCTGATATCAGTGTCGATTAGATGAACGTATGTCTATGTTTATAGCTTAGGATTGACTAGCTCCGTGGCGCAGCGGTCAACACGCCTGCCTGCGACACGGAGTGACCGGGTTCAATCCCCGGCCAGGTCAAGATGGAAAATGATCTTTTTCAGATTGGCCTGGGTCTTGGATGTTTATCTATATATGTATTTGTTATAAAATATAGTATCGTTGAGTTAGTATCCCATAACACAAGTCTCGAATTCACTTTGGGGCTAGCTCAATCTGTGTGATTTGTCGGTATATATTTATTTATAGGATGTTTTATTATTTGGGCCCTATTGCAATAGAACCATATTCGCTGTCTTTTAAAAAAATATAAACGCGACTCAATGTATATTAGCCTATAACGATTATAAAACTCTAACAATGCCATAAAAGTGACACTGACAAGAATGTATATTAGCCTTTAACGATTATAAAACTCTAACAATGCCTTAAAAGTCCCAATCCGTTGAAACGTTTAGAAGTTATGCTGAAACTGAAACAAAGACACTTGCAACCAAGCCTATTTTATAAATGAACAAAACACTCAACTTGATATAAAATTCATAGGTTATGTCACTCGGAAGGGTGTAGGGATTCTAACTTTACTTCGTATGTCTAAATACATTGAGGCTAAGGTTAACGAGTTCTAGTGGAATAAAGAAACACACATACAAACATTTTTAAATACATGTATAAACTCGAAATACAAGAATCGTTTTTGGCGTGTAACAAACCAATACACTCCTTTTTTGCAGTCGTGTAAATGAATAGTTTGCGATGCACGAACATACTTAGGTTATAAACAAACATAACAATTATAATTTCATAAATAAAACAACACTGCAGAAATACTCTCACTCTTTACAAAACTTGTCTCGCTCTAACAACTAATTTAATACTCGTACTTGCAACAAAACTTCTTACAAATGAATAAAAATGTATGGAGCTGACATCAAAAATACGCCCTGTTCATAATTACCATTGTTCACACCCCGCAGTCAAGGAATTGGCCAATTTGCAACATTTTATCTTAATAATGCCTTAAAGGTTATGTGCACTCGTACTTACAAGGACTTACTAGGACATTTTTTAAGGTCAGGGCCGCGAATGAATATGTCAAATATTTTATGAAATATTTTCCTCCCCTTACGTACTTATAAATCAGTGTTCTGCACACAACTGCCCAAAAAAGAAAGAAAGTATTACGTTTTTTTTTAAATGTAAGTTTCTTTAATCTACCGTTACTTTTAAATACTTAAACTTCCTTTATTCTAAGTAAATGGGTATAAGAGTGATGAAAAATACGACTGCCTATGTTTTTATTTGAAAGAACTTGTTGTCAGTTCTACGTTGCAATACTCAATGTTTTAAAACAAGTCTAGTTTTAAATGAATACTTTTCTTTTCTAACATTTAAACTGTTTAGCAATTGGCATTTCCACTTCGCTGCTGGAAGAGTAATTACTTTTTACTAACTTGTCTTAACACTAGAACGGGTGCGTGGGATGTAGAACGGCCAGGGTCTCGTTATGTCTGTTTTTTATGCGACATACAACCGCGACGCCGTCTCATGTATTCCTCGATTATGAACCCTTCAACCCTCAGTAAAACAACCTGACCAGTTTCTGCTCACGGGAGTTCAAAAAAAGCGGTTAAAATTTTTCTGGGTTATGTCTTGTAAAGAAGGGCGCGCCTATTCTAGTGTTAACCATCAAGCATAAAGGCGAGTTTGTAAAATGTCATTTAAAGGATGCCTGTAATTACCTCCTTTAGAATTGCCTTAAAAGGTCGTTAAAATAATGTGTGAAATTATTTCTTTTTATGCATTTACTTTGAATCGAAGAGTTTTTTGAATAAAAAAAGAGACAATATACCTTTATTTTTTTTGCATTATTATTATTTTACACTTAGCTAAATCTATTGTTTTATATTTATTGACTTTTTATTTGACTGATATTATCTAATTTTATTTTGTATAGACTCGATTATACTGTTTACCTTACCAGGGTTCCATGTACTTCACTAATGAGTTATAAGGTTTTATAGTGACGCGTTCGCCAGCACGGTTGCTAAGCGTCGCGGGCCACGAGCTGTGAGTGTCAAGGGATCGTTACATAGTAAAATATACAGGGCGGATGGCCCGTGCTATGATATTTCGGCCGCGCTTACCATCCGCGCGGGCGGTAAACTTGACTGTAAAACCAACCTAAGAACTTCTGTAACCATAGCAATAATGAATAAATTAAATGAAAATAGATAGAAAAAATAATATTGCTGTAGATAAAAGTTCCTACTTGAGGAAAGTGTTAAAAAATAAATCAATAAACATCATTTTCGAAATGGCGCCACATAACACAAGCAATAAAATAATTACTTTCCCTTTTAAAATAATGTTTCTGTCAAAACTTAAAATTATGTCAAAATTGAGTTATTTTTTTAAAAATCACCTATAAGTTTTTATTATGATGTTTATTATTCTTAACGATAGAGCAAAAGCTGTTATAAACGGTTCTTAATTAACCTACTAATTGACAAAAAAACATCTATATTTTGGTCTGAGAAAATAAAAAACGTAAAATGTAATATATGCTTTTCTTTCCTTGAAGACCGTAGAAGTTAATCGAGGGAATGGGAGAAAATCAACGGAAATGTCAATAAGCGATACGGCTTGTTGGAACCCATTATTTTTTGATTTCATTTTTCACTTTTGCGATTCTTATAGCCTTATGCTCTGTCTGCCGCGTAATATGTATCAATAAATATACCTGGTGAAATTTTGATCGTTCTGGACCCTTAAAGGGGTAATTCAGCCCGTTGATATAAACAACTTTTCCTATGGGACCAATGCTGGGAAAACTCAACTAGTGCCATCTCAAAATTAATGCTCTATGCACGGACTAAACGTTCACATGTTTGCATCTATGATAATATGTAGGTATTTAGTAGTGACTGTGTCCGCGTGGGTTTCATCGCACATCCCTGCCCCCCGGACCCCGTACTCCGAAGCATCTTACGTGAGGATAAATAAATAGATATACACGGTAAATTTTTTATCGTTTTGGACCCTTAAAGGGGTGACTCAGACCATTAAAATGAAAAACTTTTCCTATGGGAACAACGCTGGGAAGTAAAAAAAAAATTCGACATTCCCATAAAAACTGGCCGGGCGGTGGGACTCTTTTATATGAAAAAAAAATGTTTTCGTATTGATGGTCTGAGTCACCCCTTTAAGGGTCCAAAACGATCAAAATTTCACCGTGTATAGAGATATATACACAGATTGAGCTAGCCCCGCAGTAAGTTGTGAACTTGTGTCGTGGGATACTAACTCAACGACACTATATTTTATTTTTTACAACTATATTTTATTTTATATAAACAGCCAACACCTATGCCAATTAGATCGTTTTCCATCTTGAATAATCTTGATCTGGCCGGGGATGGAACCCAGGACCCTGCAAATTTAAAGGCACTTCCGGTACCCGGTGGTACCGGGACACGCGGGTACCGGAAGTGCCTCAGAAGATGTAACCGGAAACAAGCCTAAATGACAGTTATATCAATAGTTTTCGAAACATTCGGCCAATAATGACATATTTTATATAGGCAAATTTTTAGTCTATGTTTCGCTGATTTTTGTTTTGTTTTTAGTGTGTGTAAGTGGCCAACACTGGTGTCAGATTTTTCAAGCTGTCTAAGGGCATCTAACATAGCTCAACGACTGCCATCAATGATGATAGCCGGGACCAACGGCTTAACATGCCTTCCGAAGCTCGGAAGAGCTCGAGAATTGTTTGTACCACTTGCGGTCACCCATCACAGTGGGGTCTACATTCAGGGTTGCTGAACTTACATAAGCGCTATTAATACGTTCACGACCACTGGGCCATCGGACTCCTCACAATGTAGTATATTGGTGAAAAAAATGTATAATAGGTAAGCAGTTTTAAAGTTCATCCATTACAAAGAAACACACACAAAAATCTAAATATATAATAATACTAAATACATACATAGTATCACGTCTTTTTCCCTTACGGGATAGACATAGCCTAGGTGTATAAGAACCGAAGCTCACGTTTAGCATGTTGGTGGAAAAACGGATTCAAAATAGTGATGGGATGCTATCGCCACAATGCCGCATCGCCTATTCCTCAGATTTTACCCATTCCTCGATCGGCTTTTACGATCTGCGCGGGAACTGAAGCAGCTGGTACATTCTACGTTTTTTCTTTTATCACAGATCAGCATGGAAGAGCTATAATATTAGTCTAGATGAATTAAAATATTGAGAGTTGTTACATACGTAATGGTGGCACGATTCGCTAAAAGTACGGGTCGCTTTATTAAGTCATTCATAAGCATGAACAGATTGATAGTAAACGTTAAGAGCTCACAATGTACGGTTATAAAGTACATATTCTAAAGCTTGTAGTGAAAAGCCTCAGTTAGAGGCTTTGACAAAGTAATGAGATTAACTGTCGCACTGACCGTTACAGCGGTTTGTTAATAGAAGAGATGAATAGTCAGAAATTTTAGTACTGAACTATAAGCTAATGTATTGTGTAAGGAAACACCAGTTGTAATGTCTTGGTTTTCTCGTGTGAATATTTTTGATACATACATAGTGTCACTTCTTTTTTTCTTGTGGGGTAGACAGCGCCTAGGTCTATTAGACCTGAAGGCCACCGTATTGTTGACACCTAAAATATTAATGAAAGTATATTAATTTTTTTTTAAATTTCCTAACTTACCTATCATCATCATCATCATCAGGTCTTTTTAGTCTCCACTGCAGGAGCATGACCCTCTCTGTACTGCCGGATTCATACTTGGCCAGAGCAGACAGAGGATTTGGCCTACACTCTCTTCGCTACTTACGTATGATATTTTATTATTAACCAATTTAAAAAAAAGGAGGATGTTATCAATTCGGTTGTATTTTTGTATAATACTGTATAACTTTTAAAAATATTCATATATTTTTTAAATAAGTTCATAAAAGGGCATATACAGGGTGGGCACGTTGTGTTTATCAATAGCGGTGGTCACCACCTAAGCGGAACGCTTGGCTTGTCACATCGATTTGCCTCGGACCGCCGCGCTGCCTAAATTGTCCTTCCGTGTAAACTGGTTGCGATATCTTGATAGGGTTGTCGAGAGTCTTACAAACTTCTCATTTCACCTGCCTCGGTGTCTGTGTATGTGTCTAATCAAATCTTGCAAGTTCAATTGGACCCACTGCCTAATGTGATGCTGAACAGAACTTGCATACACATCAAAAAACAATTTATTATATCAATATTAATGACCTGATCCAATGATAAAGAACTCCTTAACGCTGAACAGTACGATCATCATTTAATATATCATTTTATTTAAGTTCATTTTACTAAATTTTACGATACTAGTAATCTTCATAAATATATAATGAAATTTAAAAAAAAAAACATTTTGCTTTACATACTCTACAATACAAAAGTAGCATTCTCGATCCTACTTCCTTAAAGTTACCTAAAATATAAGAATGTATATAGGTCAAATAAATAAATAAATAGTAATTTTTATTAGTCGTTGGCATTAATTATGTTTCTCTTACTCTTGTAGACCTAAAGAATGTTCGATTTGTAAATACTATTCAAAAAGGTGTCACTTTCTATAAATTGTAAAATACAATATAATTATATGATTTTATGAATTACTTTGTGAGAGCAAGGATATATCAGATGTAAAAATCATCTGTAAATAAACTAGTTATAGGATATTTTCTATAACTTGTTTACATTTAGCTATTGCTACTTTAATGGAACTGAAGAATAGACGTAATCTCAATTTTTTTTACCTTATTTTCATGTAGTTCGACCTAAGATCTCTGCCGAGATCCGTCAATCTTTCCATGCCAGCTTGTGTATCCAGTACCTAAATTGATGTTTAATATTTATCTTACGCGTGTTACAGGTTGGATCTATGCTAGGGAGTTTGACAAGCTTACCTTGCACGGCTTTACGTCATGTAGGTTGCGTGTCAGCTATCCTAATACGATAAATACGAGTAGCTTTCTTAAACTTAGAACAAATAGAGATACTATCGATGACACACCGAAGGACTATCAATCTGCCATGCTATAGCCCTTGGATACTGCTATCGAGAAAGAATCACACCCAACCATCGTGTAACCAGATCATCATCATTTCGAGTAGGTGTCACGGTCAATCGACCATGCACACCCTGGTGTCAGAGTTCTTCGGAACCGCCTCTCGGCCTCTAACGTGGTTCCTTTAATGACTACCAGATGGCAGCCGGAACCACCGGCTTAACGTGCCTTCCGAAGCACGGAATCATCTTTATTATCAGGTGATTCAAGCCTGCAATGTCCTAACCAAACTGGAAGCAGCTAAACAAAGTATGCTTCCGGTAGGAATCGAACCCACGACCCCCGGGTCAACAGGCAAACGCCTTAACCACTGGACCACGGAGGCTGTTAAAATGTACTGTGTGTAACCAGAAAGAACTATAAATTACTTTCTCCGTGACCAGCAAGCAGTAACATCTCTTCAGGTGTTGAGCCTAACACTAAGTCTAACACCATACATAATATTACTAATGCTATTAAACGTTTGTCTGGATAAATGATGAGTGACAATATTTTCATAAAAGAATAATATATATGTAATTTATTTAGTTTTCCCAATAAAAGCAGCAACCCTAACGGATCAAAGATCGCCACACACCGCGGCCATTCGCGGCACCATTGATTCCCATACATAGAGGCAATTACTAACGTTATGCTTCGTCGCCCAGTTATCGATTAAATTAAAATATAACTATGTGAATGCAATAACATAGAGGAAATTTTAGTAATCCTAAAACACGTGTATTATCGTGGCTACGAGTCACGGTAATAAATATGTCTTAGGAGGAAAGAAGGTACTAAAACTGACTCCGTGCTGGTGTTGGAAGATGTCGAGAAAACAGAGATAGATGATTTTTCTCTATCAACAAGTTGTGTGACTGCGGTACCAATCAGACATGTTTCACCTACTGTCGTATCGTAACTGCGCCCTACTGATTGCACAATACTGATAATTCGATCAGATGGCCAAATACTGGTCAAAAGATATCTAATAAAATGTAACCACTTTAAGAAAAAAAGAAGAATAAAAAATTTCTTAAGGGTCTTAGAGAGAATACTTCGTACAATTATTATGTAAATAATTATATGATTTAAAATAATTACATATTTGTATTATTATCTGTAATCGAAAATTAACATCTACGTGTGTTGTGGCCAAAATATTTTATTTTTTCAAATATATTAACTAATATTCATATCACTTTTCTGTCCTTCAATAATTTCATTGAGTCTGATGCTCTGGTAGTATTTCTTAATCGAGAAAAATCAAGATTATAAGGAATATCATTATATAAAAAGCAACAATAATTATTAGGAGTTAATTAATTTGTATTACAATTTTCATGTACTTGTCAATTTAGGCCCCGTACTAATATCTAATTTCAACTATAATGGATGAACTAGGTCAACTATTAGTAATTAACTAGTCACGATTTAGCTTCATAAAAGTCATAATAGAATCAATTATAATGATTAATGGTGAATATGAACAATAAGCTTGCGTAAAAGCTTTTAAAAAAATAATAACAGTATTTGGAACGGAATTGGTTATGTAATTTATAGATCTTATAATTCAATTAGAGATTTTATTTTAAAACGGTTATGCAACAAGCCAGGAGTAATTTCACTTGTTCGTAAGAATTCGCAAAACAATAGTGCTATATTTTGTAATCTTGAACCTGTATGCTAAAAGTAACGCAGGTATTTTTCGTGGCGAACACATTGCACCCGTCTTAAATGGGCTTATGGGTATTTCTTTCCACACAATGATATTGACAAGAGCGAAAATGTATTTAAAACTATATGACTTTAATTTGTGAATAAGTCTAAGAAGTGTAAAAATAGTTCTCTTTCTTTATCATTATCATTTCAGTCGAAGAAATCTACTGCTTGACAGACTTCTCTCCCAGGGATTCTTCGTTCCATGGGAGGATATTTTTTGTCTAAGTAATTACCAATTACCATACTCACCACGCTTGGCAGGCAGGTTGTCGAGCACAGTTTCTTTTGCTTCTTGTGCTTCCGACGCTGCTGCCCATTGGAATCATTCTAAGCCGGGGAAGGATAGAAATTTGTTGGATTTGGGAAGAGAATGAAGGTATTAGGATACTTCTTACTCGGATGAATGGGGATAAAGCAAGTAAGCTCGAGAGGCAGGGTACGCGTACCCGATGCCATACCTGCAACCATGCACTGCGCCAGCAGTTGTGGATGATACTCCTAACCTCCTTCCCTTATTTTATTACGTACTTAACTCTGATTTTATATTATTAAATTAAAATCATATAGGTAACAGTAGATTTCATTTTTAGCTGCAGTGAGGCCGGTATATTACAGTTCTATTCTATATTAAGTTATGTAACTTGTCTTTTATCTAATAATTTAATCACAAATTAGTTATTCGCAGTAAGAAAAGACGTAACATGCATATTGTGTTTCCTTGTACTCTCGACCTGTAGTTAACCAAAAGGTAATCCTAAGCTTCTCATCTTTTATTCATTGGATACACCCGGATTTGACCTCAGATTGTTATTTGGACCAATGTCTATTATTTGAATTTAACAAAGATCTGTCAAACAGTACTATATAAACTTTATTTCAGAAAAAGCTTTTGTTGTAAGATTTCCATGTAACAATTAAGTAAATACTGACGTAATCGACGTTCTTTCCATGTCTTAGAATTAAGATAAATTTTTCAACCTCGTCGAATACCATCTTTATCATCTTAATTCATTGCTTTTTTTTTAAGCAAAATAATTGTTTTTTTTTTTAAATCCTAGCTTACTTAGACACAAATTATAGCTTATGTCACTCGGAAAGGTCCAAGGAATGTAACGATATCCAGTACGACCAATTCCATTGAGGAATTCATACTCGTATAATAAACAACCTCACAAACAAACATACATATATGAACGAGAAATACAATACACTTTTTTTTCGCAGTCGTAAAAAGACCCAACATTTCTTTTGCATCATACAATAATAATACTACATTTTGCCGTCTTTCTTATCTATTTCTGATACTTATTCTTTCTGTGCTTCTTCTGACTATCATTTTCTTCTAGGATAATAAAAACTCTCATGTGTGTGCACTATCAGTAGATTTCATTTCTACATATCTGCTTTAACACTGCTTGTGCCGCTGAAGCCTGGAGACGCAAGGTAGGCTAAGAGCTTATTGCCTGTCTCCTCTACACATGTAAGTCCGAGTTTGCAGTCAATCTGAGTCTGTCAGGAATCAAAAAAATTGCAAAGCTAATGGAAGACATTTTAACTGTTTCATATATTTATCTGAATTAGATTTCTACAATGTAACTGTTATTTAAGGTATTTTTAGTTTCAAATAATATTAGATGAGACATATTGTTCTTATACCGACTGTATTTATGTATATAGATATATTTATATATTCATATTTTACACACCACCCAAATATTGTTTCTCTGGTTAGTCTTACGGTTTACTGGCAGATGGCCATAGAGCATTAATTCCATCATTTGTACACTATTATTTTATCTTCCCCTTCCCCGGTATCCACTTACTTCCAGCTCTAGCACTTTCCTTGTAATATCATGGTCTTCTCGCCTCATTACATGACCATACCAAGCTAATCTGCCACTTCTTATTTTTTCGTTTACCGGCGCTACTTTCAAGCCTCTTCATACATAAACATTTCTGATCATATCTATCCGCGTCACTCCGCACATCCACCTTAACATTCTTAAATTGTGATAAAGAATAAAATAAATACCGACTTGTTAATTAAATAAATTCACATTTAATAAATTACTAATCCAGTTTAATTATATCGAGAGGACTAATTATTGGTAAGGCCAATTAGCTTCCGTACCCATTTTAAATTGAGGACGTTTTGCTCTCAGGGCATTTTATATTGCAGTCGATGTGCACCCAAGGACATTTAGCTTCCAATACCTTCTGATCCGTTATGTTTAAATCTTTATTGTATTGTCAACTACGACAACATTCAAAGGAGCATCGTACCGCACGACTTTAAACTTAAGACCATTCTAAAAATAGTCAGCATGAAGATATAAAAATTCCAACCTCAAAGGATGTTACCGATTATTCCAGCCATTATGGAACTGGTCTTCCCTTTCAATTTATTGGTTGATTCTGCCTGCCAATTATACTAAGAGACACACGGAGACAGTTGAGAAAAATGTTTTATTCTAATTGTTTCAATGCCTTAATAAATTTTATTATTTTTAAAATTATTACCTTTTGGCCGCGGCACCGCCCTTGTTAGTGTCGATTCTTCGGGAACAATAGAATTTCCCAAAATGAAAGGTACCCTATGTCCTTCCCCGGGCCTCAAACCCTCCCTACCAATTCATCAATTCATCTAAATTGATTCAATGGTTGAAGCGTGAAAAGAAGAGAGACAAACAGAGATACTTACGCATTTATAATATTAGTATGGATATTGAACTATGGCTTGTTCACAATTTATATTACACATGTAAAAAAAAGTAATAGAAATACGTTATGTTGGTTTCTCCCGCCTGCCAATTATAGAGATACATTTACACGGAGACAGTTTAACATGCGTTGTCAGTATTTATTTCATATTAAATTAAATGAAAATGCCGTAGTAAAATAATCTTGCCAAGTTACGTTTTAGTTATAGAAGAGAATTGTAAAATATAGTAATTTTCTATTTGTGTATATTTACTCAATTAATAAAATATATACTGTCTGAATAATCTTCTTTTAGTATTTTTCTGATTTTTTATAGGCTTTAATTAATATTATTTAATAAGAAACCTTAGAAATATATTACAAAAAAAGAATAAATATATTTTTCAATGTGTTAGTTGATTCCTCCAGCATTTAAATATGAACTATACAATATTCACACAGAACAAGACTTGAAAGCACCAGCTGAATGTGATTATCTCTGTGTTATTTTATTATTATTAAATTAAATAAAAATGCTAGAATAAAATATATTTTTTACAATTTATGTTAGAGATAGTATAGAAAAAATAATATGAAATCTGGCAACTTGTTGCTAGTTGATTCAACTTGCCATATAAGAAGTGGTTTATAGCTTATATCTCCAATTCCGAGGCAAACTTACTAAGACGACTGGACTTACATTTTATTACACCCTATGAAAATGACATAATTTAGAATAAGTTGTCGTGGTTTGTTGATACTGGAACGTGACATTTGCCGTGCATGCATCCGATGATCATTCATAAATAAGACGTCACTTCAAAAAAAAACTTTTCTGTAATACCTATTATTTTGTAATTAAAAATAATGAAGAACTTCAAATAATAAAAGAACAATTTATGTTTTAATTATTGTATAAATATGGTATTAATAGAGTTTTAATAGTAGAGTGTATTAATTATTCTGCATGACAAATTACTGTTAAGAATCGAAGTTACGAAACATTTATACGGAGAATCTAGAAAATATATTATCTTTATGTATTTTGTTTGTTTGTACATACGATAATCTAGGTTCATCTACATGCATATTTACGCCAACTGTTACATACATAGTATCACGTAATTTCCCTTGCAGGTCTCAAGACCTAAAAATACTTGTTTATTTAGTACTAGCTTTCGCCCGCGCCTCCGCCCGCGTCAATGTCGATCCCTCGGAAACAGTACTTTTTCCCGGGATAAAAGGTAGCCTATGTCGTTCTCCGCAATCCAGAGAACTTGTATGCAAACTTTCATGATGATCGGTTCAGTAGTTACGGCGTGAAAGCGTCACAAACAAACTCACTTTCTCATTTATAATATTAGTAAGGATAGAAAGAATAATTAGCAAAAGAATCCAAAACAAAAGCCGTGCCCGAAAGTTTTACAAAAAACTCCAAGTTTTGTTTTTATGATCTAGGACGGCAAACGAGCAAGCTGCCGGCCTATTTGCTAACTCAGTGATCAACGTTTTGATATTCACTTCAAAATACATTGCGGGTTTCCTAAGATTGACTATTTTTATTGAAGATATATAAAACGTAATGTACTTTGAAATGACTAGCAAAACGTTGTACACTGCGTAAGCAAATACGCCGGCTGGTCACCTGATGGTAAGTTATCACCGCTGCCCATGGATAACTGTAACACCGGGGTGTGACAGGTGCGTTGTCGGCCTTGTTGCTGCTTATTTATTACTGAGATAACCTCCATGGTCCAGTGGTTAAGGCGTTTGCCTGTTGACCCGGGGGTCGTGGGTTCGATTCCCACCGGAAGCATACTTTGTTTCCGGTTTGGTTAAGACATTGCAGGCTTGAATCACCTGATTGTCTGATAATAAAGATGATTAGGCCGAGAGGCGGTTCCGAAGAACTCTGACACCGAGGTGTGCATGGTCGATTGACCGTGTCACCTATTGGAAATGATGATGATGATGACTCACACTTGGAAAGTTTTTTTTTCTTTTCTTCTAGACCAGCCGGCCTATTTGCTAACTCAGTGTACAACGTTTTGATATTCATTTCAAAGTACATTACGTTTTCTTCTATCTTTAATAAAAATAGTCAATCATAGGAAACCCGCAATGTATTTTGAAGTGACTATCAAAACGGTGGTCACTGAGTTAACAAATAGGCCCGCAGAATGATTTTTTTTACCCAAAAAAGTAAAAAGTATCGACCTTTGCACAATGGAATGCAATCTTTTTAAGAGTTACCTCTATCAGATCGCGGTAATTTATTCCATCAAGGTGATTATTAAAGCGATGATTTATTCTCAGTAAAATAATAACAGCAAGCTTGGTCGTATATGCAATTATGTTTATTTTTGAGGTTTAGCAACAAATAGAGAACTGGGACTTTTGCAAGGTATTATTATATAAAACGAGTTATTTAATTAATATGCAGACGAAACGTTTTGATATAAACGGTTTTATGCTTTTGTTATTATGACAATGGTGTCTGTTATATTACTTTGTAATATTATGACTGTTGCTAGTAAATTTTAAAGGTGTAATCTTTAATAATATGTAGGTATAATAAAAATTAAGTGTAAGCTTAACAAGAATTTATAAATGCATGTGATAATGTATGTGACTATGTATGGATGTTTGTTACTCTTTCACACCAAAATGGCTGAACAGATTTTGACGAAATTTTGCACACAGATAGGTTATTACCTGGATTAACACAAAGGCTACCTTTTATCTGTAAAGAGTCCTGTTCCCGCGGTATAGACACTAACGTGAGCGGAGTCGCGGGTGACGGCTAGTACAATATAAATGGCAATTTTATCTATAGATAAATAAACTGTCTTAAGTGTGAGTAGGAAGTAGGAAAATGTGAGTGTGAATATAAAAAAGGCATCGAAGGGTTTCGTGACACCATACAATATTTAACTTCAAATATAACGTTCTTTTATGCTCCCCCTTTAATTTTTTATTGTTTGTTGTAAGAGCATAACAATATCTATCTATCTATTACCGCTATGAGAAGTCTATGCCCAGCCCTGTGACAGATGGACGGTCGGACGATTGGACAGCGTTATAAAAAATTATAATAAATAAATATACCTACATATTACACAAATTGTGCTAGCTCCACAGTAAGATGTGAACTTGTGTCGTAGGATACCAACACAATGATACTGTATTTTATTAGATATTTATAAACATCCAAGACCCAAGTCAATCTGAAAAAAAAAGTTTTCCGTCATGACCTGACCGGGAATCAAACCCGGGAACCCTCGTGTCGCAGGCTGGCGTGTTAACCACTGCGCTATCGAACTCACCAAAAGTAATAGAGTCCAGTATTTATCCTTTGAGTGCGGAACCCAAGAAATTGAAGATCAACATGTCAATAATTGTTCCATTATGACTTGACTAGCTCCGTGGCGCAGCGGTCAACACGCCTGCCTGCGACACGGAGCGACCGGGTTCGATCCCCGGCCAGGTCAAGATGGAAAATGATCTTTTTCAGATTGGCCTGGGTCTTGGATGTGTATCTATATATGTATTTGTTATAAAATATAGTATCGTTGAGTTAGTATCCCATAACACAAGTCTCGAACTTACTTTGGGGCTAGCTCAATCTGTGTGATTTGTCCGTATATATTTATTTATTTATTTATTATGAAGTCTTCTTTCACTTTTAAGCTGTTTATGTCTTATTTTCAATACGAGAAGTCTATTAGATGAACTAGTTCTTAGCAAACAGTTTTTGCAAGGCGTTGCGGTGATGTCAGTGGCTATTTTAGCGATACTTCGCTTTGATAATATGTACATTACCGACTCAGACATCGTAACTGTTTGTCATTCGAAACAGTTTGTGTCAATGGATAGCAGTTTTGAAATGATTACGAAATAAAAGGGTCACTTGATACAGGGTTTGAAAGCGTTTAGAAGATTCTTATCTAAGATTAACGGTTCGCCGCGACTTCGCTTGCTATTGACTGACTTTTCTATGTGTATTGTGTGTTTATTCAACTAATTTATATTCTCGGATTCTAAACTCATTTACACGTGGAAGCATTTACAAATGAAAACTGTAAAATATTCGCGTGTAAGTTCTAGAACTGTGTTTATTTAGGAACCTACGAGTACTATGAAACTGCTTTTCGGTAGCCACTTATCACTTGACGCAAAATATTCGTACCTTTTAGAAACCATGTAACATGAACTAGGAACGGAATCCTAAGTAATATATTATTGCAAAAGTTAGATTAACTAAAATAACTGACAAATCATATAGATTGAGGAAGCCCCAAAGTAAGTTCGAGACTTATGTTATGGGATACTAACTCATCGATACTATATGTAAAATATCCAAGATCCAGATCAATCTGAAAAAGATCATTGTCCATCTAGACATGACCGGGAAAAAGGGTCATTTTGAGAAAGGGACATTTTGCGAAAGGGACATTTTGCGACTAGGGGACATTTTGGAAAAGGGACATTTTGCGACGAAGCGATCGAACCCAGCACCTACTCTGTGACAGCCTAGCATGATGACCACTAAGCCACAGAGATCGCCAATAATTGATTGTTACGCTTTCATGCCTTATTTACTAAACTACTATACTTTGACTAAGCGGCACCGCGGCCAGAAAGTAGTACGAAACATCCTTACTAATATTATAAATGCGAAAGTAAGCTTGTTTGTTTGTTATGCTTCCACACCGAAACTACTGAACCGATCATCATGAAATTTTGCATACAAGTTCTCTGGAGTACGGAGAAGGACATAGACTACCTGTTATCCTGAGAAAAAGTACTATTCCCGAAGGATCGACGTTGACGCGAGCGGAGCCGCGAGCGAAATCTAGGACATATTAATTTTTTGAAAAAAAAAAAGGAATAGCTACGTTAAAATAAGTATATTATTATTAGTTAAGGCAATAATTTGTAACTGTTAAGGCGGTAGGATCAAAGACAAACAAACATTTATTTACACAGGCGGTACGTACACTTTTGAATATGAATGCCTCGAAACCTACTCGTATTTTAACATTTGAATCTTAATGTGGTTATGTCGCATTATTTAATTGCTATACAAACCTGGAGAGTTCCATCATCTAGCGGTTTTAACATTTTGCAATGTCATTATTATTTTTGTTAGGAACTATCGAAAAATAATTTGTAGCACCTCCATGCTTCGGAAGGCACGTTAAGCTGTTAGTCTCGTCAACTATGTCGGATGCCTTTAAGCAGCTTGAATAATCTGACACCAGTGTTGGCACTTATACACACGAAAAGCAAAAAGCAAGGTCGTCAATAAAAGGGTATTGTTTACCTATTTTTCTTCACTTCATAATTCTCTCTTCGTTTTACGAACTTAGCTTGAATTACTCAGCATTGTTTTGGCGTTATAAGCCTATGAAATTCGGCTGTTCAGCACGTACTCGGCGAAAGCCGTTTTGAGTGAAATACGCTCG
This sequence comes from Elegia similella, assembly GCA_947532085.1. Taxonomy (NCBI): domain Eukaryota; kingdom Metazoa; phylum Arthropoda; class Insecta; order Lepidoptera; family Pyralidae; genus Elegia; species Elegia similella. The sequence continues at coordinate 8,970,647 of OX383937.1, forward strand.
CGTTTCATTCAATTCGCAAAACACGTTGCCATTCTCCCTTATGGTGAGTTTACATGGCCGATACAACAATGATTCTAAGAAGTATTTTAGACTTATTCCGGTATTCAACCGGAGTAAGTCTCAATTTCGCACTGAACTCAAGTGGCTCCCTGTTCGTCGGCGCCGTGACGGGCATATCCTTTCAATGTTATACACTATCTTTTTTAACCCTACAACCCCTAATTACTTAAGAAAACTTTTTACTTTTCACAGAGATGTTCAAAATCGTCCTTTGCGTAGCGGCGAAAACCTTCGCCTTAAAATCCCCGCACATTCTACTGAGTTTTTCTCACGTTCTATCTCTGTCCAAGCTGTACTTCTTTGGAACTCACTACCACTTACTTTCCGGTGTGCTCAAACGCTTCAAATCCCAAGTAAAATCGCATTTTTTATCTTTATGATATTTTTCCAACGTAGGCTTTCTGGCTATCGCCATGACTTTCTGCTGCTTTTGTGTAGGTTGTATGTATTTATGTATGGTATTTGTGTATGTTTATTTATGCTATTGTATTTAAGTATGTTTATTGTAGGCTACTATGTCATTTGGTTTGTTTTTTCTACCCCGCACCATAATATTTCTCTCGCATTGTTTTCTTTTTCTGCATTTTTTTGCACAATTCTTATATTTTAAGTTAATATAAATTATGTTAACTGTTCCTTTTTGTGCAATAATGTATTGTAAGTCTAAAATACTTCTTATATCACGATCAACGCAAAATGGCTTAAAAGTTGTCAATTTACATACGCTATAGTCGTTGTTCAGAGTAGTCATTAATATTGTTAGTTATCCTACAGTCTAGCCTTTTTTAAAATTATATGAATAAGCATTACAATGCTTGGTTTATATTAAAATCGAAAATATGTGATGAATTTTTTTTTGCCACAGGTAGGATTTGAACCCACAAATCTTTGACACCTCTGTACAGCATTTGTACGGTTTCTTATTAGTATTATATAAGTAGGCAATGCTCTTATGTATGAATAGATTGCGAAATCCTAGAATAGGTTAACGTACTTGTTTATTCACATCCCAAGGTACTCGTAGTAGTACAGTCTACCCGGCTACCGTGTACACCTCGCGAGTTACCTACACATCGTAACCTTTCGTAACTAACCCTGTGCATGTTCAACGTGTACATGTCACCGAAAGTGTGAATTCAGTGTAAAGTGATTACGCATAGGGAATTCACTATATTTACTGAGAACAGTGGTCCACATCTAATTAAATGGAACTATTCCTACTTCAAAGGTTAAAAAGGTTTTAGGTATCATCATCAGGTCTTCTAAGTCTCCAATGCAGGAGCATGACCCTCTGTGTACTACCGGAGCCATACTTGGCCAGAGCAGACAGAGGATTTGGCCTATATTCTCCTCGCTGGCCAGACGGATTTGGAGGTCTCATTGATGTTTATGAGCTTTGTTTAGCTTGTATTTCCTGAGTCGCCTCTTACAACATCCATGGGAAGACTTGGAGTGGTCCTATTCTACTCTGCCGGAAACCACACGGCTGTTTAGGTATAAATAAATATAAATATTTATGAATACTTCCATATTCAAAATAGTAATAGGCAAGAAAAATGTAAATTTGAAATCAAATACCCAATGACGGGTACCTTTTTTGCTCACTACACAGACCTTTTCCGAACCGGGACCTGTCCCGAAGATTTTTATTACACGCGGGGAAACAAAATTTTACTTTAGTCTAGAGAGTTCAAGAACTAAAATGCGTTTAATATGATTGAAATGTCAACCTTTGTTTTATTCCTCCATCGGAGGAGCTACCACCGGGTCACCATACTCCATGGCCCACGTGGAAGTGTCTCAACCGCCTTCGAACAGGGGTGGGTCGCTGTAGGCATAACTTAGCGAGGTGGGGTTATATTGATCAAACCGAAGCTCGGTGTCAGTGTGGTCAAGTCGATCAGACTATGCTGCACCTTCTCTGGTGACCAATGTGCCCAACCAGCTGCACAATACACGACCTATACTCAGCGACGGAATGTGGTATAAGAGTTGCCACATACTGGAGGGACAAAAATTGAGTCTAAGTTATTTGAGCCAATCGACACGAAAAGAAGAAGAAAAAGAGTTATGCACTTTGAAAGGAATGCGTTATTCGTAAGAATGGAAGTATTGTAGTGAATCTGCACATGGCTTTATCCGTATAATTCAATCACAAAGTTGCTAAACAAGCTGACTCATGTCGACTGTCGAGTCGGCGCCGTATGATTACAATTGTCATAATTTTTGATTTATGTTCCCCTTAATGTTCGTTACGCCACTGTCTCGTTAATTGTAGATCTATGATTGTATTGTTGTTTGAGCAAGTTTCTGATATAAATAAATCAAAACTAGAAAGTTGCCAAATATTTTCATATTTATAAAAGTTATTAGCTGTCGCCCGCGGTTCCGCTCACGCTAATGACAATACTTTTTTCCAGAATGAACAAATTTATGAGTTATAATCGACCAACTTATAAATATACTCGCAATAGTAAAATGTAATACAAGTTTTATTGAAAACTACTGAATATACATTTACGAGCCACGTAAAGTTAAGAAAATATATAATCATGTCAGCTTTAATAATAATATTACCTAAATTAATAGCAATGTGTTCACGTTGGACGACGTTGGCGGAACGATACAAAGCTATTAGTGCCTACTGAACTCGTTTTTAGATGTTTTATTAAACCGTGAGGTTTGAACTCAAAGCTAGCATTTATAACTACGGAACCCTATACTGTGCGTAACCCGACTCGCACTTGGCCGGTTATTTATTTTATTTTATTAATAACTTCGTAATGGGTTCTGATGTTGACTTTTTTCTACTTGAAACACTTGCGCAGAAGTAGTTATATTCATTACAAGCAAGCTTTAAAATGAAATTAATAAATGCTATTTTAATTTCAACATGTTCATTATTATATTTTGCTAAATAATTTTAAAAGATACTATAAGCATACGAGTATTATCTATTGACTAGCTCCGTGGCGCAGCGGTCAACACGCCAGCTTGCGACACGGAGTGACTGGGTTCGATCCCCGGCCAGGTCAAGATGGAAAATGATCTTTTTCAGATTGGCCTGGGTCTTGGATGTGTATCTATATATGTATTTGTTATAAAATATAGTATCGTTGAGTTAGTATCCCATAATACAAGTCTCGAACTTACTTTGGGGCTAGCTCAATCTGTGTGATTTGTCCGTATATATTTATATATTTATTTATTTATTTATATATTTATTATCTGGCGAACTCCGCTGCGCAGTGGTTACATGTCAGCCCGCGACACGGGGTGCCCGGGTTCGACCCCAGTCAGGTCAAGATGGAAAATGATATATTACAGATTGACTTGGGGTCTTGGATGTTTATCTATTTATGTATTTGTTATAAAATATAGTATCGTTGAGTTAGTATCCCACAACACAAGTCTGAGTCTGTATGATTTGTCGGTATATATTTATATAAGTGCAATAACATTTCCTTATGTTGTTTAACCCATCATTCGTGGGGTAAAAAACTTTTTCACACTATACGCGTAACCGGCGACCGCTTGGGCGTTGAAGCGTTATGTTATTTTAATTAATTTTAGTAAGCGTTTGTTCATAAAAAGTAGTTTGTATTGGTGATGCTGATAATATGCAATTGATTGAATACGTTAATAGCCAAAACCTAGATTACAGATTACTAAATAATTACTACGCCTAGATGGAGAGGCGAGTAGTTTTCTTTAAAGAGAATTAAAAGACAGCAATGGATATAACTAGGTGGTAAACAGAAGGGGAGGCTTATGCCCAGCAGTGGAACCCAAATATAAGCTAATCAAAAAATATGTTATTGCTAAATGTATACCAAATTATTCTACTAACTTTAATAATATATTTATCCTTATCCTTACTAATATTTTCTTTTTTCGTTTTTTATTTTCTCTTCTGGAAATATTTCTCATTGAATTTCATGTTAATGAGTCTAAAATTCAACCAAATTGTTCGTCACAAGAATCTCATTACGTCAAGCCAGCGAAGCCCGCTGTGTCAAATCCACTAAGATTGAATGAGCCGTTTTAAGGACAGCTATTTGCAATTTGCATCACAGACGAAACTCGTCGGTATTAACAATAGAAATCGAGGTGGCTTTCGTAAGAGCTGACGTAAGGAATTGGAACTTAGTCAAGTGCGAATCGATCTCTTTGAGAATAGGATGTTTATGTCTAGTCTTATTTATATTCTTATTGGTAATTCTGTTCGGTAAATGGTTACTGTTTAAGAATATTTTTTTTTGATATTTTTTAAAATTTTTGATCATGTAGTTACTTTTGTGTTTTATTTTGCATTCACAATGCTATTTTGATATACTCATATTAAATTAAGACATATAATATGGTGAAAAAAATTCAAGCGGGCGGGATATGAACCAACGATCTTGTCTTTTTTTTATATAATACGGACAAATCACACAGATTGAGCTAGCCCCAAAGTAAGTTCGAGACTTGTGTTATGGGATACTAACTCAACGATACTATATTTTATAACAAATACATATATACACATCCAAGACCCAGGCCAATCTGAAAAAGATCATTTTTCCATCTTGACCTGGCCGGGGATCGAACCCGGTCACTCCGTGTCGCAGGCTGGCGTGTTGACCGCTGCGCCACGGAGCTAGTCAAGTCTATGTACGACATACATACATACATATAGTATAGACTTAAATTCGTTGGTTCAAATACCGCCCGCTTGAATTTTTTTCACCATATTTTATTTCTTAATTTAATAAGAATGTATGTAGGTAGTTGTTAAGTCTTCTCATACAAAAATATTGACCCAGCTTGAGGCCTGTTAAAAGCACGTACAAAGAACTTGGCAAGCATGCCTGTGCCAATAAATACATTATATATTATCTATATATCCCTTGCGTGATAGACAAAGACCCAAAGGCCACATTTAGCGTAATGGTGGGCGATAAAAGTGGAAAACGAAATCAAAATTAAGTTTATTCAATTGGAGAGCCTAATGCTCAGTTTCAGAGTTTATCTTTACTTAGCCATACAGATAAACAATTCATCATATTGCTCGTCTTTCTTTAACGGACTAGTGTGACGTCATGAACGGATATCCCAACAATGATGCATGTCGCATGCAAACTCACACGTAATTTGTTGTTATTTATGTTCGTTTCGCAAGACATTAAATCAGTGCATTATGCCGGGACGTGGGTGCATTATGACAATGTGCAAATGTGCATTGTCTGGATAGAATAGTGTTTCCGTATGAGACATTTGGATTTAGATAAGTATTTGCTTGATTTATCTACAGTAAAATGTTACTAATGAGTAAAGTAAACGCTTTTACTTATAAATTTTAAAACAATAATGTCTGACATCTTATTATTTTTCTTTTTACAATCCAACTATTATGTGCGGTTGTCACAAGATATCAGTCCCTTACGCTTCAAAAACTAGAGACATTTTTGTTTTCTTTTGAGGAATTTGTATGTAACACACGTACTGTTCCACATGGAGTCACAGACAATCTTTCAGATGAAAAAAACGGACTTCAGTCGATGAAACTAAATAACCGAGAAATTTTAATAGGACTTTAGTTTTTTCAAAATAAATAAAAATTTTTTTGCAATTTAATCTTAAATGGTAGAGTTATTGCCTAAGACACATACAAAACGAGATTCTCCGACGTTTCTAAGGGATTTTACTTTTTTATCATTATCGTAGCTATGTACTTATTTTAAGTAGCAGCAGTAGCGAGGCCTTAGTAACCTCAGCACTTAGCACTTTCACCTTAGAAACAGTAGTATATCTTTGTATAATGTTTTCTATTAGATTAACACTGCAGTACACGCGCGGGGTGAATATTCGCCCCAGACCAACGCTTTCATCAATACTTTTTTAATTACTTGAGTACGGACTGTGTCGCCTAGTGTAATCCTCGTCAAGTAAACAAGCTTCAAGGTCAGTACGTCACCGGCACTCGTCGCGGACGCTAGTGGCAAAAAAAAGGGGTGAGAAAGTGTTTGGGACGGAATTCCACCCCACGCGACTATCGGCGTTACAAAAACTCTCGTTCGATTCTGAAGTGTTTCATGTAAGTATCCGTTTTACTTTTTCTTTTATTCGAGATGTTCTCAGTTTCTATAAGACTTTTGTATATTTAGCTATGTTAATTGTGTTGTTCATTACAGATTTGTCGCCATTATGGACGAACGTCAGTAAAATATGATACGAAGCTGGTTAGAAGATGTGGAGGTTGAGAGTGATATTGCACCTAGTGATACAGAAGATAATGAAGAGGAATGAGTTGCAGAACTTAACCATGACTCTGAAACAGAGCAAGAATATGAAAGTAGCACAGAAGAGATGGAAGATAGGAGCACAGAAGAGATGGAAGATAGGAGCACAGAAGAGAGGGTAGATGTAGATAAAGATATGGAAGAAAATATTGAGGATAGCTTTTCAAGCGATGACAATATTCCTCTGAGTACTTTTTCAAACTACTACCAATCTAGAAATGGCACTCGTTGGTTCAAAACACCACCACCGTCATCAAGAACGAGATCCCACAATATTTTAGTGCAACAAATTTTTAAAATACATTTTTGTTTTTGTTTATTTAATAAACATTCAAAATTGCTGTAGGAGTAAGAATAAATAATAAATACTTTTCAGAATTTGAACGCATTTTATTTTATATTATATTTTATTTACCTAAAATCGATCAATGAAATTGGTCTGAATATTCACCCCACGCGAGTAAAATATTATAAAATTAGGGTGCGTGTACTGTAGTGTTAAACATAGTCAAGAAATTTATATCTATATACTTTATTGAATAATTGTATACATATATATACTCGTTTGTTCCGAATAGTATTGCTGCCATTCTTTGTGTAGATCACAGCTACTGTAGTTTTGCTTCAAATTAAAAACGGGTGGTGGGTTCAGGGGAGCAGCCACCGCCAAACATAAAATCATACAAATTAGCATTTGTCATATTCAAAGCTCAATTAATATTTATTTACATTCGCTAGGAAATCAAACATATAAGTTACTTTCAGATGACACTGAATTTGGCACAAATCAACTCCACAAAACGTACGGGCCTCATGTTGCGTGGGTTCAACTCGCAATTGGCTGTTTTTTACTTCTATCCAGAAATATCTTGTCATCGTTAGCAGTAAGTGACTTACCTGTTGCCTTTAAGATGTCCGGGCCGATGCAGCGTTCCCGACATTGTTGCTTACTCCTCATCCTTTGGAAAGCACTTTTGGTCGTATTCCTGAAACAAATCAAGAAGATAAGTTAATTACCATTTATTTTTTAAGTTTGGTAACGTAAGTTTAATATGCATAACTTTAGATACAGCGGTTCCAAGCAAGATTACCAAACGAACTCTATCAGATCTATGGTTTATTTTTTTTTTCATAGAAAAGTGTAAGATGTTTTGTAATGTATTATATTTAAAAAAAATAAAGATAGATGTTTAAAACAGAAATAATCATAATTTCGTGTAGATGTCACGGTCAATTGACCATGCACACCCTGGTGTCAGAGTTCTTCGGAACCGCCTCTCGGCCTCTGACGTGATTCTTTTAACGACTACCAGATTCCAGCCGGGACCAACGACTTAATGTACCTTTTGAAGCGTGGAATCATCTTCAATATCAGACAATCAGGTGATTTAAGCCTGCAATGTCCTAACCAAACTGGAAACAACTAAACAAAGTATGTTCCCGTGGGAATCGAACTCACGACCCCCGGGTCTACAGGCAAACGCCTTAACCACTGGACCACAAAAACAGAAAAAAATAAACGTGTCGACTTGATAACCTCCTTCGTTTTCTCGTCGGTTGAAAAGGACTATCACTCAGCCCCAAGTTTTTTAAGAAATATAAATTTTCCCCTGGAAAGTTTGTATTTGGTAATGTTTTTTTTTTATTCTTAATTCAAGTTACCAAACTTCGTTCAAAGAGTACGCTTATTACACAAGTATGATTAAGAGAAAAAAACTACCAACCACTCACTTAAAACAAAGTCACGTAAAACCGTAAAAAACTTCGACCAAAATGCTCTACTTTACACAATGATGAACAACAAAGCCGAATTTCAAAACCTTAGCGGAAGAAATGCTCAACAAAATTAAATTAGCACAATTTGTAAGAGCAAAATTTCACCGCACCTTGGAGTTCAATTAACACATTACTAGGGGGCTCATTAGTACTCGTACTTCACGTCTTAGATGAAAACACTTTAGATACTGCATTTAGTTGCCTGCTAACTAATATTATAAACTTATATGACCTAATAATAAAACGAATAAGTAACGTGGGTTGCGAACGCTAATGATAGGGAAGAATGGCGCAGACAAATGGAGGCTTATACCCAGCAGTGGGTGGTGGAAAGTTAACGATGATGATGATGATAACAAGTAACCATGAAAGCTACTTGATTGGTTAACTATTATATTAATAACTAGCTTTCGCCCGCGGCTCCGCCCACGTCAATGTACTTTCTCCCGGGATAAAAGGTAGCTTATGTCCCTCTCCGTACTCCAGAGAACTTCTATGCAAAATTTCATGATGATCGGTTCAGTAGTTACGGCGTGAAAGCGTAACAAACAAACAAACAAACTCACTTTCGCATTTATAATATTATAGTAAGGATAAGAGGGTTACCCTTATTATTAAATTATAAATAAAATATGATGATAAAATTCCATGCGGGCGGGGTTTGAACCAGCGACTTAGATCTATGTACGACCTACGCTCTGCCAAGTGAGGTACCGCATGATTCAACTTCGGCGTCGAAATTCTTCACCATATCCCATTCCCCTTATACGTATTAAGGCACGTCACCTAACATAACTACCCGACTTTTACAAGTGAGATATTTGATTCAACTCATTTTACAAAGCCGTGTGGTATCCGGCAGAGTAGAATAGGACCACTCCAAGTCTTCCCGTGGATGTCGTAGAAGGCGACTTAGGAAATACAAGCTAAACAAAGCTTATAAACATCTAAGACACCTCTCCAACCCGTCTGGCCAGCGTGGAGAGTGTAGGCCAAGTCCTCTGGCTGCTCTGGCCAAGTATGGCTCCGGTAGTACAGAGAGGGTCGTGCTCCTGTAGTGGAGACTAAAAAGGACCTGATGACGACGGTGACATTTTACAATGAATTTGAAAATCAACTAATGTGTAGGAAGCCATGCAATATATTTTTATTTTATTTTAATATTATTAAATATTAGTTGATTTTCAAAATCACTGTAAAATGAATTGAATTAAATACCTTCATTCATACCACTGTATGAATTATCTCTGTCTTCTCGGAAATACAAGCTAAACAAAGCTTATAAACATCTAAGAGACCTCTCCAACCCGTCTGGCCAGCGTGGAGAGTGTGGGCCAAGTCCTCTGGCTGCTCTGACCAAGTATGGCCCTAGTAGTACAGAGAAGGTCGTGCTCCTGTAGTGGAGACTAAAAAGGACCTGATGATGATACACCGTATTATAATTCAAAGTGTTAGGGGTAACCGTAACCAAAAGTGGCCGTTATTGGCATAAACGCTAAAGTTTAACGTTGTCACTTTGAACTGCAATCAGTAGCTCATACAATATAGTCAAGGTTTATACAAGGTCTATTTAAATTAAGCGCATATATTTTAAGGGATGGGTCCCATAGGTCAAAGAAATGCTTTAGTAGCAAATTTTTAGAAATCGCCACTCTAGTTTTTTTTTTGATATAAAATGTATTTTTATGAAAATCAATAAATCAGCTGTTTTGATCATCGATGTCAGTGACCTAGTATCCATAGTAGATAATAGTAAAAAGTTGTTGGCCAAGAAAGTGTTTATTTGAACACAGGGTGTTTTTTTAAAATTTTAAATGTTCAGGTCCAGATATCTCAAAAATGGAAGTCAGCCTTAAAAATATTTGCGCTTATTTTAAATTGACTTATTTATAATAACTGTAATTTTGAAAAGACATTATTTTTTCTTTACCTGAAATAAAAATAGTCTTTATGTTATGTTAGTCAATCAAGTCAAGTATCATTTATTCCTCATAAGATACTTTACATGTCATTTGATGAATGTTAACATTTATTTTACGACACATTATTGTTGATGTTAATTTACTTAAAGCTAAGTTTAGAGTCGCAACGGAGTGCAGAAGAAGCGGCAACAAACTGCACAGCGCATTTTCTCCAGACGTCAACTTACAATTTATAGTATATTACATAAAACTACATATATTTATTTGTGGAGTAGCATTACATTGTCATGTCATAATTCAAATTTAATATAATGCCAAATAACATTGAATGGATGTCAATCAAAAAAAAATACGTTCTAAATAAACCAAATTATGACATTAAGCGAGTGCCGCGCGAACGAAAATCGTCGCTACTGCGCAAGCCATTAGGCTGCGCAGAACCATTCGGCGATTAGGAAAACAAATTTTTATATTTATATCTTTATAAAAAAAAATAAGAAAAGGGGCGACCTCTGAGACGTACATATAAATATTGTCATGTGAGAATTATTGATTTAGACGTAAAAATTACAAAGTTTTCAAAGAAAAATTGCTTTTAGATATCATACCGTATATAAATATATCATTTTTAAATTTCATATGTATCTGTTTCAAATACCAACAAGGGGGCGATCTTGTTCAATGTATGATGTACTAGCTTTCGACGGCGGCTCCGCCCGCGTTAATGTCGATCCCTCGGGAATAGTATTTTTCCCGGGATAAAAGGTAGCCTATGTCCTTCTTCGCACTCCAGAGAACTTGTATGCAAAATTTCATAATGATCGGTTCAGTAGTCACTGCGTGAAAGCGTAACAAACAAACAAACAAATAAATAAATTAACAAACTCACTTTCGCATTTATAATATTAGTAAGGATTTAATTAATTCAGAGCATAGTACTAGTGATTTAAAAACACGTCAATTTTCACGTAATTTCGTGCAGTAACGTCTAAAAAAACAGATACGTTAAGAGGCTCCCGTGTCAGGCTCAGCATAATTTGTCATGTTTGTGGTGACGTAAAGCTATAAAGGAATACTAAAGGACAAAATTTATAAGCCCTTAAGTAATAGCCAATAGCTACGTAGTAAGTAAAACAAAATTCATTACCTCATATGATAGCAAGATAGTTAAATAGTTAATAGTTCTTAAAATAATGATGATGATGATAATGAAAAAAATAATAAAACCCGTCGATAGTTAGATTATTTTGCTATATAAACGGGAATTAGCACGAAACTTTTTACCATTTGTTTCCGTTGACGTTTCAATGGAGGCTGGAATACTGCGGTGTCATCTTGTGGCGGTGAAACCAATAATAAAAAGGTTCGTGCTAAGTCCCGTTTAAATACAGAATCGTGCTTTAAAGCGCGAAAGTCTAAAAAAGATTATTTGCTTTTTCAGAACTGTATCTTACTTTTTCATCTAAGATCTACATAGATACGAGATAACGCAACGCATGCGCGCGCCATTGTCTTAGTCCCAAGATAGGAAAGCTGGCACGAAGCTCGAACAATATGCAGCTTTCAGATATTACGTCCTATGAGTCATGAGCGCAAGAGATTATGCCATTCTTCGCGCGGTGAATTATGCTGAGTATTTTATAATGGCGCTAAGCAATCTTAAGAAACCCCTTTGTTGACTTAGGAAACACAAATGTACACTGAAAGGAGAATGGTAGCCGACTGTGGAAGTTTTATACACCTGTTGTTATTGCTGTATGACTAATAATCCATGTCCATACTTAATATTATTAATGCAAAAGTAACTCTGTCTGTCTGTCTTCTTTTCACGCTTCAACCATTGAACCAATTTGGATGAAATTTGATTATAAGGAGCTTGAGGCCAGGCCTCAAGCTCGCAAGGAATATGGCACCTTACATTCCGGGAAATTCTTCTGTTCCCAAGGGATCGACACTAACGCGGGCGGAGCCGCGGGCAAACGCTAGAGAGGTATATTTTGATTGAAGATTGAACCGTTAAAAAATTATCACATTAAATGCTAAATAATTTCCGTTGCTAAAATAGAATTCCTTATGTTATTTATCTTAAACAAATTTTTATTAAAAAGTGAAAATTTAAATTTTTACTCAAAACCAGCTTTAGGTTTTTTGGGTTTGTAAATAAATTCTAACAAAATGTGAGTACAATATTTTTTTTTGCATATAAAGGGGAATATAAGCTGACAATAGATTGTCTTATTAACTAGAAATGAAATCATCATCATCAGGTCTTTTAGTTTCCACTGCAGGAGCTCTATACTACCGGATATACCATATTTGGCCAGAGCAGACAGAGGATTTGGCCTACACTCTCCTCGCTGGCCAAAAATGAAATAGTAAATTTAAATTAGAAGTTATTCACTTAATACTTTTTTATCGCGTTACAAAATACGTCAATAGTAATGTCTCAAGAACAAACGTTTTTTTAAAAGATAATTAGATGCCGAGTCCACAATATTTTTCTAGTACTTTTGTGTGCCAATAACACCAAAGAAGGATATGCGAGGGAGCGCGAACATCCTCCAAAACTCTATAACATCTTATTAAGTGATTTAATGTAAATATTTATTCATCGCGAAAACATGAAATAGAGTCATATTTTTTTTATATCTTCTTAATCTTGACTCTTGTTTGGTTAATTAGTGACAATGTACCTACATTCTATATATGCAGAACTCAACACGAACGAGTCATAGGTTAAAATAAAATTTAGATCGTGATACCAGTCCCAAATAGATTGTCTTTAGATGAATTGTATGGCTTTTAATGCTTTCCGCCCATTACACAAATACATATTGAGGTCACAGTAAATTTTATAGTCATATAATACTAGTTGAGCCGTTAACATTATGGAACACCTGTTTTCCTAGGTAGAGAATATTACAGTTGCAAACTACAAAAATATTACGCATACATAAATGCTACCTTCGTTAACTTCACAGTTACTGGTTAAATATGCATTTATATTTATTTTATCATGTAATATATTTATCGTTAAGGTCTTTCCCTGTACTAAAAAGACTTACCATTCCCTCAAGGTTTATTAAATAACGAATTTAATATAATTGTAACCATGGCACAGGATGCCAGTAGATTACCACAAAAGTATTTTAATTATTTACGTTACTTACAGCTTGCTTACTTCCCGCCAAGACTTTACAAGTCAGCTGAGTTAAGGGGCGAAAATCTTAGTAATTTTTGACGTAAAACGTCTTTAAAGCTACTATACACGGGGTAAAATGTCAGAAATCGGACCGTAACGTAAGGAATTGGCCTATATCGTCTGACATGGGTAAGTAATATAACATATAAACACAAAATATATATCATTTAAGATAAATATCAACGAAACATATAATTTTGGTTAGTATAATTATCAAGTAAGATAAAAATCGAAAGAAATAACTTTAAAAAAACTAAAATCTTTAATTATAACAATCATTCAACATATCAAACCTTTATTATACCGTTTTATTATTATAAACTTTAAAATATCGATTAGTTGTTATGTATAATAAACTTTATATATACATATTAGTACGGATAATAATCATTGGTTACGAATTAATTGGTAGAAGATTCTCAATAAACCTAATAATTAAATTTAAAAAAAAACCTAGCATCTCAAACAATTTTATTTTACGAGTTTCTTCCATATCTCCAAAGTTCTCCATTATATCTTCACCAAATTAAAATGGGAAAAACTTAGTAGTAAAGGCTTTTAAATAAAAAAGAAATATCAAAATCGGTTTACAATTGGCGAAGATATCGTGTAACAAACATACATAAAAAAAGAAACATACAGTCAAATTGATAACCTCCTCCTTTTTTGAAGCCGTTTAATAAATTATCTTATTTATTTTTATAGAACGCCTAGCCGAAAATTAATAGCAATTAATAGATCTCCTAAACGCAAAAAAATATTAATGAAACAAGAAAAGATAACATTATATTAAAACGAAGATCTGAATATTACAAGTGTGAATTTCTTCTCTAATATAAGTAAAAAAAAAATTTAAAAATAGGTATACTAAAAAATAAATAAAGACATTGTGATATTTATTTTTAACTTTGTTCTAATATTAACATACAATAAAATATTTTAAAAATTATATTTCTACTTTAAAAAAAATGTGATACATACAAAATGCGCGCGCATTTTGTATGTATCACAATTTTTTTATTTATATTATACTTTGCTAATATTTACATACAATAAAATATTGTAAAAGTTATATTTCTAATTTAAAAAAATTGTGATACATACAAAATGCGCTCGCATTTTGTATGTATCACAATTTTTTATTTATATTATACTTTGCTAATATTTACATACAATAAAATATTGTAAAAGTTATTTTTATACTTTAAAAAAAATTGTGATACATACAAAATGCGCACGCATTTTGTATGTATCACAATTTTTTTATTTATATTACACTTTGTCCTAATATTTACATACAATAACATATTGTAAAAATTATCTTTCTACTTTTAAAAAAATTGTGATACATACAAAATGCGCGCGCATTTTGTATGTATCACAATTTTTTTAAGTATTACATACTTTGTCTTAATATTTACATGCAATAAAATATTGTAATAAGTTCTTTTGTTTGTTATAGTTTTTTGTAATCCTATGAAGTTAATAACTTCTTGTATTACTTTCCGTTTGCTTTACTGATGAAATTGATTACCTATTATTAGTTATTCGATAGTCTGTTTGAATGATGCACCTTTTGCTGGCTACTACGATTTTTTTACAAGAAAATGAAGTTTATGAGCTTGCGCAAATATGACTTATTTCGTAGGTATTACTGAAATAATTTAAATTCGCAAAATAGACATGAGTCTATATATTCTATACATATAATAAAACAGTAAAAATATTTTGTCTGTACATTTAGAATTTTTGCCTGAAATGGATAGAGGGACACTTAAAAAGAATAATAGAAAGGAAAAAAATTTTTTTGAACTTTTTGTCTGTCTGTCTGTCTGTCTGTATGTATGATCACGATTATCTCCGAAAATACTGAACCGATTTACTTCAAACTTTCACCAATTGCTTTGTTTTAATTCAGCATCTAAAGTTTGTTTCATCAAAATCAGTTCATAAAAAAAAAAGTTATCGTCATTTGAATGAACTCAAGGTATTAGTTTGCCTGCAAATATACACGGTGGATTTTTTATCGTTTTGGACCCTTAAAGGGGTGACTCAGACCATCAAAATGAACAACATTTCCTATGGGAACAATGCTGGGAAAAAAAACGACATTCCCATACAAACTTGCCGGGCGGCGGTACTCTTTTTTAAGGAAATGACGTATTTTTTTTTAGTTCCCAGCATTGGTCCCATAGAAAAAGGTGTTCATATTGATGACTTGAGTCACCCCTTTAGGGTCCAAACTGTTCCTGAGGAACGGACACTAACGGCGGCGGCGTAGCCGTGGGCAAACGGCAAACCAACCGAAACTGCTGCGCCTAGAAACGCCTGAAATTTGGTACAGGGGTTCTTTTAATGATGTGAGTGAGCGCTAAGTAAGGATTTTTAAGTAATTTAACTTCTAAAGGGGTAAAATTTATATGGAATTTCCTCATTTCTGGACTTAGAAGTATAAATAATATCCATACTTCCATACTAATATTAATATTATAAATGCGAAAGTAACTCTGTCTGTCGTTTTTTTACGCTTCAACCATTGAACTGATTTGGATGAAATTTGGTATGGAGGTGTGAGGCCCGAGGAAGGACAGAGGGTATGTTTGATTCCGGGAAATTCTACTGTTCCCGAGGGATCGACACTAACGCGGGCGGAGCCGCGGGCAACAGCTAGTTTTTAATAAGTATACATTTTATAGATTTTGATTCATATTTATTTTAAGTACTATACTTTTTGAATGGTATACATTTTGGCAGGTATACTGCACAAGTTGTATAACAGGTGATATTTAGTATACATAAACGTTATAAAAAATGAGTTTATGCTTTTCGTATTGAAAATATTATGAATGTTATAGCTTTTAAGAATATAATCAGTAATGATTATGTCAAGTTAACATTATATCTTTTGAACTTTATTGAAATGAAAATATATAATTTGTTATTATATCAATCAATACGCACCCGTCTGACATTAATAACTAGAAAACTATTCATCGTAGAAACATGATTTTAGTGACATTATTTAGCGTATAAAGTCAGCGTAAAGACTCTCCTAAATATACCTTTACCGTCGTTAGCACTACGAAATCTCTATCGGACAATTGGTAGCACTGCCGGGGTCGTTTCGATATTGTACCGACGAAAGGGCGTTAGATCAGTTCCTGTTGTCGTAGCACCACTTTCTGGTGCATTCCGTTTTAAAAGGAATTGGTTGTCTGTAAGGTCGGTTTACGGACGATAATTATACGTGACAATGGTGGAAGATAGATGCGTCACAAGCCGTATGCTTAGGCCTATCGTGCCTCTCTATCGCTTGCACTTTTTCGTGCGTTCATCGATTTAAAAGACATTATCACGTCGAATGACCACCAATATGTAAACCATGATCAAAATCTGTTCAGGCGTAATAAATATACAAACATCCAAACTCAAATTTAATTTATGTATAGCATTGGACTCTGTTGACTGAAGAGCCCGTAGGCTCATAAACAACGACGTGGTCTCAAATAGGAAATTGCAATCCCTGGAGCATCGTCGTAAAGTCGCTTGCCTATCGGTATTTTATAGGATCCATTTTGGAGAGTGTGTGAAAGCGCTCTTTGAGCTAGTTGAACCATCACCATTCCTCCATCGGACTACGAGGCGCAGACAGAAATTTCACCCTTTTATCGTTGGAATACCAAAGAGTCGAACTAAACGCTTTGACGGTTCCTTTTTGGTTCGAGTAGCCAAGGTGTGGAATGAACTGCCTGCGTCTCTATTCCCAGACTAGTACAGTCCCGGGATATTCAAAAGTAGAATAAATGGGTATCTCTTGGATAAGCATGTAACATCCTCGTCTTTATCGTCACTAACCATCAGGTGAGATAGGAGACAAATGCCTAATCCAATATTTAGGAAAAAATAAAAAAAATATAAGGTATTAAGAATTTCGTTGTAACCCTGGCACGGGACGCAAGTAGATTGCCACAAAGCTAAGCTATGTTAAGTCTCAGTTAGGCAAGCAATTAAGGTTGCGCAACACTTCTGTAATTGTGAGTGTTAAACGTAGCTAGCACGTGGCTGAGGCCAGATGAATAAAGATAATAGAAGGTATAATTGTTTCACTAAGTTATATTAATTAATTGATTGACAGTACCTTGCACCTCTACGTATTATGTTTTCTCATGTTTGTACACATGTAACACATTTAAATTACATTACATACAGTGCCGGCGTCAGCATTACTGGCGTCCTGGGCGAGATTTCTACGAGCGCCCCTTCTTATTGGGGAGAGGGGGATGCAATGCGATTGAATCACACTGCACTGCGTCCTCTACCCTTGCTTGTTTGTTTGTTTTTGTGTGTGTAAGTGGTCAACACTGGTGTCAGTTTTTTCAAGCTGCCTAATGTTATCTGACATAGCTTAACGACTGCCATCAATGATGACAGCCGGGACCTTTCTGCCGCATCGGCCTAACGGCTAAAAGTGCTTTCCTTGTTTGGTGGGGACGCCCCTTCCGTATCAAGCGCCCTGGGCGGTCGCCCAAGCGCGCCCTACCCTAACGCCGCTACTGATTACATACTATCAAGTCTTTTTCCTCTGCGGGGTAGACAGAACCCAGGTCGTTAAGACTTAAAAGGCACGTTTAACATGTTGGTGGAAGTTAGATGGAAAACGGCATAAAAATAGTGATGGGTTGGAACCAATCATCATGAAATTTTTGCATACAAGTTCTCTGGAGTACCGAGAAAGACATAGGCTACTTTTTATCCCGGGAAAAAGTACTATTCCCGAGGGATCGATTTTGACGCGGGCGGAGCCGCGGGCGAAAGCTAGTATTTAATAAAACCGTAATAAGTGATTTAATTTAAGCACTGCTTAAAATTTTCACGGTGTTATCTATTGCCGTTATACCAACAAATAATAAAAATAAAATATTTTTTTATTATGGGGTGGCATAATATCAAAATGTTATATCATGAATGTGGTTTGAGCTTTGTAGTTAAATATTGTGTGATGGTACAAAACCTCTGTGATTCGAAGTCGCACTTGGCCGGTTTTATTTAATCATCATCATCATCATTTCGAGTAGGTGACACGGTCAATTGACCATGCACCCATGCACACCCTCCACAGCACGGAATCATCTTAATTATTAGTTCTACTCCGCTATCATTATCATGCATGCACACCCTGGTGTCAGAGTTCTTTGGAAACGCCTCTCGGCCTCTGACGTGGTTCATTTAGCGACTGCCAGATGGCAGCCGGGACCAACGGCTTAACGTGCCTTCTGAAGCACGGGATCATCTCAATTATTAGACAATCAGGTGATTTGATTGAATGAGGCATTGTCTTAACCAAACTGGAAACAACTAAACAAAGTATGCTTCCCGTGGGAATCGAACCGACGATCCGGGTCTACAGGTAAACGCCTTAACCACTGGACCACGGAGGCAATTATTAAACATGATTTGCTGCATTCTTATTTACAATTTTCCTATTTTAATTCTCTGATTTTAAATTACATGTTATGTAAAATGTTCGGTCCTCTTCAATTTATGTTTGTCAAACAATTTTACGCCCAAATATTTAATGACAAAGGGATGGAATGTGGATGGATGGATCCGACGGAATGTTCGCATGGCTTTTTGTAGTGTATTTTTAAAACTTTTGCTCAAATTTTTTTGGAAATATTATTTATTTCATTTCAGACTTTCTATCTGGATACCAAATTGGGACCGCAAGTACAACGTGACTTTTGAAGCATAAAATTTATATTTTCCATGCTCAAGCTTTTTTATTCGATGCATGTGACGAATTAACTTATATATATATGTAAACAAAAGTGCTTAACTTAAAAAAAAGTTTCTACTAATTTAAAGTCTATACTATTTGCTAAATCTACCCGCCAGCAGAACTAGTAGTCTAAATTATTTAACAAGAAGATAATTATAAATAACAAATATTATGTAGTACATGAAAACATAAAACGTAAAGTATTATTTAGATTATATGACATGGAGTGCTACTTTAGAAACGATGCCGATCGTAAACGAGTGATTTTTCCATATTTAATATATATATTACATAATTCGCAAGAATTATGTAAATAAGTTTGGAATTTACATAATAAAATTGCGAAGGTATTCAAATAATTAAAAACAATGACTCCAAAAATCGAAATCACTGTTGGCGGACTATGTCACACAGAGAAATTACAAACCCGTCAGTATGACGGGGAAAAACAGGTATCTTCATTTTTTCGTAGCACGCTTCGTGCGGGCAGCAGGCACCGCCTTGGATAACGCAGAAGATCATTCGAGATTCAGATTCGATCGCACTGGCGATGTAACTGAGGCGCGAGGAACTGAGTTACATACTATAGGAATAAACTGAGAAGTGAAACAGTTTTTTCGGACCTTCCTTTGCTAGATCCTATAGCATCTAAATGAAGTCATTGGTCCTGGAGAGGAGAGAAGTTGCCTGCAATAGTATTCATTTCGTTATATTAAAAGGCAACAAAAATAATTAAAACCAATATGAGCGACCAACAGACATGACAGGGAAAAGTTGAGTAACTACAGACACTATGAATGAAGGTTGTCAATTAAAAATGCTCTACAACACTCGTGACCGTGTTACATCACTAATGACCTGTGATCTCTATTCGTCCATGATCGGGAGAGAGTTAACAATTGATGATTAAATGATCGGTTTTTAGTAGCCGAGGGCTGAACGTGACGAACTGTTAATGTAACAATCATAATATATGCCTATCAGTTTGTATTTGAAGTACTTTTATTTATTTAGAAACTATTTTTACGACTACGGATCCGCTCGCTTTAATGTCGTTCACTCCCTCGGAAACAGTAGTTTGTTCGGAGTCTTTCGGTCCGATGTCCAAGTCCGATGTCTTTCCAGATAACGCGAATGCTAATTATCACGATAATCCAACAAACGAACAAATCAATTATATATATAATAGTTAGTAATAGTAATAATATAAAATAGTTAGGAATAGGGTAGGATGATGTGTGTCTACTTCTTTGAACAACTGCGTGTACACCAGAGTGTAACGCCAGATTTCTTACTGTATCATAAAAAATGCAAAACCAGGAAGGCGGCAGGTCGTAAAAACATTGACAAATCTATTTACAGCATGAATAATAAAACTAGTTTGCTTACATAGTAACGGGGCAAGGATCCGATAACATCACCGCCGACGATGCTTAAAGGCTCATTATCTTTCTCTTTAAAAGTCGTTATAGATAGTAATAAATGGTTATATTCTTAATTTATCTTCTTATATTTATATGGTAATGTTTATGTAATTATTAATTTTCTGCGCCACTAATATTCCTATCGCTTACTTTATTACTAATTTAATTAATATTTTGCCTGTAAGCGATTGCTTGAGAGATACGCGCTTTATAGCCGCAGCTGTTATAATATTATCTATGTATTGATGATAAATAAAACTTAATAAAATTGGATTAAAACTAAAAGCTAAAGAGCTTTTAATGTTATTAATATAGGAATAACGGGTTACTCACGTACAAAGTTACCTAGAGGCCGACATGTTTTAACCAATCCGGAGGTCTTCCTCAGGGCGAATGTGAACTGAAACGCGCACAAGAATCTCTCACAATTCGCACTGAGAATGTGAATGCGAGACCTCCGGATAAGGTTGAAACATGACGGCCTATAGCTGTCATTGTACGCTAGTAATCCGTTTTTCGCAAATCTATATTTCCATACTAATATTATAAATGCGCGCCGTGTGGTACTCGGCAGAGTAGACTAGGACCACTCCAAGTCTTCCAGTGGATGTCGTAGAAAGCGACTTAGGAAATACAAGCTTAACAAAGCTTATAAACATCTAAGAGACCTCTCCAACCCATCTGGCCAGCGTAGAGAGTGTAGGCCAAGTTCTCTGGCTGCTATGGCCAAGTATGTCTCTAGTAGTACAGAGAGGGTCATGCTCCTGTAGTGGAGAATATAAAGACCTGATGATGATTATAAAATGCGAAAATAACTATGTCTGTATGATATATTCACGCTTCAACCATTGAACTAATATGAGTGAAATAGGGTTTTATTGTACTTTTTTTTGTACTGTTGGAAATTATACTGTTCTCTAGGAAACGACATTGACGCGGGCGGAGTCGCGGGCAATACCTGGTTAACAATATTATTATCTTGCGTTAGCTTTTAATGCGTTATTAAAGTATATATGCTCTTCCATGCTGGTCTGGGAGAAAAGAAAAAACGTAGAATATACCGGCTTCTTCTCTTTCCGCGCAGATCGTAAAAGCCGATCGAGGGAATGGGTAAAATCAAAGGAATACTGTTAATAGGCGATACGGCTAGCAACCCATCACTATTGTGATTCCGTTTTCCACCAAATGCCTACAATATGCCAAACGAGGCATTTAGATCTTATAGACCTAGACGCTGTCTATCTCGCAAAGAAAAAGACGTGATACTTTGTATGTATGTAAGTATCCTTTTTAAGAAAAAGTTGCACACTTTTCTCTTTGATGTTGAGTTAGCAGATTAATTCATCCTTTCCTTCTAATTTGTGTATGTCTATATTTGTATATATTTATTATACTTATATGTATTAATATTTATGAAGTATTTATATTTAAACTGTTTATGTATATATGACTTCCATCCTTACTAAATTTGTACTTTATTATATCTTTTTTTTTATCACACTTTACCTACTTTTTTATCTGTTTTTCTTCTCAAGGTTGACTGGGAGAGAATGCTTTTAGCATTAAGTCCACCTACTGTAGCTCCAGCCGTGTGGTATCCGGCAGAGTAGAATAGGACCACTCCAAGTCTTCCCGTGGATGTCGTAGGAGGGCGACTTATAAAATACAAGCTAAACAAAGCTTATAAACATCTGAGAGACCTCTCCCACCCGTCTGGCCAGCGTGGAGAGTGTAGGCCAAGTCCTCTGGCTGCTCTGGCCAAGTATGGCTCTGGTAGTACAGAGAGGGTCGTGCTCCTGTAATGGAGACTAAAAAGGACCTGATGATGATAATGATGACTGTAGCTCCAAAGGCTCAAAAAGTTTTTAAATAAAATAATAAAATATATTTAAACTTATCCGTACAAATAACTTAAATAAACATAACAGGTTCAGCAAAAGTTTATCTGACAACGAAACGGCTAAATAACGTGACCAAGATTACGTTGTACTCTGTACGTGTAGATTAAAAATTGGGTGTGCCTTAAGCTTTTTGCGTTTGAATAGGCGTAAGGTATTACGAGATGCAAGATAAGCTGGCAAGTCGACAAAATTAAATTTTTGAATGGCCAAGGAAAACGATGTGTGCATTGAAATATGTTTATGGAACTGACAATGGTAAGTCTTGATTATTTTTTTGGTTACCAAACGTATTTTTGTTCCATTGGTCCCATAGGTAAAGTTGTTCATATTGACGGCTGAATCACCCTTTTAAGGGTCCAAAACGATCAACATTTCACCATGTAGTTTAGTTTGAAAAGTTTTTTTTAAGTAGTTTCTTCTTCAATTTGATGATGTCTATCAGGATTGATATCATAGTAGATTTTAATATATTTAAAATTTCAATATGTGCCTTATAAAATATATAAAACATACCTACTCAGTTTTCAAAATGATCACTAATACGCCTTACCTTAGAAAAAAAACCGACTTCAACCAAACTACTAAATCGACTTTTATGAACTATAAATAGGACCAAGTGTATCCTTTCAAACAGAAATTGCATTTTCCTAATCGGTCTAGGCGTCTTTTAGTAATCGGTGAACGTACAGTCAGGGACAGAGATACCTCACCAGGTCCTCTACCTATATCTTGAATTTTCTCTTAATATATAAATAATAATAAATATATAAATAATAACATGAAAATGTATATTAAGAAACCTCAGAACAATAACTAAAGCATAGAAACCGTGTTAAAATAACAACAAAATACAATATTCTACACTGTTTTTACTTATGGCATTGTTAAAGCATCAGAAAGAGATGCATATACAATGCCATTTGCGTAAATGTGCAGGTTGTCCTGGGGTACTGATGTGATCAGGGTTGTACTATATCGATGAAATATATTTATCGACTAAATGTTTCGTCCTAAGAAAGTCATAAATGTACTCTACTCTGATTGTATCGATTCGTTAAATGAGTACGATTCATAAAAAAAAAAACAACTAGTTGCACTCCAGGAGTGCCGGCAGAAGTGAAAACTCGCCTTTGCGGCATACTCAGGTCCGTGTCCTTCTTACGAATTTTCGATCAATTCACGTGTCCTGACGCGAGTTTTCTATTTTACCCATCCCAAAAAGTGCACAAAGCCGCTAAAGAGGCTTTTACTTTAAAAGTTACGTCAAGATACACCTAAATAACTCCTAATCGCATGGCGCCGCTTGGCTTCATCTGATAAATAGGTAAAAAAAATCCATACATTACCCACCGCGCGTCTACTGTCTACTGCTGGTCATTAGGCCTTACCCAGTATTGGTCGAACGGCAGAATACCTAATATGATGTCAATCATATTTTCGATTATTTCGAAATTCAAACAGTGCCTACTTACCTACCTTACCTATGAATGCGCAAAAAACCCAATGCATTCGATTTACAGTCCCCAATGTGAGGCAGTCCAACGTTGACATACTAGTTGAAGGTAAAATAGACTTTGTAAATGATACCACCTTCTTAGGAATCACAATAGACTCTAAATTGCAATGGGGCGCTCATGTATCAAAAGGTAATATAAGGTCAGATATATTTTTCACTTGATCAATGGGCCATTCAGCATATTCCAAAACCATCTAAAGCTTTTCCCAGCTAGCTTTGAGGAACAGTCAGTAAAGGAAACATAATCAGGTAGGTAAAGAGAAACACATAATACGAAGTGATATTTTTTATTTTATAAAACTTTTACACTAGGGTAAAAAAGTGCCAGTGTGTTATTTGTGAAAAATTCACAGTGTTGGTAATAGAAAAACAAGAGGTGAAGAAAAACAAGAGATTACTTTACCCACTTTCATTACTGTCCAAAATAAAATATGTTTTTCATAATTTTAAATATAAATAATAAAACTGTTTCCGTAAACTTTCTTATTACCATTGATTTATAATTCGGCAAATATAAATGTAGGTAAAGCATCGTGTTTCAATTGCTTCCATTTAATTTTATATTCGAAATTAATGTATCGGCACGGCAGTAAAATATTTTGAACAAATTCGAGTATGTATGACATTTTATGTCCAATATGTCGCTTGAAAGTTCCTCGGATCCACACCTTTTTATCCTTTTACTTCAGGGAGCTGCAATAAAATTTCAACAATAATTTTCTTCATATTAGTAAAAATCGATTCTTTTTAGGGTTCCGTACCCAAAGGATAAAAACAGGACCCTACTAATATGACTCCGATATCCATCTGTCTGTCACCAGGCTGTATCTCATGAACCGTGATAGTGAGACAGTTGAAATATTACAAACAAAAATTTCGGGCGTTTTTATAGCTTACGCCCACGGCTCCGCTCGCGTTAATGTCTATCCCCGATAACAGTACCTTATTCTGAGATGTAATTTATGTCTATGTTCTTTTCCGTACTCCAGAGATCGTGCAATGGTGATGATGATGATGCAAAATTTCATGATGATCGGTTCAGAAGTTACGGCGTGGAAGCGTAACAAACAAACTCACTTTCACATTTATAATATTATATGTAAGGATGGTACGGAACCCTTCGTGCGCGAGTCCGACTCACACTTTGCTGGTTGTTTAATTACCATGATGGTTCAATTTGTTACATTACTATTGCATGGCTCAACATTAACAAAAATATCCCTGATAGCAAGACCGTCATAAAAAATATCGATATACTCGTAGATACGTGATTTTACCACATCACTAGCAAAAAAAACTAACCTAATTTGAAATAAGGAAAAAACGATAATTTTAAGCAAAATACCTATAAAAGTTGTCATTTATACAATACGTTATATAATTGACAATATTATTGTTGTATTTTGAGGTATTTTGGGTTTTAATTATGCACTTTTAACTGAAAAACTTACCGAAGAAAATTATGTTTTACACAATTTATTTCTGTTCGTCCTGAATGGGATTTACATCGCTCCATTGCACAAGACATTGTTTAGTATAATGGTCATTTGATAACGCACCAACCCAACACCGGTTAATACTTTTTTCCGTGAGAATTTTAGCACAATCCTATATTTAATTTGCAGACATCACAATTCCGCCGCAATGTTTTTGTCGATATATAACCCGATCAAATCGGCAAGATGCTAATATTACAGACGTTGAACTGTAATAAGTTATTTTGAATTTAGTCGGATTTAATTGGAGTCCAATGGAGTCCATTGACATTTCAAGTCGGGACAACCATGAAAATAATAGAAACTGACTGAAGTTTTTGTCTCATTCTGTCATAAGCGAAAGCTCATAAGAAAAATACAGTGTCAACTATCTGTTTTCAGTTTCTATTTTTATGCGGCTTCTATGTATATTATTCTTCTGAGTAAGAAACAGTTCATTAAAATCTTTCTGTATATACATTTTCATGTTGTTATAGTTATAGTTTAAGAGAAATTTCAGCCTGGTCAGTTATCTTTGTCCCTGACTGTACATACAACAATAAAAAAAAGATTTCGACTACTTAATAACCTCCATCTTTTTGAAAGTTGGTCAAAAATTGCTTTCAAACGTCGATTTTTTTTATAGTGAGAAACGTAAAATGAATTTTCCTTTAAGATGAATTGAACTTCAATTGAAACGATCTAACGAACAAAAAATATTTGAAAAATTTCTTCGCCTCCACACATTTACTATAAATATCGTCATTTTTATTTCCTTTTGTGTCAATATGTCTATTCTTTGCCTATAAATTTTGACTCCGTGGTCATAATTCTTAAGCCCACAGTACAACAGTTTTGTTAATTATAATTGTTCTGAGTTATGTTTCGCCTGCAGACATTTCTATGTAGCTACTCGTAAAATTTAAGTAAACAAGGCAATGAGTAATTTTAATGACTTTTTCACAATATTCTACTGTCAAGCAACTGTAAAATAGTAATTACTTAAAATAGCTATAATTGCTCATTGTGGACTTAAAAGCTTCCTCTTGAAGTCACACTTACATATATCCATCACCTTCATTTACATACCTCTTGTCTTTCTTCTATTGTTATTGTTTGTTTATATTAATTGCTTTCCTAGTAAGTTAATTTTCTTTCCTTCTATAATAAATAAAGACTGGTTTACGCCATACCAATTTACTGTTTCTCATTTTCTCAGTTATTGACACGTAGGTAGTAACTTTTGTACTGTATCATTCATTCCATTCTTTAGCCTATTCTATATAATAACTCTTCTAATGTACGTCTTTTTGTACGGCACAACAAAATCGCTTAGTCTAAATTGTCTTTAAGACAGAGGTAATAGAAGCGAAGTTGCTACAAATTTGGATACTTAGCTTAATATGCTGTAGTCTGTACTTAAAATCGTTTGATAAAAATTATTTAACAATTCCTATAGAATGTGCTATCGAGCAAATCCATCAATTTACCGATGAATGCGTATTTTAAAATGGAATTCATAAATATTCAGGTGAGTTCAAACCAATTGGATACGGCCATAAAATATGTATTAGTTCCATAAAAGGAAGGAATAAGGGAGACGGACGGACTACGGTATATTTGCCTGAAATTCTCCTAACTTTAATATCTAGATAGACAATCTAAACTAGAAAATAACTTTAATGTGATTCGATGATATTCTTATCAATTTTATTCATATATGACATTTAGTTATTGGCATATTTTATACATTAAGGGAAGAATTACGATTAAAGATTTAAAAATAAAAATTTTCTTATTCATACTAGATGATACGAAAGAGATAGATCCCGATTATTGATCATCACAAACTCGGGCGGTAGTTCGTGTAAACGCTAAGGTTCAGAACTTTTTTACTTTTAGATGAAAATTTATATGAATATAATTTCTAGTTCAACGGTAGGCAACAAGCGGACCACGGTCCGAATCCAGACCACGGATGGATGATCCTCGGACCAGTCAACTTCGTTTATTTTCTTTTTTTTTTTACTGAATATTGATATAGGCATTTGTCTCACATCTCACTTGATGGTAAGTGACGATGAAGATGAGGTTATTACATGCCTGTCCAAGAGATTTTAATTTTTAGAAAGTCTCATTTAATTCAACTAAACTCGTCGTATATTTGTCAAATATTTCACAAAAATGAATATTTCTTTGAGTTCACTAAGCATAATCTGTTTCCATCATCAGACCAAAACGAGTTCAAAACCGTTGTGTATTCCTTGCTATGTTAAGTTGGGTCCTATTTTGTGCTATGTTATTACTTAATTAGAAAACAAAATACCACACTCAGGTTCTATGGACCTAGATTTTTTTTCATTCTTTTATTCACCTAAACGCTAAACGTAGCCTTAGGTCACATTCTTGGCCTAGGCTTTGTTTACCCCTAGGCTTTGTAACAGATAAAAACGTGATGGGTAGTATTTAAGTATTTTTATATACAATTGACATTCTTATACTCGTATAGTATTCTCTCGTGCCATGTCGATCTCGCTAAAATTTATAGCATTTGAGAACATACGACGTCTGCTGTGTAACAGAAATGGCTGCAGAAAATCTAATTTAGAGCAGCTTTTAATCCAACTGAGCTTTAAGAAGTCAAATATGTTATCTAAAGCCACATCTAAATGCAAATTGCGATATAATCGCTCGATAAATCAGTGCTCAATTCATCGGTCCTAACTAATTGAATTGATTATCAATTCGCGATTGTGTTTTTCAATTAAATTTGGAGTTCAACTTCTTACTTATTTTAAAGTCTGTGTTTTCGTTTACTTATCAAATGTGCAGTGTGAAAATGTATGGCGAAGCTAGGAAATGTGTGTAGCGAGATATTTTTGTTTAACAAGCAATGTCAAACACTATCCCCCGACCGTTTCTACTGTCTAAGCAAAGGAACGAAATTAAACCAATTCTGTTGGTGACTTTTTTTCTGACTACTCAACATGTCTTTGGTAGAAGTGGTATCCTTAATAAGTTTCAATTGTATACCGTATTACAGCTTTAGATATCTCTCATGGGACAACAGAGCCGTATAGGTCTATGGAGTAGAAGAAAACTTAATTTAAATTATTTTTTTGAAGTTAAAACTTCTTTAGTGGCTTTGTGCACTTTTTGGGATGGGTAAAAAATGTTAAACTCGCATGACCTGATCGAAAATTCGTAAGACGGACACGTGTCCTGAGACTGCCGCAAAGGCGAGTTTTGCAATTCTGCCGGCACTCCCGGAGTGCAACCCGTGTTTTTTGCATGGAGTAGTTTGGGAATAACCCGTCGCAAGACCAAAATAAACAATAACCAAGAGCTTGATATTGCAATTTATTCTTCAGATTTTTGCCTACAGCTTGACCGACTTTACTTTTTGGTCCGCAAGAGAGAAGAAAGAGCTGATATATCCTGTGTTTGTCGTCATGATTTATAAATAAAAAATTGGTTTCTTCAACGGCTTTTTAAGAAAAAGAGGTGGTACATTCTGCTATAATTTCTTGTCGCAGACTAACAGGAAGGCATCTGTGTTTAAAGCTCATGGATTCTAACCAAGTGAGGCATGAACGATTAACATTTTGTAATCGGCAACTTGTTTGTTACCACAACCATTGTAAAACAAATTTATTGGTAGTACTTTCGCAACAACCAGTTTTTGCGATGAAGATAACGGACGCGTGCCTTTGTACCGCCTACAAAACAAGTAAGATGAACAAATATTGAAACTCATAGTCGCAACTATAAAAGAATGGTTTTTATTGTGTTATCAAGATGTTGAAAGTCATTTATAAGACTTATATTCTTTTAAACTTCAATATTAAACCTATTATTTATTAGAATTATAAAAGTTAAAACCCAGGACAAGAATATTAATTGACCATTCCTGTTTTTTATCATCCTCTTTTCAATTAAATTACTAGATCTTAGGTTTCCGGCAGAGTAGAATAGGACCACTCCAAGTCTTCCCATGGATGTCGTAAGAGGCGACTTAGGAAATACAAGCTTAAACAAGCTCATAAACAATACATCAATGAGACCTCTCCAACCAGTCTGGCCAGCGAGGAGAGTGTAGGCCAAATCCTGTCTGCTCTTGCCAAGTATGGCTCCGACAGTACAGAGAGGGTCATGCTCCTGCAGTGGAGACTAAAAAGACCTGAAGATGATGACTAGATCTAATCCAATCTTCAAATAAGTAAGGCGGCAACTCATATTTTAGAACAGTACAAGTTATTAATTATACGTAACATTTAATGAAGCTTTACCGTATGTTTTAAGAATCAAAGAGCAATAGTCTCGGCGGCCATCATTAGATAGCTGATGTTCTACGCATTTTCCAAGTATATTAAAAAAGAGCTTAAAACTTTTAAAATTAGTCATAATCATACACTAAAGAGTCATGTTAGGTTGCTTCACATAACAGTTTCTCAAACTTTTAGTCCTCGTATATTATTTTTCAAGCCTGAACAAACTTCTAAAATGCTGTCTCAAAATTACCAACCTAAAAGAAACGCCTTAAGCGTTAGTAGGTACTTCGTGTTTCTCGCTCTCATGTTCAAAAACGGAACATTGCAAGTTTGTGTGCCAAGAAAAGGATTCCGTACCCAGAGGATAAAAACGGGACCCTATTAATTTCGCTGTGCTGTCTGTCTGTCTGTCTGTCTGTCACCAGGCTGTATCTCATGAACCGTGATAGTAAGGCAAACTGAAATTTTTACAGATGATGTATTTCTGTTGCCACTATAACAACATACACAAAAAATAGAATAAAATAAATATTTAAGGGGGCTCCCATACAACAAACGTGATTTTATTTCCTTTTTTTGCTCGATATTGATAACCGCAACAGGTAGACACTTGAAATATTCACAGAATATTTAGTTATATATTCACTTCAAAGATAAATAATGAAATAATGAAATAAAAATAAACTTAATATTAAAGAGGGGTTCCATACAATCTGTTTTATGCCGTATTTTTGCGAATCTGACTCGCACTAAGCCGGTTTTTTAATTTTTAAGATTAAGACGCGGATCCTCAGATACACGCGAAACAATTTTAGGAACCCTCTTTTACATTATCTATGACTATTTATTAATCCTACGACTCCTTCTTAATTAACTCGCGATCCTATCAGTATCGTCCGACTGACACTTAAGATTAGAAGGCGTTATTACTCAATTAATTACTCTCACTGTAGCTACGGCAGGTACCTTTATATCTGTATTACACAGCGCTTTTAATTGCCAAAGCACGAATCGAAATTACTCACTGGAAACAAGATTAGGTTAAGTAACAAGGTTTTACTAAAGTATGCACGGTAAAATCACTGTTATCCGGACCTTTGAAATGACATATTAGGTGCGGATAAATTAAGGTCCATCTTGTCTTCTACGGGATAATTTTAGGGGAGTGTGCTGAAGAACTGAATACCGCCTCCTCCTTTATTCTATCCATCGTTCAAGCGCTTCGCTAGATACCACCTAGTTGATTTCCTAGAATTTTTAAAAAGCGCCTCCCCTTATCTTTTATTTGCGTACTAAGGATTGGAATGCATTGCCTGCGTCTGTATTTTCTAGTGCATATAAATATAAATATATACGGACATATCACACAGATTGAGTTAGCCCCAAAGTAAGTTCGAGACTTGTGTTATGGGATACTAACTCAACGATACTATATTTTACAACAAATACATATATAGATAAAGATCCAAGACCCAGGCCAATCTGAAAAAGGTCATTTTCCATCTTGACCTGGCTGGGGATCGAACCCAGTCACTCCGCTGTCGCAAGCTGGAGTGTTGACCGCTGCGCCACGGAGCTAGGCAAAATAATAATCTCAGTCTTTTTAATTTTTGTTTTTCGAAAAGTCGTGACAAATTCACAAACTGCTGGAATTGTCAATCAACTTGTGTCCGGGCGGACGTGCCATGTCATAGAATTGAGGCGAATACCGTTATACTTGACAATACCAGGATTGATGTCTGGATATGCATCCATATTGGTCACAATAAAATTTCATCCAAATCGGTTCGGTAGTTAGCTAGAAGTCGGTTTTTTTATCCTTACTATAAATGCGAAAGTGAGTTTGTTTGTTTGTTACGCTTTCACGCCGTAGCTACTGAACCGATCATCATGAAATTTTGCATACAAGTTCTCTGAAGTACGGAGAAGGACATAGGCTACCTTTTATCCCGGGAAAAAGTTTCCGAGGGATCGACATTGACGCAAGCGGAGCCGCGGGCGAAAGCTAGTATAAAATATTATAAACAAAAAATGTAGTTTAAGGCAAATATCAAAACCTGACAATAAACATCTTAATTCAGGATGCAGATGCAAGTAAGATTTAACATACCTACATTCATTACATACATTTATATTCATCAACGCATGTCGCAATTTGCAGAAATGGATATTCACTCTTACTTTTACTTCATTTCAAGTCATGCGGATGGACCATATGTTTCTTTAAACCTGTTTCGTACCTTGTAATCTCCGGTTATTTTATTTTTAGCTGACCGCATTACCAATAACGTATTGTATGGTACGTGGATATGAAGTATGTACTACCGTACGCCCGTGGGTGCGCTCGCGATACCGCGAACACGCTGGAACAGTTTTTGAAGAGGAAAAAATCTTTAGCGGCGTTGTCCACTTTCTGAGATGGGTAAATTATAAACTCGCGTCAAGACACGTGACCTGATCGAAAATTCGTCAGACGGACACGCGACCTGAGACCGCCGCAAAGGCGAGGTTTTCTCCCAGACATGATAACGTCTTATAAATCGATATATGTCACGTTCAATATTGGCTCTGACATTAGGTTATATTGGCTCTGACATTAGGTAAGTTTAAGACTGCTGTTAAAAATCATTTACTTAAAAATGCCTACTATTGTATTAATGACTATTTAACAGATAAAACTCCATGGAAGTAATACATCCAATAAATTGTTAATTAATATACATCAGTAATTACCTAATGTAAAATAATTTAATTTGTTATAAATGTGAAAGCGTAGCCCTTCAGGCACGTAGGGACCAATACTGGACTGAGTTTCTTTCGGCGTATTCTTCTCAGCAGTGGTCGTTTCGAAACGCTAGTAGCTTATCGATTTTGCAAATATTAAAAATAATAATATGACGTTCAGAAAGAGATACTTGATATCCAAATTTGAATAAAATTCTATTTCATTTCATTTCATTTCAATAAGCAACCGAGAACGCGGAACAATCGATAAAGAGGCACGATCGGTCTAAGCGTTCGGTTTGTAACGCATCTATCTCTCTTCCACTGTTATCATGTAAAATTATCGTCCGTAAACTGACTTTACAGACAACCAATTTTTAAAAGATACAACTCGCTTCCTTAACTCTTTATCTCCTTCATACCCTAATTTCTCTGTCGTCATCATTGGTATGTATGATGTACATATGTAGTATTATATATGTATAATCAATATGCGAATGTTACGTTACATAATACACTTTTTTGCGCCTACAATTGTTTGTAACAAATTGTATATATTACGCCGCCTATTATAACAAATGTTTTATTTTGGAATAATAAAGTATATAAAACAAAAAAAAAATCTTATTTGAAATAACTTATATTCAATAATACTACAATTACAGTATCCATCTTATATTCCCCTAAAATTATTAATTTTATTAAATGCAAAACTAAAGTAAACTCCTACCCTCATGAATCAAACTATCCACAGCTATCTTATCTATACCAAGAGATAAGCCACAACTTCACTTTCACATTATACACTCGTAAAATGTGTTGTATTCTATTTTCCGGATTTGCAAATGGGAGGGCGTACAGTCAGTATGCGGACCCGTAACACCGGCTTACTAAAAGCCGCTCGCCTTCACTGGCCGGCTGCGAGCCTAAATACCAAACCCTAGCCGATACCTTGCCGACTAGAGTTCTTTAAAGCGGGGTTTCTCAAAATGGCACTCTAGAGGTACCTATTTTACGTACAAACCCCTAGGAGTTTATAGTTGACATAGTTAACGTAATTGCCGCTTATTAGCGGAATAAACACCTCTTTGCAAATAGTTAAAAGTGAAATAGTGTCAACTTTTGAATTTAAAAAGAGAACTTGGTCAAATCAAATGAAAAAATTGGCTAAGTGCGAGTCGGACTCGCGCATGAAGGATTCCGTTTAAGTATCTAATAATTTATATATTGCCTAAGCATATGAGATATTCTATTCATCGCGTAGGTATTGTATATAATGCCGGATTATACAGATTGCTGGTAAAATATATACAAAGTTAGACACTATATTATAAACTTTTTTAGTGTCAGATTCAGGTTTGTTGTATGTAAAAAATTAGTGCTCCTTATTTTTATTTTAATTAATTATTTACCTTTAAAGTGAATATGTAACCAAATATTCTGTGAATATTTCAAGAGTCTACTTGTTGCCGTTAAAAAACATAGCTCCTATTTAAAAGTCTCATTATGTTGTTCACATACAGCGTGATTTTGAAACTCCTGGCTATATTGAAATTTGGGAATTAGAATTCCTAAGGTAATACAGAATTGCAAGAAAAAACTAAAAAACGAAAAAAAGAACACATTTGGACTGGCAAATCTACTTTTTTGTTTGCAATAAGTTTTTTTCTTGCAATACTGTATTCTATTAGGGATTCTGATTCCGAGATTCCAATATAGCTAGGAGGTTCAAAATCACGTCGTATACCTTATTAATCTGACGCGCTCAAGTGAATCCCAAAATCACTTTTTGTGCTTCTTAAATAAGTATCATCATTGACATGACAGCTCCGCGGCGCAGTGGTTAACACGCCAGCCTGCGACATGGAGTGCCCGGGTTCGATCCCCGGCCAGGTCAAGATGGAAAATGATCTTTTTCAGATTGGCCTGGGTCTTGGATGTTTATCTATATATGTATTTGTTATAAAATATAGTATCGTTGAGTTAGTATCCCATAACACAAGTCTCGAACTTACCTTAGGGCTAGCTCAATCTGTGTGATTTGTCCGTATATATTTATTTATTCATTTATTTATATATTGACATAGCTATGCAAACTCTTTGCTGTCTCAAGGCCGGCGCGGAGCCGCGGGTTCACTGATTCAAGTTTTTATATCTATTTTTAAGTTTTAATCAATAATGTTCCGTAGCGAGAGCAGTACGTCTTTTTCTGTATGCGACGATTACAATTTATTTAATACACATATATACCTATTATCACGTTTTTCCCCTTACGGAGCAGACAGAGCCCAAGGTCATAAGACCGAAAGGCCACGTTTAGCGTGTTGTTGGGCGTAAAGGTGGAAAACGGAGTCAAAATAGTGATGGGTTGCTAGCCGCATTGCCTTCGCATTTATTTAATACTTTTTACAATTATATTTAATACTTTAAATTATTTTGTGCGTATCCTTAGGTTTTGATCAATTTACTCCAGTCATCAATTTAGTTTATCTCCGTAGCGCAGTGGTTAACACGCCAGCCTGCGACACGGAGTGCCCGGGTTTGATCCCCGGCCAGGTCAAGATGGAAAATGATCTTTTTCAGATTGGCCTGGGTCTTGGATGTGTATCTATATATGTATTTGTTATAAAATATAGTATCGTTGAGTTAGTATCCCATAACACAAGTCACGAACTTACGAGTACTTTGGGGCTAGCTCAATCTGTGTGATTTGTCCGTATATATTTATTTATTTATTATTTTATTATTTACTCCAGTATCTGTCGTTTATCTTAATATATAAAACAAAGCGCGTGATTCGATTAAATATAACTTAAGAACGGGTATACTGATACTGATTTTTTGGTTTTGTCATCACTCCAAATAGCAGAATAACCATTAAAATATAAAACAACATTTACAACAAAAAATAATAATAGCGAAACGAAGTTCGCTGAAACAGTTTTTGAATAAATGCCAAAGATAAAATAATTGGCTTTAAAGTTGTGCAATAACGTAAGCAAGCACTAAAGTTACTGTATTTATATTTTTAAACGAGTGTCGAAAAGTATTTTTTGTTTTTTTGAGTTCACGTATGTTTATACATAAGTAAATATGTTAGTTTCTTTACAAAAACAATAGTCCTGTAAAGTCATAAAAACGTAGCATAAAGAAAAGAGTCACATTTGTTCCGTTATTGATGATATAAGAAGAGCCCCAAACAAACCCGGATATGATGCTATATCATACGTAGGCGTCTACTTTCGTTGCGACCTGAATTCTCTATATAAAGCTTAACAATAAGGCTTATACAATTGTCTTTTTGCCATTTAGGCGGGCACGCCAAATAAGAAATTATCTCTTTTGATTACATTTTGAGATGTTTCGTAAGAGGGTGGAACTTTGAATATATTTCAAACAGTCGGATATTTTTCTTTACTCAAAAATTTTGCGTTTAGTAGAGGATTCTCGACCTACATCTATTTGTTTACTCAATGAAAATTATTAAAGATCAAATTAAACATGTTTAATACTCATACAAATAAATTGCATGTGGAGCCTGAAAAATCCTGTCTGCCAACCGGATAGTTGAGATAGAAAAGAATTACCTTATATTTGCTTATTATAAATTTTGAGCCGATACTAAAGAATGGATTTGAGAATTGGTGTAGCTTTATTATTTTTTAAGTTCGTACTCAACCTATTACTACCAATAATTAGATGTCCCTCGTTTCGTCCGTCTGACCGTCCGTCACACAGGGCTGACACAGGGCTGTATCTTTTGAACCATAATAGATAAGATACTTGATATTTTCACTGAATGTGTATATCAGTTGCTGCTATAATAACATCCTTATCCTTACTAATATTATAAATGCGAAAGTAAGTTTGTTTGTTTGTTTGTTTATTTGTTTGTTTGTTACGCTTTCACGCCGTAACTACTGAACCAATCATCATGAAATTTTGCATACAAGTTCTCTGGAGTACGGAGAAGGGCATAGGCTACCTTTTATCCCGGAAAAAAGTACTATTCCCGAGGGATCGACATTGACGCGGGCGGAGCCGCGGGCGAAAGCTAGTATAATATAAACAAAATAAAATTAAAAATTAAGGGGGTCCAATACAAGAAGCGTTTTTATGGTGTTATTTTTCGATTCTGACTCAGAAAAATTCATCAATTGTTCTGGAATCAAAGCAAAAAAATACTCTACATTTTAATAAATAGTTTTTTTTCTCGTACAAATTGTTAAATCTAATAAAATATAAAATGAGATCATCATGCATACATATTATCACGACTTAATCCCTTATGGGTTACTTAGCTAGTACGCGTAGGTATAGAATAAACCAAAATAGTGATAAGTGGCTAGCTGCATTAGCATGCGCCTATTGATACGATTCCTTAGATTATCGCCCGCTCCCTCGTCCGGCCTTTACGGTTTGCGCGGGAAGAGAACAGCTCCTACATTCTACGTTTTTTTAAAATTATAATGTGCCTTCTATTATATTTATTAAATTCAATATTATGTGCGAAAAAAATATTAATTATTTAATTATAGTTTCTCTTATTGCTCCGACGTAGAAATAAAGCGTAAATATTATAGAATTGAAAACATCGTCGCGAATCGACCGCATAATGATATATAATAAAAATATTCAAATGCAATTAAAATAGTAATACGATAAAATACTTCTGAATCCAATTGAAACATTGTATTACCAATCAAAGTACGTTATGACTAAGCTCTCCCATAGTAATTACTTTACTATGACATTTATTGAAGCAATAAGCCCGAACTGAATTATTTGATTAATTTGCCCTAAGAAAATGGTTTGTAATTAAACGGCTACATAATAAATTGTTGAAGATAGGGTTATTCGCCAAGTGGACACGACGACGAGACCTGAACGTCCAATTAGTGTAACTAAATATATTGCTTTTTGCTTTAATCACGATCGCTTTCATAAATATTTTAACTTTAATATTGTAATATTTTTTTTATTTTAATTTTCATATGACTGGGTATAGAAGAAAAAAAATGTATTTAATAAAGTGCAAATTCTAGAGGTTTATATAAAAAATATACATGAATACCTAGTAGACAGTAATAACTACCTAGTGAGTGCTTGTTTCTAGAAAATCTCCTCACACGTGAAGTAATCATGTAAACGATTAGTTCCAATTACTGTTACAAGAAGGCGCTTAAACCAGTGTTAAAACGTCTTAAATATTTGGGCGTAAGCGACACTTACTTATACTCGTAAAAACAGAAGCTGAGGATGAAATGTATAGTAGATACCGACTAAACTCACTTTGATGGACACTAAACGAGACACAATAGAAGTTGTATTGTTATAACGGCTATAGCCGTGCCGTGTCCGGTGAATAGTTAACTGAATATTTACGTGACGTGTTCACAAATATTTCCGTATGTCCAGTTAGTGAATAACCCTGGAGAAAATTATAAAGTGTAAAGTAGCGGTTATTAGGTAATCTGTGGTAGCGGTTCTACAGAGGAAAATGAAAGCGGTATAATAAGGAAGGAGATTGAACAGTAGCCATGTTTAATGGTCTTGGAACAGGTCTAAATAATACAATACGAGGTTTTAGATTCAATTTTGATATCTATCAATAGAATGTTGATTAATATGAATATTGTTCAGATGGTCAATGATATTGAGAACGTTTATTATTATATGTGTAGTAGAATAATAAAGGTTTAGTTAAGATAATTAAGTACTTAAGACCTTTAATGAACTTTTCAGTTTATATCCATATATAAATAGATGTAATAAAGTTTGAGAATACTTTGTTGTTTAATATCTAACCTAGTCTTAAATATCAATCTGTGTATACAGAGTTTAAATGTTATTGGGTAGTTGGCACGCCATTATGAACAATTTCACAAGAGGGTCAAAGCTGGGGTCTCAAAAAAAATCTGTTTGACTTTTGAATATAAAAGACGAAAACGCATACTTATATATTTGTTTTATAAACTAAAAAAGCTGAGGTATTAATTGCAAAAGAATTTTCTAATTCAATTTTATAACATAAACAACCTACCTACACAAAAAGTAATGTCTCAATTGAAAAAAGTGAGTCCAGACGTAGGCGGCCAGATAGAATGCACATACTTACCACATTTGGCAAAGTTGCCGGTCATACATCAACTCGAAAGGCAGCGCAAGTTACCAACGACATAAGTAAGTTTTTTATCCAATACCGTTTTTGTATGTTCAAGTTAAAACATCATCCATATAAAAACTGCAACGAATTGTAAACACGGGTGATTGTGACTTGCTGTGCGGACTTTCGAATAAAATAAATCAATCATTCTTATCTTGGGTTTTATGGACGTATTATATTTCTTATCTGTGGTTGTAAATGCACTTGCTATTGCTTTCAGATCTTTTATGGATCTACAATTATATGTCACAGGATTTCTTATTATATATTTACTGGACTTTAAAATTAGCTTTATTCTCGACTATTCATGAATTATGGTCATCAATACATGAGAAAAATACAAGTGAAGCGGTATCTACCTGAGCCAATTTTTGGATAAACTATTCAGTTATAAAACACTGTTAGGTTCATGATAAGTTACTATATAACTTTTATTTTTCAAACAACGCATTTTTTGGCATAATTTACAAATAGCAGGCCATGTCATCTGATTTAAATAATTATTCGATTTTAGTAAACTTAATTTAACGTTAGTGGGTTCTTAGCTTCCAATATTTGAAACAATCACTTACACGACACGATTAATGAAGAGCTTGGAATAATTACGAAAAGGATTATTAATATACAGTGTATAACGAAAAGGCTAAATAATATTTACGGGGTATGCCCTGTATCAGTATCAGTCTATGATATTGAACAATAGCCAGGGGATAAACTTCGAATGTGAAAAAAAACTTCGTGTAGATACTTGTTCAGCCGACTGTAGATTTTGTATGGGTGGACGATTTTTTGGCGTTCGATGAATGTCCCCCAATGAAGTTGTTTGATATCAAGGGCTGAGCATAACCTTAAAATAATATTTTATTTTGTTATAACCTGGTACCTATAATTATGTCTCTAAGAAGAGGCTCGTTAGAAATCATATGATTCTACCTTTAATAAAATAGTTTTAGTTGATCGCTCTATTAAACCAAATTTATAATTCTAATTTAAAATTATCATGTCTGTTAGGCATTTCAAATTCATAAATAAAACTTATTAATAAGAAAAGAAGGCTTTGGCGGCAATTCTGCTAATGGCCTCCATAAATTCATATGAAAGTAATTTAAATAACTATGACTTGTCATTATTTAATGGCAATTATTCCGAGCTGATTTAGACGACAAAAATACATAAACGAACGAACATGATGAGAACCACGGAGAATCTTCTGTGAATACGAATATACATACATTCCATTCAGTTCAATACCCAGTTTTGCTGATACATTAGCTAACATATGCACATTGTTATAACGCCTTCGTCCCCTGGGGGTAGTCGGAGGCTACTGTCATAAGACCTAAAGACCACGTTTAGCGTGTTGGTGTCGGAGGCTACTGCCGACCTGAAGATCACGTTTAGCGTGTTGGTGGAAAAAATAACGAAAATACCTTACTTATGTCACTCATATGCTATTTACTGGGTTATTACTGACAATTGCGAATCTATCGGCAGTCCCAACGAAATAGTGATAAGTGATCCGTTTTTATTTATAATGTCTTAATCTCACGATATTTATGATGGAATCGAAATACCTAGCAATGGGTTACATTATTTTGCATTATTAATCCATATCCTGCAGATAAATACCCATATATTTGAAAGGTTAGAATTGAAAACAAACTTTCTGTAATATGAGGCAAGTGTATTATCAAACCAGTAATCCGCCGAGACTGTAGTTATAAATGTTGTAAGTTGGTTGTTTATGTTGGATACTTGGTAAAAAAGTAACATAAATAACAAAAAAAAAAACATTTACTTTAATTTTTTTATATAAAAAATGAAAAAATAGTTACATCTGTTCACATAAATGACGTTGTGATCGAGTAAAAAGTCATACAGGTATGATATATCTAATTACATAATTAATGTAGTATACTAGCTCTTTTTAAAGACTAGCGGTTCTATACAAAAAATCATAATAAAAGTAAGATAAACACAAAGCTTTGCACATTTCAAAACTAAAATCCCCAACAATCGGACATAAGCGTTCTGTAGGAGTCGACTGCATAAAATCAGCGCTGCACATTGTAACAAAAATGAAATGCCACCTTTTATGGCTTAGCGACGCTGTACCGGCTATCCTCTGGTCCTTTTAGAGCCGCTAAGCCGCTTATGAAACGTCAGTATTGCCGGACAAACTTTTCTCATGGACGGTACAATTGACTAACTATCTAAATAGACAGAGGTATTTTGTTAGTTTTTCTTTTGTACATTATAATAAATCTTTCAATCGTTTTGTTTTTATTGTATTCTCACTTTTACTAAGCGCTAACTATTTAACATTTTACCTTAAACTTTACTTATAATTTTTACACTTACTTCAATGATCTGTTTTGTAAATAAAATAAAACAACTCACTCGATGTCGTTACAGAAAATTCTCGTACTTACCTGAAAAATAAAAAAACGGTTCACAATTGAGGATAAATTACAAACAAATTAATAAACCATAACAATAATGTTCACAGCTGTTTGCTTTGCTTAGCTATTTTCATAATAAGTGAGCAGCTATTCGTAATGAAAATCAGAGAAAAGATATCTTGGAGGTCAGCGTCACTAAACGAATTATGCACTTATTGGTCTCGCTTATAAATAAAAAACCTAATCAGTTTTAAATTCGGTGTTAATTACTAAAATAAATAATGGCGGAAAGCTCTTGTGTCATCAAAGTAGCTTAAAATCTCTCTCGCCTCTCGCCTCTCTTACTCACTGAACGAAGCATAGAAGCGGTAATGCTTCTACTCAGACGTCGATTTTCTGTGAGAGTGTGGTACTTCTCCGGACGAGCCGGCCCATTTATGTTACTAGCAATTCATTTTGCCGGTAGCGTAGCTCTACCACGACGGTCAAAAGAACGAACATATACACCTTTGACATTGCGATTTGTGATCTATTTCTACTCACGTCTATGACTCTGGCATTGGCACAATTGCTTAAGACAGTTTCCCACCAACATTTTTCTTCCATACTTCCGGTTACATTATTGCTTTAAAGTTAAGTTTTTCTTCAGTTTTTAGAGCAATCACTAAACTATTTGCGAAACAGCCTCATGCTGCTTTTTCATTAATGTTTTATTATTCGTAATGCACGTTCTTACGATTGCAATTAGCTCTGCAATATTGTCGTCTGTATTTTATTTATTTTGTGTAGTAAATTATAAACTTATTTCATACTGGTTGATAGTTTTAAATTTTCTGTAAATATATTTTATGAAGTGTAAACTTCTTTGGGTACGTTGGGCATTTTTGAGACGGGGAAACCCACCCTCCCTCGCAAAACTATTATCGTAACCGACATCTCTAGTAAATTGGGCATGTTTAAATGAAAAAAAAATCATTAAATTGCGACACTGTTGCTGTTACCGGACGGACACCTCTGTATATAAGAAACAGAATGATCAAATTTTCACTCCTGCCTGTCTCACTTTTTACTTAATTTTTTTCAAATCAGATCAAACATGTTATATTAACACCAAACATTAAAATATATATATCAAGGTTATCCGCAACAGGCTTCGTTAAAACGTCACAGAGGATTATCAGCAGCATGCTTCGTCAAATGGTTACAGAGAGCCATCAGCAACATGCTTCGTCAAGTGTTAACAATGAATCTTCAGCAACATGCTTTTTTCAATTCAAACGGTTGACCGTTTGAATTTAGTTGACAAAATCCTGTTGCACTCTCGAAAAAGTGTGACGTTCTGCGTGCGAGAGCGCGGAACAAGCGATAGAGAGGCACGATCGGCCTAAATCTAAGCGCTCAGCATGTGACGCATCTATCTCTCTTCCACTATTATCACGTAAAATTATCGTCCGTAAACCGACTTTACAGACTACCAATTCTTTTTCAAACGGAATGCACTAGAAAGTGGAGCTACGACAACAGGAACTGACCTAACGCCCTTTCGTCGGTACAATATCGAAACGACCCCGGCAGTGCTACCAATTGTCCGATAGAGATTTCGTAGTGCTAACGGCGGTAAAGGTATGTTTAGAAGTGCAGAGTTAATAGCAAGCAAGTAGTGTGTCTTCTAGCGTTTTGGAACCAAACACTGTAGAAAAGAAACGTCGAAATAAACTCTTATCTTATTGGTTGCATACTCGCCCGAAGAGCTTTTCAATTTTGTGACTACTTTTCTTATTATTCTTTCAGCCAGGGTTATTTGGTGCCTGATATCCACTTAGGACAGTAATTACTTCGTCAGCAGGTCCTTTTAGTCTCCACTGCAGGAGCATGACCCTCTCTTTACTACCGGAGCCATACTTGGCCAGAGCAGACAGAGGATTTGGCCTACACTCTCCTCGCTGGCCAGACGGGTTGGAGAGGTCTCATTGATGTTTATGAGCTTTATTTAGTTTGTTTTTCCTAAGTCGCCTCTTACGACATCCACGGGAAGACTTGGAGTGGTCCTATTCTACTCTGCCGGAAACCTCACGGCGAGTAATTACTGATGATATTATAAAAGATCTAAGCCCTATGTGAACCTAGACTTATGTGCGAGTGGGCGTGAGCATCGGTCACGTATTTCCCTGAGTTATAACCCCGCAAAGGAATAAATCTGGCTTAGAATTACTTGCTCCCTCCGTGTTGAGTACATAGGCCGCCCACGTTGGATTTGCATACGTAATACGCTTATGTTATTACCAGATTTTGGTAAGTGCCAGTCGGAGTAGAAGAATTTCATTGGCAGTTTTTGTAACGCAGTTGGAATAAAGGTCTATCTAAGATCAGAATATAATGGACTATAAAACTAAAGTAAAAAAACTTTAGTCTATCCCACTTCAACTTATCTACTCTAATATAATATTATAAATGCGAAATTAACTCTGCCTGTCTATCTGTTACCACTTTAAGTTTCAACTATTAAAACAATTGCGATGAAATTAGATATGGAGGTAGTTTGCCCGGGGAAGGACAAAGACTATCTATTATCCCGAAAATTATAATAAATTATAATGTACGAAATAAATAAATCGTAACTCAACTTTCCAATCTAATAAGGCGGAAACAAATACAAAATAGAGCTATTTGAAAAAGATGGCTGCAACTCGTAAACCGAATAAATCAAGAACCAAAACTTAATAAAATTCCTATCTAACGCGTTTCCTACTTGCGGCTAACTTTCATTCGTTCAGATTGAGTTGTATTGGAACGCCGTAACTAAACCGCAAACATAAA
This sequence comes from Elegia similella, assembly GCA_947532085.1. Classification (NCBI taxonomy): domain Eukaryota; kingdom Metazoa; phylum Arthropoda; class Insecta; order Lepidoptera; family Pyralidae; genus Elegia; species Elegia similella. Next base: position 9,014,366 of record OX383937.1, read on the forward strand.
CACGACTCACATTGGTCAAGTAACGTTAGGTTATGAATGAATGTATGAATACTTTATTAGGCAGAATTTTATATTTTTGCAAAAAAAAAGTGAAATCTGACACTAGTGTTGGCCACTTACACACACGAAAAACAAACAAACAACCATTTTTTTCTTATATATTGCCGCTATCACCATATAATCATAACACAATCAAAGTAAAAATAAAGGTGGAGAGGGGAATGAATGGAAAGAACGTGTTTTTAAGGGCTTTCGTAATTAAATAGTGTATGGTTTTACCTTCGTATGCGATTCCGACTCGCACTTTGCCGGTTTTCTTATACAAGTATTACAGAATAATTGGTCAAATAAAGTTTCTTTTTCAAAAATAGAAGGCCACAACGATAAATACGAAGAAGCTATCAAGGTTTCTATTCTAGTTTTTTTTCTGTATCGACAAGACAAAGTGCTTTCAACCTGTATAGGTACACGTAGCATCACCAGGCGTGCTAACCTAGTTTTTTTTTTTTTTGGAAGGACTATATTGCTAGCTCCAAGTGAGCTTTCGCTATTTCACCGGGCTTTGAGGCGAGGGCAGAGGGCACTAGCCTATATAGACAACATCACCAAAAGCCCCCAGGAGGGACAGACTTCGACTTTAGGCGTTGCCTGGGTGCGCAAGGGTTGGAGAGACAGCAAACTCTTATATTGCCTGATGACATGAGTCATAAGTACCCTCTGGCTTTGCTCGCTAGTTAACTTGAGCAGTTTGAAAAAGTCTAGACGCTAGTGGCGGTTTTATTTACTTCGCTTTCGATCTGATATTAAAAGGGCAGAGAAACCTCGTTTGCTCTTGTTTTATTAGGTACTAGAAGTGACCATATAATTGCAAAGTTCAATTATTATACTAGCAAGTTTCCGCAATTTCTTTGGAATACAATCAAAAGTATAGTAGTTAATGTTGTAATAAATTACTATTTAGTAGGACTTTGATTTCAATGAACTACGAAATTCTAATTAATATAAATCTATAATTTTATATTTTACCTATGTAATGTCTGCTTTTATTATTGCTTCCTTATTATTATGAGAATAATGTCCCAACTTCTTCGCCTGTCCTGCCAATTTTACTAGATTCAGACAAAGGGCTATAATTTATACCACAGATAATTAACAGCAAGTGTCCGTGCACGAATGAGTTTGGTCATGTGATCCCAACGCCGCTTTTGCGTACATATCCTCTAATTAGGAGAAAATTAAATCGGGAATTATTCACGATAAATTTATACTCCACGTGATAAAAACATCTTTCAGTTTTACTTGATTTTACCAAGTTTAGGCTAACGCCATCTAGTGACTGGTGGAAAAGTCTGTGTATTGCAACGCCCTCTCCACACGATGGTACAGAACCGTTGCTTATGTATAGAAGTCACACTCAGCAAAGATATTCAAAGAAATATCAACTCAATGTAATTAGCGACACGGTGTAATTTAGCTCGCATCAGAACGCAGCACCTTTTAGTTTAGATACCTACAGTAAGCCAGTTTTATACTTATGGCTCTAAACAAACGATTCAAAATTCGTTAAAATCGATTAATACCAAACGCGCGTCATTCCTACCGGATTTGTTCGGTTTTTACCCCGAAGGGGTCGACGCGCGTAGGTAAAGATACCCCCTTTACCTACGCGCGGCGTATAGAATCATAAATCGCATCCTAAATTGGATCCGATGAGAGAGACGCCGCAATACGTGCGATACGATTGGAGATATCTCGTATTGTATTTATCATAGCAGCGTCCCTCTCATCGGATCCGATATTCAGGATCGTTTAATAAGCGCTTAAGTATGTTTGTTTAGCCGAGTGGTTTCCGGCAGAGTAGAATAGGATCACTCATAGTCTTCTCATGAAGATCGTAAGAGGCGAATTGGGATATACAAGCTAAACAAAGCTCATAAACATCAATGAGACCTCTCCAACCCGTCTGGCCAGCGAGGAGAGTGTAGGCCAAATCCTCTATCTGCTCTGGCTAAGTATGGCTCTGGTAGTATTGAGAGGGTCATGCTCCTGCAAGGGAGACTAAAAAGACCTGATGATGATGAAGTATGTTTTTGATACCGACACGGAGAGAGATAGGCATGCCGTTAGTATATCAAAACTGTGTAGATTGCGCTTGCGAAGTGAAATATATTAAATATCTAAAATTCTGATAACTAAGTTTCTTTACCAACTTTCGCTTATCACCAACGCAATACGGTCTTCACGCGTATCATACCAATTATTTCGAAATGTTTCAATCATATAAAAAGTATTTTCTATTCGTGCGTGTATAAAACACAATAACGGTAAACTAACATTTTCGTTTGTCGCAACATTTTTTGTCCATTCATTGCTTAAACTATTGAAAATTTGCTTGTTATTAAAACTTAAATATCTATTACTCAAGTATTCAATGTCAGTTTTCTTACGAGTATTATAATAACTATTTGTTTGCCCTAATTTTTCTCTTAGAAAAAAACTTAAACCGGTTAGAGATATCAATTTGGAAATTACGTTAACCGAGCCATGGTAATAATTATTCTTTTCCCTAAAGAGTTTTCTTCACGTGTGTACATATGTTTTAAATAATACACTATATTTATTTCTTTCAGTGGTATCGATTGCCAAAGAAAAAATAATATAATTAATTAATTTGTCAACTAATCCCGGTGGAAGTTCGGAGCGGCCTCAGTTGACAAAAGGGCCGTAAAAATGATAATAACATTTACTTTGATGTGTTTCAAAATGCATTTTATAAAGTTCATAATAAATCTATTTAATAAAAGTGAAATATCAAAAAAAGTAAATGTAATGAATGTTGGAGTAGGTACTGTAAAAGTTATTATTAGAACCACGGAGATAACAACAAACTATTTTAATTACGTATTTTTAGTGGGTCATAAAGTTATTAATACTCGTAGTTATATCGTTTAACAAAAAGGATTGCGGTTCGAAACGGAACCCCGCAGGAAATAAGCTATGTTTTTTTACGTAAAATCAATGAACTTATTTCTTTATCTAACCAAATAAAAAAATACGAAGTTAAACCCTTAGATAAAAATATCAATGGCAAAAAAAGTGCTTCGGACACGAGACTTGAGTGAATGACACTATACAACTGAAGCTACCAAAACATTCTCGAAAATCTTATATATTGCGTAGTTCTATCTTCACCTGCACGCATGGTACTACCTGAGGATTAATGGGAAGTTATTTTACATGCAAGTCCTCATAAACGTAGTACAAATGCTTACCATAAGTAAATATTTATTGATTTGTGTGAAAAAGATGAAGTAAAATCTATTCGATAAACTAAGTTTGAGCAAAGTTAAGAACATAAAATGAAAAACCTTTCTACATATTTGTGAAAAAAATATATCGATTAGGTAATTAGCATAAGCGATGTGGCCAATGTCATTAAGTACAAAGTATAAGTATAAAACATCGGTTGAATACATCGAAATTATACCCTGTGCAGAGAACAATTTCTCAGAAAACACGTAACATGCTCTATACTTTGTAATTCTAACGTCTAATGAGGGCATCGAAAGTGTTTTAAATTCCGTGAGAAAGAAACTCACACCGACGTAGGACATACTTAAGAACTGTATGAAAAGAAGGGCATGCAATGAATCATGAAAATGAAATAAATAAGCGAATGTATCGGACCTATAATATACAAATTTCTGAATTCAAATTGTCAAAAGTGTTCGTGTTTGGGAAAAAAGATAATGCTTAAAATGTACCAACTGTGTTTTTTTCCATGCATTTTTTAAAGTCGATATAGATATTGGGTGTTTCTTAAGATTCATGTTACTCTATTCAGATAGAAATTCATCGTATTGACATCGTTTTCCACCTACACATCCACCATTCCGCTAAATATGGCCCTTATGTCTTAGAGACCTTGACTGTGTTTACCCTGAAAGGGAAAGAGATGTGATTAGTGCGCATGTATTTATTAAGTTTAGTATGTTCGAAAAAATGCAGAATGATAAGACTTCTATGGCTCTTAAAATTAAGCCGGCGAAAATATAAAATGTTACATTAGGGTTATTTATATTCATATTGCAGGAGCAGGAAATTGAATGTAAGTCTTGCTGGACTTTCTATCATTTGATATCATTTGTGATGATCTTCAATGACAATCGCCATTGTCATTGAAGAGTGCAACATATCTACGTGGTGTGCGATAGTTTAGTTTGAATTCGATACAATTTATTTTTCTATGGGCCTTCGTTGCCTGATTCAAATGACTAAAAATTAAAAAAATATTTAAAAAAATATTGTCTACTCTTATTTCCGTTTGATCTGTTCTAAGTTCCTTACTCCTGTCATCTTTAAACAAAGTTAGGTTTTTTCGAACACTTATACCTTAAGCACGGGGGATTTTTATAATCTTTATATTGTTGGTTTTGTTATCACCTCGAATAGCACAATAACTATTAAAATATAAGAAATATTTATGACAAAATATAAAAGCGCACCGAAGTTCGCCGGGTAGCTAGTATATTATAAAAGAAGAGGTCGATGACTGTTATAAAATTCAGTATTTGGTATTTGAGTATCTTCTTCCATGAAAACGACTTTCGATTTAGTACTGCTGGTGTCGCTTACCTTGTCAGTGATGCAGTGAATAAAAAAGGGTATCATTTAGTCTTTAGTTAATGTGACAATAAAATGTGTGATGGGCTGGGCCGCCCGGTGAGCTTTTTACGAGGCTTTAATATAGTCTAAAATACGGTGCGTACAAATCTTTGCTCTGACTCAAATAATGCACACTAAACTTAGCAGTTAAAGTGATAAATTGTTGCCATGTAAATATACAAATACACCAACTAACAGACGAAAGGTAAAATAATCTATGCTGTAAATAAATGACGACAGCAAGAGTTGTGCGAACATTCTATTTAGTATGCATACACATTTAGAGACCTGACGTTGAATGATGAGTTAGAACAGTACGTATAGAGAAGTAATAATGGTATGTCAAGAGCTCCCTTTTGGTACTTTTTTTTATTAAACCTAGTACACATACTGTCAACAGGGAGAGAACAGGGAGAGATGGCGGAAAATCGTGCGAAAAGCTGTATCGCCTCTACCACCAATGTGGACGCCTCAACCTGACCCCGACCGCTTTGGCAAGAGCGAAACGACAAAGAAGAAGAGCCCACACACTCCACTTGAAATAAAAAAAACATCTTTTAGTCAACGAACATAGCAAATAGATAAGGATCTGTTTCTGTTTAAACCTCCTTGTTCTTGCTTAGAGCGCTTTGGAATACGAGTACTAGTAAATAGCACTTACGTATGTAGATTTTATTTATCTAGTAGTTCCCCGTAGACTTTGAACTGGCGAACAAATTGAATATTTAGAATATTATTATAATATTATCTACATACGTTTTCCTAATTCAATAACGTCAAATTATACCCTTTATTATAACACTGAAAGAGTTATCGAGGAACATAAAGATGATGAAATTGAAGTGATCAGCAAATTTTAAAGAGAGGCTCAGACCACCAATCTGAACAACTTTCATTATGGGACCAACACCGAAATTGCAGAAAAAACAGCTGTTCCATAGATTTTTTCACGATGTCGAAGTTGGTCCGATATTGAAAGTTGTTCAGATTCGTGGTCTGACTCACTCCTCAAACGTTTGCTAATGAATTCAATTTCACCTGTATAAAAAAATTGTGTTTTTACCTCTTTGCTTACTCAGTCAATAATATAATAACATTTTGTACCCATCTTTGTACTTTTTATTATATGCAATATGAATAGGTATGCCATATGAATATGCAATAACAGTAAAGTCCAGCTTTGACTAATGAAATACGATTGCATAAATTATAACTGGGGTAATATTATTCTCAGTAATGCAAACTTATTACAATATATTCATTTATAAAAACGTATATCTTATTTTTCGTTTCCGAAATAACATAACAGGTACACCACCATTTTGTTCACTTTCTATTTTGTAAATCTATAAAAAAGTAATCAAAAAGTATTCTGGAACGAATCTAAAATATTACGTTTAGCAACTTTCATTCTTAAAATGTAAGTGTAATTTATTCCATCATAAAATAGCTATAAACTCAGATATAGATCAGAGGACGACACCTACGGATTCGTTTTTTACCAGATTCTGTTCCCACGGATGGGGCAATTATTTATACGTAATACGAGAATTTGTTTCGGTATGGCCATTATGCGTTTGACGAAACGACAAGATCGGTACGGTACTTCTGAGACGTAATAGAATATTAGAAAGGTTGATTAAAGAGAAACAGTTGCCAAGACAGGTCAGGGGTGACATCCTTAACTGTTTGGCCGGTGGTTGCAGGCATCCCGAGCTGCTGCTTGCTTTTCTATCATTTATCTTAGTGACTAGTATCCCATTATTTAATTCTCTACCCAAATCCAAAAAAAATCCTATATTTCCCCAGCTTAAAAATTATTTCGATGGGCAGCAGCGTCGGAAGCAGAAGAAACCAAAGAAACTGCGCTCACCAACCTGCTTGCCAAACGTTGTGAGTGTAGCAATATCCTTCCATTGAACAAAGAATTCTTGGAAGAGGTCTTTGCCCAGCGGTGGACTTCTTACGACTGAAATGATGAGTTGCCGACTTCTTTTCAATTAAGGAGCAGTGTTTTAGGACTGGGATTTCGCTGTCCTCCTGTCTGGCTGTAGGTTAGCAGGTTGTATTTATAAGTAACATAAGACTTTGTTATAGTTTTACCATTTGGTTCCAATAATTAAACGAAAATATCTGACTTCAGATCAGACACAACAGAATGGACTATTAGAAAGCTTGATTAGAACGAATGAGTTCCATAGTTTTTTTTTACTTTAAGTGAGCATAGGCCGACTCTATGAACTTTGATAATATACATATTTCATCATCATCAGATTTCTAAAACAAATATAGCTCCAAATATTACATAGATGAGAGTTCTTAGGTTATTTCAGACGCCTTTACGTAACTTGAATTTATTATGTTCCCATTAATACGGACAAATAAGAGAGACGAACTTAACTAATAGTGTACCATACCTAATTATAATTATATATAATTTTTAGGTTATAAAATTATTTAATAAAAACATTAAGTTTTACTACATGATCGAAATGTCAGCTACACAACTATCTTTCTGAGAGTTTTGCCATCGTATATTTAACGTACTCCTTGTCAACAGTTTGTTTTTCTGTCTGTCACTCGTAATTGATGGGGCCACATTACGTAAGTAGTTTAAATGCCAACCAAACATCTGACATTTAATACCACCGACAACCTTCGGGCGACCACTAAAGAAAATAATTGCTCTAGAATCAATGTCTAATTAGTAATCTAGCTTATGCCTGCGAGTTTGTGTGATATAACTCGTGTTAGTGAAAGTAATCCTTACTATCCTTATTTTTACTCATATTATAAATGCGAAAGTGAGTTTGTTTTTTTGTTTGTTACGTTTAACGCCGTAAGTACTGAACCGATTATCATGAAATTTTGCATACAAGTTCTCTGGAATACGGAGAAGGCTACCTTTTATCCCGGAAAAAGTAATGTTCCCGAGGGAACGACGTTGACGCAAGCGAATCTGCGGGCAAAAGCTAGTGGCCTCTAAATGACAAAAGCGCTAATAACGAAAAGGCTGGTGTCGTCGGGCAGCAGTCGGCTGTAAAAAATACAATTATTTTTAGATAGACACCCAGCCGTATAAACTTGATTAAATCATTTCACAGCATGAATACACCTCAAAATAAACCTTGCTTGTGGTACAACATATTTATTATATTTAGATTTACGACATCTATAGGAAGAATCCTATTTAAGGCCAGAATTCACATGGATAAATGATAAAAAGACTGTTTTTCGCATTCATAAAAATCCTTTTGCATTATGAAGGCACGTCTAGGCATGATATTTTATTATGACTTCCAGGAATAGTAACTCAGTATCTAGCGCTTACACGGTATCTATATATTTTATGAGTAATAAAAAAAGATATAGGACGTTCCTATATCTTTTATCCTATGTAAAATATACTTGGATATGCTATAACATGAATAAACTTGGATATGTTATTGTTAAAGATAAAGTTAAATTCCTTATAGTTCGTAAAATATACAGAACTCAGAGCTTGTTTTGAAATTCCAAACTGTTTTACAAATAATGTACTTGAAGGTATATTTGTTTCAAGTGTTTGTTTTAAAAGATTTCTCTCACTTTTAGAAAGATTAGCATTAATAAAATTCTAAGACATTGAACGCTGGAATCGCAGAAACGATATTTTTCAATTGTTTGTCGTACAACAGGTGACCGACGCGGCGTCTAAGGTATTCATATCTCTTTATCAAAAGTATACAAAGTTATGTTTGGCGGGCGACATGCCGTAATTTTTTTTGTCAAATAATGTTAAAGCTATATTAGTTCTTATATAAGTAGGTACTGTATTATTAGCTAATCCTATTCTACACACTATGTTCCGGTAGCGAGTGCGATGAAGTCGGAGTTAAATTCCTCAGGCTATAGGAAGTCGGAGAGGGATCGTAGTGAGAGTAGGATAAGGGCCAATTAGAGCACCTCCTTTTATATATTGACTACCTCTGTGGCCTAGTGGTCATCATCCCAGGCTGTCACAGCGTAGGTCCCGGGTTCGATCCCCGGTCAGGTCAATATGAAAAATTATCATTTTCAGATTGACCTGTGTCTTGGATGCTTATCTATATACGTATTTGTTACAAAATATTATCGTTGAATTAGTATCCCATAACAACTTACTTTGAGGCAGGGGTTGGAATACCGGTAAAAATCCATTACCGGTACCTCTATGAAACGACAGTACCGGTAATTGGTTTGGTACCGGTACATTTGGTAACGGTAAAAATCAAGTACCGGTACCTCTATAATACAACGGTACCGGTAATTGGATTGGTACCGGTACCTCAATAAAACGACGGTACCGGTAATTGAATGAAGTACCTGTACCAAATACCGGTAAACAGTACCGGTACTTAGTACCGGTACTCGTATTGGGAATTATCATTTCGTTAATGTGTGTCGTTGCCGTGTTGTGCATGTGCAGCGTGAGGCGGGGCCCACAATAGGGCGGCACTTTTACAGTCGAGCGAGTCCCATGCGGTAGACGGCAACAATGCGTAGGTACCGGTAAAATTAACGCAATTTTAATACCGTTAAAATTTGACAGAATAGAGGTACCGGTACTTACCGGTACTTATAATGTGAATTTGGTACCGGTAACAAGTAGCGGTAAAATTACCGTTAACTGTTAACAATATTATTACCGTTAAATACTAGATTACCGGTACCTCATATTACCGTTAAAATTTTAACAGAATAGTAATACCGGTACTTACCGGTACTTATAATGGGAATTTGGTACCGGTAACAAGCCCTGCTTTGAGGTTCTATGTGTGTGATTTCTCTGTTTATATTTGTTTATTTATTATGTACAAGGCACTCGATGCCTCAACCACTCCAAATTCATATTGTCTCTTTCTTAAGTTTATCTTGTCATTTTGCTCGAAGAAACTAACAATGTACAAGAGAGATGAAAGATTACACTATCTTCAACACTTTCATAAGATCTCCTATTCATCATGGAAACAATTCCCCATTTTTTTAGACCCTGTCAATTTACCCTTTTAGATATTTATGCCGTATTTAAAACTAAAGGTTATCTAGGAACAGCAATCTAAGGATTGTTTCTGGCTTAGGGATTATCGCGATGAAGGTCGAAAGAATGTGGCAAGTGATCGTTAAGCTATGTAAATTACACGGAAGGTGTTTTTACACTAACCGACAGAATCACGATTCTGCTCAGTATAGTTACGAAAACAGTATCACGGCTTTTGACCTTTTGTAATAGACATAAAACGATTTACGCGGGAAAAACAGCACTTAGCATTTTCTATATTCAGGAAAAGCGATATATATTTCTCCTTTAAATAAAAATACAAAATATGCATTTATGTCTATTGAAAACTATATATGCATTTGAAAAGTGATGTCAACAAGCAAATAGTGAACATATTTTTTTTTTCATTCACAAAACGTTGTTAAATATAACTTTTACTTAAATAAAAATTCTTTTTTCGAATAATTACACCATATTTTATTTCTTATTCTAATAAGAGTTTATCGATATAGTATTGTGAAAGCAAAAATAAAAACACTTACAAAAAATCATAGATTAAAAAAAATGCGTCTCTCAAAGAATATACACTTTTGCTTCAATCACATATTAAGTTATAAGTATATGAGTAAGGAAAAGCTCGAAATATGAACCACTTGTGAATACTATCTTGGTGGCTGCTTTGCTTGTGTAGGTATATGACAATGCGTATGCCTGTGGCTAATATGGTTGGCTAACATGGGAGCATAGCTCCCACATTGAATTGCACCTTCTGTCCTTCACATAAGGTTCAAAACCAATGAAAAATTTATAACCACGATGGTATAAGGGTAACGTGGTCGTGTCGCTGCGTGTAAAAGCCATAGTTCGCAGAGCTCAGATTAAAAGTTTCGCGTCTAACTAACGACAGCATTGCGTTTTAATTAACTGCTTTGTTTACCGTGTCTTTGTTTTGATCTCTCGCTTGAGTGCTTTTTGTAAGCGGAATGATTTTGTTAGTGAAATTATTTGGTTTGTTGTAAACACGTTTGCGTAACTAATGTTAACTTGATTTTCTGGGAAAATTGCCTAATTTTCATTTAAATACTAATAAGAGCATTATACATTTATTCAGGGTCAGTTATATGGCGTAGCATCTTTGTTTAAGAACTTTTTATTGCTTGGATAATACAGTTACTTGAAGATATGAACACCATTAAAATAGAAGAAACAAAAGACTTCGAATAGCAAAATAATAAGCATAAAGGCAGACTTATTGCAATATGCAATTTCTTCTAGCCAACCTCATACCTACTTTTTGCGACAAAAAGTAAAAAGCCGTTAAGATATACCTATTCTATCTATTCCTAAATGTAGGCACAAACGTGTGATTTATCGTCCTAGATTCTGTTTCACCGATTAAAAGTAAAAATTGTATGTGTCTTAATACATTGAGATGTTAAAATTTTGTTTGTAAACATAATTGAATTAATAAACATGTATGGCGCCTTAGGCGAAATCATGCAAGCATGATTACTATTGTCAAAACGTCATCGAAACCTGTCATACATAATTTCTCGATCACACGTTACGTCACATTGCGTTACGACGTTCCCAGATATGTTTCGTCTGTGTTTAATAATAATTGTGATTCATTTTGACAATCTTCATTGTGATTCTCGATTACGCCATTTTTAGTTATGTGCAATTTTGATTTCGTTGTAAAATGGAAAGTAGATCTCAATACATAGGAATAAATAAATACATGTGAATAACTGTATTATAAAATAATTGTAAATAATGAAATAAGATCCCTTATGGAACGTAGGGACCAAGTTTGAATTGATATTATTTAAAAACGCAAGAAGTTTTTCGATATTGCATAAAAATAAAATAAGAAAAATAAGAGATACATGTATCCAAGTTAGAATAAATATGTTTGATTTTTACTGTTAATCATAATATAATGTAACTGGTGGAGAAACTACATGTGTACGATCATACATATACATTCAAATAAGCAATAAGCATAAGACATGTATTACCCTAGCAGCGAAATGTTTAGCGTAATAATTTCATGACGGCTTACAACAATACGAGTATTATTACTATTGTTAACAATAAAACATGTACCAATAAGCAAAACCTGGTTAGATAATCGCTACTTCACAATGATTGTTGCAAGTAGGAAATTAATACCACCCACTCAATTTAGAAGAGGGAAAAATAAAGACGCAAGTCTCACAACTAGATCACTTTATCTTGGAAAATAAATCCCATTTGCTTGAAACTAACAATTGAGATCTACTGAAACTTACATATTTATATTAGTTGATAAATAAATCGTACCTTCAATATCAAAACAAAACATATATAGGGACAGACAACGGGAAGCGACTCTTTTTATGTAGTGATTTGTATGACAGTTACTATTTTTAGGATACACTTACATCGTTACGTCAACATATGAATTGACAAATCACGTATCATTTGTTTGACGCGCTCCGCCTCAACATTTTACTTAATCGAAGCCCACGTCCACAGATGTTCGACATAAAAGGTAGGACCCGTAGTAAGGCTCTTAGATTTCGAAATGGGCGAATGCTTTCACGTCACCCTTTTGGGTGGTAGGGAAAGGGAGTGATATACGACCTGCATATGAGATAATCATACAAGAATGATATTCAATTTTTATATTCGACGTAAATATATATAAATTTTCGCTCTCACATACACTCTCACGGCATACGTGTTATTTAAGTATGGGTCCAATTTTTTGGTCTTCGGCACTCTTGTGATACTGTTGGCAAGTACTAGTCCTTTTGATAGGGTCTTCGTTTCATTTGGTGTCTGCAAGACACAGGTATAACAGCTTAGGCGTTTCACGGACGTAAAAGCTTTGTTGTAATAGGAAAATATTGATGGATAAGTACATTAAAATAAAGACGTCAAAATAGTATAAAGTCAATAGAGAAATCCTTGAATGAAAAATTAAATCCCTTATGATGTGTTAAATAGTAATGTTGTGTATGAATCATAAAAATTAATTTTATTAATGAGATAATAAAAAAGAATTTCAAAGGTGCTTTTATTGTATTATTGCTGTTAACTGTACCTAAATTACTTGCATAAAAGTGTTTTCGGCAAATTGCTTTATCGAAAACAAGATTAGATGAATTACCAATTTATCTATGTCGAAGTTCTAATTTGACCAATACCAAACTTGAGCAATATCGTTTTTTTCTAATAAAGATAAATTACACTAGAATATAAATAAGCTGTCTCTTTTCATTATTAAATTACATACATATATATTATCACATCTTCTTCTATTACGGGGTAGACAGAGCCTAAGGCCATAAGACCTAAAGACCACGTTTAGCGTGTTGGTAGTCGTAAAGGTGGACAACATTAAATTAAATTATTAAGTTAGTCCGGGGTCAAGGCTGTCATCCTTAACTGCCTGTCTGGTTACAGGTATAGCATCGTATACGCGTGCCTAGCCTCCCTAGGTGCTGCTAACTTTTCCCCCATTCATGCTAGTGAGGGAGTAGTATCCCAATACTTTGACTATTTAGACTTTGACAAATATAATTAATTCCTATCCTATCCTAATCCCAATACTTTGACTATTTAGACTTTGACAAATATAATTAATTCCTATCCTATCCTAGCTTAAAAAATCTTCTGATAAGCAGTAGCGTCGGAAGCACAAGAAGCCAAAGAAACTGCGCTCGCCAACCCGCCTGCCAAGCATGGTGAGTATGGCAATCTCCTCCCTTGGAATCAAGAATCCTTGGGAAAGGCTTTTGTCCAGCAGTGGAATTTAACAGCTGAAATGATGATGATGATGATTAAATTAGTAAACGTGAATATCAGCACGATTACGTTGTATGTAATCTTAGTAATAGCGTCCGTTTACTAGTCGGTACTGGTCGGTATCGATTTTTATAAAAGCTTCATGAATTAAAAATGGCGATAGCACACTGTCCTATTTAAATATTTTAATCACGTTAAGCTATCGCGATACGGTGTAACACGACATGAACATATTTATTTTAGCCTACGCCATTTTCCTCCGACTTGGTATTTAATCAGTCAAAATGACCCAAATATGTTTAGCCTGGTTTATATAACGTGATTACTTTTATTGCGTTTTTGGAAAACACGCACGTGGAAGATGGTGACAAAAGATTTTTAGAAAGCATAAATATATTTTTTATCTATGTTTCAAAGATTTATTCAGGAAATAGGCATTTTCAGGCACTTTTTCATGTCAATAATTCACATCTAGCACTAATATAATAAAGTGGCAAGATTTGATTGTTTGTTCGTTTGCATAAAATAGGCTTCAACCGATTTGAAGAACTCTTTCACCATTATAATCCGACATTATCCCTGATAAACACAGGCTATATATTAAATACCTATATATACCCGTACGAAGCTGGGCGGGCCGCTAGTTTTGAATAATATTAATTAACTTGTATTAAAAAATATTATGCATTGTCCAAAAGATACTAACTATTAGCGTTTCAGAACCGACCACTCCAGAGAAGAAACTCCGAAATATATTATTTTTAATTCATTTGACATATAAATATAATATATGAGATAGAAATATATTATACTAGCTTTCGCCCGCGGCTCCGCCCGCGTCAATATCGATCCCTCGGGAATAGTTCTTTTTCCCGGGATAAAAGTTAGCCTATGTCCTTCTCCGTACTCCAGAGAACTTGTATGCAAAATTTCATGATGATCGGTTCAGTAGTTACGGCGTGAAAGCGTAACAAACAAACAAACAAACAAACTCACTTTCGCATTTATAATATTAGTAAGGATAAGGATTGAGTAATTTGAAAAGTCGTATCTTTAAAATAATTGCAAATAACAAGACTTCTAAGAAAAATTCTAAATCGATATATTTAAATGATACAAATATCTGCGAAATAAATAAAATCTATTTCTTCCATGGTGGTCTGGGAGAAAAGAAAAAAACGTAGAATATACCAGTTGCTACGAACCAACACGCTAAACGTGGCTTTAGTTCTTAAAAATGTTGGCTCCGTCTGCCCCCCAAGGGAAAAAGACGTGCTACTATGTATGTATAATTGTACAAGGCAAACTAATTATATTTTATATCAAACTTCAATCAGTTGTATCGCAAATGGTATCAAGTCATCAACCTGGATAAAAAATACATCCGTGTTGATTTAAGTCGGCTCCTGTGGCTGAGTGGTACAGTAAGTGCCTTGGACAAGCAGGGCCCCGGGTTAGATCTAAGGCCAGGTAATAAAAACGATCTCTTTCAGATTGGCCTGGAACTTGGATGTTTATTTATATAAGCAGATATATAGAATACTAGCTTTTGCCCGCGGCTCCGCCCGCGTCAATGTCGATCCCTCGGGAATAGTACTTTTTCCCGGGATAAAAGGTAGCCTATGTCCTTCTCCGTACTCCAAAGAACTTGTATGCAAAATTTCATGATGATCGGTTTAGTAGTTACGGCGTGAAAGCGTAACAAACAAACAAACAAATAAACAAACAAACAAACTCACTTTCGCATTTATAATATTAGTAAGGATAGAAAATATAATATCGTTTAGGTATTATCCCACGACACAAATTCACAAAAGTAACTTATGTACTGTGGGGCTTTCTTAATCTGTGTAATTTGTCCTTTATTCTTTATTCTTTATTTCAATTAATTATTCACGGTACTAACAGTTTCCCAACGCATACTCGTGAATCAGGTGCTTACAGAAGTAAAAATAACTTAAATTATTTACATATATTATATAGTTATATAAAATTACCCTATATAGTCAAATGGACCATACAAGAAGCAAGAAATATTCTAAAATTATCATAGAAAATGTCTACATTAGGCAGACGAGCAATCAAAGCGTTGAGTAATGTGACAGCTTGGTTGGTGGGTGCGTATTTGGCGGTGTCCGAGCTCACCGCGGCCGGCGCAAGTAGCGGCCTGTTACGCAACTGCCTCAACACATACGGAGCATAAAATCTGCACCGTGATAAAGCGAGTGGGTTATTTATCTTACCATTCAGAAGCAAGTAATAGTGGATAAGGAGGGCACATTTGCGCCTTACTTCCAAAGTATACAAATTAACCATGCCCGATACAAATAAAGAAGGGTATAAGTAGGGATAGTACCCATACATTTTCTTATACAATGCTCGAGCAAACCTCCGCTGAACCCGTTCGAGCATTAATTTGTATTTTTCCTCATGTGGATCCCACACTAAGGAATTATACTCTAAAATACTGCGAACGAAGGAAAAATATAAGGTCGTGATGGCATCCTGATCTCTAAACTTATAAGACTGCCGCATAACAAAGCCAAGAGCCCTGTATGCCCGCTTAGTTAGGTCAGCGATGTGATCGTTCATCGTCAAACCAGTATCGAGTAGAACTCCCAGGTCTCGGATTTGTGTGACCCGCTGCAAGGGGATATCGGCTATCCTGTAAGAGTGGTTTATGGGGTAGTGCGACCGTGTAAATGTAATAGTTTTGCACTTCTCAAGGTTAAATTCAAGATAATTTTGTTGGGCCCATTCCACGACATTATTAATATCCCGTTGCAACGCCTCACAATCCTCACTACCGTTAACGCCTACAAACAGCTTCAGGTCGTCCGCAAACATAAGACATTGCACTTCACTAACAACCTCAGGCAAATCATTGACCATTAACAAAAATTGGGTCGGACCGAGCGTGCTACCTTGACTTACACCAGAAGTGGTCAAATAGAGATCAGACTGGTAACCATACAGTTGAACATACTGGAAACGATTCATAAAATATTTTTCGAAAAAATTTTGAAGTTTTGGTGTGAATCCTAAACTTGATAGTCTTGACAAAAGTGAACTAATTATGACGCGGTCAAAAGCTTTTTTAAAATCAAAATACGCAACATCAACTTGTTTACCATTCTCCATATGATCAGCTACATAATCGACAAAATTAATTAAATTAGTAGCCGTCGACCTGCCCTCTCTGAACCCATGCTGACAGTCACTAAACAGCGGCTGTACCTGTTGCGTTATTTCACGGTTCAATATGGACTCAAATATCTTACCAAAGGCTGATAGTACCGCAATGGGCCTATGGTTCTCAATGCGATTATATAGATATACCTTCTTTGGGTATCGGAATTACTTTAGAGATTTTCCACAGTGAAGGATAAGACTCAGTTTGCAACGCCAAATTAAATATATGTAAGAGAGGTTTTATTAATACATGTATGCAATCTTTTACTAAATAAGATGGGATTCCGTCTGGACCTATAGAAGACTGATATTTTAATCGCTTAACAGCCAATGTAACTTTCTCCGCTGAAATGCAATCAATTGATATACGGAAAGAAGAAGAAGAATGAATCGGATGTGACACTTCCTTGGTAACAGGCTGGTCTGGGACAAAAACCGATTGAAAATACTGAGCAAAGGCGGCGGCAGCCTGCTGGCCACTAACAGCAGCACCTTCAAATTTAAAAGACTTAGGTACGCTTTTAGTAGAACGCTCATCTTTGATATGTTTCCAAAAACTTTTAGGATCATTCTTAATATTTAATTCTATACGCTCGAGGTAACGACTATATTCCGAAGTAATTAGTTTCTTAACCCACCATCTGTAATATTTAAACATCTCCCAATTAAACTCGTTACTATTTTGTTTGTATTTTTTTAAGTGAAAATATTTTTGTTTTATATTATATATAATTTCATATGTAAACCAAATGGGATAGTTGTACTTGCGAATATGCGAACTTTCAGTCCTTTTTTCCGGGACATGATTCTCAAAACAAAAATACAATTTCTTATATAACATACACACAGCGTCATCCACTTTTGACGAAAACAATATATCTTGCCAATCAATGTGACTGATAGATTCATATAAGTCATTAAAGTTGGCTTTTTTTAAATTCCATTGACGAAAGAAGTTATTATTTTGCGACGAACTAGATGTGGGTACCGGCTCCCGTTCGGCTTCGCCGCCCGTCCGCGGCACGCGGAGCCATACGCCTAGTGCAGGGTGATGCGGGTCAGCCCGGACTACCGGTTCGATTTCATAGCACATTTTGACATACTCATCGCCCAGATTGCTCAAAACCAAGTCCAATAAATTGCCATGATCATTTCTTAAATAATTAAATTGATTAAGTTTACAAGAAGATAAAAAATATTCAAATTGAAGAAGAACATTCTCACTACAGGAGTTAAGATTAAAATCCCCGATAATTAAAAAGTCTAGTTTCGGGTATTTTGACACTACATTTTCAAGTAAAGATAAAGTTTTTAAATATCTAATATCACAACTACCAGGTGGTATATAAACAACACAAATTAAGATCGATCTATATTTTAGATGGACTAGAGCAATAAGGACTTCACTGTCTTCGGAATATCCGTCGATGTCAACAATCTGCTCCATTTTGTATCGTGAACGTACCGCTAGCAGTAGGCCGCCCCAGCCGACGTCGTGCGGCCGGTCAACACGTAATACTTTATAGCCGGACGGAAATATTTCCGAATCTCGGATACTACTAATGAGGAATGTTTCAGTAAATAAAAATATATCGGATGCCTCACTAATTATTCCTTCTTTACACACTTTTAATTTGGTACGGAGCCCCCTCACATTCTGATAGAAAATTGAGAAACATTTAAGCTGGCTTGACTTTTTCACTTTCCTTCCGAAACCCACTACGCCAGGGCTTTACGTGAACTCCCTTGGCCCACAGCTCCGGAGCCATGTACTTATCAACATGTTCCGCTGGGACGGAAATCTTGAAGGACGCATAGTCTCCTCGGGACCTCAGGGACTCCACGGCACAACAGTCATCCGGAAAAGATTTATTTAAATGTTGCAGAACCTGATCGGCTGTAGTACCAATCTTAACATAGAAAAGGTGCAAATATAATTTTCTCTCCGCTGGTAATATTATGTTGTTAGGAGTCGAAGCGGCCGTACCACGGACAACATTACGGAACGAGTTACGGTTACGTTGACGTTTAACCGTAGTCCAATCGCCAGAATTTTCGTGAGAGTTTACCACATCATTCACAACGTGAAGAGAAGCCGGTATGGGTTGAACTGCAACTGCTGCCATATGTGATTCAGACATTCTCAAATCCACATCCACAACGTCGATAAAGTCAGCCGCAGTTGACACTTGCGAAGTCGTTGCGGGTAGCGAACTCGTAGTAGCGACACCTTCCGCAGATGACGTCGAGTTCTCGGTCATGGATTTCATTGGTTGTTTGCGAGTGGAGAGGGCAGCTAACGCACGGACACGAGCCTCACGCATTGGTCGAGCAACAGATTTCTGATCACCCTCAACTTCAACGTTAAAAATCGACCGACACTGGACTTGCTCCTTAGGAACCAATTTCTTGATAAGGATATTTTGTTCGTTCACAGTTTTTTCGAGCGACGACACTTTGCTCACCAGAGATTGGACGACTTTAGTTAACTCGCGGATAGCCATTTCAGATGATTTCGCGGACATTTCAATTTTAAATCATAAATCAACACGGAGCTACACGTTTAAGCTGTCGTCCCGCTAACAGCGCGTGCTGCCAGCTGTCCTTATATGTTTATTTATTTCTACAAGTTCTTGTCCTCTATAATGCCTTATACAACAAACATAAATCGATATAAATATTTTTTTTTAAATATTAAGCTATAAAATAATATCTTGATATTTACTATATATATTTATCGTCAAGTTGCATATAGATATCAATAACAAAATACCGACTCACTCGAACATACCTGTTTCATCCGAGTCAGAGTGAGATGGAATGCTCATTTATCACTTTTTTCAGTCACATTAGAGCTTCATCTTATATTTATGCGTTAGTTCCATCGCTATGAACTTATAGATAAACAGTTGCTAGTATCAGATTCAAACTGCACATTTACGTAGCATAATCTGACGAAAAAATCATGGTAAATTACATTGATGCGAGTGAACATTCTAAGTAATAAGTACGTACACTTACACTGTCTGGTTCTCAAGTGGCATCCGGACTGTGTAAAAAGTGGCTTAGCGTCGAAACAAGCACTAAATTATCCTTGACTTCGAAACTGCTGCAAATTACTTTGAACGTTCAGGCTTGATGTACTACCTAACTTTGGGAAACCGTGAAAAATCATTTCGTCTCGCTCCACTTTCTGTGAGATCGTATCATCTGTCTCGCTCAGATGCAAATGCGAAAAATATGAACAAAGTGAATGACTTTACGTAATTGATTCATTTGCATAAGCAATACAGAAGCCAAAGCTATTGATTGTATTATAATGAACTTTTATAGGTTGTTTTGCATGTAACAGATACAGTCCACATTCTGCTATATTAGCTCATTATTTATATATTTTTTTTATATTTATAAGATATTATTTTGAAGGATTTACGCGTAGGTTAGACACAATATGAATTAACCATTACATATAATTTATTAAAAAAAAAATCGCGACTTTCGTTAAAATGGATTGAATCTTGATTTTAGGGTTCCAAAGTCGAATGGCAAAACACGTAACTCTTATAGATTCGTCATGTCTATCTGTGTGTCCATCCGTATGTGACAGCCACTTTATTCCAAAACTAGTAGGACTAAATAGTTGAAACTTGGTAAGTAGATGTATTCTGTAAACCGCCTTACGATAAAGACACTTCCAAGGTGGAAAAATGTGTCCTCCCTCTTTCACATTTAAAATAAGAGTAAAAAATAAAAAATTGAACAATTTCAACGAAAATTGGTTTAACCACATAAAGTTATAGCCGGTGGCCGTGTAGTTTCCGGCAGAGTAGAATAGGACCACTCTTAGTCTTCCCATGGATGTCGTAAGAGGCGACTTAGAAAATACAAGTTAAACTAAGCTCATAAACATCAATGAGACGTCTCCAACCCGTCTGGCCAGCGAGGAGAGTGTAGCCCAAATCCTCTGTGTACTCTGGCCAAGTAAGGCTCCGATAGTACAGAAAGGATCATGCAGTGGAGACTAAAAAGTCGTGATGATGATGTTATATAGTCATCGGTATTTGAAATTTTACACATTTTTAAACCGTAAATATGACGTATGTCTTTTCCTTCCACAACTCCCTGTTTCCCGTCAAAATATGTGGTGGGGAGTTTGTCACGTAATTATTTTGTGGCAAAAAATTATAGTGGTATTTTGACTAGGTGTAAGTAATCGATACGTTAGGAGGATACGTGTACCTTTAACCCCTTATCGACGCTTGCTACTACGGAACACTTCATGACTGAGTCCGACTCGAAATTAACCATGTTTTTTACTATCAAACGTAAAGAATGGTCGCTTGATCTGTATCTTGCGAATACCTATTTGACATACGACACATTAAAACCGTCTTGTATTTCTTTATTTATGTCCTGATTTCTCGATACGAGACCGGTTCTTAAGGCCATCTGTGGAGAACTACGGTCATACTTCATTACCAATTACATTTTCTAGACGTTCGTGTTAGACATAATAATAGGCTCATAGTCCTGTTATGTTCAATCATTCTATTTTAATTACTCTTGAATTGCTTTAACATAAAGATTCATTGACTAACATAGAACGATTAACACATCATTAGAATGATTTCCGCTTGGTAATTTTAATATTTCAATTCTCGTTGTTTTGATATGCATAATGATAGCTTTAAGTAATAAATTTTAGGCCTGTGAAGTGATACAAGATTTACGATATAGTTGCCACACGCGAACTGCATGGCTTGAAAAACTTTGATAATTTTTTTACCGAGAACACGATTGCTCTGCCATAGGAGCCATAGTTTCTTCTATAGGCAGAAGTATCTCTTAACTGACATCCCTTACCAGAGATGGATTTTAAATTTGCCATTTATTTTTTAATTATATAAGAATCTGATTAGAACAGATCCGCAGTTCAAAAGCATAGCTGTGTTTGTAGATTAAATCGTAGATATTTTTTAATTATTTTAAAAAATGATTAGAACAGAATCGAAATTCAAAAGTAAAGCAATGTTAGTAAATAAAATCGTAGATACCTCACACATAAACTAGAAGTAACTAAAAGATAAGTTTTCGTAAAGTATACCACAAATCCGTATACATTTTTACATAACTGCCAAAGAATGTTACGTTTATTATAGTTTATATGCATTATGTGTATTCCATCAGAACTTGAATTACTAAACAGATTTAAAAGATTGAAGTATCGTTAAATTCTTAAAAAAAAAACCAGCCTAGTGTGAGTCAGATTCGCGCACGAAGTGTATTATTGTTACCATAAGTGTGCTATTGCTATAATAAGTATACCTGAGTATTTGATATGAATTTCAGCTTGATACCTCCACGCATTCCTGAGAAAAATGCTCTTCACAGACAAAGAGACAGACGGACAACAAAGTGATCCTATAAGGGGTTCTGTTTTTTCCTTTCGAGGTACGGAACCCTAAAAATGGCAGATTATTCAAGTTCTTATTTTGGAATACACATCGTTGGTCTCAATTGATTTGACTTCCAATAAACAAATAGCAGTTGAAAAACTAGACACCAGTGTTGGTGGTTAACATAATCTAAAAGAAAACGACGGACTAAAATAATTGACGTAACATATGGTCGCATCCCGGCGCCATGAAGTATTTCGCCATTATCATTGAAAAGCCATCATCTAACGGTCCCATCGACATTTCGTGTCGCCGGCGCCGTCTTAGGCAGGACAATTAGCCACATCCATCAGTTAAGGCAGGGCTGAGTACTAGGAATGTATAAATGGATAGAAGCTTTAAGCGTGGGAGAATTGTCGAAATGTTTGATATTTATTTGCTGATTTTTTTTTCTATCATTATTCACAGTCTGGAATGATATGAACTGGGCGTGGAAGACGTTGCAAATGACGCTTATTTTTACGTTACGTGTTTGCAGCTTAAGTATGGACTATTTTCATCATAGAAGTATGAAGACGAAAATTTTTTTTTTTAAATCTATTATTTTCATATTCAGAAGAGTTTGAATTTCGAACGGGGAAAAATTGAATGCTAATTTACGATCAATGTGTGCGTGAGCCTGTATCGCAAAACTTTTTTGTATGACATACTTTAGCATTTGAATCATTGTTACGTTTCTATCCCCAAATACTAAAAATAATCTTAACTAATTACGTTATTAAGTCTTGTACTGTCAATGTCTTACTAACAAATTGTCTAGACAGTGATTGTAAAAGATTTGAGAACGATTTTAGTAAAATGCTTTTAAGTATGCGACCATCCTGATTATTTTTAGATCCATGTTAATAGTTAAGAATACAAAAATTAAGAGAACGTTGTACAAACTTATTTCTAAACAATGATACCGATTTAATGCAATAGAATTACATAAGTAAATTACTGAAACTGTCTATGTTTTAAACAATAAGATAAATAAATCACTACCTTACTACAGTCTTCTGCTAGACCTAGACCTAGCTCTACCGATACATATTTTTTAAGTCTGTTAGAAACACAGCAAACGTTGACCACTATATAAATAGCTTCTTTTCATTCAAAATATAGGTTCGATTATTCATCGTGTGGTTTCTTGCTAATCACCATAACAATCAAACAATCCTTAAGGACAGCCCTAGAAAGCTGACCACGCTACCTGGTTACCATAGCAACCAAGGACCACACACGACCGTACCAATAAACTACAAGCGCTGTATGCAAATGAGTCCCTTCCATTCAACATGAATATTTTACGAGATTTGCTTTATTCCTGAATTAATTGATTAAGGAACTAAAGATTCATGGGATCTGCGAGCTCTTTGTCGATGAGAAGTTTGTGATGTTCTAATTACAAAGCTTCCTTTTGCTTTAGAATTAACGTTCGAAAACCTAAATAATATAAAAAGTACAGTCTCGGGACATTCAAAAGTAGAATAAATGGGTATCTCTTGGATAGGCATGTAACATCCTCGTCTTCATCGTCACTTACCATCAGGTGAGATGGGAGCCTAATCCAACATATAGTAAAAAATAATAATTCAAAGGTAGTCTGAGTTTTAAGATTTATGATGGTTGGAGGAAAGGAGTTTAATATTAACCTACTACTATTACTACTAAAGACTCGTTTTTACGGCTGAATAGTCCTAAACAAATAAGCCTTTCGGCTGAATTTGTAAATACAAGAGAATTGCTTTAGTCCTATACTAGCTTTCGCCCGCGGCTCCCCCGCGTCAATGCCGATCTCTCGGGAATAGTACTGTTACTGTTCGTGGACTAGGGTAGGTGCCATTCGCGTAGATACTATTCAGACGGGCCCTAGTTGGACTACGTCCTGCAATCCGAACTCTATTTATTTTCTGGTGGAGAAAGTCAAAGATTATGTGTATTTGGGTCAGAAAGTTGGGCTGGGGAAGGACACAATGGAAAAGGAAATTGACAGACGTATACAACTAGGCTGGGCGGCCTTTGGGAAATTGACAGATGTCTTCTAGTCAAAGATACCCCAGAGTTTGAAGACTTGAGTATATGACCAGTGTGTTCTTCCAGTTATGTCATATGCTAGTGAGACATGGACACTTACTGTCGGGACGGTACACTGCTTAAAAGTGGCCCAGCGCGCCATGGAACGCTCAATGCTCGGAGTCACTCTGCGAGACAGGATAAGGAACGAAACCATACGCCAACGCACAAAAGTCACTGATATAAGTGAACGAGTTGCACGTCTGAAGTGGCAATGGGCGGGGCATATCTGTCGCAGAGATGACAATAGATGGAGCCAGAGGGTTTTGTTTTGGCGACCCCGTACAGGGAAACGAAGCGTGGGTAAACCAGCAGCCAGATGGTCGGACGACATTAAAAAGACGGCAGTGCCGACCTGGACCAGGATCGCCGCATCACGATCAGAGTGGAAGTCCCATCAAGAGGCATATGTTCAGCAGTGGACGCAAATATGCTGAGAAGAAGAAGAAGAAGAAGAAGATATATTTTCCAGATAAAAAGCCAACTTATTTTTTTACAAACTCCAAAAAATGTATTCTATCTAAGAAGATACTATCCGAGTATTCTACTTAATTAGTAGCTAATTAACTAGGATTATTTGTTACAACGTTTGATCCTCTTAGCTATGCGTGCACATATTTTTGCTCGTATTATTGAAAGCAAATAAACTACACTGACTTTAAGAAAATTTATTTCGTTTTAAGTTTTTTTCTTATTTTCAGCCTATTCATGCAAAACAAGATTTATTGTTTAACTAAATCTTTCGTTTTGGGGAAAATGATGTAGGTTCCTTACAATTATTATGAGCGTAATCCCGCAAAGTGCTTTCTAAAAAAACAAAATGAGATAAAATTTATAATAAGTTTATCTTCTTTAATTTAAGACTTATTCATATGGATGACTTCCAACTCCATCATAAAAACAGTTGACTGACTCCATAATATCGTATTATCATGCAATTAAGGAAGCTGCAATTAATGACAGCTCCGTCGCACATCAGAGAGTGTGTTTATTCCACTAAGTCAGGGGTGTGTTTCTTCACTGCTTGACCAGTGGTTGCAAGTATATAAATTAATATAGAATAGGGTACGCACGCCCGGCGTCCCAAGCTGCTACTTGCTTTTGCCCCATGCATCCGAGTGAGTAGTATCCCGATACCTTTATTCCCTTCCCAAATCTTACAAATTCATATCCTTCCTCAACTTATAAATAGGTACTTCCGATAGGTCGCAGCATCGGAAATACAAGAAGCTAAAGAAACTGTAGTATCCCGATACCTTTATTCCCTTCCCAAATCTTACAAATTCATATCCTTCCCCAACTTATAAATAGGTACTTCGGATAGGTCGCAGCATCTGAAATACAAGAAGCTAAAGAAACTGTAGTATCCCGATACCTTTATTCCCTTCCCAAATCTTACAAATTCATATCCTTCCTCAACTTATAAATAGGTACTTCCGATAGGTCGCAGCATCTGAAATACAAGAAGCTAAAGAAACTGTAGTATCCCGATACCTTTATTCCCTTCCCAAATCTTACAAATTCATATCCTTCCTCAACTTATAAATAGGTACTTCCGATAGGTCGCAGCATCTGAAATACAAGAAGCTAAAGAAACTGTAGTATCCCGATACCTTTATTCCCTTCCCAAATCTTACAAATTCATATCCTTCCCCAACTTATAAATAGGTACTTCCGATAGGTCGCAGCATCTGAAATACAAGAAGCTAAAGAAACTGTAGTATCCCGATACCTTTATTCCCTTCCCAAATCTTACAAATTCATATCCTTCCCCAACTTATAAATAGGTACTTCGGATAGGTCGCAGCATCTGAAATACAAGAAGCTAAAGAAACTGTAGTATCCCGATACCTTTATTCCCTTCCCAAATCTTACAAATTCATATCCTTCCTCAACTTATAAATAGGTACTTCCGATAGGTCGCAGCATCTGAAATACAAGAAGCTAAAGAAACTGTAGTATCCCGATACCTTTATTCCCTTCCCAAATCTTACAAATTCATATCCTTCCTCAACTTATAAATAGGTACTTCCGATAGGTCGCAGCATCTGAAATACAAGAAGCTAAAGAAACTGTAGTATCCCGATACCTTTATTCCCTTCCCAAATCTTACAAATTCATATCCTTCCTCAACTTATAAATAGGTACTTCAGATAGGTCGCAGCATCTGAAATACAAGAAGCTAAAGAAACTGCGCTCGTCAACCCGCTTGTCAAGCGTGGTGTGTATGGCAATATCTTTCCATGGAACGAAAATTTTTGGAAGACGCCTATAGGTATACAGCAGTGGATTTTTTACGTTTTCAATATTTACGTCTCCGTGAAAATAACGTTTTACTTTGACGATGGAACCGATATTATCCTTATCCTTACTTTCCTACCATACTATCCTTACTAATATTATAAATGCGAAAGTGAGTTTGTTTGTTTGTTTGTTACGCTTTCACGTTGTAACTACTGAACCGATCATCATGAAATTTTGCATACACGTTATCTGGGGTACGGAGAAGGACATAGGGTACATTTTATCCCGGGAAAAAACACTATTCCCGAGGGATCGACATTGACGCGAGCAGAGCCGCGGGCGAAAGCTAGTATGGAAATAAATGGCTGTTAATATGAGAATAGGGAGTTGAGACCCTGTATTTTAGTAGAGCTAGCCTTTGTATGTAGCCCTTACATTTATTTATTTATTAGAAAAACAAACAGGCGCAGAATAATACACGTAAACTTAATTATATATAAGATAGAACATAGCCCAATAGTTTTTACTACTAAGTAACACATAAATACGTTGTAGGACAAGTGAATTTTAAGATATACTTATATATTTATTTCAAGATATACTCAAACATTCTCTAACTGTCGACTTATAAGTCTTTTAGAGCCCATTATAGTAACAGCACTATAACAGGTATAATATGAATCCATCAGAAATATGTTATAAAGTGATGTAACGCGCGCCAGTCTCCGTATAGAGACAAGAATCATAATTAAGCTGTTATATGTAGGATGGTGTCGATGGTATCAGACGGATGGTGATAAATAACCCAAGATATTATTTGTAAGACCATTATTTATAAATCTGCGTATTGGTTTTTTGTTGAATCATTGTGGATTTTTATTGATGGATAATAATAAAATAACATTATTAATATACACGAAAGAGTGTTAGTTATGAAAGAGCGAACAACGAAGCATATACACGGTTTTATGTATTTTGATTTGGTATTATTAACCCATCATTAGTGACTTCGTATCAAAACACAGTTTATGGTGTATAAAATTACTCAATAAATGGAAAATATTTTTATGTAATAATCTAATCCATGGAAGGTTGGGTATATTTTTTCAAAAGTATAGGTGTTCAGAATTATGGCTGAAAATAGACAAATTTGAATATATACAAAATATAGATATCTTAATGATACTGTAAAGCTTGCCTATAGCGAAACAAAAGACGTTTAGAAAAAAAAACTTATTCAAAATCGGGTAGTTCGAAAATTTAATTACGTGTTTCTCGTTAAAGACACACAAAAGGTAAAAAAAAAAAACAGATTAAATTCAAAATTTCAATTTAGTATTTCCGTAATTTGGAGTCTATTAGAGACACGTTGCATATTTGTGAAGTAAGCCGATCGATTTTAAGAGGGAATTCTTGATCTATCAAAAACAGATAATCACTTTGAACTGCCGTTTCGTGTAGGTAGATTGGTATTCGTAATGTCGCCAGACGGTATTCGAGGCATGTAACAACTTTGCAGGTTATTTTTATAGGCCCACGAGCTTATCGAGAGAAGAAACAAAATAGTTTGCTCCCACGCGTATGGTAGTCGGAATATTGGAATTTGAACTAAATAATATTAATCTTGATTTTTGATAGTGACTAGATATTTGTTGAAACATGTTGATACTTAGATTAAATACATCACCTGATAAACATAAGAAAAGAGAGAAAAAGAGTAACTTCGGTTCATTATAATGAAAGATATTGAAGAATTTCAATGAAACATTAAGTCGCCCTGCCATTCAAATAACTGACTAAATACATAGAAACAGTTAGTTTTTGTCCTTGTCTTGTGAAAGTTGTGTTGTCAATAGAATAGCTTTATTAGAGAATAACATTACGACATATCTATATTTCTATACTAATATTATAAAGCTGAAGAGTTTGTTTGTTTGAACGCGCTAATCCCAGGAATTACTGGTTCAAATTGGAAAATTCTTTTTGTGTTGGATATGGATCCATTTATTGAGGAAGGCTTGAGGCTATAAAACATCACGCTGCGACCAAGAGAGCGAAGCGTCAATAAAAAAATGTTTTGAAAACGGGGTAAAAATATTCATCTTCTATACCAATAAAAAAAAATTATAATAGTAGAAATTACCGCAGTCGCGGGCAACACCTAGTTACAGGATAAAAAACGAGTGATATACACACGCAAAACAAAATAAAAATAAATTTAACAGGCACTAAAAACATTTTGCAACTTGATTATATATTGCGTTCATGTCGCAGTATTTACCTAAAGGGACCCGCTCAGCAAAAGGCTGCAGCTATATATATTTTGGCCAAAGTATGGCAACGCTATTCTAAGACTTGTCCTGGTGTTAAATGTCTTTGAGGCATAGGTAATAAAATACACTACAAAATACAACCATGGGACAGAAGTTTTTACAGCTATTCCTGCCATGTTTCTTTTAACGCCTCAACTAAGTTTCCCATTCAACAAATGTTTCTTCATGCCACGCACGTACGGATTGCGCGATGTATAAATAAAATTATAAGTATTTATCAACAAAATATGTTTGTTCGCATTGCTGCGCTGTCGGCGAATTGCCCAACGATGCCTTTTATGGCCTGAGAATGACTTATCCAGAGGCTGTGCCGCAATCTAATGTTAAGGAGACGATACACGAGTATATCTCTCAACATCTTTGTATGATAGCAAATTATTTTGGATTTGTATGAATTTGTATGATAAAAAGTTCTTCTTGTCATAGCATATCACTAAATATCAATATTGTAAAGCTGATTAAGAATATGTAGACGATAAGAACTATTATGAAAACACTTCTAATTTTATTGAAAAGTTTATTAA
This sequence comes from Elegia similella, assembly GCA_947532085.1. Taxonomy (NCBI): domain Eukaryota; kingdom Metazoa; phylum Arthropoda; class Insecta; order Lepidoptera; family Pyralidae; genus Elegia; species Elegia similella. The sequence goes on from OX383937.1 coordinate 9,043,650, forward strand.
CAAATGTAGGCGCATAAAGAAATACAGCCTTCTAACTTTTGACGCGGCTCAGTCGTGTTGTTGTAAATTTCTCGGGAATATGATTGGTGCCATATATCTTTTCTTTGACAACGTGTATCTATAATAGCATGGCGATTGGTTCAATGGTTAATGTGTGAATAAGTAAGAGACAAACAGACATCTGTAATGATCTCACTATCTCTAGTATCTGAGTGTATTCTCGTTGCATCCTCAGCTGGAATGCTTTGGGCCCAGGGGTCCCCTTTCCGGCTTTATCACTACATAGTAAAAAAAAAAAGTCGCTTTCCGCTGTCTGTCCCTATGTATGCTTAGATCTTGAAAACTACACAACGGATTTTGATGCGGTTTTTTTAAATAGATAGAGTGATTTAAGAGGAAGATAGAGTAATTATATGTAAATTGCACCCGCGCGAAGCCGGGTCGCTAGTTTGCTTTATTTATAAAAGAAAAGAGTAAACAAGTAAAAAGTACTCATAGTATTAATACATACATACATAGTATCACGTCTTTTTCCCTTGCAGGGTAGACAAAGCCTAGGTCTATAAGACCTTAGGGCCACATTTAGCATGTTGAAGGGCGTGTAGATGGAAAACGGAATCCAATAGTGATGGGTTGCTAGCCGCATCGCCTAATTATATTAATGACACTCGTTAATAATGTAGCTTTTGTATAAGTAAAAAAATTGTTTCTTACAGTATTTATTTGTAGTTATATCTTAGAATAAGAAAACCTCAGAGTATTTTATGGCAAAGTACAGCGTATAGACTTACATATAAATAATTAAAACGCTATATTAACTGCATGGGCGCCGGCGCCCGGCGGCCGCTGCTGGCACTTATCATAAGTTGTGCCAAGTACACACGCAATGCTTGGTTTATATGAGTACCTTACTGATACCAAAGATAATTTAATACTAACAAATAGACTGATACGTTTATGTTTGGACAATATGTAGAAAATAACGCTTCGTCGCAAAATGTCCCCTAGTCGCAAAATATCACTTTCGCAAAATGTCCCTCTTGCAAAATGGCCCTTTCGCAAAATGTCCCCGGGTAGCAAAATGTTAATAATTAGTATACTAATTATACAAAGTTTATACTTCAATTAAATGAATAAGTAAGATATGGTGAAAAAAATCCATGCAAGTAGTTCTTTAAGCTGCGACTTTAGATCTATATCAGATTAAAAGGAGTACTGCATCGTGAATGCTTCAAAAGTTATACTTTATTATAATAAGTACGGTCGCCTGCAAAAGTCCATATAGAAGTTGCGTAAAAAGTCGTGTGCAGCTACAGATACTATTTAAAAATAATAGCAATTTCAACCTTACACATGTGGGATAAGGTTCATGATACTTTAAAATATATATGCCTACCTAATCACTGCAATCGATTTTCACCTTAAGGCTACATAGTCCATACATATGGACTTTTGCAGGTGACTGTACATATAAATATATCAAAGTATACCAATATTTTTATATATTGATGCGTATATCTTATATCATCATCATCATCATCAGGTCCTTTTTAGTCTCCACTACAGGAGCACGATCCTCTCTGTACTACTAGGGCCATACTTGGCCAGAGCAGCCAGAGGACTTGGCCTACACTCTCCACGCTGGCCAGACGGGTTGGAGAGGTGTCTTAGATGTTTATAAGCTTTGTTTAGCTTGTATTTCCTTATATATCTTATATAATTGATCAATATTCAGATAATAATATATATAACTGATTAAGTTTGTTTTCATGGATGAAGTCACTAATAAACCTATAAAATCATTTCAAAATACAAAGTCGCTTATGGCAAGTATACATGCAAGTTTAGTTTATAGATACATAAATAACTATCAAGCTGTTCCATAAAGAGCATCCAGACTAATCACGTCCTACGGCGATGACGTCTAACTAAAATAACGTCATTGTGCTCGAGTAAAATGCTCGAACTAATGACGGACTAAATACTTTTTACGCTACGTTATATGAATTGTTTTTAGCCGTGTGGTTTCCGGCAAAGTAGAAAAGGACCACTCCTAGTCTTCTCATGGACGTCGTAAGAGGCGACTTAGGAAATACAAGCTAAATAAAGCTCATACACATCAATGAGACCTCTCCAACCCGTCTGGCCAGCGAGGAGACTGTAGGCCAAATCCTATGTCTGCTCTAGCCACGTATGGCTCCGGTGTACCGGTAGGTACACAGATGATTATGCGCCTGTAGTGTCTCCACTACAGGCGCATAATCATCTGTGTACCTACCGGTATAGCACAGTCTCCTAAAAAGATCTGATGATTATGATATGATTTATTTTATTTCGACATCACTAATTTGCATTGTAGCATTTGAAAATGGCTTGTATTTAAAAGAGGTAATCTTCTTCAAACAAAAAATAAAAAAAAATATTTTTTTCATTTGATAACCTTCTTCTAAAGCTACTAAGAACACTTTTAAAGTATTTAGATTTCTAATACATATGTAAAAAAGACGTAGACGAACTCCAGTACACTCCAGCTGCGAAATGTGGCCATTTTTGACCTTCCTTAATATGCCTTAAGAGCCCGACATATGCCAGGCGGCGTGGCCATACAAATGCGGATGGTCTAAACGCGTTGGCTACTTTAAATATTTTCGTTTTTTAGGAATATTCAAGGGTTTTTCGAAAAAGCAAAACATATGATGGCTGCCTTATCTGTAATGCAATAATAATCAAAAGTTTCAAGGTTAATTTCAATGTATTTGGTGAATAATGCTATATACCGAGTAAATTAGACGTGATTTGGAGGCAACTTTGCAATTTTTTTCTATCGAGAAAATTTAACGCAATCGTGTTTTTGAGTCATATAGTTACCAGAGTTAGTCCTGAACTTTGCTGCATTTTTATTTCAACTTGAGTATTTAATTATTATTGATATAACAGTCAATCTTGCAAAGCAGTGTGAGGTAGTATGGACCCTTAACTACGTGGTAGTTAGTAAGTCCAAGTGAAGTAGTAAACGGTGGTACTTTTATGTAAAATTCGTATTAAAAATCATTTTTTGGTGCAATTTTTTTCATAATTGAAGCAGACATACCTATACAGAAAACATAGTGAAGTGAACAGGGTTTGTTTTATAGGTTTATTCGGCGTATGGGCCGTTCAACTGCTGCTTGCACACTAACAACAACTGTATGTACCTTGTGTTCTCTTTTAATTATTAATTGATACACAAACAGGTTTTGAAATATTTATAGATTCTGGACGATATTCCGTAACACTATTCTTCGCCCGTACCTATACAGAAAAGAGAGTGAAGTTGTAAGGGTTTCTCGATTTGTTTCATAGGTTTATTCGGCGTATGTGCCGTTAAACTGCTGCTTGCACACTGACATTAACTGTCTATACCTTGTGGTCACTTTTAATTATTAATTGATACACAAACAGGTTTTGAAATATTTATGGATTCTGGACGAAATTTCGAACCACCATTCTTCGCCCGTTTGTATTTTTAAGGTCACTTACGCACTCATGAACAACGCTTAGAGGATGCCAGGTAATGGAGTAATATTGCTTGTGATAAATATCATAAACTAGCTGTTGCCCGCGACTTCGTCGGCAGCAAGTTCTGGTGGCAATTTCTGTTATTATGATTTATTAGTATGGATGAATAATTTTTCCCCGATTTCAAAACACTTTTTATTGATGCTTCGCTCCTATTGGTCGCAGTGTGATGTTTTATAGCCTAAAGCCTTCCTTAATAAATGGACTATCCAACACAAACAGAATTTTTCCAATTTGAACCAGTAGTTCCTGAGATTAGCGCGTTCAAACAAACAAACAAACAAACAGACAAAACTATAGATAAAACTGTTTAAAAGTAACCTTGCTAAAAAATATAGAAAGAGAAAGTGCAAGACTATTTAATATGATATGAACTTTAAAACGAGTACGGCATTACAACTGACACCGAACATAAAATCAAAATAAATCTGTTATTTCATTTCAGTTATTACTATCCATATATACATATTCATATATTCCTAAAATAAGCAGTAAAATATTATACTGCTCTTATAACAGACACATTAATATCTCTTTATGCTCGTAGATATAATGATAGGAATAATTTTGAACATTAAATGATAGATTACAGTCATAAATATATTAAACATAGTACAGGACGTGTCGACATAATACCTTAATCCAAACGACACCTATTATATGTGTGTATAAAGTCGTAAGTCGAGACAGAAGTACCCCTGCATATTGGCGCCAGGCACAAATTAGACATCACGAAAGAAATTAAATTTAATACATCCAGACACATATTAAGTATTCAAATTTAAATACTGTATTGATTAGGAATATTGGACTCAGTAGGACGACAGCAACACGAAATTCGATCAAATGAGTCGGAGAGATCTGCTTCCCTAAAACTTTGTAAGATACACATGATGCAATAAATTATGTACCTAAAGATGCGCCTAATAATGATAATAACTCAGTAGGTACATAACTCGTTGTCGTAGTATTCGTTTTATAATAAAGGCGTTGGGAGAGGCCTATGTCCAGCAGTGGACTTCTTGCGGCTGATATGATGATGATGATGATGAAAGGCGTTAAGAGACACAAAGTCATCAAATTTAAGAGCTCTGCTCTTGTCGGTGGAGCTTTTTCATTCCTCTCTTTCTTCCGCCAGTTCCTTTACTTCTCTATAAGAAGTAAACTTTAATTTTTCTTCTATTTGCTTTATAAAAATGTGTCTCGGCCTTCCCGGTCCCCTTTTTCCTTCTATCTTTCCTTCTATGATGTTCTTGATCAAATTGCCATGTCTTATTAGGTGTCCTACCATCTTCCCTCTTCTATTCTCAATAAAAACACAAAGTATAAAGTAATAATTTTATGACATATTTTGAATAATGCGATTTATCATCATCCTTTACGAATACGTACGCACTCGAAGCGCGGCGACCACTTCGAAGCGGTAAAACTCACGGACGTAAACCCGGGCAAATCCAGAAGGGACGACGCGCGTTTGGTCACATGTGTGTTCACCGGAATTAAATCATTTGTTCCGAGCTATAAGAATGACATTGACTTGCAGTTTATACTGTAGGTATCTAAACGAAAAGGTGCTGCATTCTGACGCGAGCTAAATTACACCGTATCGCTAACTATATTGATTTGATATTTCTTTGAATAACTTTGCAATTTGCGACTTCTTTACGTAAGTACTAGTACTTATTCTGTGCTGATCTCTGTCAGTCTTATCTTCCATCCTTTGGTTTTGCGACCTATAATTTAATTATATAAACGTTCAGTTATAAATTTTTGCAGATGGAAAATTATATTGTGATTATAAATAGATATTGCATCTGCTATCGTCTATATATTTGCAAATGCTCGATGTCATAGGTAGCTGGGAAAATTTATATTCAAAGGGCCAATATATTTTGAGCGTAGATACAAATTTATCCAAACTTAGGCGCGGTTTATGCAAGTTTAGGATAAACTAACTAAACGGCAGCCATAACTGTCAATCAATCAGTGTCAATCGTCGATAAATTCAAATCTAGGCGTAATGGACGCACATATAGCATTGTTATGGTATATTGCATAAATTAAATAGGCTAGATTACTGGGTCAATATAATATTATTCTAATTAGTCTGGCAGTTAGATAGTCAAAAAATAATGGACACGTTTTTTTTTTGTCAATTAACCAATTAATGATAAAGATAAAGCGCGTCAAATATCATGAGCGGGGGCTCGTGACAATATAGTTCGATAAAAAGCATACGGAATTTTAACGGGGGAACGACGATAGAAATAAAATTACGTGTCCAATATTTTTTTATTATCTAACTGACAGAGTAATGATATTTTTTTAGGAAACTAGACAATTATATAAAAAAATAAAGGTGTAAGTTTGTATAGGTATTTGGATTGTTAATCAGTCACTCAAAAATGAAGAGGTATGAGAAAAAAAAAAAATATTTTAATATAGTCATTTATGTTTCTTTGGAATATTAATTAAATGGAAAAAAAAGAGCAGAGATAATCAAAATTGTGAATGCTTTTTTATAATATAGGACAGCAAAGGAGCAAGCGGGTCACCCGATGGTAAGTGATCACCGCTGCCCATGGACAACTGTAACACACCCGGGGTGTTACAAGAGCGTTGCCGGCCTGTCAAGAAATAGACTCGTTTTTTGAAGGTTCATGTCATATAGATTCGGAAATATAGCCCCATTATATTTATTATATTCATTCCACAGTTCGGTCGTTCGTGGCAGCAAATGGGGATTGCTTCAAAGGAAATGAAAATCTACCCTATTCACACACACTGATGGCAATTGGGAACCAAAATTACATATAGACAATCGTATTTAACGGGGGCATCGCCAATAATGGCGATTGGAACAGCTGTAACGACATTCTCAATAGGCACAAATGAAAGAAATCCAATCAATTGAAACTGTTTCGAGCGAAATCAGCGTCTAGTAACTGATAGTCACAGATTATTTATATTATATATTAGATTTGACACGTTAAGCCGGTGGTCCCGGCTGCCATCTGATAGTCGTTAAAGGAACCACGTCAGAGGCCGAGAGGCGGTTCCTAAGAACTCTGTCACCAGGGTGTGCATGGTCGATTGACCGTGACACCTACTCGAAATGAATTAATGAATTAGATTTGACTAGCTCCGTGGCGCAGCGGTCAACACGCCTGCCTGCGATACGGAGTGACCGGTTTCGATCCCCGGCCAGGTCAAGATGGAAAATGATCTTTTTCAGATTAGCCTGGGTCTTGGATGTTTATCTATATATGTATTTGTTATAAAATATAGTATCGTTGAGTTAGTATCCCATAACACAAGTCTCGAAACTTACTTTGGGGCTAGCTCAGTCTGTGTGATTTGTCCGTATATATTTATTTATTTATATATTAATATTAGTTACCTATTATTATTAATTATTATTCTATTTATACGATTTTTCTCCTCGCGAAGAGGGTATGCACCTAATACGCGGGCCGAAGCTAAGAAGGGATCATTGATGCTATAAGTAGAGGTTAGTGTCGAAGAGCTAAAGAACTTACCGGTGATGCGACAAGTATTAAGGATCATGGCTTTTTAGAAATTTTTAGGAGATACCGGTATAATTCCTGTGGATGAAAGCACAATATGGACCGTTTGGGCTTGACCGTTTCTTAATTATCATTATTAGGCGCATTGGAGTGTCCTTGACGTCACAAAATTAGTGCTGGTCAAAAATGTGTCCAGCGTAACACTGAGCCATCACCTATTGAAGTACACTTTTTTAGTTGTATTTTTTTATGTTGTAACTGTATTTTTTATTTGTGTTTCTACAATAAATATTTTTCATTTCATTTCATCTGCCCACACGTTCTCTTATGGAAATCTATGATGTACAGAGCACACTATTTATAAATTATGTGAATAAATGCATTATGAAAACAGGCATGATAAGATGTATGGTACTTCAAAAGCTACAAATATATTCATAGAGAAACAAATCATTTCCTACGAAAGTTATATTATTGCGATTATTTTAACATAAGAACACATTGACGTTCAACACTGCAGGGCATTAATAATGGATTAACCACATTCTCCTTTTGACAATATAATACTACGTTTTGCAAGGTCAGTCACCACCAGGTTATTGACCGCTGGTCATTATTTGGCCAAGTCAATGGCTCTTGATAGCTGCATTAATATAAGTGTTTATGCATGTTATTAGTACTCTTAAATGTTGGTCTGAGAGAAAAGAAAAAAAACGTTGAATGTACCAGCCAGTCTCTTCTCGCACAGATCATTAAACTCGATCGAGGGAATGAGCAAAAAATATGAGGAATCATATAAGTAGGTGATGCAACTAGCAACACATCACTATCTTGATTCCGTTTTCCACCTAATGCCCACCAACATGCTAAACGTAAACACTTGGACTCTGTCTACTCCACAAGGTAAATGGACGTGATAGTATGTGCATATGTATGCTTATGCATGTTAGACAATGACGGCAAGGTTCCAGTTTCGATTGGATAAGCAGCAATTGAAGCATGGGTAAGTTTTAATAAAACTTACCCATGCTTCAGAAGTTAGTTGTTGCAGCATATAGCTTTCTAAATTAAATGAAGTGGTTGTTACGATATATAAAATGTGTGTAAATACCTTAAAGAGACATAAAATTCTTACAGTGAAACCGGCCAAGTGCGAGTTGTACTCGCGCATGAAGGGTTCCGTACCATTATCTATAATAAGTTTAAAATTATTATAATATTTTTATTATATGATGTAATTAAAAGTGTATACTTTTCGAGATTTTTCCTTTATCTGTGCTATCGATTCGTACCAAATTTCAAGATTCTGAGTTTTGATTCCCATGCGAATGTCGTAATTTGCGGCATAAACGGCTGTATCTTTTGATTACGTTGGCTTAGAAGTTTGATTTTTTCATACTCCAAGGGACTGTAGACCTGAGTATTTGATATGAATTTCAGCTCGATATCTCCACGCTTTCTTGTGGAAAAGGGTCTTAACAGACAGACAGACGGACAACAAATTGATCCTACAAGGGTTCCGTTTTTCCTTTTGAAGTACGGAACCCTAACAAGGTAAAGAAAAGGGGTTGCCGACCGTTGGTCATTATTTGACAGAGTCCAATGCCTTTCATGGTAACGTATAGAATTTAAAGTTTCTTCGAGTATCGTTTGCACTTTTATAGCTCCTATCTCTAGAATAACAAATACCAGGAAACATGATCCCAACAAGTAAAGCCTAAACAAGTCATGCACGCTTCAAACGGGTTCTTTTTATGATATATCGCAATTAAATGGGAATTTATCGTATTTTGACAGGTCTTAATCAAACTTAAACAAAGCATACATTTATGGTAAAGTTGCTGGTAGATAGAAGGACCGGGATAGCTAAATCAGCTGAGCTGTTTGGTCGAGTAATGGGTTGCTATCGGCATTGCCAGCCTGTGTATGTATGTAACACCAGGGTGTGCATGGTCGATTGACCGTGACACCTACTCGAAATGATGATGATGATCGGCATTGCCAGGATTCCTCAGATTTGAGCCCATTCCTCATGATTGGCGTTTACGATATGCGCGGGTAGTAAAGCAGCTGGCATATTCTACTTTTTTCTTTACTTCCATCACGGAAGCGTGGATAGAAGAAAAAAAAATTAATAAATCTTAATTTTTCTGTTAAAAGTTTCCCTAAAAAGTTTAATATAACTATTATTTACTATCATGCTGTTGACTGTTTTGACAAAAAATACATTCAGACGCCAACCCGACACGAAGTTAGAGTATGCTTTTGTTGAGTTTATCATATAATCGTCCGAAACTAGGCAATACCCGGAAACTACCCGACACGGTAAAATACATCTACCTAATTCGTTTAGTTTTAGGTGGTACAGTATATGTTTTTTACTATGTTAGGAGAGTAACTCCGTGATCCAAGTTGAGGATATTGTCCATATGTTTTATAGGTTTGTTGACGCTTAAGGTTTAACGGCGGCGGGACTTGAGTTATCACATTATTATACTCCCTACCACGCACTTAAAGCTGTTACTAAAAACTGACTTAAATTTTATGACGTAGTCCTTGGTTTTGTAGTTAACGGGAGAAACCCGCTCTGATTGTGTAGATTTATATTATCCCTGGGTAATAAACATTCACACTACATCTGCACGTACCCCTTTCCGGGATAAAAAGTATTATTTAATCCTTCCCCGGACCACAAACCACCTACATATCACAGTCCATCTAAATCGGTTAAGTGATTGAAGCGTCAAAAAGTATTGTATATATATTGATAGGTAGTATTAATTTCGTATTTATACATTCAGTATGCACTCTTACTTCGTACAAGAGAAGGCCATTCATTTGGTAGGTAAAATACTAACGAGTATCTGTAGTATTTTTTTAGAAGTAAAATATCAAAAGCTTTTAAAAATCAGCCCGTGAAACAAAGTCTACATAATCAACATTTTATGTTTTACGTAAAAATAAAGAGCTAATATTGTAAGGTGCCACGTGGCCTACACGGTAACTTACTTTAAATTTTTAGTTTTAGTCGTGGTAGAGCCACGCTACCGGCAAAATTAATTTTTGCTAGTAGCATGAATGGGCCGGGCCGGCTCGTCCGGGGAAGTATCACACTCTCACAGAAAATCGACGTTTGAGTAGAAGCTTTACCGCTTCTATGCTTCGTTCGGTGAGTGAGAGAGACGGAAGAGCCTTCTCGTCTTATTATTCCGGTTTTTTGAAACTTGTTTTCTGAAAAATATGTGAATTTAAACTGAATATTAGTTAATATTCTTTAACAAAGGTTTAAGACAACCTTTATATTACTTAGGTTAATTTATCACTATTGCAAAAACACATTGTATTTGAAAGTGTTACTTTCATTCGTGGATATCTTATATTAACTGAAACGACTAACAATCTTGATATTTTCAATTCCACGTAATAACTCACCCCGATAAGGTCAATCCTATGAAAATGACGTCATCACAAAACCATTTTACTGAATATAAAGGCCATTTTCATTATTCATGAGTGACGCAAAATGACGCTATGAATCAGCTATAAATGACCTAGGGCATTTCCACAAAAGCTTTTGTAGACATGTAGCCACGCAAGGAATGACATTGATGGAATCACTTGAAAGTAGAAGTTAGGGTTGTCTCGATAAGAGTAAGTTACGGTGACTTTTGCTCGATAAACGCTATCTATGTAGGTATAATACATACATATCATCGCTCGCAGTGCTACGACTATAATTATCAGACGGTAAGATTATTCGCTTAATTGCAATGTTGCATCCCAGTACTTTTTAGGGTTTTGTACTGAAAGGATAAAAATGGGACCCCATTAATAAGCCTTCGATGTCTGTCCGTCCATTCTTCTCTAACGGGTCTGTATCTATAGAACCGTAATTAAGAGACAATTGGAACTTTCACAAAATTTGTATTTTTTGCCGCTATAACAACAAATTTTAATAAATTAAAATTTAAAACAAGGGATCAAGAGACACACTTATTTTTTTGTTATTTTTCGTTTTTTGAAAATACTATATAGCTTCAAGTCAGTTTTCGCTACTTCACCGGGCATTTGAGGCGAGGGCAGAGTGTATTCAGTGTATATAGACAACATCATCAAAGGGCCCCCTGGAGGGTCACATCGAAGAGATTTCATTGGTCCTTATATTTTTTGTCCACATACAACAAAAAACATGTTTTTTGTAGAATAATATTGTATGAAACCTTTAGTGTTATGTGACTCGCATTTGGACAGTTTTTAAATTATCGCGATTCGACCTTGCCTTTCCTTTCATCGCCTTTCCTCGTCTTGGTTTTGTTACAATTTTACGCAAAATTACGAATGTTATATCCTTATGGATTATAATTGCATTGGTATTTAAGATTATACGTAAATTAAGGCAAAGAGATCCTGATACAAGGCAACCAAACAATTGTCGCCTTGTTTTTTTATCGCAGCATATTAGGTAAGTTAATGTGACTTATAAAAAATATACTTATTAGGCATTATAGCAAACAAATATTGGTGACAAATGTATATATGTAAAGAAATTATTTATATAGTCCCAATTACACAAATATATCAAGATAGAACGGCCAAGTGGGCGGTACACGCGTGTCTCAATCTTGCACAATCGTGCAAGATTCTTAGGCGTTCATTCAGTCAGCGTACACGTCCTGACACACATGATCCATTCTGCGTTTTTTAACTGTATTTTTTTTTATCGATATGACGCTATTTATTCTGTGCATCTCACATTACTATTTCGCTAGTAATGACGTCAAATTGGGGGCGTGGTTTATGCAGAAACTGACACGCGCGTTTTCTTAACAAATTCCTGGCATCGCTGTTCTATCTTGATATTTTCTGCGGTCCCAATGCTGTTTATGAAAAATCTTTTGTTAATCAAATTTAAAGTTCACACAAATAAATATGTTTCTTTATATTATATAGGACATCAAACGAGAAAGCTGGTATAGTAGTATAATAATTATGCGAAACTTCTACTCATTTTCACATTAAATGTATCTTTTCCAACTAAATACGTTTCCCGTCCGTCCATCAGTGTGATAGGGTGAAGTCGTGAACGACTCGCGAGTCGGGACTCAGCAGTCGCGTGATCAATGGGCCGAAGGTTAGGTTACAAATTAAAAACAACACAGGTGTTAAATCTAGATTTGCATATTGTAAATACTTATTATAAACTTCATTTTTTTTTAAATGTCTTAATACGTCTAATAAACATGCACATCTGTAGTACAATAATTACATATATTTATATATAAACCTATATTTTTGCAACTGTATTTATAAAAAAAATATACATGTCTGTAGGTATTTATAGACCATCTCTTATCGTTTCCCGTGCAAAGGTGCCTAAAACGCTGGCAGCATTGCCACGTTGGATTGCAATGGCAATCCTTTGCATGAGAAACGAACCGGAGCGGGAGTCACCAGTCCTATCCGATATTTTGTGCCCTATCTCGCCGATAAGGCGCTTAGCATCAGTGCCCCAGCAGCCGTTTCTACCGCCACGTACGAAACAATAATGAGGCTCCAGAGCATCATATTTCACGCAACTTTTCATTTTTGCAAACAAAAAAACATCCCCTTCCCCTTTAGTGTGATTGGTTGAAATCGTGAACGATTTGCGTGTCGCGGGTCGGCCGACGCGTTGCACCATCACCGGAAGGTTGGAATTGTATATTAAAAAACAACACAGATGTACCAAGTTAACTTAGTGTGCATTTAAGAAATGCTCACGTAAATATTTTCCAACAACTAGGGATTAATATTGTATAGGTTGGAATTTCGAAAGTTCAAATTTTAGTGCCAGTAGTACGGAAATAGACGTAAGGTACATTTTATTCTGGAAGATGTACTGTTTCTGAGGAATCTCTCCACGACAAAAGCTAACTAGTTTTTTTTATACGAATCTTATTGACTTACATAAAATATGAAATTTACTGCTAAAATAACAAATAACTAAAGATAGTAGAAGTGCAAATTGTTCTTGGTATAAAAGTTTTTTTCTGTGCTGTTTATAATTTGTGCTTGCGTTTCGAGTAGATCGTATCAGTGACGTGAATATTGAATCTGGCGCTTCGTTATATGAATATTATTATGATACCACGTTTATTCTATCTACTCACAATATATTTTCTTTAGGGGAGTTCAATGATGTTTCACTCTCAATGAACAATTCATGTCTTAGAATATAAAGCTGATACATGACATGCATAGAATCAAGAAGACGCCGCAATTTTTTCCTGATCCCTGTCTTTTATACATTGCTGGTGTTATCCATTCTGTCAGATACATTTGGTTATTAAACAGTAATGAAAAGCATTTATTGGTCAACATCTATTCAACTAAGCTTACATTGTTTTTAAGCACATCACAAGCATCCCGTGTTGAGTGGTTGATGCGATGTTCATAGAGAGTGAAATGTCATTAGTAAAGAGTTGCTTTTTGCCTTAAAAAATAAAATGAAGTTGTAGAAAAATTACAAGCACAATAAATTATATCACGCAAAATTGGATTACGAAGACAAAAGGAAGCTTATATCCAACAGTTGGTCGTAGAAAGGTGATGATGATAAAAAAGGTCGAGAGTGCAATTTAGTTGCGAATGACAAAGGTGTGAAGGATAGAAGCGCGAAAGAACGCAGGCGAGAAGAGCTGAGGCGCGAATGAACTGAGGCCAGAATGAACTGAAGTACAAAGGCTTGAAAACATGAGTTTGTGATTATGAGCGTTAAAAAAAATAAGAGAAGAAATTTTCTTATGTAGGTACATAAGTAATTTACAATAACTAAAAAACGAGGTGTATAGGAAGTGTTAATGATCAATGCTTTAACAAATTTTAAGTTGTGTAAGTATATCTACTGGACCGTAAAGTTGACAAGATTTTAGTTCTTACCCGAAGTAACGACTTCAATATCTATTTGTGACTCATCTATTACATCCGTTGGCAGTTAATATTGAATTACTCGCAGGAAAACCTGCGGGTGGTAATCTAACTAAGCTAATACGTGGGTAACTGTTGCGAATTAATAAAGTATGCCTTCTTCGTAATAAGTTACGACACTTGGTTGCAATGAGACCGGAAGGAAGTGGATAAAGAGAATTTATTACGGTAGATGACGATAAAATTGATAAGTTTTCACAAAATAAGCCGTACAGAAAGAATTATTACTCTAATTGTACTGAACATATTTTGTAACAGATATGACGAGTCAGTCAGTAATAAAATAAAACGACATGTCATACAATCAGAGCAATAGTTGTATAAATAAATAAATAAATATATACGGACAAATCACACAGATTGAGCTAGCCCCAAAGTAAGTTCGAGACTTGTGTTATGGGATACTAACTCAACGATACTATATTTTATAACAAATACATATATAGATACACATCCAAGACCCAGGCCAATCTGAAAAAGATCATTTTCCATCTTGACCTGGCCGGGGATTGAACCCGGTCACTCCGTGTCGCAGGCAGGCGTGTTGACCGCTGCGCCATGGAGCTAGTCAGTATGTATTGTATCATCATCATCATCAGGTCTTGTTAGTCTCCACTGCTGGAGCATGACCCTCTTTGTACTACCGCAGCCATAGTTGACTAGAGCAGACAGAGGATTTGGCCTACACTCTCCTCGCTGGCCAGACGGGCCGGATAGGTCTCATTGATATTTATGAGCTTTGTTTAGCTTGTATTTCCTAAGTCGCCTCTTACGACATCTATGGGAAGACTAGGAGTGGTCCTATTCTACTCTGCCGGAAACCACACAGCTAAAGTATTGTATGGGACTTTCAAATACCATAAAGCGGCAGCATAGTGTGTGAGATATGCTACTCGTAAGTAACATAAATTCCCTTATTTTTATAAACCTATACATATGTGCAGGAGTTAAACATAAACAAAACTTTAAATACATGACTTTAATACATACCTAAACTAAATCAACTTACACTGTAAATAATGTTGATTTTTATATATATTTAATTGATTTAGAAAATTGAACACCTATTTACAACATGATACACGCATAAAGATATTTGATTTGATTTGATTCGCTTTTTATTATAATTTTCGTTAGAGATAAGTTAAGATAGTTATTTAATTTTTTTATTTTATGTTTTACAAACAAATTAACCTTATCGATATTTGGTTAAATTTGTAGCGCACCCGTTTAAAGAACGAAACAAATTTTTTGATATGGCTTAGAAAAAGTGACAATAAACAAAATCATTTTTATTTTATCGTATCATAATTCTATTTGACTGGAAAATATAATTACTTGGCAAATCAATTGTGCAGTTTTGATTCTATTCAACATACGAGGGCAATAACTCAATAACATTTATGTAATTGTCAATACCTATTGATTCATGAAACAAGTTCCAAGTTCAGAAACCTGTATATTGATCGTCCATGTTATGTACAAGGACAATGTTAATATTTGGCTTCAAACGCGATGTTGACACGTCACCAATTCTGGAAAATGGACTAGTAGGACGATTTTAATTGATTCAATTGACGTTAGTTATTGGTATGTCTGTGTAAAAAAATCGCTACACACTTACTTAAATAATTTTATTTTTATCTTTATAAATATGTGTATACATTCATATAATTTTCGTCATGGTTTGAAGTAAATGCCCATTTCGCTTTTGCTTTGGGCAAACATTTAAGAGGATTCAACAAATAATCCTTTGAATAAAAAAACCGACTTGTGAAGTGATTAAAAAAAAATACTGGGACTAGCCTTGAATATATAGCCTATGTCACTCATAATATTGTGAGAATGCTAAATAATAAAATACCTCAATTTTAATTGAATAACAAAAAAAAAATCATGAAATCGTTACAAGTTTTAGGCAATCATAAAAAATGTACAAGCATTACTGGTTAATTCATTAATGTACTTATTATAATATTTTCTTATTGTTATATTTTTAGTTGATGTCTTTTAAGATTGAGATTATATTTCAAACACGATTGTAAAATTGTTCATGAATAAATAAATGAATAAATTGTTTGAAAGTCCATGCAATTTAGAAGCCTACAATCCCAACTCACCCATTCCTATTCTTTGCTAGAAACATTTCATACGAAATACGGACACAAATAAATCATTGCCATTCGTTATCAGTTCATAAATCTATGCAATCAGTGGCTAACCAGTTGCCTTTCTTTAATAATGAGTCAACTAACGATTTTCCTTCAACGAAACAATTGGACATGAATAATGGAAATATACGTCTAAAAACTAACACACCCGGAATTTCAACCTTATTTCGTTTACAATATAGCCCAGTTGTTTTCTAAAATGGAACAAGGCGACCTAGATCCTAGTAACTTTGGTATTATTAGCCCAGTTGACCAAAGTACGCAAAAATCATGCTTGACCACTATCGAAAATCTTTATTACGTAAAGTCACGTTGTTTGATAAACTGTAAACAAAAGTAGGACATTGACTGAGGGTAAATAAAATTAGGACGCTGATTAACTGTAAACATAAATGGATAAACAATTTTATGCCGTAAGTAATCAAATCACAGTCAGTATTGTTTTAACTAGTAACTGCTAATTTTATTTTATGCATTATAGAAAAGAAATCTTATTTTCTTGTAATAATACACCAAATGTACTATCATAATAAAGACTTTATGATCATCATCATCATGATGATGATGACGTTATGATAATGCCTTTAATGTTATGAAGATGAACAAAACTCATTTTCAATTCACGACGAATGTGCAAAATGCACAATAATTTACTGACTTTTTCGCGAAACATACGTATAAAGACCAGTTTAGGAATTCCTAATAAGTTTTGTTTGTAGATTTTCGTTTATATATTTAATTTCGTTTTTCATATTAATCCAATCATATATTTCTGTTTTATGTAGTGTCGTTACAGCATACAAGAATATTTAATTTTTATATTTCCCTTTTTTTTCTCTTAGACATTCTATCTATCTCTTAATAAGTCTTCTTCCACTTGAGATCCAACTTATTTTCTATCCAATATCCTTTATTTAAAATATTTCACTATGCTAACTCCATACCAATGCAATAGCCGTTTAACTTTTTAATTATTGCTTTTCATACTTCCTCCTTGTTACTTGACTTAAAATTTCGCCCTGTTCCAGCATCACTATAGGAAAATTATGCCAAATAAATGACCATTTAATTAAAGGTTCTACTTCCAAATAGCCCAAGGGTCAGCAGTTGTTCACTTTATCTGTACAGTCTATGGGCCATAAACACCCACGTAAAGTAATTAAACAATTCATTTAATTGATATCGGTGTCTGAATGGGCTATAAGTTCTTATATCGGCAATATTTATTATAGAATCACGGTTTTGCTAGTAACCCTGTATAGTAAGAGTATGAATAATAAACATTAACCATTTGACCGCGAACGTCAGATAAATCCTTATCTAGGTTCTAATCTCTAAATCGGCGTACCGCAAGGGTCAATCGTAGGTCCTTTTCTTTTTCTAATAAGTTTACGAGTACTTCTGCCTAGTAGTTTCACAAACATTTTCATAGAAAATGTATGGCGGATTTATCCGACATTGGCAGTCAAAGGGTTAACCGGTCAACTAACGAACGCCCCAATCGGGAAACATAAGAATAGATATCAATTGTGTCTGCATTTCTCGCGATTGATGAGTTAATTATATTTAAACATACGTGAGATAAAGTAATTATAGAATTACGGTTTTACATACGTTTTATTCGTCGGATTTACCGAGTAGTTTCGGACTGTTAGGAACACCATCATCGGGGTGAGTGTTAGGAGTGGCGACACGACGGCGAAAGCTTCCATGATGATGCTTCCATGATTCGTTACAAATAACGAATCAGAACTAGTCAGCGAATCCGACGAATAAAACGTGAGTAAAACTGTGATTTTATAATGAATTTATCTCGCGTGAGTTTTAATATTAATAATGTTTATTATATCATACTTTTATACAGGGTTACAAGCAAATATTAATGGCCGATGGGTCAGAAGGGTTCAAGAATTGCGACCTAGTACCGGCAAGCGCAGCGTCGGACATCTACCGACCAGATAGTCAGATGACCTGACTAAGGTTGCAGGAAGACGCTGGATGCAGACCGCTTCCAACCGGTCGTATTGGAGGCCTACGTCCAGCATACTACTGGCCCGGCTTCGGGTGCGATAAATTATACATATAAACCTTCCTCTTAAATCACTATCAATTATTTTTTAAATACGAATCAAAGAACGTTGCGGTCCGATTTTGATGACAGATAGACAACGGGAAGCTACTTTATTAAATACTATGTAGTGATACACTAGTATTAAGACGTTAAGTACCTGGTGCATAGAAATGCCTATTTCATTTTAAATTCACATGAAAATGTGAATATAATCGTGTTATAGTATTGCTGATTTATTTTATATATTTATTTATTTTACGTATTTTTCGCACTTTATCGGTTGTAAATTAATAGTAAATAGTATGCCAAAGTAAGCAATTAAATACAAAATCTATTTCCTTTTACAATTTTACGTCATCTATTTTTCTTGTAAATTTATTTCTATTTAAATTGCCGTAGTAAAATCATGTAATGAATATTCACAATATTCTCGTAGATTATAAAGCTTTTTATTGACGACTTGTTTCAATCCTTATTATAATTTTAATAGTTTAATAATATAAAACTGAATTGGTTATCTCCGCCAACTTTAACGGGATTGTTTTGATTATGAATCCCAAAAGCAGTGCAACATCAAGTCGGTGAATATCAAAAGAGGTGAATAAAAACAGGTTCGTCTAAAAAACATTAACGAGGAGATTTCGTCGATTCGTGCGCCGCTCGTAGAAAAGATCTCAACGCGCTGCCTGCGCCCGCGCAGGTAAAAATACGAATGTTGTATCAAACAAAGCTCTCACAAAAAATAAACTTAGTAAAGAATAATTGTTTTTCCGTCAATATTAAATGTTTTAGGATTAAGAAAACATTTCTTAGATTGATATAAGTATGGGAACAAGATCCCGTTTTTTTTGCGTATATTCTCTACTTATTGCAAGATATTGTTCATGTTCGCGCGGCTATTTCAAAGTTTCACCTCTTTAAAAAAACAGAACGGTTAGTTTAGCGTTAGAGCCTGTGCAGTGAGAAGTCTTAACACCAAAATGTGTAAAGAATTAGCTCTAAGAACCCAAATGTATAAGGCTCACCTTTGTTAAACTGAGAAAATAAACATTTACAGTATTGTCTAAAAATGAGTGCTGCTTTACAGTTCGTATGTATGTGTGTTCTTTATTCCATCGTAAGTTATCATCGTAAAATATAGCCTAATCAGATTCGGATAAGTAAGATATCTTTACAATCCTTGCCTTATATATGCTATATTCTTTTAGCAGGGCAATCGATATTTTATTTTACAAAAACTTGTTACATAAACATTGCCACTATTAACTCATCAAGCGCCAATCGCAGACACAATAGATTTTCTATTGTTATGCGGCCCGATCGGGCCGCTTGGTGGTTGAGAGGTCAAAGCAAACTAGACCTCACACGACCCTTTTCCTGGATCCATTACCAATTATTATCAATTCTAAGATGTCTCAAAATAAATGTCGGAATTTTATCGCCAAATTGATATACAACATAATAATCAATGCCGTAGTGCAATAAAATAAATGATATACGCAACTGTTACCATCCTTTAGATTGTCCACTTACTTAGTGACAAGCTGATTAAGTTTTATAGGTGAATTAAAACGTTTTCTCAGTTTACGACGCTTAACCGACCTCTGACCACTTCATCGACATTGGCAGAAACTCGTTTGGGAACCCTGAAATGCAAAATACTGAAGGCACAGAGCAAAATCTTAGTTTTAGGGTTCGGTATCTAGGCCATCGGAACCCAAAAATTAAACCCTTTCTGAGCTTCCGATGTCCGTTCGTCTATCGCGGGACTGCCTTTATAATCTTAATAATTAATATATTAATAAATATAAATTTTCACAAATACCGTGTGCACCAAAATAAAATGAAACGATGAAACAAATATAAAAAACGAAAGAGGCAAAACATACGAGTTTTTTTAAATATTTTTTTTTATGTTTCATCACACTATACACTAGGAAATTAAGAATTTTGAATAATTAAGAAGAATGAAAGATTTTTTTGCTTTAAGTCAGTATTTATATTTTTAAGTAATTTAAGTAGATGATAGCATGTAGGAATGTCTTCTCTAGACTTACTTAATGTTAAGCGTTTGATTGAACTCTGTAATGGGGGCTGACTCCACATAAATATAGCGTTAAGTGAAGGGACATACGATAAATAAATAATGAATAACACGGCCAGTTATTCAATTGATGTACTGGAGATTGCTTTAAGATAATTACGTAAGCGTTTAGACTATAACCGGTTGCTAGGATAATCTCTGAAAAGAAATTCTCTTAATTGCGTTAGGAATCATAATTTTAATTAAATAAGCGTGAGATGAAGACATTAAAATTTTATATACGATTTACTCACATATGAAAGTCAATTCGAGCTAACCAGTTTAGTAATTATAAGAAGACTATCTTTTTAATAAAAAGCGACTTAATTTGTCTTATACGTGTCTCATTTTTTCTGAACATTATTCTCTAATAAGATAAACTATTATGACAATCTTATAATATAAACCTATCAAACATCAAGTTTACTTAGCAATAGTTTAAAGAATGTGATAGTTTTTAATCAACTTCAAAAAAGGTGGAGGTTATAATTCGTTTGTAGCTATGTTTTTTTTTTAAATATTCCCTACCGTTATTTATGAACTGATTTGAAAAATCCTTTTTTTTACGTGAAAGAGTATGCTTTGAAATTGGCTCTTTTTAAATTACATCAAAATCGGTCCAATAGTTTGATTGACATTAAAAACAATTTAACATAATATTTCAGGGTTAAATTGTATAAATTGTTCATATATGTAACTATGACAAAATATTAACTTCTGATACAAATTATATACACATATAAAAAAGATAACTAAGCGAAAATTTAAGGAATAGGCTTGTTTCCTGAAAAATACCATTTAAAATAATTTATCCTTTATTTTATATATTAGTCCGTCTTATACATTATCGAAAAATATTAGATACGTATATTTCTTTTTTCAATCAAACAAAAGGCGATAAATATAAAGCGCATCAAAGTTCAGGGGTGGAGGCTCATGATGCAATAGGCCGATAAAAAGTGTACCGGCCAGTGACGTCACGCGGAACTTTAATGCTATATCTTTATTAATTTTTGTTTATTTGAAAAAATAAAAAAATACATATCTAGTATTTTTCGAAAATCTATTAGTCGAACTAATTATTTTAAATGGTATTTTCCTAAGAAGTGGAAACCAGCCATATTAAAAGGCGATTGGGCTATTACTATCGTGATTTCGTTTTCCATCAATAGGCAGCCTTTAGGTCTTATGGCCTTACGCATTATCTCTTTAATAATACGTAATTGGTAATATAATTAGGTCAAGAAAACTGATAATAAATTTATTGATCAGAAACGTATTAAAATAAGTTAAAACCTCTTAGTTATTACATTGGCTAACCGTACTTCCTCATAAATAAAACAAATATACTCTTTTAAGAAAAACTATATGAGACATCTTCTGAATACCCAAATAATTAACCAACAGTAGTTCTGTGTTTCTAATTGTCACCTACTTTTTTATGTTTTTAAGTATATATTGCTATTTATAAATACTTTTCTTCGAACGAAACTATATAAAAGTATAACCGCAACATAGTAAATACCTATTTTAAGCTACAATACGTCCAGCAGCGTCATTTCTCCATTTATTTTTATTTTTATGTTTTATTTTTTTACTTTTTACTGCTTAATTTTATTAACAGGTGTCACGGAAGACCAGCGGCGTGATGTTACTCAGGTACATCACCGCCTAATGCTGAGTGACCCCTTTTGGTGCCTTGTATTGTAAAATATTAGAAATAAGTATTGTCTGTTTAATTTGGTTCCAAATAAATTATTTTTCTTTCTTTCTTTCTTTCTTTCTTTCTTTCTATAATTAACTTTGACTTAGTCTATTTATATTAAGCGACGAACTATTAACTTAATTGCATTAAAAATATTCTATTTAATAGCATATCAAGTTTTCCGCTTTGTTGAAGTATTAACTGGGTTTAGTAAGGACGTGATAAATATGTTTATATATGTCATAAATCTATAATAACAACATTATAAAAAGGAAAGATTTGATTGTTTGCACGTTTGGGGTTATGCTTTCGCCATTTGAATCCTATATTGTCCCTGATGAACACAGGCAATTTTAACATAGGCATAAAATTCTATAGGTATTAACTCAAAGAATCAAGGCGAGCTTCGTAGTGCAGTTAACACGCCAGCCTGTGACACGAGGGTGCCGGGTTCGATCCCCGATATATTATGAAATGTAGTATCGTTGCGTTAGTATCTTACGACACAAGTTCAACTTACTGTGGGGAAATCAAAATCTGTGTGGTATCCTTACTAATATTATAAATGCGAAAGTGAGTTTGTTTGTTTGTTTGTTACGCTTTCACGCCGTAACTACTGAACCGATCATCATGAAATTTTGCATACAAGTTCTCTGGAGTACGGAGAAGGACATAGGTTACCTTTTATCCCGGGAAAAAGTACTATTCCCGAGGGATTGACATTGATGCGGGCGGAGCCGCGGTCGAAAGCTAGTATAGAATAAATACATAATAGGCTAGTTTCCTAAAAAAATATAATTAGTCCGTCAGTTAGATATTCAAAATATATTGGACACGTATTTTTCCTTTGTCGATTAAACAAAAAATAATAAAGATATAGCCCTTTGAAGTTCCGTGTGACATTATAGTTTACTACAATTTTTAGCAAACTTTGACGTCACGAGCCCCCCACTCCCGAACTTCGACGCGCTTTATCTTTATTATTTATTGTTTATTTGACAAAAGAAAAAATACGTGTCCAATATTTTTTGATTATTTTACTGACGGACTTATTGTTATGGTATTATTACGACCCAGGACACTAGCCTATTCTACCAGTGCGAAGCCGGAGCGGGCCGCTTGTGTATCTATAAAATCGAATACACCGTCCGTGATAGACTCGTTACACGCCAACCTAGATGGCTTACCGGCTAAATAGCCTTGTAATGATATTGGCATAATTGACAGCAACATAGCGGTTTTAATGTGTTATGGCAGTATTGCAGTATAACCGGGTTTGTCTCACTGTGTTGGTATCGAAAATATACCTATACGCGGCGACCACTTCGAAGGGCCTAGGAAAAACCGAACAAATCCGGAAGGAACGACGCGCGTTTGGTCACATGTGTTCACCGAATTATGAATCGTTTGTTCAGAGCTATAAGTATAAAATTGGCTTGCTGTAGGTATCATAACTAAAAGGTGCTTACTGACGCGAGCTAAATTACACTTTATTGCTAACTACATTAAGTTGATATTTATTTAAGTAACATATGTTTTTGATACCGACACGGGGAGTAAGACAGGCCTGCCAGAGGGTAAAAGCTAACTATATTAATAAGCCAATGCTGTCCGTCCGCGCGTCCGTCCGTCTGCCCTGCCATTGAACGGTATCTATTAAACTATAATAGATAAAGTCTTTACTTAACTTTTTTATTTCAGTTTGTATAACGTTCCCTCTTATGTTCAAATATCCGTCCTCGCCGCACATCGCTCAATGGAAAAGGTCTATAACACTAGTTGGTAGTCAGCCTACGTAAAGCTCTATTGTTGTGATAAGTAAAGATCGTCGTTTAGATTGAGTGTGGCACGATCCCTGTCGATGCCGGATGCAGCCTAGACGCTATTTGTCATGATATCCGATTGGCATTCAATTCAATGCATTTTCTGCATGCCTGCTTGCTTTTACGTGTAAGTGGCCAACACTGATGTCAGATTCTCCAAGCTGTCTAAAGGCATCTGACATAGCTTAACACTTTGAACGCTGAAATCGCAGACACGATAGTTTTTCAATAGTTTGTCGGACAACGTTATTCGACACCGCGTCTAGGTGATAACGACCGCTATCTAGTGATGATAGCCGGGACCAACGGCTTTACGTGTCTTCCAAAATATGAAGGAGCTCGACAAATAATTATGCCACTTGTGGTCACCCATTCCAATAGGTACGAGACACGGAGTTGCTTTACATGCGTAAGCGCTTATATAGCCCATGTCGCTTACCACGTATATACGTAGTTAAAAAAAAACAAGGTACTAATGCGACATTTAGTCAAGAAAGGGCCGAACAACACACGTGGACAAACCTACCCTGACTATACCTCACAAATCCAAATTAGTTCAGACATTTATAAGTAAATAGTGCCATTAAAATCTATTGAAAACTAACACTCCTTTTCAACAGTTGAAAAAAAGGCGTAAATACATTGAAACTTTTCAACGAAACGGGAAACTTGTAATGAATTTTAATTTATCATTTTTAAAATATTTATCTCCATAAAATATATCAGTAAGATTAGTTGCCCGATTCAAAACATTCACTAGATCCCGCGGGATAAGATCGTGTAGCCTCAGTTTACCAAAGAGCCAGTTATTCGAAGTATTTGTCGCGTAATAAATGGATAGTGGCAAAGCAAATCCTATCTTAATATTGTCTTTGTCCTCATATTATAAATGCGAAAGTGAGTTTGTTTGTCTGTTACATTTTCACACTTTTACTGACTAAACTGGCCATCATAGTTATTTGCCAATGCGATGCCTACAGTACCATAAAGTACATAGGCTGACTTTCAACCCGGAAAAAGTACTGTTCCCGAGGGATCGATATAAATATGAGCGATTCTGCGGAGAAAAGCTAGTTGAAATATACCCATATTTATTTTACTAATGGGAAAGTACGGTAAAACAGTTCAATTTCTAATCAGTATTCCTTGACTGAGATACAGTTTACTAACTAGTCTCGTTTTATCCCTTGCGGAGTGGACAGTGCCTAGGCCTTTTAAGGCCACATAGGGTTGTAGGTGTGTAGATAGAAAAGGAAATCAAGAAAATGATGGCTTGTTAGCCGCATCGCCCATAGGTAATGGAATCATGACCATTCTAGACATATTTACCCAGTCCCTCCATCAGTTTTTACAATCCGATTTATGTTGATCGTAATGTAATAAAAACAAACGCAGAGCATAATTTTTATTTGAAGTAATAATGTTTGAAGAAAAAAGCTTAGAATTTTAAATTACCTCCCATGGGCAAACAAATGATTTACACGAGGAATTGTAAACACGCGAATGTAAGTTGATATGTTTTGTTTTCACGACTGTGGCAATAGTGTTATGTTCTTAAGGTTTATTTTCGTTTGTGAATATCTCCATTCTATAGTTTTAGAATAGTTGAATAGATCCATGTGTAACGTTTTGTTAGAATACTTACATATATAATAAATCTGTAAGGGTTGGTCACTGAGTAAGTTACTTTGTTTTCAGAGATATCGTGTTAATAAGCTCTATACATTGATACTGAATAATTTCAAAACAGAAAAAAATGCAAAAATCTTCATATTAATAATTGACGATTTATGCATTTTTTCTGTTTAAATGTATATTATGTATGTATAGCCATTTTACGACTCTATAGAAGTAGAAGAATATTACCCGTAGTTAGGATTCATTTCTTTCATATCTTAAAATAATATCACTAAAGTATTTCATTATGATTTATCATCATTTTTAGTCTCCACTACAGGAGCATGACCCTCTCTGTACTATCGGAGCCATACTTGGCCAGAGCAGACAGAGGATTTAGCCTACACTCTCCTCGCTGGCCAGACGGGTTGGAGAGGTCTCATTGATGTTTATGAGCTTTGTTTAGCTTGTATTTCCTAAGTCGCCTCTTACGACATCCATGGGAAGACTAGGAGTATATTATAAAGTATTTCATGCTGAATAAAAATGTTGATTACCATGAAAACAATAGAGATGTCTTTTCTTATCATAAAAAATATGATAGACCTAACGAAAAATAAGCAAATACTTCACTATAATAAAAATAATTTCCGCAAGAGATCGTAACATGCAGCAGACGAAGCCGTAAACGGAAACTAGTCATTAACGGAAAACCAGAATTGTTATGTCAACGTAAAACTCGGAATGACTTGAAGAGTAAATAAACATTATAGTCGTGTGTTATGGTACACAAACGCCCGTTGTGGTAGAATACAATTGTTTATTTTAAATTTCCTTTTTAACCTACTCTAAAAAAAGAAGAAAGTTCTCAATTCGGCATATCTTTATTTTGAATGTTTGTTACAACATAACTCCGTCATTTATGAACCAATTTGACAAATTATTTAAGAGGATATTATTTCAGATTGGTTCCAATTTTTCGTCAAAATCGGTTCAGTACTTTGTTTGAATTTTCTGTATGAAAGATACACATTACAAAAGCTTTTATGATCTTATTTATACTGTTATGTGTTTTCTAAGTCAAGTCAAATGAGCCCAAACACAATGGGATTATCTTGTTTAATTTAGAAGTTCCACTTTTCGACTCCGCCATCAGAACAACTCATTGACTCCATAATATTGTATTGTTATCATTTGCATCAGTATTATATTGCTTTCAACTCAATGTAACGCCCGGTTGTGGTTTTTATCTAAATACCTAAATGAATAAATAATTGGAAACAAATCACGCAGTTTGAGCTAGCCTCACACTAAGTTAAGAAGACTTATGAATTTGTGTCGTAGGTAACTATTAACATTTTCGCTGACACTGCCCGCCTGTAGACGTAATTCTATTGTTATTTCTTTTGTGTCTGGTTCAGTGTCAGCGAAAGTGTTAAGCTTCTTATATGTGACCCAGACACAATCAAATTAACAGGGCAAGATAGTTTGTAATCTTTTTTTTAATTTAATAAACATATAAAAAAAACATATCCATTTTTTCTATAATCTTAATACTCCAATGGCTATGTAAACCCAGACACAATCAAATTAACAGGGCAAGAAAGTTTGCAATCTTTCTTTTAACTTAATAAACATATCAAAGGAAACACACTATCCATTTTTTCTAATATCTTAATACTCACACTGCTATTTAATAAAAGTATTAGCTATTTAGAACTTTTATCACATGCTCTAGTAGAAAAAAAAAACAGAACTTAAACTTCGATTCTAAAAGCTTGCCATACATAATCTTAATACGAGTACGTACTATAACAACGATAAAATGTAAAAAAAGAAATATACCTATGAGCTGAATATCTCACAGAAAACATATTGTCGCGTAACCAATAACTACTTTTTTTGTTTTTTTAACAAAAAGGATATAGTTACTTAATAATTTGAGAACATCCTCTATTATAAATAGGCCTCAATTATAAGTTGTAAAAAAAATTGTAACTAAAGAAATATTTTGCGGCAACACAAAAAGCCTAAAGCTACTTATATTTACACCGTAAATCTTATTTGTTATTTCAGTTATTTCCTACCTTAAATCTTGGTTCACGCTCTGGCAGATTAAAAATAAACAAATCGAACACAAAAGCACATTGATGGAAACATTTTGCCGCGCTACCAACTGAACAGAATCAATTTTCCCAATTTCATAAACTAAACTTATTTAAAAACCCTGTCTAAGCTTCAATAAAACAAAACTAAACACATTGGATACAAAAGCACATTTAACCGTATACTTTGCCGCGCTACCAACTGCATGCAAACAATTTTCCTCATACAACACAAATTCCCACTCATTTCGCAATTTCAACTCTACTCTAAACAGCATACAATAACTAGTAGCCAATTAAGCAATTTTCTAGAGACAAAGAAAACCAGTTACAACTAAATCAGAGTACTTACTGTTATCACGCAACAATTACGAAAGCTTCCACTTATCAGTTATGTAAAGAAGGCGTTCGCGCCTCCGCACTTTCGCTCAGCCTCCAAAAACTCCCTCTCACCCCACTGACTCCCCGGGTGCACTGTCTATAAACACTCACAGTTCACAAAAAGTTTGAAACTTAGCGCGAGTGAACGGCGCGTCCGTTTGCGTAGTGGGCCGGTGCCATACTAGTTGGTGGCTCGCTCGAGTCGGAGAACCGGCCTGAGGCTAAGGCTTGAGGACAAGCCGCCCGCTGGCCAAAGCCCTAGCTGAGGTAATGTCGAAACAAATCGTGTAGGTCAAGCGTTTCAGCCAGGTACGTTAGGTTCAAAAAGTGATGAATACATAGTGCGCTGTAGAAAAGTTTTGTTAACTTTTTACGAGTCCACGCCAAGCTGATGTTAACGATTGGCAAGTGAACCCTGAAGTTGTTAAGCTTAATTTTTTATATACTTTAGTAACCAGAAGTAAGTATTTAGTAACCTAATATATTACTCTACTAGCTTTCGCTCGCGGTTCTGCCCGTGTTTATGTCGATTCCTTTGGGAATAGTATTTTTCCCGGGATAAAAGGTAGCCTATGTCCGTACTCCAGAGAACTTGTATGCAAAATTTCGTAATGATCGGTTTAGTAGTTACGGCGTGAAAGTGTAACAAACAAACACACTTTCGCATTAATAATATTAGCAAGGATAAGGATGATTTATGTAACTAAACAAATGTTAAATTTATACCTACAACATATTTTGTAAATTACCATTTATGAGCTGCAATAAGAATTTTCAACAAACTTCAAAAAAGGGAATTTTTCAATTCGACTGTGTATTTCATGTATGTTTTAGGTATTATAGGCCTGGGCTCTGTCTACCCCGCACGGGAAAAGACTTGATAGTATGTATGTATAACGAGAGCTCCGAAACGCTTCCTTAATATATATATAATTTATATTCTCTATGGAAAATACCACCCGAAAGAAAATTTACGATAAAGCCATATAAAGAGCGCAGACGATCGAATCTTATCGTAAAAGAGAATATGAAGTTAGCTATAAAAAGCGAAATAGCCGACCGCCGGACTCGAGGTCAGGGGTTTAAATTATACCAAGTTCTTTATCGAGTGTATGGTCTAATTATTAAACACCGACTTAATTTAGTACTTGGGGGGAGGTACTCCTGGGGGCCCTTTGGTGATGTTGTCTATATAGGATGAGGGCATTCTGTCCTTACCTCAAACGTCCCACGTAACTCACTTGGATCTAGCTACAAAGTCAATTAAAAAAAAAATAACAGTAAATCGGATATAATTTTTGGAGTTACAAACATTAAAATTATACAACGGAATTGATAATCTTCTCCATTTTAGGGTTCCGTAGTCCACAAGGAATCGTTATAGTGTCGTCATGTCCGTCCGTCCGTCCGTCTGTCCGTCTGGGCTCATACTCCGCCGCTACTGCATCGATTGTAACAAAAAATGGTGGAGAGATAGATATTGAAGTTCCAAAAGTTGGTTTTTAAAATTATGAAAATATGTTTTTTTTTAACCCCTCCCATGCAACGAAAAGTGAATTTGAAAAATTAAATTGGACTAACCCGTTGGGGTTAGTCCAATTTAATTTTTGTTGCATTTTAAAAGACCTTTCAGACGTTGGTCTGAAAGGTCTTTTAAAATGCAACAAAAACTGCTTTGAAGCTATATAGATCAAACCCCCAGTCTAGAGATAGTCTAATACAAAGTTAAAAATTTGAGGTCACACCGTAACTTGAAATATTACTAAAATAATTCTAAAAAAAATTTGATATATACCTCAAAGTACGTACTTTCAATAAAAACTATAGCGCTGTCGGTATCATAGATAGTTATTTTTATACAACTCAACCAACTTTTGTAGTTATAGTCGGCCGAACAAAATGTATGGAGTCAACCGCAAAATGAAATTTGTGTATACAGCATTTCGACTTATTTTGCCGTTTTTATAGATAACTAGCTTTCGCCCGCGGCTCCGCCCGCGTCAATGTCGATCCCTCGGGAATAGTTCTGTTTCCCGGGATAAAAGGTAGCCTATGTCCTTCTCCGTACTCCAGAGAACTTGTATGCAAAATTTCATGATGATTGGTTCAGTTGTTACGGCGTGAAAGTGTAACAAACAAACAAACAAACAAACAAACTCACTTTCGCATTTATAATATTAGTAAGTAAGGATGGTACGGAAACCTTCGTACGCGAGTCCGTCTCGCACTAGGCCGGTTTTTTCTGAAGACGGTTCAAAAAGCCCTCAACTGACGAAATGCTCAGAACAAGGACTTATTGTTCTGAGACGAAATGTTATTATTGTATGTAGTTAGCATATATGTCACACCGCAGACTTTGTCGTGGCCGGATTATGTGTGTTTAAATATGAAAGACTGTCAAAGACACATAATCCGGCTGTAAAATTCACATAGCAAAGGCTTTCATATAATATCAGCTAGAAATGAACGTCCTCCGGATGCGCATGCGATGACATTGTAACCCCCTAAGTGAAAATAGGGGTGTTATAATTTGACATATTAAGCCGTGTGGTATCCGGCAGAGTAGAAAAGGACCACTCCAAGTATTCCCGTGGATGTCGTAGAAGGCGACTTAGACAATACAAGTTAAACAAAGCTTATAAACATCTGTGAGACCTCTCCAACCCGTCTGGCCAGCGTGGAGAGTGTAGGCCAAGTCCTCTGACTGCTCTGGCCAAGTATGGCTCTAATAGTACAGAGAGGGTCATGCTCCTGTAGTGGCGACTAAAAAAGACCTGATGATGATGATGAATTTGGCATATCCGTTTGGATATAGGGAACCTAGCTTCCAAACGGATAACTTTATTTAGGTGCAGTTTTTTTTTCTATTTGAAAGGTAATTTCTTAGCTTTGTTTATATTAGACAGGTATAGTTTAGCAGTTTAAAGAACATTTTAAAAGATTTTTGAGGTTTGCGTCAAATGTATCTAACTATAGTAGTTTTAGACCAACTTAACCAATGTATGCAATAATTCAATAACTTCTATAATTCAATAATTCTTAAGTCCTCGCAAAATAAGATATTTTCTTCGTGAGGGTATGGAAATAAAAATATCCTGATTTCAATAGTTGGGAAGCATACTTTGTTTAGTTGTTTTCAGTTTGGTTAGGACATTGAATCACCTGACTGTCTGACAATAAAGATGAGTCCGTGCTTCGAAAGGCACGTTAGCCATTGGTCCCGGCTGCTATTTGGTAGTCGTTAAAGGAACCACGTCAGAGGCCGAGAGGCGGTCCCGAAGATCTCTGGGTGTGCATGGTCGATTGACCGTGTCACCTACTCGAAATGAATGAATGAATAGTTGATCATCATCATCATCAGGTCCTTTTTAGTCTCCACTACAGGAGCACGACCCTCTCTGTACTACTAGTGCCATACTTGTTGTAGGAATAGTTGATGGTTGGTAGCAACCACCAGCTTGGAGTCAGTATCAGTTTGATAAAATCTCAATCTAATTTCAAGACTGCAACACCTTCTGACACCGTAAACCAATACTGCGTATATTCGAAACGTTATCAATAAATATTGCAGGCAGTAGTTTTGCATAGTTCTTATAACATAATAGATAAATGTCAACTTAGTCTAACTGTGAACATTAAAACTGTAAAGTTTTCCAATAAAACTAATGTGTTTATCGCATTTAGGTATTACAGTGGTGATTTAATTTAAATATGTAATAATCGCGATGACATTAGGAAACATTATGCAGTGAATTCATAAAAAGACATAAATCCCAAGTAAAGTGTTTGCACAGATCTTTTTCAGTGCATGTAAGTCACACCACGACTTTTTGTCGTGGCCGGATTATGCTGCTTTAAAAACGACAGTCTCGGCTGTAAAATTCACAGAACAAAGTCTTTCACGAGAGTGTCATCTCGAGTCAAGGTTTTAAATTATATAATTTAACTAGCTGTTGCCCACGACTTTGTCCGTGGCAATTTCTGTTATTATGATCAATTAGTTTCTTTTATTAGTATAGATAAATAATTTCTCCCCGCTTTCAAAACATTTTTAATGATGCTTGGCTCCTATTGGTCGCAGCGTGATGTTTTATAGCCTAAAGCCTTCCTCAACAAATGGACTATCCAACACAAAAAGAATTTTTCAATTTGAACCAGGTGTTCCTGAGATTACCGCGTTCAAACACACAAGCTCTTCAGCTTTATAATATTAGTATAGATTATTATATTAGTATAGATAGTAGAATGACTTACTATCTATTTTTTTTTTATTTATTAAAATAACTTAAAAGAATTACATAGGTTTATGACTAATTACAATGTTACATAAACCATATCTGTTTTTCCAAACATTGGATCATCGTTTAACAAAGTACTTAACATAGAATATATATATATATATGTATATATATATATATGTGCCACATAATATTTTAAGAAAAAGCATTTAACTATGAATCACTGGTTACAATTTATGCAGACGATACATTTATTCCAATCAGACGGCAAAAAAGTGAACAAGTTTTATTTTTATTTGAAATGTCGGTGGGTGCAAACCAAACGAGCACTCCTGCGTCGAAACGCCCCGAGTAGGTTATCTAGATCGATTTAGGAGGCGATAATGTTTTTCGTTCAATTACTATATCTGCCGTTTGGCGAGCTCCATTGCGCAGAGGTTAACACGCCAGCCTGCGACACGAGGACCCCGGGTTCGATCCCCGGTCAGGTCAAGATGGAAAATGATCTTTTTCAGATTGACCTGGGTCTTGGATGTTTATCTATATATGTATTTGTTATAAAAATATAGTCTCGTTGAGTTAGTATCCCATAACACAAGTCTCAAACTTACTTTGGGGCTAGCTCAATCTGTGTAATTTGTCCGTATATAGGAAGGTAAAAAAGGTAGTCAATATGGAGCCCTTGAGCAAGCTCTACCATTGCAAAGAAAACTTTAAAATGACAAGAGTGACAAAAAAATATAGCCAATGTTACTTGGGAGACCTAGATAGTTAAAATCATAAATAAACAACAAAGTTTGTTCTGAGAGTCTTGTCTGACATAATAAATTAAATGATTTAATTTTTATGTCTTTTCGTTCTTAGCACACATTATCCTGTCGGGACATATGTTATTTATCAAGTTAGAAATCTAGTACTGGGAGGTTATAAGTGTTTTTCAACTAAACCTTGCCTCCGTGGTCCAGTGGTTAAGGCGTTTGCCTGTAGACCCGGGGGTCGTGGGTTCGATTCCCACGGACAGCATACTTTGTTTAGTTGCTTCCAGTTTGGTCAGGACATTGCAGGCTTATATCACCTGATTGTCTGATAATAAACATGATTCCGTGCTTCGGAAGGCACGTTAAGCCGTTAGTTCCGGCTGCCATCTGGTAGTCGTTAAAAGAACCACGTCAGAGGCCAAGAGGTGGTTCCGAAGAACTCTGACACAAGGGTGTGCATGGTCCATTGACCGTGACACCTACTCGAAATGATGATTAACTAAACCTTTATAGTAACATGGTCTCTGTGTAAAAATCATATGTCACACTGACTACTTACATTTCTACAATACTATACTACGTTAATAGAACTTTTTATTCGAGGAAGAAATACGACAACACGTGTTACACTCACGAACATACGTGAGCTACAATGAAACGTTGATATAGGTTGAGGTCGGCAATTGACACGCTTTGACATGATGCCTCGATCAAATATAATGGTAGATACACAGTGTCATACAAAATGAAGCCTTAATAATGTCCCCGAGTCTAAACATCATGCATACATACAAATAACAACAAAAACGCTACCTACTGAAACTA
The DNA here is from genome assembly GCA_947532085.1 of Elegia similella. Lineage (NCBI taxonomy): Eukaryota > Metazoa > Arthropoda > Insecta > Lepidoptera > Pyralidae > Elegia > Elegia similella. Next base: position 9,077,478 of record OX383937.1, read on the forward strand.
TAACTCCATCTTTTTTTTAAACTTTTGATACGTAGTTTTTGCATCATTTTACTGTACCTTTGTCATGGCAAGATACCAACTCATCACCGTTTTGTTTCTATTTTCCATCTATGCGCCCACTAAAGGTGGCCCTTGTCATATCGTGACCTATGTCTACTCCATAAGGGTTAATTCTTTGGCAATGTGTATGTGCTCCAATATAATGAAAAAGAATGTACATTTATGTTCGAATGTAATATAACTAACTCAACCAAACATAAATATTTAGTTATTTGTGACGAAACGACGCAACGAATTTATGATTATTATTATGACCAATGAAGGGATTTGAATTTGACACATAGTTAAAACTCGTCCTAACATTAATATATGGACATTACTAGATTGATTTCCTGCGACTACATTCGCGTAAATTATATCCTGTGTTACCCGCTAATAATTTAAGACAAGTATTTTTTCATTTCCATTATCTATAAGAAACAAACATACAATCTAGTCTTTCCTGGTTGCCATATTAGTATAGGTAAAAGCTTGAAAATTGTATACTTTAGTGTTTCTTCGTTTTTTGGAAGTGTTGAAATGATGTCTTTACTTTATAGCTGTCATATACGAGTATTTCAAATATTAACGGGCTTGGAAACTTATGGAACTTAAAATCGAATCAGCAAATATTCATTGGAAGTTCACCCGTTCACCGGAGCTTTCTTATTTAACTTTATGATGAAGTTCGATCGGTTTGTTTGCTTACCATAAGGCGGTAAAAGTTCCGAACAGATAAAGATCGAATTGAAAAAAATATTTATGGAAGGTCACATGAACCTTATTATAATAACTGATACTTTACCTGTCTGAATATTAAGGAATCTTCAGTGCAATTATCTTTTTAATTGTGGCATTAAAAAATACATTTCTATGTATTTTAATTTAGTTCAAAAAAAGACTTTTTGAAATAAAGGAGAAAGTAGAAAAAAATACCTAGTTTTTTATGTCTTTACTGTGTGACGTATTTAGCCAGTATTAAGTAAAGTTGCTTTTATTTCCCCCATTTCCATTCCCTTCCCAGATCTAATAAATTCATATCCTTCCTCAGTTTAAAATACTTGCGATGGGCAGCAGCGTCGAAAGACAAAAGAAGCCAAAGAAACTGCACTCGCCAACCCACCTGCCAAGCGAGATGAGTATGACAATGTCAATAAATATACTGACATTGCCATCACTATACATTTTAGAAGTATCCCTTTTCGTGAGAAAACACTTTTATCTTTTTACACAATTAAAAGATACACATAATATTAACACACGCCACAAGTACAGACTGAAACTGCCCAAAATAAACTTAGAAATATTCCGAAACAGTCCATATGTAATGTCCATCAAAATATTCAATAAACTACCCGTCCAAATAAAAAATGAAGAAAAAGACACAATATTTACAACACGACTTAAACTACTTTTACTTTCGAAGGCGTACTACACCATAGACGAATATCTAAATGACAAATTTGAATAAAAATACCTTCAATCTTTTGACTTTAATCCAATTATACCAAATTAATTTTATATACTTTTGACCAATTAACGTTATAATTTTATTTTTAATGTATAAATATTGACTACAAAACTAATTTCGACTTGTATAAATTTATTAAAATAATTTTGACTCGTATAATCATATTAAATGTCGCAAAAATTATTTCGTGCCAATTTTAAAATTGAATTTTTTATCCTTTAGTAATTAATCTGTCGCAACGCCCTGACTGGGTACATGTATATACTGCACTATCTATTATTGTCAACTTTATGCAACATGTAAGCGACGAATAAATGAATTATGAATTATGAATATCAGTTAGTTACTTATTCCTTATATTGTTTACTAGCTCTTGCCCGCGACTTCGTTCGCGGCAATTTCTGTTATTTTGATGAATTAGTATAGATGAATAATTTTCCCCCGTTTTTAAAACATATTTTATTGGTGCTTCGCCCCTATTGGTCGCAGCGTGATGTTTTATAGCCTAAAGCCTTCCTCAATAAATGGACTATCCAACACAAAAAGAATTTTTCAATTTGAACCAGTAGTTCTTGAGATTAGCGCGTTCAAACAAACAAACAAACAAACTCTTCAGCTTTATAAAATTAGTAAAGATAACCATGGGCATTTATGAATTTCACATCATAAATTCCACTAGAAGCAAAACCATCCAAAACCGTGCAGTCCGCCGAAATTACCCCCAAGAACTTAAAAACAACAGCGTGTAATTTGAACATGAGAGAGAGACGAGGAAACCCTTTCCAAGCAATTATTATTACCAAGAAGGACGATATAATAACAAATCCTTGAGAGCGGAATCCGAGACACCGATATTCGTGTTCTATCCTTAACCTTGATTATTTATGTTATATATCCTTTTATAATTTTTTTACGTTCGGCAAACTTACTTAAGTGACCAATAAGTACACAGATTGATTATATATATATAGACAGTTGTGTAATATACATTTTAATGTTCCTCCTGTTTTCCTGATTTTAGTGATTTGACAATCTTGAGCTTACTAAGAAATAACTTTTATAAATTGATTTCAAAGCCATAAAGTGCACATAAAAACCGGCATTATAAAAACTTTCGTAGGAAATTACCTATTAGTTAAGGCGAATATAAAATGGAACCAAGCTGGATTTACTACAGCTATCGACATAGCGTGGCTTTATCACTATTTGCAACTTTGTAGCACTAAAGATTACATCGGAGTTAAAGGCCCTACACATTCAAGGCACTGACACAGCGACATTACCTGCCGACCGCCGACACTTACCCTAACGTAAATAGAACGACATTACCTACCGACTGCCGACATTGACCCTAAAGTTAATAGAACGACATTACCTGCCGACCACCGACACTTGACCCTAACGTAAATAGAACGACATTGCCTGCCAACCGCCGACACTGACGCTAACGTAAATAGAACGACATTACCTGCTGACCGCCGACACTGACCCTAACGTAAATAGAACGACATTACCTGCCGACCGCCGACACTGACCCTAACATAAATAGAACGACATTATCTGCCAACTGCCGACACTGACCCTAACGTAAATAGAACGACATTACCTGCCGACCGCCGACACTGACCCTAACGTAAATAGACCGACATTACCTGCCGACCGCCGACACCGACGCTAACGTAAAAAGAACGACATTACCTGCCGACTGCCGACACTGACCCTAACGTAAATAGAAGCGTGTCGTGGCAACATCCACCCACCTGCTTATCTAAAACGGCCTATCACAAAATTTCTACTACTGTTAAGTTACACTTCTTCATTTCGGGTCGTTAGCCAAAAATATTTAAAATTATATTTGTTACTTCCAGCATTAAGCCCATTACTTGCATAGGCAGTCTATCTATCTCTCTCATCTAAACATTTTCGCAGTTACATCTTCAGCTGGAATGCTTAGGAGGTTGGGATCCGATTTGCGCCTTTCTTTCTCCAGATTTTACTATCACACATCATCGTTGACAACATCATGCCTTGAACATCTTGGGTTTTTCCCCTTCTGCTAGAGCCCAGTAGGGGTAGCACAGCCAGACATTTAATCTCTATCTTATTCACCGGTTTACGCAAGACGTAAACGGTGACCATCAACGGTGACAACCAACCACTAAAACCAACGTTTTCAGTATAGTGGGAATAAACAGAGTGTGAACTTCTATGTAGTGTATGGAGAAGTTCACACTCACAAATATGGTCTATGTTATGCTTTCGTAAATTATTGTAATTGTGACGGATTTAACTCAATTGAAACAAATAACTAAAAGAATCATGATAAGTCTCATTTATAAGCAATTATGGCCTGTTTGTCTATTACCTATACAAGGTAATAACCTGATGTCAGCTAGCTGCTGAAAACGTATTCCTATTAGCAATGATTGACAGTTGCTAGCGACGACAAAATTCAGAACAAATATCGGCGGGTTAAAGACTTCGGTGTGTAGAGCCTTTAATTCTCTGTAGCCACTTGACTTAGAACTCTACCTCATTTGGTAGTGTAATGGTACTTAGGCAAAAATGTGGATGTAGATATCAGAGATATCACCGAATGCGCCTATACAAAGTGACAAATACATGCTATTTACATACAAACGTATGTAAAGAGCATGTATTTGTCACTTTGTGTGATTTATATGCAAACATAAGTTGTATCGGGCGTATCTAATTTTATCTTAATCAAAGTATTCGAAATTCATTAAAAACAGTGAAGTCAAGGAAAGATTTCTTCAATCATCATCATCATCAGGTCTTTTTAGTCTCCACTGCAGGACCCTCTCTGTACTACCGGAGCCATACTTGGACAGAGCAGACAGAGGATTTGGCCTACACTCTCCTCGCTGGCCAGACGGGTTGGAGAGGTCTCATTGATGTTTATAAGCTTTGTTTAGCTTATATTTCCTAAGTCGCCTCTTGGGAGATCCATGGAAAGACTAGGAGCGGTCCTATTCTACTCTGCCGGAAACCACACGGCAAGGAAAGATTTATTAGGTATTTATTTATTACTGCATACTGCAAAAACTAATAAACATATAAGATGAAACTTTTCACGCACATACCATGTCATGTCTGAATAAACATACTTTTTTATAGGTAACGTCTCATTTTATTACCAACCTCTCTGATGTTATAACCAGAAAAATTACCATACATTTCTTATATATAGGTATTGTTTTTAACACCCTATGCAGTTATTCAGTTAGATGAGTTTTAAAGCAAATTAAACTCAGGCTATTTTGTCACAGTGGATAAATAGACCAAAGGCGCTTGAGAAGACGTAGCCTTGAATTGAGACCCAGAGATAGAACCAGAGGAAGTAGCACACTTCCACAACACTGGTAGACGATATACGATGACACGGAGGATTTTTGGATGAGCCGGGAACAAGATCACTAAAAGTGGAGGAAGAGGGAAGATCCAAGGCTCGATAACAGAAAGGCCACCATGATCATCATTTCGAGTAGATGTCACGGTCAATCGACCATGGACACCCTAGTGCCGTTACCTAACGTTAACTTAAATTACACATTATTATTGTTGACGTCAATTACTTAGAGCTACGTTTACGCCACTTCCAAGGCGGAGTGCAGAAGAAGCAGCAACAAACTGCGCAGCGCATTTTCTCTTAAAAAACAGCTCATGTTCTGGGAAACACCTTTATTTGTTTGTTTCCAATATGATTCAAACAGCGCTTTCTTCCGCGCCTCGCCGAGCCCGCATGTGAATGCCCAATATTTAGACAAGCAATTAGCTGTTCTTGATTTTCGTTCGCCCCTTTATTGCGCGTTTTTGAGACGAGGGACTGGCAATAAGTCACGGCGGGCGGGAAACTTCCGTAATTACATGCAAGGTGGACTGGAGGGCTCAGACACAAAATAGTGCGGTATAGAAAATAACATAATAGATCATCGAACTCGGATTCTATAAAAAGTGGGGTACGCGAACCCCCATTTACGTACGCGACAAGATTTACGTAAGACTGGCAAGACTGGCAAGCGCATGTGGCCGTGTTTTTGCTGTGCCTAGTCAATTTGACCGTGTCACCTACATGAAATGATGATGATGATTGAAATTATGATAAAAAAACTTTCTCGACCAGGGCTCTGTCTATTCCGCAAGGAAAAAAAACGTGGTACTGTGTATAGATGTATGTATAAAAAAATCTAAAGTTTCTCCAACAGCGTTTTTTGTTATTTTACTTACGAATTCCTATAGAGACTAACATGTATTTAGTCTTACCTTTATTTATTTATTTAAAAAACTTTTCGTGCCTATAGAGCTACAGTAGGTGGACTTAATGCTAAAAGCATTCTCTCCCAGTCAACCTCGAGAAGGTTAAACAGAAAAAAGAAATAGGTGGTAAAGTGGGAAATAATATATTTTATTATTATATTTATTTTCTCATTATATTATTGTAGCGTATATAATCTTTTAAATCATTACAAATTAAACTTTAAACAATTTGTCAATAAATTCGTTTTCATAAAGGAATTTTCTTGGATGTATATAATATCGTTGAGTAGGCATTTCATGCTCGATACGAGGTTATAACTTTATGCTGGGCTAGGTCAAACGGCTTGTGCCTAAAAAAAGTTATTTAAATAAACGTTGCTATAAAATAAATGTAACTAATGACGTATTTTTAGTCTCTGATTTTAAATCGATTTAATTTGCATATTTTTTTTTATTTATTAAGTCGAAAACATTATACAAAATATTACATTTAAATGTCATCCAAAAACCACGAGGGTTTGTCTCGATGCATTGTGATCTGCATACAATCCAACTACTTAAATAAGTACACACGTAACATTTTGAAAAACATAATAATATGTACACACAAAATAAGACTATACCTATAAAATAATTTTACCAAACAAAAAGTTAAAATAATTTAGTTAAATGCAAAGGTCGTAAAGTCTACGCGGATGGATTTGCGGGTACCAGCCAGTTTAAACAGATCTCTCAATAAGAATCAGTCGACTGACACAAACAGCCTATGGTAAATTATCGGTCGCATATTGACTACTGCAAAACCGGTTTTTAATAAAACATCTACAGGTTGTTCAGAAAATAGGACTTGAGTTTATTTTAATGTTTGATTTTGTGATGCTATTTATAAGAGATTGTTGTAGGTTGTTCAATAAGCGAGGGACTATTTAGGATGTTGTCCTTTCACCATAGTAGTTTTTGGACGAAATAGTTATTAGTTTTTTATTTGTTTTTTGTCGCGTATTTATGTCATGCGATATATTTTTTTGTATTTTTTTATTGAAAAATTCTTCTTTTAATAGACTGTAGTTCACCTTGTCATTTATAGGAATAACTTTACTGTACTTAAATAAACCCAACTCATCGTTTTTATATTTTTCCCTTATACTTGATGGTACTATCATTTTCAATATTCTAATCTGCAGCTTAAATATACAGTTAAGGTAGCTATTAAAAGTTCTTCCGTAGCTTGATAGACCATATCCTATAATCGATTCAGCAAGAGCATTAAACAGTAATATCTTAACTTTATATGGAATTCGACTTTTTATTACATACATATTAGCTAGAAATGCTCTGAGTTTATCACAAACATGGTTTATGTGTGGATGCCAATTAAATTTATGATCTATAATTAGGCCTAGATATGTATGTTTATCGACACTCTCAATAGTTTGGCACTTACAAGTAATTTTTTTCTCATGCAGACAGTCGTGGTCATGTATAACTAATCTATCATTGATATTAGATTTATCCTTGGCATACGGTGAACGAATATGTATCAGTTTAGTCTTGTTACCATTCAGTACAAGTTTATTATCATGACACCATTTGTTAAGATTGTCAAAATCCTCTTGTAAATTGTTAATGGCAGCGTTAACATTTCGGTCAGCGACAATAATACAAGTATCATCAGCGTACTGGAATGATGTTCCATGTTTAATGACGTTACTCATATCGTTGACGTATGCGATAAAATGTAAGGGGCCCATCACGGAGCCTTGTGCCGTTCCCTCTTCCGCTATATAAGAGTCACTCAGGCTGTTATTGACTTTCACACAATAAGTTCTATTTTTTAGGTAATTATTGCACCATTGTAGAAGAGGTCTCTGTATGCTAGTGTTTTCTAGCTTTTTAGTTAACGTTGGATGATCTAGCGTATCAAAAGCGCGGGAAAAATCAATGCATAAAGCCAAAACATGTTTACTAGAATTAAGGTGAGAGTTTATTTCGTCAGTAAATTTAGATAATAACATAGCTGTACTTTTATTGGGCTGATAACCAAACTGATTTTTATTTACTACTTCATTTTCTAAATAAAACTTATAAATTTGATCACTGACACTTTTTTCAACGACTTTGTTAACAGTGGAAAGCAAAGTGACAGGTCTAAAGTTTGATACATCGCATTGTTTACCTTTTTTGTACACCGGACGTACACAGCCTTTTTTTAAATCATCTGGATATATACCTGTTTTTAAACTAGTGTTAATGAGGTTTGAAATAGCAATTGAAATATATAGATAGCCTTTATGATTAATTTCATTACTATTTTCTGATAAGCCTGCTCAATCTTAATTTCTATTTGACTAACACAGTTTAGAATTGTTACCATGTCACCATAAACCGCAATTTTCTTGCGTTCAGAATTCATCATCATCGTCAAAATTGTCGAGGTAAATAAATGAATCAACATGAATTAGGACCTTTATTTCTATGCTCGTTTGCAATAAAATAACATAGAATAAACCAACTGCTCTTCTTTATGTGCAGATCGTGAAAGCTGATTGACGAAACTTCCGAAATCTCTCACTATTTTGATGCAATTTTCCAACAATATGCACTCTAGACCATCCCATATTGTAGTCTCTCCCTTAAGCGATAAAGACGTCATTAGTATGTCATTTTCGATATAAAAAAACCGGAATGTTGCAAAAGCCCACATTATATGTTGAGCCACATCTATAATTCTTTAATTTGTACTGGAGGGTTCTGCGCACCCTACGGCACGCGATGTGTTTCGTGGAACTTCAATTCTGAGAGTGCCTTAGCTACCGCCGAACTAAAATCAAACCTGTTCTTAATGTTAAAATTAATTCAAATTAACAGAGTACCTATACACACTAGTTTGTTCATTGTGTGAAAATTTTTGTGCATCCTTACTAATATTATAAATGCGAAAGTGAGTTTATTTGTTTGTTTGTTTGTTACGCTTTCACGCCGTAACTACTGAACCGATCATCATGAAATTTTGCATACAAGTTCTCTGGAGTACAGAGAAGGACATAGGCTACCTTTTATCCCGGGTAAAAGTACTATTCCCAAGGGATCGACATTAACGCGGGCGGAGCTGCGGGCGAAAGCTAGTAAGTATATATTTTTTGAAATTATTTTCCTCGATTTTCTAAATAACGGAATGTTACTGATACCGTGTGATTTTGAATCTCCGACTTTACTGATATCCTGGTATCAGAATCCCTAGAGGAAAAAATAATTGCAAGAAAAAAGCTGAAAATCGAAGTCGAGGATCAACTGGACGAATTTATATAGATTTTTTTTTCATTTTTTAACTTTTTTTCTTGCAATTCTCTTAGGGATTCTATTCCTTTAGAGATTTTGGTTCCAGGATTTCAGTCTGGTTTAGTTTTTCACCACATTTTTATTCTTAATTTAATAACAGTATATCAAAATAGCATTGTGAATGCAAAATAATAACACTTAATAATAAATTATTAACAAATTATTTTATAACGTTTCACTCTATATGGTTAATCTTCTTTAGCAATAAAATAAATCAAAGCACGTAGTCATGACTTTGGTAATTTATAAGAGATCAGTTATCCGATACAAATATAACTAACGTGTCGTTTAGCCAGTAATTAAATATTTACAGGAAAATCATGCGTTAGTTATATTTATCCATGGCCAATGGTCACTATTGTAATTTGTAGATCGATAGCATTTATGAGGTAAATTAAATATCAATTCTTCAATAAATCTTCGAAGTCATTATGTGTCAATATATTTAAAATACATTAAATTAGTAATTCAAATTTAACGTATCCATAACAGAGACATAAATCAAAAGATTGGAATGAGAAATAGGTATAAAAATAATACAATATTAAATTGTTGTGCTGATTAAAAGCGTCATATAATACAACAGTGACGTCAAACGCTGGTATGGGAGAAAATAAAAAAAACGTAAAATGTACCGGTTGCTTTACTTCCCGCGCAGACCGTAGAAACCGGGCGAGGGTATGGGTGAAATGTTAGGTGGTTATCTTATCTTCGATGGGGCCGACTCAGAGTCGGTAGCACGTCTAACCTTTGGGTAATTTTGTACTTACCCCATGCCTTACTCACCCGCACGGTTTATTCTGAAGAAGGACTGCATGAGCTTCAGAACATCGCCCAGTGCGTAGTGCCTGTAGTCCTCTAGCTCAGGATAAGGTGATCCTAAGAGGTCCAAACGCTTACCAGCTAACGAGTCACAGATACACAGAATGTGTCTCATTGTCTCCTCCGATTCCTCACATGCCCTACATAGTGGGCTTTCGACAATTTTAAGTTTAAAGAGATGACTGTTATTTTTAAAGTGTCCAGTCAGGGCTCCCACTAGAACTCTTGTCTGTTTCCTGCTGTATTTGCAGATCACTTTGTGCCACCTGGCGCTGTCCAGGCCAAGTGTTTCCTTCGAGTGTATATGTCTACTTATATTTCTCCATTCGGCTTGGTGTCTACTGTCGACATACGCATTGATTGCAGTAGTTACCACGCTATAGGATAGGCCTACGAAGGGTTCGGGTCCTACAAATGGCATACTCGATCCTTTCCTTGCCAGCTTATCGGCCCTCTCATTGCCCTCAACCCCAACGTGACCCGGTACCCAAACCAGCCTAAGTCTGTTGTGTCTACCCAGTTGGTTCAAGGCATTCACACCATCCAAGACCAATCTGGAATCGATTCTGTCAGAGTTAAGCGCAGTAAGAGTCGCCTGGCTGTCAGTTAGAATATAGATATTGTGATCTTTAAGCCCTTGCTCTAAATTCATTTTAGCACAGCCAGTTACCGCATATGTTTCTGATTGAAATACGGTAGCGAACTGTCCCATGCTCTGAAACAGTTTTCTGTCCTCGGAGTAGATGCCCGCTCCCGTTCCCTGATTGTTCTTTGATCCATCAGTATACCAAATTGAGCATTCTCGTTCAGAAGGACGAAATTCACCCTTCCATTCATCCCTTGTCGGGATATATATCTTATAGTTCTTCTTGAAGTTGTATACTGGGAGCAGCTTGTCACTTCCCATGTTCAACAACCTATCGAGATCGTGTGGTGTCTCAATTTGCGTATGCTTTGTCCTTGGTGCGTGCCTGCTCCACAGACCAGAAGAAGATAGTCTGTATAAAGCCTTGCCGGCTTCGCCTTCAATATACAAATGTAGCGGTGGCAGTCCTAGGATTATCTCCATAGATGCCGTTGGTGTTGTAGAGAATGCCCCCGAGATAGCACAACATGCCATTCTCTGTATTCTCCTCAGGGCATTTATACAAGTTACCTGTTTAACCTTTGGCCACCAAACCAGTGCTCCGTAGGTCAGAATGGGTCTCACCATCATCTCATATATCCAACGTAGGATGTATGGCTTCAAGCCCCAGGTTTTACCATAGGTATTCCGACACATGCCAAATACTCTGGTGGCCTTTGTTATGGCATTCGTAACGTGTGTATTCCACGTCAGTTCTTTATCCAGCGTAACTCCTAGATATGTTAGGTGGTTAGGAATCATATAAATAGGCGATGAAGCTAGCAACCCATCACTATAAAAGTATGTATGCCACACGGGCCTCCGACACCTCTATGTTGTAACAACGCACAGAGCTGCGTCACCATACAAAATAAACTGCGCTGCACTGTACTCGTCGTCGCATCGTACTCGTAGTGACCATAACTATAGATGTAAATACTTTGGAAGAATAAAGTCTCGAAATTGATGCGCACCTAAAGCGAATTTGTTAGGTCAATTCATCGCTCCAAGTAGCGTTGCTATCCGTCCGGATAAAACCGGACAGTGTTAGGCTTTTTGACATCTTGTCCGGCCAAATTTGACTGCGTCCTGCCCGTCCGACTTTTGGTAGGCTTTTTATACTTCAGTCAGTAGCAACGAGCGAGCGAGACTTACTCGCCCTGAATTAAAATAATTATTTTAAATAAGTGTTTTGTCAGACATCCTTAATTTTTCTCAATGTCCGGCTTTAGGACCCAAAAGTCCGGCTTTTTTGACGTGTAATTCCGACTATTTGATTTTAAGAGATGCCAACGTTAGCTCAATGCGTAGTCATATCTATCTAATTTACATGAGAAATTGTAAAGCGATGACGCTAAGTCGGCACTGCGATAGATGTAAACGCAGATTCAGATTTTTATTGCACGACACAAGTTTGAAGTTGTTATGATAAGTACAAGTGAGCCAGAACACAGCAAACATGAGGGCAACTAGTTGCCAACGCAGTGCGAATCGTTCAGTGCTAGCGGGCAGAAGATTTTTTTACTGATTTCTACATAATTTTGCGCATAATATTCTTATTTTATCGCGTTATTATGCTTGAAATAAATAAACCAACATTCAGTTTTGTTTCTCTTTATCATTCATTTTTACCACTGAGCTATTAAATCTTTAATTATTCGTTCTCTAAATGAATTCAGGCTGAGTTCGAAAAAATGCAACTTTTTTGCCTCAGTCATTAAATAACGCTACGTTTTCTTCATAAAGCGCGTGTCATTATTCTAATATCACTGAACAAGGCAAGCCATGCTCAATGCGTGACAGACAGTGCAATCAATGCAAGGCGAGTGCATCTTCACAATAGTTAATCAAAACGCCGTATCTCATGTCTCGTTTTGTTTGTGGTCCGAATCTATACTTAGTACTTACATACAAGAGATTCTGATTGAACAAGATTCTTCTGTGAGTCCTCATATACCTACTCATATAACTAAGAATAAGTTGAAAGTAAAAAAAAAACTTTTTAAAAACAAGCTTTTATGTATGTTTGTGTTTCTAGTTATTTTCAGCTAGCCCTTTAATTGATATCCATATTGTCGAAATGCATCAAAATTAGCTAGTCCGCCATCTTGGGTGTTCCGCCATGTTGGATTTAGAAAGACGTTATACAGCTTACCATGCATTGTCAGCTGAACTAAATTAGTGTACAAAATTTCATCTCAACCGGTGGATGATATCTCCTGCAAAATTGAGTTGCAAGATTCCACTGGAACAAGCATAAGTACATACATTGCAAGTTAATAAAAAGCTTGTAAAAATTATATTGTGTTAAACACAAATTTAAAAATCAGTCTCTACAATTACGAAACTGAATTTATTTTCCATCCGATAGCTAAAAAAATGTTGGTACCTAATGATTTTCAGCTTTCACGGTCACAATCAGAATTACTTCTACTTTCACTATGAGACTAACCGCGATTAGTTTCGATTTTTAGCAATTTCTATATTCGTAACTGACTGACCGATACATCACCACAGTTCCTCAGTCTTTTTGTGAGCATGGCAGCTGCGTTGCCAAAATATTAGACGACACTCGACATTCTCGACAACCGCGGCAAATCCTGTAGTAAAAATTATATTTTTAGATATTTTAGGACTTTTTGCTATCAATATTCAGTCACTTTTGTTTCGTTTAAATGTTAAATGAATTCTAAGACAACATTTTAGTCTCCTTAAAAACGTCAGTTATTCGGTTAGGTATTCAAGTTTCTGAAACAACGTTTTTGATTACAACTAATAATAGAACTAGAATTCGGATATTATAACGAGTAAGGGCGCAGTCAACTGCAACAGTTACTTGAAAGGACAACACGACCCATTAATGTTAATATTTTCCAAAATAGATTCTAGTAATATAATCGATAAAATCGTGTTTTTAGGGTTCCCAACCCAAAGGGTAGAAACGGGACCCTATTAATTTCGCTCCGCTGTCCGTCTGTCACCAGGCTGTACCTCATGAACCTTGATAGTCAGACAGCTGAAATTTTCACAAATGATGTATTTCTGTTACCGCTATAAGAACAAATATTAAAAAATAGCATAAAATAAATATTTAAGGGGGCTCCCATACAACAAACGTGATTTTTTTGCTTGTTTTTGGTCGATTTTGATAACGGCAACAGGTAGACGCTTGAAATATACTCAGAATATTTAATTATATATTCACTTTAAATATATATATATATATTTTTTTAAATAGGGATTCTGATTCCAGGATTTCAATATAGTTCAGAGGTTCAAAATCACGCTGTATATTAACTACATATTTATCATATATACATAAATCGTTCATTCATCATTTATGAATTCATATAATACATTGCTGTATAAAGTATTACGGGCCATATCATCATCATTTCGTGTAGGCGTCATGGTCAATCGACCATGCACACCCTGGTGTCAGGGAACTTCGGAACCGCTTCTCGGCCCTGGACGTGGTCCCTTTAACGACTACCAGATGGCAGCCAGGACCAGCGGCTTAACGTGCCTTCCGAAGTACGAATTCATCTTTATTATCAAACAATCAGGTAATTCAAGCCTGCAATGTCCTAACCAAACGGAAGCAACAAAACAAAGTATGCTTCCCGTAGGAATCGAACCCACGACCTCCAGGTCTTCAGGCAAACGACTTAACCACTGGACCACAGAGATAGTCCGGGCCATAAACAGAAATAGACCGATGTTCAGGTCGCAACAAAAACAAGGCTATCTCGTTCCTGAGCTTGCGTTATTTCGATTTCATTTGCCTGCTCGTGCTCTATGTTTTTTTGCTCGTGCTAGTCTCCCCGCCTCGCCAGAGGTCATACCCTGATCCCAGCTTTGTTATTCAAGAATTATGACTGGAAGTCCTGAGGATAAATGGGATTCCTTTAAAAAATGTTGAAATATCTTCGGGCGAAAGATAATGCTATACTAATTTCGAATGACGAATAGGTGGCGTAAATTTCTTGTTATTTACTGCTTGTTAAGTTCGGTATTTAAGAAATTTTTGGGCTTCAGAAAGAATTTTTAGGGTTCCGTACCCAAAGGGTATTTACTGGACCTTATTAGTATAGCTTCGTTGTCCATGTATCTGTCTGTCCGTCTGTCGCTAGGCTGTATCTCATGAACCGTGATAGTGATACAGTAGAATTTTTTATAGATGATGTATTTATTATTAAATGCAAAAGTAACTCTGTCTGTCGTCTTTATACACTTCAACCATTGAACTGATTTGAATGAAATTTGGTATGGAGGTAGTTTGAGGCCCGGGGAAGTACCGAAGGATCGTCACTAACGCGGGCGGAGCCGCGGGCAACAGCTAGTATAAAATAAATATTTAACCTCCCATACAACAAACGTGATTTCTTTTGCAATGAATATAAAATATGCTTATAATTGAAAACAGCAACAGGTAGACGCTACTTTGAAAATATATAATTAAATAAAAATAAAATAGATTTTTAAAGGCTTCCATACGATTTTTTCCCGTTTTTAAAGATATTGTTACGGAACTCTGCGTGCACGAGTCCAACTCGCACTTGGCTGGTTTTTTTTAATTTAATCGTCATCTGCTTTATATTGATATATTTTTTTAACTGCTTGTTGCCTTGGTTGCCAGTATAAAACCGAACTCGTCCGTTTTGATGAAAAAAGGCAAAATGCTAATTTTTTTCCTCTTCCATGTCTTATAAACTTCACGGCATATAAAAATATTGTTCACATTCTTAAAAGTAAAATTGGGAACCCTGTTGTTAAATCCTTACTAATATTATAAATGCGAAAGTGAGTTTGTTTGTTTATTTGTTTGTTTGTTTGTTACGCTTTCACGCCGTATCTACTGAACCGATCATCATGAAATTTTGCATACAAGTTCTCTGGAGTACGGAGAAGGACATAGGCTATCTTTTATCCCGGGAAAAAGTACTATTCCCGAGAGATCGACATTGACGCGGGCGAAGCCGCGGGCGAAAGCTAGTCTAATATAAAGAATTTACTTTTTCTTTCTATCAGTTTTTTTTTTAATTTCAGTGGGATAGAGAGGGATAATTTCTAAAATGAATTTCCCCAAAAAGTATTTAGTATTAAAGTCAGCTCATCAAAGAAATCCAATCCATTAATAGTTTAATGGAATCACGTTTGACTTACCGCTACGCACTAAACTCTTAACTACGACCTAACTCCATCACTTTTTTTAGACATTTTTTGTCGAGTAAACAAGGCGGGCGAGTAAGTTTTGTTCCTTTTTATTCCACAATAAAACTGTCCAAGCGCGAGTCGGACTCGTATAAAAGAGTTCAAATAAATATTATAGTTTTCGAGTGTATTAAAATTTTTATGTGTTAATTAATTTTCGATGGACAGCAGTGATCATTTACCGTACGTTTGCCGTCCTATATCATAAAAAGAAAAATAAAAAACTACTCTTATTGTAAGAAAATATTACTCTTATAATATAAGAAAATAACATGTTGTGATCCTTACTAATATAATATATTATAATATAATAATATTATAAATGCGAAAGTGAGTTTGTTTGTTTGTTTGTTTGTTACGCTCTCACGCCGTAACTACTGAACCGATCATCATGTAATTTTGCATACAAGTTCTCTGGAGTGCGAAGTAGGACATAGGCTACCTTTTATCCCGGGAAAAACTATTCCCGAGGGATCGATATTGACGCGGGTGGAGCCGCGGGCGAAAGCTACTAAAAAATAAAGTAATGGGCAGGGTGGTGAACATGTGACCTTAGATCTACCTTTTATTACTTTAGGTTGTACTAGACTTAATGTCGCTGGTTCAAGCGCTGCCCCTGTGGATATTTTTCACTACTTATATCTTATTTGTTAATTTAATAAGAGTATAATCATAATAGCATACTGAATGCAAAAAAAATCCTTATAAAAAAAAACAAAAACATTTTTATCCTAAAAGGAATATAATAAAAAAATACAGATATGGTAATTTTTTACTATTTCTTTGACAGAAATAGAAATATTTACTAATTTGGGACTTTTGTTTTATTTTGAAATTTTTAATAGTGCCTTTATGCTTGTTGTCTATTTTCTCCATAATTGTAAAAAGGGACAAAGACGTGATAATATGTGGTCAGGGATGTCATCCCCAACTGCCTGTCCGGTGGTTGCATCGAGTACGCGCCCCGTCCTCCTTGGCTCCTCCCATGGAACGAAGATCCTTGGAACCTTTGTGCACTTCTTACAGCTGAAATGATATTGATGATAAGGTAAAAATACAAATTTTACAAAAGTTTCATATCATACTTTTAGAGGCTTAGTAATGACGATATCGACGTTTCATCATCATCATCATCAGGTCCTTTTTAGTCTCCACTACAGGAGCACGACCCTCTCTGTACTACTAGGACCATACTTGGCCAGAGCAGCCAGAGGACGTGGCCTACACTCTCCACGCTGCCAGACGGATTGGAGACGGGTTGGAGAGCTACGTTCGGTGGGTGAGAGAGCCGGAGGCCCATCGTTTCTTCCCATAACCCTTCCAACCCCTTAAAAGGCAACGCTCCTGTCATACCCTGTTATTGTAGTTGTCCATGAGCAGTTCTGATCGCTTACCATCAGGGTGACTCGATTGCTCATTTGTCGTCCTATAGCACAAAAAAACTGGATTCCGTTAGTAGAATTTGAGTACGGAACCCTATGTTGTAATTACTAGTCACGAGTCTGGGGCCAGTGACGCGGCTGCAATAGATTAATTGAATTTTTAGGTGTGAAGTGAAGAGATATCAGGGAGAGAGCGTAAAAGGCTTTAGCAAGGACGTGGGGTTTAAGTGGATTGAGCGCTCTCGAAGTTTCGACTATTTGCTTGGGCCGTCTTTATACTTTTTCGGCCGTGGTTTCGCTTGCGTTAGTGCAGATCCCTTTGAAACATTAAGTTCTTATTTTTCGAAAGAAAAATCTAACTAAATGTTTGCTAATGTTTTAATAATGATCGGTTGAGTACGAGTACATTACCCCCTTAGTTAATCACGTTAAAGGAATCACGTCAGAGGCCGAGAGGCGGTTCCGAAGGGTGTTGCATGGTCGATTGACCGTGACACCTACACGAAATGATAATGATGTTACTAAGAGGGTTCTAAGTATGCAAATTGAGGGACTTCGAAGTATGGGAAGATCAAAGAAACGATAGATTGAGTGCATCAAACAGCATATGGATAGGAAGGGCATAACAGAAAACTCGACAAGCGAAAGAACAAAGTGGAAGAGATAGGCGTGCTATGCCGACCCCACTTAATAGTGGGAGAATGATTAAGAGTAAATTAGTCGTGAAAGAGTTTACAGTACTAAGAAGTAAATACTGAATTTAGGTAGGTTTCATTTTGTCTTATATAACGAGTAGTCGATATCTAGACTCAACGTTCAGCATTCGTACAAAATAAAAATCAGTGAAAGGAATTAAAGTACAATACCTAAATACCTATTCATATTGCCTGTGTTTGTTCTGATTCCCTGTCCTCTTTCTACTGAGCGAATACCTACCAATACCACATCTACCTATTTTATGTGAGGACCACTCTATCTGGATGAGTAGTGTTTTCCAGTATAAGATGTACCTTATGTCCTTTTTGGTAGTTCCTTTTTGGTAGTAGATCAGGGTCAAAGCGTCACAAAATTGTATTTTATTTTGCTTTTATATTATGTTATATTATAAGAGCATTATAAAAAAATGTGTCTCATTTTTACAAAAGTGTATCCTAATTATCCTAGATAACTATATCGTAGATAATTTAGACATTTTTTTGTAATGAGCAGACATGACTATATCGTACATTGGTTGACCAAAGATTTAAAAGTTTTGATCAACTAATTTACGATGTAGTCAATGTCTAATGTTTGATTGTGCGAGCGAGACAGCCAACCAAAAAATCGTTGTGTTAAAATATTTTAATCATATAAATAAAAGTGGATTTATTTATAAAATTAGACTGGACTTTGGCCTTCTAGGTACGACGTGAAATTATTATATACCTTCTCGCCTACAACCGTATAATCCCAGGTACGATATTTCATTAAAGATTATGCAATTCTTATTACGATTTTTATAAGCTTCTCGACAATAGCTTTAGAAGGCTGAACATGCATCTACCTATTTATAAAGATACAATCAAGGCTTGTGCGTGCAGTTAGCGTAATAAATTAAAATTTTATGATTCGGGTGGCTAGCGCAGGCGTATCTCAGAGGTGATGAGGGAGCTTTAGAATGTCTATGATATGTTTGGTCCAGGTTACAAGCGATGTGCCTTGAAACTTAAATCTATTCCGTCTTACAGTTTAAAATAAGTTGACAATTTGGTTGAATGAAAGATGATTTTACAGTATACAAGAACTTTGAAACTTAAACTTTGGAGCGATTGAACTATCAATCGCTCCAAAGTTTGAGTATTCTCATACTATGCTGACTTACTTTTTTCGGTTTAAGTTTCAACGCACATCGCTTGTTACCTGGACCACACACACAAAAACATTCTAAAACTCTATCATCACATCTGAGATACGCGCTAGCCACCCGAATCATAAAATTGTAATTTATTACTCTAGCCAAAGAATTTATTGCTCTAGCTGCACGCACAAGCCTTGATTGTGTCTGTAAAAATAGATACATGCATACGCAACGCAACCTTCGGAAGATTATTTCGAGAAGTTTATAAAATCTATACATATAATAAAACAGTAAAATTATTTTGTCTGTACATTTCGAATTTTTGACTGAAATGGATAGAGGGACACTTAAAAAGAATAATAGAAAGCAAAAAAAATTTTTTGGAATTTCTTGTCTGTCTGTCTGTCTGTCTGTCTGTCTGTCTGTCTGTCTGTATGTATGATCACGATTATCTCCGAAAATACTGAACCGATTTACTTCAAACTTTCACCAATTGCTTTGTTTTAACTCAGTTTAACATTTAAAGTTTGTTTCATCAAAATCGGTTCATTAAAAAAAAAGTTATCGTCATTTGAATGAACTCAAGGCATGAGTTTGCCTGCAAACATAGCAAAAATAAAAGAAAATAATAAGTAACTTATGAAAATTAAAATCCAAAGTCAATTCATCATCATTATACGACAGCATTATACCTATCCTTACTATCCATAGTAATCCATACTAAAAAAAAAAGGAGAAGCTGACTGACTGACTGACATATCAACGCAGGGCCTAAACTATAAGGGTTTGGAACTTGAAATTTTGCACAGGGGTTCCTTTTATAACGTAGGGGAGCACTAAGAAAGTATTTTTGGAAATTCATCTCCTTAGGGGGAAAAACGGGTTGCAAAGTTAGTATGAAACTTTGTTGTTTTTAAAGTTATTCGAATGAAATTCAGCATGAAGGTTCTTTACTGAAAGGTATGAAACACGAGTGAAATATTTTACTCAAAAATCATCCCTTAAGGGGATATAACGGGGATGCAAAGTTAGTATGAAACTTTCCGTTTTTGAAGTTATTCAATTGAAATTCAATATTAAGGTGTTTCATTGAAAGTCATAAACTAATGTATTCCGGGTAATTCTACTGTTCCTGAGAAATCGACTTTTACGCGGGCGGAGCCGCGGGCCAAAGGCAAACCTGACTTATATATCAACGCACAGCCGAAACTACTGTGCGCAGAAACTTGAAATTTGGCACAGGGATTCTTTTTATAATGTAAATGAGCACTAAGAAAGGATTTTTAGGAAATCAAAGGGGTTGAAGTTTTATGGAATTTTCTCATTTCTGGACTTAGAAGTTTGAAAGTAGGTACGCAAGTTCTCAATTAAAATTAAAAAAGATCTGTTTAGGTGAACCAGACAACATTCTCCCTTGAAGGGGTAAATAGGGGGTAAAGTTTGTATGGAATTTTTCCATTTCTAGACTTAGAGGTATGAAAATAAGTATATACGTTCTAGGTTACAATTAAAAAAGATCTGTGTAGGTGAAATGTACAAAATTTCCCCCTTAAAGGATAAAGGGGGGGGGGGGGGGGGGATTGTAAGGAAATTTTCTCATTTCTGGACATAGAATTATAAAAATAAGTATATATGTTTACATTACAATTAAAAAGATCTGTGTAGTTAAAATGGTCGAAATTTCCCCTTGAAGGGGTAGAATAGGTGGGGTAAAGTTTGTACGGATTTTTTTTATTTACTTAGAAATATGACAATAAGAAGTTCTCCATTACAATATAAAAATATCTGGGTAGGTGAAATGGGCAAAATCCCCTCCTTAAGGGCTAAAGATCTATGCAGGTGAAATGTATTGAATTCCCCCTTAAGGGGAAAAAGCAAAGGGGCAGGGGTTTGTATGGAATTTTTTATTATTTCTACTGTTCCCAGGGGAACGACATTAACGCGGGCGGAGCCGCGGGCAACAGCTAGTTTATAATAAGAATGGCATAATCTTAACGGAATACTAAGACTTCAAGTATATGTAAAATCAATGTTAGTTAGAATCCTACGATTGTGTAATCAGTAACCAGTAAAATAAATTGGTAACCCATCACTTTATAGCAATTTACTTCGACTATTTTCACCTCCCATTAAACTAATCGCAGGTATTTTAATACAATATTTAACATATCCTAAAATCTGATTACACCTAAATTTCATTAACAAGATTATTCATTACTTATAAACACAGCCTATCGTAATTTATTTCAGATTATATGTATTTTATCAAAATTATGAAACATCAAAGTTTTCACCCATAATTTTATATCCATGTAAGTTTCAGTTCACAAAATATTTGAAACATATTTTTTTACGTTATTAGAGTGCTTGCTGCATGCTTGCTGCGTGCTTGTATGCTTGCTGCATGCTTATATGCTTATATGCTATCTGCATGCTTGTTGCCTGCTTACTGCATGTTTACGCTATAATGGGTAAAGCAAAATATATTAATATAGAACTGACCGCAACCCATTTTATTGTCAACAAACGAATGCAGCGTTCCATGAAATTTTATTGCGATGATAAGTTATTTGATGTGGTAAGAAAAAATCTATATTAAAAATGTGGAATAGTTTTCTGGAAAATTAAAATTGATGTCTTAAAAATCTGTATTTTAACGATTACCTAATAAAATTGCAATACCTCTTTTGTACCTGTTGTTCTGATTTCCACATTGCCTGTCCTACTTTTCTCTCTCTCTTTCTCTCTCTCTCTCTCTTGGCTTAGATATAAAAAAAATATAAAGTATGTCAGTATAATATGATCATAGTATAAATCGCTCCAAAGTTTATTTAATGTTTAAAAATTCTTGTACACTGTAAACTCATCTTTCTTTCAACCAAATTGTTAACTTACTGGTATGTTTAAAGTGATAGGCGGAATAGGTTTAAGTTTCAACGCACATCGCTTGTAACCTGGACCAAACATATCATAGACATTCTAAAAATCCATCATCACCTCTGAGATACGCCCGCGCTAGCCACCCGAATCATGAAATTGTAATTTATTACACTAACTGCACGCACAAGCCTTGATTGTGTCTGTATAAAAAGATACATGCATATTCAGCCTTCGGAAGAAATTGTCGAGAAGCTTATAAAAATCGTGATAAGAATTGCATAATCTTTAATGAAACATCGTATCTGCGATTATACGGTTGTAGGCGAGTAGGTATATAATAATTTCACTCCCTACTAGGTAGGTAGTAGGTATATAATAATACTAGAAGGCCAAAGTCCAGTCTAAGTTTAGAAACAAATCCACTTATATTTATATGATTAAAATATTTTAACACAACCATTTTTTGGTTGGCTGTCTCGCTCGCACAATCAAACATTAAACATTGACTACATCGTTAATTAGTTGATCAAGACTTTTAAATCTTTGATCAACCTATGTACGATGTAGCCATGTCTACACAATACTAAAACATGTCAAAAATATCAACGATATACGAGGGGTGATCCAAAAGTAATGATAATGAAAATAAAACACGGTGATGAAAGCGAAAAAAACATTTTATTTTTCAATGTAGTCTCCTAATAAGTTAATACATTTAGTCCATCTTTTTTCTAAACCCACGATTCCTTTTAAAAAAAATTCTTTTTCTTGACCTTCCAAAAACGCCTCAACAGCAGCCATCACTGCGCTATCGTCTTCAAATTTTTCGCCTCTGAGGTGTTCTTTGAGCCGAGGAAAGAGGTAGAAGTCACTGGGAGCTAGATCTGGCGAATAGGGTGGGTGTTCTAGCAGTTCGAATCCCGTTTCTTGAATGGCAGCCATCGCAACTGTGGCTTTGTGAGCCGGCGCGTTGTCCTGGTGAAACAGCACTCCAGCTCGCAGTTTGCCGCGTCTTTTTTCCTTAATCGCCTCCCGCAGTCTTCTTATTTGGTCAGCGTAGTAGGACCCAGTAATAGTGGCTCCCTTCTCCAAGTATTCAATCATAATGATTCCTTTGGCATCCCAGAAAACCGACGCCATAACCTTGCCCGCAGAGCTTGACACTTTGAATTTCTTCGGTGTCGGAGAGGAGGCTCGCTTCCAAGTCTTCGACTGTTGTTTGGTCTCAGGATCAAAATGATGGATCCAAGTTTCGTCCATAGTCACAAAACGAGATAAAAAGCATTCTTGATCTGCTTGGAACTTTTCGAGATTGGCCCTCGAAATGTCAACACGTTTTTTCTTTTGCTCGTCGGTTAACATTCTTGGTACCCAACGCGCAGAGACCTTCTTCATATGCAATTCGTTTGCAAAGATTCTTTGAATGCTGCCATATTAGATCCCTGTGATCTCAGCTACATGCCTGATGGTCACTCTTCTATCCGCCAATACAATATTTTCGACTTTTTTCACGTTATCTTCGGTTAGGGACGTGGATGGCCGTCCTTCTCGATGTTCATCTTCAGTCGATGTTCTGCCCAGCTTAAACTCCTTGGCCCAGCGTGCAACTGTAGAATATGGAGGAGCAGACTCCCCCAATGCTTCCACCAAGTCGCTGTGTATGTCTTTGGTAGACATTTTTTTCAGACAGAGGTACTTGATGACAGCCCTGATTTCATTTTTCTCCATTTTGATGTGTTCACTGCGACGGTTGGTTTTCAAATAAATGTATCTCCCAGAAATCGTAACCTATTTATATGATTTTTTTATGCTCAACTAGTAACTACATAAGCAACCAGGAAAAAATATTTCAGATTTTTATGCTGGCTAGAAATAACCGATTATCATTACTTTTGGATCACCCCTCGTAGTTATCTTTTTTATATTATAACAAACGGTTTCACTCACGTATCGTTAGTCGGTATCGCCGACAAGATATAGTTATCTAGAATGTTTTTTATTTTTTATTTATTTATTTAGGTACACCAACAGTGAAAACATAATGACAGTGAATTCCTAGTTCTAATGTAAGCACCGATTACAAGTATACACAACATTCATGATTTGGAAACACTTTTGTAAAAATGAGACACATTTTTTAATAATAGGATCTTTAGAAAATAAAACACAATAAAACACTTATAAAAATATTTTTAATAATCTTTAAAAGTGTTTGATTTGAATCATGTGTCAAAGACCTCTTAAAAATATTATCTCACAGCACAAGTTCGCAACTTTGTTAGATTTGTCATCTTTATTATTTAATAATTCACTTATGATAAAACGTATCGGACGACGGATTTAAGATAAGAATACATTTTCTCTATCCTGTGAAAAACGCAAATCTGATACTTTTTCTGTTTTATACTATCTATAATAGATTCAAACGCTCATTTGCCGTTTACCAAAAAGAGATAAATTATAAACGTGCCTTGTATTCTGTATGAGAAATTTGTCCGCTTTTAATTGGAAGAAATGGGCTCCTGATAGCTCTGTGATTTGAATATGGAATAGCATCTGTGTGCCTCATGCATTATTCAGCCTTCTGTTTTAGAGATGATTGTTTTTTAGAGTATTATTTGATACTAGATTCAACTTACAGCGCATCTAAATGAGACAGAAGTAGTTGTTTTCATTTTAAATTGAAATAATTTCAATTTAAAATGGAATTATCTTTAAAAATAATTTCTTTATTTTTGGGTACGAAAACTGAATCAATACGATAAAATCAACAGAACATAAAAACAAACTCTGTGATTTAATTGCTTAACAAAAACAAAAATATCTCTTTGTCAGAGTTTGATACAGCTTGATAAACATTGTTTCTTCACTAAACCACGCCTCAATCTGTGCATCTTGTCGATCGTCCATATTAATCCTAAAAATAAAAAGTT
This sequence comes from Elegia similella, assembly GCA_947532085.1. Lineage (NCBI taxonomy): Eukaryota > Metazoa > Arthropoda > Insecta > Lepidoptera > Pyralidae > Elegia > Elegia similella. The sequence continues at coordinate 9,102,298 of OX383937.1, forward strand.
GTAACAAATTGTAACAGCAGAACACAATAAAACTAAGTTCAAATTAAACAATTATATCAATTTTAAATTAAAATAAATTAAGACAAAAACATATGTACCTACGTAAAAAATTCTTACGTTATTGGTCGCGTGGACTACACATGTAGTCCATGATCTTTGCGGAGCTATAATTGTAGCACACGTTCGTGAACGGTGCTTCCACTGCACTGTGTGCGTCTATCGATAGTTCATTTTCAAAGTACCTAGCGGCACACGAAACTAACGCTGACCGATTTAGTGAAATTTATGAGTTTGTATCGTTGGACTACATATGTAGTCCACGCGACCACTGCAGGGATATAAGAGTCGATCATGGTACTAAAACTTCAATGTGTATATGATTTAATGTTCTGTGTATTAAGGCGCTGTGCATCCGAAGAATACCGTAAAACATGTATTTTTCGTCGCGCAGTTAGCCTTATTTTTCAAAGAATACTAGCATGAAAAAAATACGAAGTACAGTTCAAAGATCAAAATAAATGGTTACATCAAAATATGTTCAAAAAAACATTTAAAACCTAACTAAATAAAATAGCAAAAACGCTATATCCAGAAAAAATTTCGTCGCGAATTACTTGATATTTGAAAATATTACGACAACTACCTACTTTTATACGTCTATAAAAAGTATAATTAAATGAGCAAGATACCTACAAAAAATACAATATTTGGTTATAATTATTGAATTATTAAATTAAAAGTGAAAATTAACTCGAAAATGGCAGACACGGATTTGAATTGAGACTGACGACAGGTATGACACAAAAATATTTTTTTTTTTTTTTTACTAAATATTGATTTAGGCATTTGTCTCCCATCTCACCTGATGGTAAGTGACGATGAAGACGAGGATGTTACATGCCTATCCAAGAGATACCCATTTATTCTACTTTTGAATGTCCCGGGACTGTACTTGTTTGGGAATATAAAATATCCCGCGATATCCGCTACAAACGGTTAAGGGATACAGCGCCTTAAGGAGATCGGGCGCGCGAACCCGATGTTATACCTGCGAACACCGGACAGGCAGTTGAGGATGACCTGACCAAACTTCCCAAATCCAACAAATTCCTATCCTTCCCCAGCTTAAAAATGCTGGCGATGGTCAGCAGCGTCGGAAGAAGCCAAAAAACTGCGCTCGCCAACCCGCCTGCCAAGCGTGGTGAGTATGGTAATATCCTCCAATAGAACGAGGAATTCTCGGGAAAGCCCTTGCAGTGGACTTTCTGGGGCTGTAATGATTAAGAAATGTTATTTATTTGACTTAAGTTTTAGGCATAGTTTTGTATTTAGTGAAAATGTTTCATGCTGATCTGGGAGGAAAAAAAACAATGTAAAATGTACCAGCTGCTTCTCTTCCCGCGCAGATCGTAAAAACCGATCGAGGGAATGGGCGCAAATTGTGAGGAATCATGTCAATAGCCGATGCAGTAAGCAACTCATTTCTCTTTTGATTCCATTTTATCACCTACACGCTCCTTCCAACATGCTAAATGTGGCCATAAAGTCTATAGACCTGGACACGGTCTACTCCACAAGGGAGAAAGACGTGATACTATGTATGTATTGTATGTACTTTACTTAAGACTGCCTGGGTCTAAATAAATTATTGTTTGATTACGAATGTGCTACAAAAAATGTTCAGTAACTTATTCTACTTTATATCTAAAACTAGCTTTTGCCCGCGACTTCGTCCGCGTTTAATTCCATATAAACTTCACCCCCTATTTCGCCCCCTTAGGGGATGAATTTCTAAAAATCGTTTAGCGGGTGCCTACGTCATAACATCTACCTGTATGCCAAACAGCCCGATCCGTCCAGTAGTTTATGCTATATGATAGGTCACTATGTCAGTCAGTCACCTTTGAGTTATATATATCGACAGCTCTGTGGCGCAGTGGTTAACACGCCAGCCTGCGACATGGAGTGCCCGGGTTCGATCCCCGGCCAGGTCAAGATGGAAAATAATCTTTTTTAGATTGGCTTGGGTCTTGGATGTTTGTCTATATATGTATTTGTTATAAAATATAGTATCCTTGAGTTAGTATCCCATAACACAAGTCTCGAATTTACTTTGGGGCTATCTCAATCTGTGTGATTTGTCTGTATATATTTATTTATTTATTATTATTTAGATATATCTTCTTTTTATCTAATCGATTTTAAAAAGATAATACGTACTTTGCCATATAATGCAGCAGGTAAAGCTGCCAGTCTTTCGGGCAAGTTTCTTCACTCTACATCTTATAGCATAAGGTCCTTTTAAGAGTCACATTGTGGTCATTAAACGGACATTACGATTTCCATTTTCACTTGCCTCTGCATTTTACATCTAAGAAGATTTATAACATTTATTATCACTTATTATATGACTTGTAAGTGTTCGTGACGGAAATTCTTGCAGAATATAAATGTCAACAATAAACATTATATCATAATTTTAAATAACATTTCGCTACGGTTCATTTTATTAAGGCTTATGTTATGCTGATAAAAGCGGAGAGTAACAAAAGTGGAGCCTGTAGCCATATGCAGCTACTGATGGTTCAGACGCTGTAATTGTTTTACTACCTAGTTCCAATCATGGTTCCCACATTTTTGAAGTGAAAAGTTCTTTAGTGGCGTTGTCCATTCTTTGGGATGGATAAAAACGTTAAATAATGGTTTCTGATGTTTTCGCGATTGTTACACATTTAAATAAAATCTTGGGATACTGAGATTGTTGCTTCTTAACACCGATTTTACTCGTTGAAGCTCTATTAAATTAAGGAGTAAAATATGGTGAAAAAATTAAATATATACGACTTAAGTCGTACATATTAGCCGAACTACTACATACAGCCGAAGAATTGAAAGTTTTTAGAAAAAAAAATATTAATGCATCGGTATCCACAGCTGGACAAATAAATACTTCAATGATAGATACTTCACAAAACGTTTGCGAGTGTGGACACTCTCCCCAAACTATGGCACACCTCCTCTCTTGTCCAAGGTGCCCGAACACCTGCACTCTGGACGATCTCCTTACAGCATCTAAGGAAGGAATAGAAGTGGCCCACTATTGGGCTGCAAAAATATAGGAATTAAAGTACCATCGACACGAAAAGAAGAAGAAGCTGGACAAAGGCCTCTCCCAAGAATTCTTTGTTCCATGAGAATATATTGCACTACTCACCACGCTTAGCAGGCGGTTTGGCGAGCGCAGTTTTTTAGCTTCTTGTGCTTCTGATGCTGCTGCCCATCGAAAGCTTTAATGAGCTACGGAAAGATAGGATGTTGAATTTAGGAAAGTAATGAAGGTATTAGGATACTACTGGTTCAGATGAATGGGGGAAAAGTAAATAAGTAGCAGCTCAGGAAGGTTGGGCGCGCATACCCGATGCCAACACTGACCTTTTTGTTATTTCCTAGCCCCAACTTTTTCGCAGTGTTCAAATATTTTTTACAGAAACTAATTTTGAATTTTTGTATATAGGTATGTATGAAATAAAAAAAAAATGCTTTTTTTATTTGTATAATAGGTAATAGCCCAGCTTAATAACTCTGGCACCGGCTTTAGATTCCGTTTCTCATATAAACGCTTAATAACCTGTAATATGAGCTAAACAGAAGAAAACTGTATGGCTCTACTATGACTAAACGACTTTCAGTAGAAATTAATAGTATCCTGTTGTGTAACAACAATTCAAAACTTTACAATTTTGTTATATTCAACAATATTGTAAAGTTTTGAATATACCAAGATAGTTGTTCCAAGTACAAAGCAGTAACTTTAAATATTACTGGATTGAAAGAACCAAAAATAATCTAAGAATTAATGTTTTTTTTAAATGGGGATAGTTTAAAATCTTACTCTTTGAACTGGAGTACGAACAGTACTCCCGACAAAACTACTGTTTTATCGGGAGTAAGAGTAGTCAATTAGCAATTTGTCAATGGATAGTGGTTATTATCTTAAATCATAATATATTTAAGATGCCAAAAGGTAGCTTTGAAAAAAAAAGCTGATTTGAATACAATGACATTGCACTATCTACAGACATCGCATCAGCCCGCAAATGCGCCGACTTTCTTTGGTGATGGTGATATCATTTATCATCATAAGTCTACTGCTCAAAAAAGTTGCAGTTTATTTGGCTTCTTGTGCTTCCGATGCTGGTGTCCATCGGAAGCATTTTAAAGCTGGGGAAAGAGAGGAATTAGTTGGATTTGGAAAAGGAATGAAGGTATAAAGATACCGAGATGAATGGGAGAAAAGCACCAGCTAAGCAGGAGAATGAATGACACTCCTGACCTTATGATGCCATTGACCTTATTCATATGATGGTGATATTTTATTTTGTATATGTGTTATAGAAAATAATTGAATAGGTATTATATTTTTATGTGTTAACCTTAAAAGCTACCAAAAGCCTCCCCTATTTGTTTCCACATGTCTCTGTTTTGCGCTTAACTCCGTCAATTCCTATCAAAATGTGACAAGTCATCCATCCACCTAGTTCTAGGTCATCCTTATTTTCCTTTGGCCGCTTGGTGTTATTATTCATATAAATTGGTAATTGTCGTATGCAAATTGTGCTCACATACAATGACATAGTAAGTCAATTTTCACACATTTCGTAACAAGAGTGCTACAATTTCTCAGCGCTCAAGCAGTCCTTGTGACAGTAACGCGTGTAACTAACCGTGTAGCCAGTGCCGGATTTAACACAGTAGCAAGATAAGCAATTACTACGGGCCCAGCGCAAAACGGGGCCCCGTACAATACAGAGCGAACACTTTTTAGGATTCCGTAGTCCACAAGGAACCCTTATAGTTTCGTCATGTCCGTCCGCCTGTCTGTCTGTCCGTCCGGGCTCGTACTCCGCCGCTACTGCACCGATTGTCACGAAAATAGGTGGAGACATAGATATTGAACGTCCAAAAGTTGGTTTTTAAAATCATGTTTTTTTTTTCAGCGCCCTTACAACTAAAAGTGAATTTGAAAAATTAAATTGGACTAACCCCAACGTTTGGGGTATCGTTAAAAACGTCTTTTAAAATGCAACAAAAACTGCTTTAAAACTATGTAGATCAAACCCCCCCAGTCTTGAGATAATCTAATACGAGGTTAAAATTTGAGGTGTCCCCCGACCGTAACTTTTAAAATATTACTAAAATAATTTTAAACAAAATATATTCCTCAAAGTATGTACTTTCAATTTAAACTATAGTGGTATAGGCATCATAGATAGTTATCTTTATACAACTCGACCAACTTATTTATGAAAATGTCTTACATTATTGTGATTCCAGCGTTGGTCCCATTAGAATATTTGTTCATTTTGACAGGCCGAGGCACCCTTTGAAGGATATGCCGATGGTAAATTTATACGCTGCAAAAATGCCAAGAAATTTTTTCAAAAAGTTACTAGTTTTGGGAAACTTACGACCAATAATGGGCCAGTCCGAGGTAGGCAAAAGGCCGGTAGGTAAAAGGCCGCGGGCGAATACATATGATATATGGCTACCAGAGAATTACACAGTGTGCGCAGAGCCGAATATTTTCGATTTGCAAAAACTGTCATCACAGGGCTCCACCCAAACAATTGGCCCCTGACTAGCCGAATCCGGCACTGCGTGTCGCGTGTGACTGACGTGGCGCTTGCTTCCTTGGATAAATTTACTATCTGAATATTCAAAGTGGAACACATAAATAGTACATTAACGGTGCGGCCGGTAAAAGAGGCAAAATGAAAATGAATAAATAATTTTTATTCAAAATAGGAACGTCGTATGTTTCTGTTGTTTATTTTCTGTTTGTTAAATCGAAAAACTACTAGCGTTTCGGAATGACTACTGCTGAGAAGAATACGCCGAAAGAAACTCAGTCCCGTCTTGGTCTCTATGTGGCTGGCAAAGCTAAGGCATCATTTGGGACTGTCGAAGTCCTTAATGAGGCCAAGGCCATGGATGTTTATAACTTAATCACGTCAAAACGGCTGAATTTATTTTGACAAAATTTTACAATTCTGTATCTGGATTAATTTAACTTTCATCCCGGAAAAAGTACTATTCCCGCAGGACCAACATAGCTATCAAGGTTCATAAGATACAATCTTATGACAGATACACAAACAGTGGAGCTATATTAATCTGTTTTTTACCTTTAGGTATGGAACCCTAAAAACGCGTTTTTTCCTTTATATTTTAATGACATTTAGTTTTTTCATGCTAGTCTGAGAGAAAATAAAAAACCTAGAATGTACCAGCTGCCTTTTTTCCCACGCAGATTTAAAAAGCCGATTATATGCCGAAGCATGTTAGTAGGCGATGCGGCTAGCAACTATTCCGTTTTCTCTACCTAACGTCCCAAACCAACCAACCAACATATTAAACGTGATGGTCTTGTAGACCTGGGTTCTGTCTACCCCGCAAGGGAAAAAGACGTAATACTATGTATGTATTTTAACTGCCTCCGTGGCCCAGTGGTTAAGGCGTTTGCTTGTAGACCCGGGGGTCGTGGGTTCGATTCCCAGGGGAAGCATACTTTGTTTAGTTGTTTCGAGTTTGGTTAGGACATTGCAGGCTTGAATCATCTGATTGTCTGATAATAAAGATGATTTCGTGCTTCGGAAGGCACGTTAAGCCGTTGATCCCGGCTGCCATATGGTAGTCGTTAAAGAAACGTCAGACGCCGAGAGGCGGTTCCGAAGAACTCTGACACCAGGGTGTGCCTGATCGATAGAACGTGTCACCTACACGAAATGATGATGATGTATGTATGTATGATATTTTGTTTTAATATTTGTTATTTTTGCACAAATGTCATCAAGCGTGATAAATGTCATCAAGCGTATAGAGAAGCTGAAATGGCAATGGGTTGGCCATGTCGCTTCGAAGCAAGACTCATGGTGCAAAACGCTTGTGAAGTGGAGACCGTGGGGCAAAAAGCGCCCGCAAGGCAGACTGCAAATGCGTTGGTACGACGAGATTAAAAGAACAGTGGGTGTGAAGTGGATAGAGATAGCCCAAGATCGAAAAAAGTGACATAATCTGAAGGAGGCCTACACTTTAAAGGTAGAAAAAGGCTGAAAAGAAGAAGAATTTTAGCCACGATAGATACAAAATTCAGTGGAAATTACACCTATTACGGTACAGCCCTGTCATAGACGGGCGGATACAGGAGTATCGAATGTTTAGTTACAGCGTTCCGTTTTTACGGTACGGAACCCGGAAATTGAATTCATGACTAAATTCTAACATATGGGCCCAGGCTCTGTCTACCTCGTAAGGTATAAAGACGTAGTTAGTATGTATTGTACAATATAGTAATGTGTATTACATTGGTACTTAAGTAAATGAACTTTGACTAGCTCCGTGGCGCAGCGGTCAACACGCCTGCCTGCGACACGGAGTGACCGGGTTCGATCCCCGGCCAGGTCAAGATGGAAAATGATCTTTTTCAGATTGGCCTGGGTCTTGGATGTTTATCTATATATGTATTTGTTATAAAATATAGTATCGTTGAGTTAGTATCCCATAACACAAGTCTCGAACTTACTTTGAGGCTAGCTCAATCTGTGTGATTTGTCCGTATATATTTATTTATTTATTAATGAAATAAAGTCTAAAATTGAATACAAATGTATATATCAATGCTCGTGTCCTCCTCCTCTTTGTTCTTGACTGTAGGTACGTTATTGCGGGCGACTTATGGCTTCTCCAAAGTCATGGGACGAAGTCGCGGGTAGCAGTAAGTTTTTGTTTTGATAGTTTGTACCATAGACAGGCCTATTTCAATTCCCGTGTCGGTAGGTATAAAAAACATAACTACGCGCGGCGAACCCTTCGAAGGGATCAACCGAACAAATCCGGTAGGAACGTCGCGCGTTTGGTCACATTTGTTCTCCGACTTTAACGATTGAATCGTTTGTTCAGAGCTATAAGTATAAAATTGGCTTGCTGTAGGTAAACTAAAAGGTGCTGCGTTTTGACCGTATCGCTAAGTATATTGAGTTGATATTTCTTTGAATACCTTTGCAAATTGCGACCTCTGTGCGTAAGTATCAATACTTATTCTGTGCGTTAGTGTATTTAGTCAATATTGACCTTTCCTATAGAGAAAACATATGTACCTACCACGCACATATTTTCATTATATAAATGTCCTTGAAAGTTTGGCAAACATTTCATATTTCAATACAGAATTTCTAAAACTTTTAGCGAAAAATAAATATAGATACCTTTTTATTTCAAACCACATGAACCACTGGAATACTTACAACATACATTTTATTACATCTTTATCCGGTACGGAGCAGACAGAGCCTAAGACCATAAGACCTAAAGCCTACGTTTACAACTAGCTTGGGCAAATAGATGTAAATCGGAATTAAAACAGTTATGGGCTGCTAGCCGCATCACCTATTGATTTCTTAGACATTCCCTCGACCTTTTACAGTCTGCGGATCTTTGGGTGGTTATAATAATGCGATTACAGCGATTGGATATAAAATAAATAAATTTATTATTAATATAAGAAATAAGAAAATTAAATAAAAGGAATTTTGCAAAATTTTATATTACTTGTTTATCAAAAACACGTCTTTTTCAATAATAATTTAAAGTCTAATCTGCCCACTGATAATTTATGAAAGGAATCGGACTAAATTTGGGACAGTATAGTAGCTTAGTAGCACTAGCAACTAGCAGCACATACAACAGCCGTGTGGAACCGAAAAAAGTTCGTGTAGGTGACACGGTCAATCGACCATGCACACCATGGTGTCAGAGTTTTTCGGAACCGCCTTTAGGCCTCTGACGTGGTTCCTTTAATGACTACCAGATGGCAGCCGGGACCAACGGCTTAACGTGCCTTTCGAAGCACGGAATCGTCTTTATTATCAGACAATCAGGGAATTCAAGCCTGCAATGTCCTAACCAAACTGGAAACAACTAAACAAAGTATGCTTCCCGTGGAGATCAAATCCACGACCCCCGGGCCTACAGGCAAACGCCTTAACCACTGGACCACGGAGACAGTAAGTTAGTTGTATTGTAACCTTAATGCGATGTAAACAAATTAATTTAATTTGCGCTGTATTTTATGTGATAGGTAGACATCATTTTATTCGCATGTTGATGAATCGGTAACTTGTATAACATCTCACGTATGCCTGCCTAATGCAGTAGTAGGCGCATCAAATTAGCTAAACCTGGACAAAAATCTATAACTGTAATTTTTTTTCTCTATGTTATAAAGTATTATTAGTTATATTCAAAATACAAAAAATTAAACATTTTAGGGTCCTGCGTCAATGAAAAAAAAGCAAAAAACCAAATTTTAAAGATATATTGATTTTATTAGTACAGCATAATAAATCACTTTGTAACAGTACCTCTATTAGGATATTGCAATTGCATTCTACCTAAAAACATCAAAATTAAACTAATTAAGCAATCGGGACGATCATAATAAAGACTTTTCAGTAAGTTACGCATTTATTGGTTTATCTCACAAGGCAAAATAGATAACTGTAATTTAACAAAACATTCTGAATAGTATATTACGAATGTTGATAAATAATAAAAAATTAAACAGATTCTCTTTTCGCACTACTTAATTCTGAAAAATTGGTAATTTTTGAAAAGGCAAAATACATAACTACCTACTTCAAAAGTTTTTAATTAATGCTGTCGACATATTATTATTACTATAAGAAACAAATTAATCAAAAAATATCAACGCTTCTTAATTAATTCATAGTTTTTCTTACTTACGTTTTAAAATGAACGTTATTACTTGCGCCGTAAGGTCGCCATTTCTTTGTGCCTCATTCCTCTTCTCGTGGATCGCGCGCGACGCGTACGCTGACGTAGTAGTCGTCACATGCAATTATTATTATTACAAGCTTTTAGTATCAAAAACCTCTCTTCCCGCGCAAGCCGTAAAAGCCGGCTGGGGAATGAGCGAATCAGAATCAGAATATTTATTTGGATAAAACATGGTACATTATGGTATAAAATACATAATACAAAATAGTTCTGCATGCAAAAATAATTGAATTACATAAACTATGATACAACATTACTATAAATAAAATATATAACATTACTATAAATAAATAAAATTTGTCATATTAACCAAACATGAATAAACATAATAGAAATTATCGTAATAGGTATTACATAACATATATTGTCCTCAATTAAAATTAAAAAGTCATTTAATGACTTATTGTAATTACTGTTGATTTTTGTAGATTTTTTTTTTATAAAATAGGGTCGGTGGAAGACTGTTCAACGGACTAAGTTTCTTCGAATCAACATTAAAGCATTTCTAGGGATAATATAAACAAAAAATATCTTACGGGGTTTTCAACACAGTTTGAAAGAAATAGTCTAATCAATAGATTTATTCTTAATTATTTAGTGTTATTTTGCCATTTTTTTCGTAAATAATCAATATCATCATCAACTACTTACTAATAATAAATTTGTAAGGGTTGGTTATGGAGTAAGTTTCTTTGTTTTCAGAGGTATCGTGTATATAAGCTCTATACAACGTGATTTTGAACCCCCTAGCTATATTGAAATCTGGGAATCAGAATCCTTAATGGAACACAGAATAGCAAGAAAAAAAGGTAAAAAACGAAAAAGAAAATTAGGTTTCCCATACAAAGTCGCCGATCAACTAGACGAATTTCTATGGAAGGTTAAATTATTTTTTTCGTTTTTTACCTTTTTTTTTCTTTCAATTCTGTATTCCATTAGGGATTCTGATTCCCAGATTTCAATATAGCTAGGGGGTTCAAAATCATGCTGTATATGATAATGAAATTAAATTGACGACTTTTTTGTTTTTTTTTTCTTGTATGTTTGCATGTATATATGTTACTCCATAACTCTTAAACGAATTAAGACGTATAGGGCACAGGATAGGCTACTTAATTTTTTCTCCAGTTATGATAACACGTGGCCCCCATACAAACATAACATAAAATGTACGCGAACGAAGTCGCGGGCACTGCTACTATAATATAATTTAGTGGTCGGTAACTGAAGTGCACATGTATCACACACGTTGGGGAATCACATGGTCGTAGTTCAATGACAAGATCATAATTTTATTTGCCTAGTATAATCCTAATGGTTCATACAGGACTGTATATAATAAAGCAACCACCGGTTTTTCTGAAAGAACTTTGTTTAATTTACCCACAAACCTTATAGCACCTTTGGGTGGTCGTTAACTCACATAATTGAAATGAAGACACTAGTTTAAGGCCTCCGTCATTTACAGATAGCGCGCGAGTTGAATGCAGAGCTCAGGAAGTCGATAGTATAACATTTTTTGATATGATACCTCCGTCCTTTGAGAGGCTCGCGTATAGATCCAACACGTAGAGGCCCTTTAGAGAAGTTGATGTAATGTGGGCCTCCAGCCAGAACCCGTTCCTGGAAATACCAATGTATGATTTGTCCTTGGACAGGTCTTGGCCGGGTGCCTCTTCGAAAGCATAAATTTTTTAATTATAATTTATTTTGGCATAACTGTTTTGGCATAAAGATTTTAAGCATAAAACATTCATAGCAAAGTGTTCTTAAGGCATAATGTTTTCATAGGCATAACTTTAATTTAGTCCAATGTCCTTTATCATAATTTAAATAATCAGAAAAGTAAAGGCATAACTGTTGCATGACTAAAGATTTTAAAGTATAAAAGACTAAATGTATAAAAGACCTACACATAATAATAAAAACACACTAAAAGTTTAGAAAACATATTTTTATTATAATTTTAATATAAATAAAAAATATAGTACCTGCTGAACCAAGCCGCTATTTCAGCTGTAAAAACAAAGAAAGACAAATAAAAATCTTGTGACAGAGCGCTATAGATAGGTTCAGGTTGCGGCGGGGTGGCCCTCGGGCCACCCCAAGCCGCACAACATATACACCTACTCACGGAAAGTAACAAGTTTAATATATTTTTGCGACAAAAAAGTATTGTGACAGAGCGCTATAGATAGGTTAAGGTTGCGGCGGGGTGGCCCTTGGGCCACCCCAAGCCGCACAACATATACACCTACTCACAAAAAGTAACAAGTTTAATATATTTTTGCGACAAAAAAGTATTGTGACAGAGCGCTATAGATAGGTTAAGGTTGCGGCGGGGTGGCCCTTGGGCCACCCCAAGCCGCACAACATATACACCTACTCACAAAAAGTAACAAGTTTAATATATTGCTATAGATAGGTTAAGGTTGCGGCGGGGTGGCCCTTGGGCCACCCCAAGCCGCGCAACATAATCCACACAAGACACACATAAAATGTAATTATCAGATGCAATATGTATGTATATGTTACGGTAAATTTGATTAATCGAAAGTTATTAATAATTTTATAACATTATTAATAATAACCTCGTGTTTTGTTAAATGTGAATAAGAAACTGAAATTCATTACTTTTGGTAGTTATTATTAATAATTCACTACACACATTGGTAAAAGTTATAAAAAAACCCAAAGTTATTAGTCCAGCAGGTATTTATTTAGAATATGATATGACGACGATACTACTTATTCGTAAGATATGACACATATAACAGTGCTTGTCTCAGATCACACAAACAGGGGTAGGTAGGTACTTGTTCTAAAGAAACTGACAACAATAATCACCTCTTAATCTGTACTCTTAATAAACAAAGTTAAAAGAGTGAGAGAACAGCCTCTTGAGCTACTGGAACAGAATCCACGTTGATTCGAGACTTGCAGGTGTCAATGTAAAATAACTAGTTTTTAATATTTTTATTTGGCTCACTTTACTAACCCTAGTTTATAAGCTTATTTTTGGTACTAACCTATGTTATAGAAATGTATTTCTAAAATAAAACGTTATTAGTTACTATTTATTATTATTTGTATCTCCTTTGGTTTCACGGGTGTTACCGGTCAAGGTAAGGACCGGTCCTTTGGAGGCTTGCGTGGAGATATATATCCAACATGTAGAGGCCCTTTGGAGAAGTTGATGTAAAGTTGGTCTCCAGCCAGAACTTGTTTCTGGAAATACCAATGTATGATATGTCCTTGAACAGGTCTAGGCTGGAGCAGAAACTATTGCATTATGAAAGACAAATTTATGGGATTGAAATGTGGCTGGACTTATGGTGCTAGGTTATTGCCAAGGATCGGACACCTGCTATTAATATAAAATGGCAAAATTATAGACTCGTCATCACCATCAAGAAGGCCTCTTGAGATCAAAGTATTAAAAAGGCCTCGAGATTACCACCATGGGAACAGGCATGAAAATATGTAAGTGTCTATTTTAGGGTGGATATCTTGAAAATGATATTTTTTGGAATCCAAGATGGCGGACGCGACTTTTTATGAAAAACCTGCAAGGGGGTCGTTTTTTGGGTTCTTATCTTATTTATGTAATCCAAGATGGCGGGCGCGACTTTTCATGATAAACCAACATGAGTGTCGTTTTCTAGGTTCTTGGGGTGTAGAGGCGCATATCTCGAAAATGACGTCAGTTATATAATCTAAGATGTCGGACGTGACTTTTCATTATAAATCGACGTGAGTGTCAATTTCTAGGTTTTTTCGGTGCAGTTTTGGAAAATTACATCAGTTTTAGTATCTAAGAAGGCAAATCTTCGCGTGGCCTCTCGCACATCCCGCACGCCACCTCGCCACCCCTGCCCGCACCTCTGTTGCCCGATCGAGAAAAAAATCGCCAGTGTACATTTATTTTTATCGGTACTAGTTATTACATTTATCGGTACTAAGGTTACATTATTAATAATCACCGACAAATGTGATTAATTTCTCACTTTTACCTGTACTTTCGGTAATTATTAATAATAATAGACAATTATTAATAATTTTTAATTAATCACTCTAACCGTAACATATATATTCCTTACTACAAAATTACGTTAATCTTTCGAAAGTACCATATTGGTTTAATTTTTGCCTGGTACATTTTATGCTTTGTAATATTTATGTGTTAAGTTTCAATGCCAAAAAAAAATTATGACTAGTTACCATTATAGTAAATTAATGAATGCAAATATTTACTATTTTAATATATTGTTATGATAAAATTCATAGTGCTAAAATAAGTTATGCCAATAAATTTATTCGTAATTATCTTTATGCGAAATGATGATAATTCCAAAAAAATTATGCAACATTAATATGTGCAATTTAATTTTATGCATTCGAATATGGACCCGTCTTGGCCGAAGGAGAAAATATTGCATTTTAAAGAGAAATTAGTGGATTATGTTATTGAAATGTGGCTGGACTTGTGTTGGGTTATTGTCTGTTTTATATTATGTAGAAATACGATGTTATCCGCTACGCGGGAAATCGCGAAGAATATTCCGCGGGCGCCGGGGCGTTGAGGCGAGAAAAAAGGCGTGGACTGTTGAAGGGATAAGTTTTGTCATGGTCCACAACTTTAGATATTTCTTAAAAGCGGGCTTATGAGTTTCTTTATATCTGTAGCAAATTAATTATATACACACATTGCTATAAAATTATTTTGGTATAATGCAGCTCTTGGAACATCTTTTATCGCCGCGTCATTAATAATAAGGAAATATGTCGATAAATTTGTAAAAAAATTAAGTGATTTTAATTTTCACATCTAACACGAGGCATTATGAGAAAACAAAATAATAGTTAACAATTTTTTTTTATTAATGACTGGGTTGGAATTGACGAAAGCGACTTAGCGTACTATCAAGGGTATCACTACACTAAAGGCACGTGAGGCCCGACTGCATTCAACTTGCGCGGTATCTGTAGAATGAGAGAAACAACGGCCGTAAACCATAAGTATGCGACCAACCACGTATGTTTTTTTTTTTACTTAATTTGTTTTTGAAATGTCTGTTCAATATTTTAAGTAATCAATCACGTGGTTGGCATTTGACAAATAGTAAAATTTATTATTATACTGTTTATTACATTCGAGTGAGTTGTAAAAGGTAGACAAAACCATATTATAAACTACTTCTTTTAAGGAGCTTCCAAAATGTTCTGAACTGTGTGAACTGTCCAGTAGGTTAAGTTCTCAATGACATTGGAAGGAAAGGGAAGAGAAAATCATAGACTTCAAAAGATCCCTCGGACCAAAATTCAAGAACGGATTAGTGGGAAAAGATGTAATGCTATCATACCCACACTAACACTACATTAAAAATATATTTTATTTTGTCTTATTTTATAAAGATAGTGTCCTAAAAAATAAGACACGGCGACTCACCCCCGCTTCGCACGGGTGCAATGTAGAAATTAGGGGGCAGTAAATTATACATATAAAACTTACTCTTGAATCACTATCTATTAAAAAAAAGTATTCAAATACGTTGCGTACTTTTAAAGATCTAAGCATACACATGGACAGACAGAAAGCGGGAAGCACTTTGTTTTATATTATGTAGTAATTTATGTATTATTATGTATAAAATAAGACACAGTATAAGATTCCTATTATAGAACTGAAAACTCTACATTCTTCCGGGGTACGACAGAGGCAGCATAGACAAGCATCTGTTCCCTCAGTAACTTGCTAGTGATTTGCAAGATATGTCCGTACTTTTATAGGTACGTACTCTTGCAGATTGTCTGTTATGTCATGGACATGGATACTGCCGTTATTATGGGAGTTATTCGCAAAACCTGCGAGCGCGGACTTTTCGTAAAACTTATCTCCAAGAATAAATATAAATTAAACCTAGGTCACGCTCTACTTCTATATAAAAGAATAGGTCAAAAGATGGATTTATAGACCTGTACATTGGCATATTAGGTCACAAATTACACCATTTACCTGATACATTTTTGCCCAAGTTGTTGTACGACCTTTTATATCGCCATCGATTTCTCCGGACACAGCAAGCAAGACTATACCGCAGTTGTTCAGACACGTCAGTATGCATAACGACAAGTAGGCTTTTGCATACATACTGTAGGTATATTGTTAGGGGAGCTGTAATACTAAAATATTCCTATATATGGGTATCCTATATTGGGGTATAAGTGGGATGTTTTGCAGTGGAATCTTGCAGAATACTGCCGATCGATCTGCATCGCAGATGGTGGATTCTGTATACATTGTAAACATTCTATAAATCTCTTCACTGGTGGCTCCAAGTAGCTGTTGTGCATGCAGCGGCCGTATCCCGGTAAACCGTGTCGATCCACGGGCTAAATCCAGTGAAGGGGACTGAGTTTCACAAACTCAGTTTTAATGGGCTGATTCCCCCATAAATTGCATAAAGTCTGCAGCGGCTCGGAAGGCGGACACCGTCAGTATGGCTTCAAACCCGGCGACCGTGGCGCTGCAGCAGGGCACCTGTGACATGCTTGATAGAGCGTATGTCGGGATCCAAGAGATATGCGGCCAGTCACTGCATCTTCTAGTGCTAATCAGTCGTAGCGGTTTTCCGCCCCACTGGTAACAAGGACTGGAAGACGAGAGAGTGGGTTCGTGTATGCGCAAATGCTTACCCACTTTAATATATTCCCGCGCTGATGACCCCTGGCTCATTACTGGACGGAGAGTGCAAGTCCTGCGGCGATGAGGACTGGCGGTCGGGACTGAGCAGGTGAGTTTGGTCCCTAGCTAGATCTTTGCACGTACGGCGGTTGGGTGGTGATGGTCGTATTGGAACTCACTAGAGGCGAGAGAACTGGTACGGCAGCTCACCCGACGACAAAGCAGCCCTATTTAGGGATCGCACTGCTTTCCCCAATCCGGGGAGGGGCCTAGAAAAGGTGGCCTAAACAAAGCTCGCCTCAATGCAACCCAGGTGGCTAACCGCGGTCATCTGGTCACCAATTAAAAGCGGTCGAAAGAAACATAATAAATTAAATGCATTCTTAAATTTAGCTGCGTGGAACGTAAGAACGTTACTGGACAATGAAAACAACCTTTGTCCTGAGAGGAAAACTGCACTCATAGCGCGTGAATTGTCCCGCTATAACATCGACATAGCCGCAATCAGCGAGACACATTTAGCGGATAGCGGTGAGCTCTGTGAGGAATTGGGTGGATGTACGTATTACTGGGAGGGTAAACCTGCAAGTGAACGAGCCGCAAATGGTGTTGGATTTGTGATCCGAAACAACATCGCTAGATCGCTAGTGGAGCCTCTAAAAGGGATCAATGACAGGCTCATGACACTACGACTCCACATGGCTCCCAGGAAATACCTACATCTTGTAAGCGTGTATGCGCCTACTATGACAACACCTGATGAGGACAAACGTCAATTTTATGAGAATCTGCGTGATGTTTTGCTGGGGATTCCAGATTGTGACAAGTTGATTCTGCTGGGTGACTTTAATGCGCGTGTTGGCACAGAATATATTGCCTGGAAAAACGTACTGGGAAGACATGGAGTAGGTAAGTGCAACACCAACGGTGTTGCTCTCCTGACGTTATGCTCCGAATTCAACCACAGCATAACAAACACATTCTTCAGGCTACCCGATAAATACAAGACATCTTGGATGCACCCACGCTCTGGGCACTGGCATCTTCTTGATTACATCATTGTACGCAGGCGAGACCTGAGAGATGTACTTATTACAAGAGCAATGCGTGGTGCCCCAGGCTGGACTGACCATCGTCTTATTAGATCCAGGATGAGGCTTTACTACAAGCCTCCGCGTAGAGCAGAACACAGGATTCCAGCTCGACTTGCTTGTGCGCGTTTGGTGCGTGATGAAGGACTGTGTCGTGAGCTAGATGCAGAATTTGAGGCAGCGATGCCCAGCACTAATGACGATACCTCAGTAGATGCCAGGTGGCGTACATATTCCAAGGCTCTCTATAATGTTTCTCAGCGAGTTATTGGCACACCACATAAAAAAAACATCAAGACTGGTTCGATGATTCTGATGTGGAAATACGGCAGCTTGTTGAAAACTATCGTCTCGCTCTAAGAGGAGTCATCGGTGCAGGGCAACGCAAGTCTCTTCAGCAGGATCTTAAAGCAAAGATCCGAGAAAAAAAGGATAGTTGGTGGCGCCGTAAAGCCGAAGAACTGCAATGGTTAGTTGACACTAGCCAAACAGCAAAATTTTTCGAAGGGCTTAAATCCGTTTACGGACCCCGTGCTAAAAACACTGCCCCTGTTTACTCGCGAGATAAAGCTAAGAAGTTGACAGATCCAAAAGAGGTTCTTCTTCGTTGGGCTGAACACTTTAATGAAGTGCTCAATCCCGGTAGTCAAGGAGCAGATCTGTCTCACATTAATTCACTTGAGAGCTTGCCATCTGCTTCGGGCTTGGATGACCCGCCTTCGTACGCCGAGTTCGTTACTGCTATCAACCGTTTAAAAAATGGTAAATCACCTGGTTCGGACAGTCTGTCTTCTGAAATTTTCAAATACGGTGGACCGAGTATCAGGTCTAGACTTTTTGAACTTATCAAACTGATTTGGGATGTTGAGATGGTTCCACAGGACTGGAAGGATGCTTCTCTTAGCAAGCTATATAAAGGCAAAGGGGACCTCTCCGATTGTGGCTCGTTTAGAGGCATTGCATTGCTTTCCACAGCTGGCAAAATCCTGGCGCACATCATCAATAGTCGCCTTAGTAATTTAGCTGAAAGCATTTCTTCCGGAGAGCCAGTGCGGTTTCAGACCTAAAAGAGGTACGGTTGATGCCATCTTTGTAGTCAAGCAACTTCAAGAAAAAAGTTTTGAACAACACCGCGACCTCTTTTTATGTTTTGTGGACCTGGAAAAGGCCTTTGACCGTGTTTCTAGAACCGCCCTCTGGATTGTTCTAGAAAAATGTGGCTGTCCTGCAAAGTTCGTTAATTTAGTGCGCCAGTTCCACGAAGGCATGACAGCCCGTGTGCGTCACGAAAACGACTTTACAGACCAGTTCCCGGTTACTAGCGGTGTCAAGCAAGGCTGTGTAATGGCTCCGACCCTTTTCGCTATCTACTTCGCTGCAGTAATGAATGACGCTCTTAAAAGCTGTAATGACAAGATTACCATAAATGCCCGCATGGACAAAGCGTTTTCGACCTCGCACGTCTCAGAGCAAAACGCAAAATAGACTCTGTTTCAGTAATAGATGTTCTGTATGCCGACGATGTCTGCCTTATGGCTGACAGTTTGGACGACCTACAGAGTTTTTTGGACAAATTAGATGAGTCCTGTCGTAAATTCGGCTTAGTAATCAGTGCTTCTAAGACCCAGATTCTAAAACAACCTGCGAAAGGTAAATCTGCGGACGATGGTGATGTTTACCTACGAGGAAAACCACTGCCAGAAGTGGGTACCTTCCGGTACCTTGGAACTATTTTGCGCAGTGATAATCGTCTTGAGTCTGAGATCTCTGCGCGGGTCGCCAAAGCTGCTGCAGCTTTCGGTGGTCTTAACCGACGAGTCTGGAAATCACATGACCTGAATCTCCACACAAAACTCGCTGTCTACAGGGCCATAATCTTACCATTGTTGCTCTATCTGGGAGACCTGGTCTTTACAAGGGAGATATCAGACGCCTTGATACCTTCCACATGAAGTGTCTTCGGGCGATTCTTCGGGTGAGATGGCAGGATCGTGTGCCAAACTCGGAGGTTCTACGTCGAGCTAAGATCGCTGGAATGGAGTGTATGCTAATGAAAGGCCAACTACGCTGGTGTGGACACCTTGTACGCATGGAGTCTTCCAGATTACCAAAAAAGGTATTTTACTCTGAGCTAAGCTCAGGTAAAAGAAAGCCTGGTGGACAGTTTCTGCGTTACAGGGATGTCTTAAAACGCCACTTGACTGCAATCGGCATGTCTAGTGAATCATGGGAGGAGCTTGCAACGCAGAGGTCGGAGTGGCGAACTGCTGTCAACACGGGCATAGAAAACTTTGAGCGTTCCCGTCTTGAAGACCTTGACGCCAAACGCTTGATCCGAAAAACTCGACCCAAGCCCTCCTACAACTATACTCGAAATTCAAGTGGGTCTCTTTACTGCGCTTCTTGCAATAGGACCTTCAAAACAAAATTTAGTTTTGCGAGTCATGCTCGCGCTCATGCAAGAGCCCAGGCGAAGACGAGCTAAGGGTGTCGCCGTCGACGGATACGTCTGGGAGGACATCATCATCATCAATACTAAAAGCCATGTACAGTCAGCCAACGAGATACCTGACCCCGCCATCTATCTATATCTTGAATTTTCTCTTAAAATAAAGTCATATTAACATGAAAATGTATAATCAGAAAGTCTTAATTGTACGTTTAGCTAGAAGAACTAAATGTACGACTGTACATTTAGTTCTTCACCACATTTCGTTTCTGACCGCTGTTCCCAAGCGACTCCTACCTCGAAAGTTGGCGTAATGGGGACCGCAGTAAACACTACGTCATCTTTTGAGAACCATTCCACCAAACGCCTTCTCCATATCCAAGAACAGGAAGTGGGCAGGCGTGTTCTCCTCCCGCCCTTAATAAAATATGGTCTAGCTCCCTTAGCCTGGTTGAAATGGATATTGATTTCTTATAGCGTTATTGCTGGAACTAATTTATTTATTTAAACTTTATTGCATTGTTTAAAAAAAAATTTACAATAGGTGGACTAATCCCAGCTCTGGTGGCAGAACCTTTTATGCTGCTAGTTTAGCACCTTGTTATAGTATAAATACTATCTGTACTTCACCGCAAGTTTCGCGAGGAATTTAATATCATTATGCTCATAAATAAATGTGAGTAAAAATACTTCAAATTATTACCATATTATTTAGTCAACATTTAGTACTATTTATATAATTATACTTTATTAAAAATACTATTTAAAACATTTTTGAATCAATTATAGTTTTTGACATGATGACGTCTTATAAATCGATGAACGTCGGCTGCACGCATAAAAGGTGTTCTGCTGTAAGCGCGGAATAAGTGTTAGGGAGGCACAATCGGCCTAAGCGTTCAGCTTGTGACGCATCTATCTCTCTTCCACCATTATCACCTAAAATTATCGTCCGCGACTTTACAGACAACCAAATAACCAATTTTTTTTTATTGGAATATTTTATAATATTATATCAGTGGTCGCAAACCAGCTCACTAGCGGTCGTAGTCTGATGAATGTGGTCACTAACCGTTTCCACTTTTTCAGCATTTTATAATATATATAATATATGTGTCGCGCGTGCGCGTTCCAACCCTAAATTCAGAGTGTAAATAAACCTAAAAATATGTTTCTTTTCTTGTGATGTATTTATTAAAATAATATGTTAACATATTTTATTGATTTAAAATTCAAATGTTTATAGCGTATCGTAAGTTTAACATTGCAAATCACCAAAATAAAAAGCTTTTCATCATTTTAATGGAAGGGATTTACTTGATGGATTGACAGCTAATCTATATCTATACTAATATTATAAAGCTGAAGAGTTTGTTTGTTAGTTAATAGACTCAGGTGTTACTTTGCGGAAGTCAAAGCTACATTTACTTTGAGACAATTTACTTTGCGTGCTTCCGCCACCAGTTAGTTCATGCAAACTATTGCTGGCCAGCGCCCACCCACTACTGTTAGTCCCTTCATACCCGCCACCAATAGTTGATGCATGCAACCCTGGTCGATACTGCTGCATCCGTTGAGGCCGCAGCAATGTCGGCCGTCGTGCTCGCGACACGTGTTTCGCCTCTACACGAGGCATCTTCAGGCAGTGAACCCTAGATGTTGATCCTTCGAATGACAAGCAACGAATGACAAAAATTACGCCGTATTGCCGCCTTTTATACTATCTGGGAGGGGGGAGGGGATTGATCGTTATTTTGGTTTTGTATTGAAAATATATTTAATAATGGGGAATTATTCAAATCTATTTGTTTATTTATCAAAGTAATATTTGACCTTTTAAGTTTATTTATTTCTAATTGCTCCCATATACTCATTTTTAATCCCTTCTCCGCTGTATGTGATATTTTGTATGTGTGATTATTTAATAATGTGTGATTATTTTCCAATAGATGTTCTGCAAAATGTGATCGATCGGGGTGATTATTTTTAAACGCGTTGATATGTTCGTTATAACGAATTTTAAAATTACGTCCTGTTTGTCCAATATAAACTTGTCGACAATCATCGCAAGTTAATTTATATATACCGGATTTTTTATCTGATTGAATTTTGTCTTTAGTATTACAAAGTGATTTTAATGTTTTGTTTGTTTTGAGAGCAATATGAATATTGTTTTTTCTAAATATCTTAGCTATTTTATCTGTAATTTTACCGTAATAAGATAAACTCGCAGCATATCTTTGCGTTTTATCTTGTGGGACCGCATATAAAAGGTCTTTAATGGTGTTCTGTTTCCTTTTCAATATTATTTTATCAACGATTTTCTTACTATATCCATTCGATATAGCAATTTGATAAATAATTTGGAGTTCTTTTTTGTAATTTTCCTCATTTAAAGGAACGGTCATAAGTCTATGTATCATCGATCGATATGCAGCGAGTTTATGTTGCCATGGGTGGTTAGATGACGCGGGGATCGTACAAATCGCCAATTAGATTTATTTGTTTCTAATTTAAATAAAATTCATCCTAAAATAAAATTCACCACAGAAATAGAACAAAATAATAGTATAAACTTTCTGGATTTAACGATTGCGAGAAACAAAACAAAACATGAATTTTCAATATATCGTAAACCAACACACACCGATACAACGATCCCCGCGTCATCTAACCACCCATGGCAACATAAACTCGCTGCATATCGATCGATGATACATAGACTTATGACCGTTCCTTTAAATGAGGAAAATTACAAAAAAGAACTCCAAATTATTTATCAAATTGCTATATCGAATGGATATAGTAAGAAAATCGTTGATAAAATAATATTGAAAAGGAAACAGAACACCATTAAAGACCTTTTATATGCGGTCCCACAAGATAAAACGCAAAGATATGCTGCGAGTTTATCTTATTACGGTAAAATTACAGATAAAATAGCTAAGATATTTAGAAAAAACAATATTCATATTGCTCTCAAAACAAACAAAACATTAAAATCACTTTGTAATACTAAAGACAAAATTCAATCAGATAAAAAATCCGGTATATATAAATTAACTTGCGATGATTGTCGACAAGTTTATATTGGACAAACAGGACGTAATTTTAAAATTCGTTATAACGAACATATCAACGCGTTTAAAAATAATCACCCCGATCGATCACATTTTGCAGAACATCTATTGGAAAATAATCACACATTATTAAATAATCACACATACAAAATATTACATACAGCGGAGAAGGGATTAAAAATGAGTATATGGGAGCAATTAGAAATAAATAAACTTAAAAGGTCAAATATTACTTTGATAAATAAACAAATAGATTTGAATAATTCCCCATTATTAAATATATTTTCAATACAAAACCAAAATAACGATCAATCCCCTCCCCCCTCCCAGATAGTATAAAAGGCGGCAATACGGCGTAATTTTTGTCATTCGTTGCTTGTCATTCGAAGGATCAACATCTAGGGTTCACTGCCTGAAGATGCCTCGTGTAGAGGCGAAACACGTGTCGCGAGCACGACGGCCGACATTGCTGCGGCCTCAACGGATGCAGCAGTATCGACCAGGGTTGCATGCATCAACTATTGGTGGCGGGTATGAAGGGACTAACAGTAGTGGGTGGGCGCTGGCCAGCAATAGTTTGCATGAACTAACTGGTGGCGGAAGCACGCAAAGTAAATTGTCTCAAAGTAAATGTAGTTTGTTTGTTTGTTTGAACGTGCTAATCTCAGGAACTACTGGTCCAAATTGGAAAATTCTTTTTGTGTTGGATAGTCCATTTATTGAGACAGGCTTTAGGCTATAAAACATCACGCTGCAATCAATAGGAGCGAAACATCAATTTTTTTTTCATCTACATATACTAAAAAAACTAATTAATCATAATAACAGAAATTGCCGTAGTAGTAAAACGTAGCGTAAGTATTCTGTGCTTTCAGACTTACAGACACCACATCAAAGTTTAACGCACAGTTACATATCCTACAATTAGGATATTCCATCTTTATATGTAATTCTTTACATCCACGGCACAGCGCAATCGGTACCTATTCGTTACGTTACGATATGTCCGCCGCGCCGCCGGCCGCCGGCCTCCCGCTGGCGCCTCGCTCCCTCCTCGCCCTTCACCCACCGCGCGTATCCCGCGTTCCCGCGCCGCAGCCGCGACATAGTAATTATACGCGCGTATTTAAAATTGAATTTTTAATTTCTGAAGTGTGACAATAAAATGTTTAATTTTGATGAATTCATGATTATAGCACACGAAAACCTATTATTAAACAAAAAAAACTTAGTTATGATTTTTGGCTACTGAGAAATACATTATTTTTGAACCTTTAAAAATAAATGTTTAATTTTTGTCTTATTTATCTAAAAAGACACAATATAGCTTAAACATACATAAATATCATAGTTAACATTTTTGGCTATCTGAATAATCCGATAAGATGAAAACTGTGAAAAAAAACATACAAGCAAATTAGGTTTCTGTTTAATTTTGCTATTAAAAGATCGCATTTGAATGTTATCTCCGTGTGGGGACGGAGTAGAATACAATTCCCCACTGCCCGTCAGGTTGGCATCTCGTAAGAGGCGAGTAAAATACCCGACATGCTCGGTGGTAGGACCTCGTGGGGTCCGACTGGCTGGCGACCACCCTCATGCCGAAATCTATCGTAAAGCACCGTTGGGTGTGTTTCGACGGTTGCGCGTGAGAGCCAATCCCCATTCCCGATTCCCGTAGTTTCGACAGTTTATGGTCCCTTAGGGGCTGGAGTCTTGCACTGTCTGATTGGGGGTGCGACGTTGGCGCGGGGGCCAGGGAGACCCGATGAAACGGTTGTCCGCTGGCCGCCCGCTGGTACGTAGAGGACCCGAACCCTGGCTGTCCCGGCTAGGGAGGCTGTCCTGCCGCCAGTGTCAAAAGCTCGTGATTGGTCGTCGTGCCGGCCTGGGAGACCGGAGTGGGGCCCTTCCGTCCCCCGTGCCAGCAGCGCACCTCACTGGTCATTCATTGCGGGCCATCATTCCTTAACTTTGCCTATGTAACTGTCGTAACTACGGCAATCCTCAATTTTTTCCCTGTTAACCACCTTTTTTATGGCAAGATCGAAAAATAGAAAACATGTTTCTACAGCGGCACCCCCTTCCACATTCAATGTGGACTTCTTCAACGTCAGAGGAATGCATTCCAACCTCAATGTCGTCCATCATCACTTGGAGACGACTAAGCCGGCTCTATTTTTCCTGACTGAGACACAGATATCCTCTCCTACCGACGTCACATATCTCTTGTATCCCGGTTTCAGCTTGGAGCACAAGTTTATGCCCAATGCTGGGGTGTGTATGTACGTACGGGAGGATGTATGTTGTCGACGTCTCAGCAGCCTTGAAGACAGAAACCTGTCATTGTTATGGGCGCGCGTAGATCACGGTGACCGCATCCGGTTCTATGCGTGCCTTTACAGGTCCCATAGCGGTGATGCCGAAACAGACCGACTTCTCGGGCATGTACAGAAGGGCATAGACGAAATTCTCCAGCAGCACCCATCGGCGGAGGTAGTGATCCTAGGGGACTTCAACGCTCACCACTTTGAGTGGCTAGGATCACTGAAGACCGACTACGCTGGGAAGGCTGCATACAACTTTGCTGTAACAAATGACCTCAACCAGTTAGTTGATGGTCCTACCAGAATACCTGATATTGAAGGACACAATCCTGCTTTGTTGGATCTTCTGCTGACCTCACATCCAAACGATTACCAGGTATTCCGTGATGCCCCTCTAGGAACCTCGGATCATTGCCTGGTACGTGCTGTGGTTCCATCCGGTCAGACCACGCAATCCAGACCACCTGGTATGCGTCGTGTGTGGCATTATAGGTCAGCAGATTGGGATGGATTGCGAGAGTTTTATGCATCCTACCATTGGAGACGGTTGTGCTTCTCATCAGAAAATCCTGACATTTGTGCGAAAGCTGTCGCCGAAGCGATACTGCTGGGCATGGAGTGCTACATTCCCAGCTCGGCGGTTCGTATCGGAGGGCGGTCTCAACCTTGGTTTCGTTGCTCGTCTTTGCATGCCGTCCACCTCAAGCGCGAAGCCTACGAAGCCTGGGTTGCTGCGCGAAATGTCAAGGATCGTAATACTTCTGATTTGAAGAAGCGGTTCAACGCAGCTTCAAGATCCTACAAGAAGCAGATCACTGCAGCAAAGTTTGCGCACACTGCGCGCATTGGTAGGAGACTGGTTGGCTATCCCTCCGGGAGTAGAGCATTCTGGTCTCTTGCTAAGGCAGCGCAGGGGAATTTCTGTCGCCCTTCACTTCCATCTCTGCACAATCGTCAGGACTCGCTGGCTCACTCCGCAAAAGAGAAGGCCGATCTCTTGGCTACTCTCTTCGCGTCAAATTCTACCCTTGACGACGGAGGAGCATCGCCGCCCTTTTTACCGCGATGCGAGCACTCAATGCGGGAAATTCGGTTCACTCAAAGTGCAGTGCGACGTGCTCTGTTTTCCCTCGACGTCAGGAAGTCCAGCGGGCCTGATGGCATTCCAGCAATTGTGCTCAAAACATGCGCTCCTGAGTTGGCTCCGGTGTTAGCACGCCTATTCTCGCTGTCTTACACCTCAAGAAAAGTCCCGTCTTCGTGGAAAGTAGCCTACGTTCACCCTATTCCTAAAAAGGGTGACCGCACAGACCCGTCTAACTATCGGCCTATTGCGATAACCTCCCTGCTCTCTAAGGTGATGGAGCGTGTGATAAACATCCAGCTCCTTGGTTACCTTTAAGATCATCAGCTAATTAGTGACCGTCAATACGGGTTCCGCCACGGGCATAGTGCTGGTGATCTTCTTGTGTACTTAACGCACCGATGGGCAGCCGCCATCGAGAGCAAGGGAGAAGCACTGGCATTTAGTCTAGATGTCACAAAGACTTTTGACCGGGTCTGGCATAAGGCTCTTCTCGCGAAGTTACCATCTTTCGGGCTTCCTGAGGGACTATGCTTGTGGGTCGCTAGTTTCTTATCTGGGCGAAGCATTCAGGTCGTTGTAGACGGATTATGCTCCGATATCATGCCCATCAATGCTGGCGTCCCCCAAGGATCTGTTTTATCACCTACGCTGTTTCTTCTGCACATCAACGACATGCTTAACACTAGTAGCATCCATTGCTATGCAGACGACAGTACGGGTGATGCATATTATGCAGGTCGTGCAAATATCCCTCAAACACAGGTGGAGGAGAACAGAAAGAGACTTGTGTCTGACATTGAGACCTCTCTGGAGCAGGTCTCTGAATGGGGTAAACTAAACCTAGTTCAATTCAACCCTACTAAGACACAAGTCTGCGTGTTTTCCGCTAAGAAGACCCCATTTAACATAGCACCGAAGTTTCGGGACACCTCTCTTACCATTTCTAAGAGTATTGGGATCCTTGGCGTCGATATTACGAAGGAGGTCCAATTCCGGAGTCATCTGGAAGGTAAAGCCAAAATGGCTTCTAAAATACTTGGGGTGCTCAATAGAGCGAGGCAGTACTTCACTCCGGGTCATAGACTTTTATTATATAAAGCTCAAGTCCGGCCCCACATGGAGTACTGCTCTCATATCTGGTCTGGTGCACCTCAATACCAACTCCTTCCTCTTGATTCCATCCAACGCCGGGCAATTCGTATTATCGACGATCCCACACTCACAGACGATTTAGACACCCTCGGTCTACGGAGAGACGTTGGCTCTCTGTGTGTATTTTACCGTCTGTACTATGGGGAGAGTTCTGAAGAACTTTTTGAATTGGTGCCACCGTCACCTTTCTACCACCGCACCGCTCGCCACAGGAGTAAAGTCCATCCCCACATCCTTGACACTTGGGTCTCCAAAAATGTCAGAGCGTCACGTGGTTTTTTTCCTCGTACAGCAAGATTGTGGAATGGACTCCCTCCCGAGGTTTTCCCTGTGTGCTATGACTTGAGATCCTTCAAAAGGCGTGTTTACAGGTATCTTAAGAGTCGGCAACGCATCAGCAGCTCCTCTGGTGTTGCAGATGTCCATGGGCGACGGTGACCACTTTCCATCAGGTGGCTCGTCTGCTCGTTTGCCGTCGGATATACATAAAAAAAAAAAAAAAAAGAATGTACCTCAAATTTATACTAACAAAGTTTTTGGTTACCATTTTTGCTTTTTGAAAAAAGTTAAATATTGTACTTTAACTCATTTTTTTATATAATACGGTTACGACCGCGTTTTTTTTACATAATATATCTAATTAATATTTGATACTTAACAATAATATCCAATTAAATAATAAAAACTACGAGTTATCGAATTATGTCCAGGTTAAGCTAATTTGATGCGCCTATAGACAAAAGGTATAAATCTTATTGTTCACACGTTATACGATACCTGCTTACGTTCATGTGGCTCGTAGAAATAAACATCGAATTGATCTGGCTGTTACGGACAGCTGCGCATATAGACAGTTTTACAGTTCAGTTAGAGCTAAGTAGTATAATGTTTGACAACAAGTACATTGTAAAAAAAGGCCCCGTCAGTTAGGATCATTAGGCATAAATAGTTGTAATTATGTATATTTTAATGAATATAATGTTAAAGTAGGTCAGGTATATTAGGAAACCTAAATAAAGACTATTATCGTACGGGGTGTGTCTGATTAAAGCCCTAGTTAGTCTATGAGATGCTGAGGTTCTTTTAGATAGAGCTCCATGGTATGTTTGCGGCTTAGGTTTGAGGTATTCAAGGTAATAAAGAACTATTAGGACCTAGGTATCCTAGCTCTACTGTAGGCATATCATAACTGACACGGGACAACCGGGGTACCGTTTATTTTATAGTAGTGAGATAGCATATAATTGAAAAAGGATAAATAGATCTACGTAAAATATTCGGGTAATACGAGGGTAGATTGAAAAATACCCGCTCCGTTGGTGGGGATAAAAAATACAAGTATGTTTTCATGGAGGGTAGATGTAAAATGTATCAGTTGTGAGAGATGCTCTGATTGGCCGCTTTCCAAAAACAGAGCACCTCAAAAAAGTATAAATCAAAACCGAAGGCTCAGTATCGGAGTAGAAGTTGTCGTCGATCAGTCAAGAGCACCTCGGAAGAAAAGTGGAAGCCAATTAAATCAAGATTACGGGATTAGCCCGCGTTTCATTGGTAGGTCACCTTCCAGATAGCTGCCCGAGTTCGTCGCCTACAGGACTCCCGTATCGATAACATTGGCTTTGAGATTTTCGTATAAATACCTATAATTATCTCTCAAAAGCTCAAACTGTCTAGAATACCTTTTACGAGGGGCTCCCATACAACAAAACGTGAGACTAAAAAAATAATAATACTATGTATTATGTTATAGTTATAATATTGTATAGATGGTACGGAATCCGGAATGAGCCTGTGGTTATGACTGGCAGCCTTGAATTGCTTGGAGTGACTT
The DNA here is from genome assembly GCA_947532085.1 of Elegia similella. Lineage (NCBI taxonomy): Eukaryota > Metazoa > Arthropoda > Insecta > Lepidoptera > Pyralidae > Elegia > Elegia similella. The sequence goes on from OX383937.1 coordinate 9,131,855, forward strand.
TGGACTCCACCCTAAACTTTGGGCGCACCATCGAACACAAGGCAAAAACTGCGGCCAAAAAGCTTGGTATCCTAAACAAAACAAAACGATATTTCTCGTCCAAACAACTTCAGGTTTTATACCAAGCTCAAATCCGTCCTTGTATGGAATACTGTTCCCACCTTTGGGACGGTTCGGCCAAGTATCAGTTACACGCATTGGACTCTGTGGAGCGTCGTGCCCTAAAACTTATAGGCAACGATAAGTTCAGATTCCAAAGTCTTGAGCAGCGACGTCGAGTGGCTCGTCTGTCAGTTTTCTACAGGTTGCATTTCGGGGAATGTTCACAGGAACTCCACGAACTTATCCCACCCACCCTTTTCCGACATCGGTCTACTCGACGGGGTGAAAGTATGCACCCGTATGTGGTTGATATACCACCAGCTCGCACGAAGCGCTTCTCCTCTTCGTTCATCTTGCATACGGCTAGGGAATGGAATCTCTTGCCACCGGATGTTTTCCCTGACACATATAATTTGGGTCTCTTTAAGACTAGAGTGAATAGGTTGTTAATGAGCCAGCGAGTTCCACCATAGGTCACATCTTCACTTAACATCAGGTGAGATCGTGATCAATCGCTGGATCATCCAAAATAAAAAAAAAAAAAAAAAAAGAAGAATCCTTCGTTCGCGAGTCCAACTCGCACTTGGCCAATTTTTTAACAATATCAAGAGTCTTGCTGAGCTGTTTTCTATTCCTTTAATGTTACATTTAAAGTCAATGGCCTAACGAAATTTCTTGATCCAAAAATATTGTTTTTACGTAAATAACATCAAGGTGTCCATAAAATTTTCACATTGCTTAAACAATCTTCTGGATTCTCGCCAGTTCGCCAGCTATTACGAGGGCACTTATCTTTAAACTATGAAGTGTCAATGTAACTGTATGACGAATGATGTGGATTTGTATAAAATAACTATAGATATTTGTTGCGCTTTAACATCTCTTACATATTCTACATACATTTTACCACGTCTTTATCCCTTAGTGAGTAGAGAGAGGCTAAGGTCATAAGACCGAAAGGCAACATTTAGCGAAGGCGTAAAGGTGAAAAATGAAATCAAAATAGTGATGGGTTGCTAGCCGCATCGCCTATTGTTGTGATTCTTTAGACTTCCACGGTCTGCGCGGGAAGAGAAGCAGCTTATATTTACATGATCTGATAAAACTAATCAGTTTAAAACGGGAAACTTATATGCACTTTCGACACCAGTTTTAATAATAATAAGATTTTACTTCTCTTTTTTAACTCTTGAACTTTGAGAAGCCCTGTTTAGAAAAATTATTCTTTCATACTTATATGAATGTATTTAAATTACTACCACGTCATATAGCGAAATTGATATAAGACAACAAAAGCGTGTCGGTTACGGATCAAATTAATTATTTCTTATTAGATAGTAATTTTGTCACTTGTGTACATAATTTGACAGGGTAACTCTTCCAATGAATGCACGTTAATAAAGAAAAAATGTTGTTTGTAAAGTCGGTTTACGGACAATAGTTTTACTTGATAATGGTGGAAGAGAGATAGATGCGTGCGTCAAAAACCGAACGCTTAACCTGATTGTGTCTTTCTATCGTTTGTTCCATGCTCTTACTTGCACACGGAACGTGATACCTTTCGTGCGTTCATGTTATGTTTACCTCCTCCCCTTCCTCCTGCTCCCCCTATCTACTCCCCTTTCCCCCCTTCCCCTTTCCCTTTCTTCCCCCTCCCCCTTCTTTTCCTCCTCCTCCTTTCATTTGTCCCTCCTCCCCCTTCCTCTTCCAATCATGGTCGATTAAACTTCGCTCGTCTACTTTTTCTTAAAACGCCTTCGTATTCAAATCTACACATGTTTAGAGTTTAAGGGTCTAACGATGTGTCTACCGATAAAAATTATTATAAATATTATAATTGTGGTCTATGTATTCGATATATGTTTTGCAGCCTGCGGATGTACCCCTCAAACCACCCCTCTTTGTTAGCTTGGTCTTTGTACTGACGTATATATTGCGGCATTAAAATACTTAAATTTGACTAAGAGCCTAAACTAAACTAATGTCAGTTGTTTCAAGGTTCCAAGATTTGACCTTTTTGTATACTTGGGACTCTGTGAGCTGTAGACCTCGCGAGACTGACTCATATTATAGCGAACTCACGATCGTTATAAGCGACATAGGAGTACCGATATACCCAATTGGCACTTTTTCTAAAAAATACTTTTAAAAATAATAAGTCCGTCTGGTAGATTATTGAAAAATATTGGACACGTATGTTTTTTTTTTTTTACCAATCAAACAAAAATTTATGAAGATATAACCCGTTTAAGTTCCGCGTGATGTCACTGTCCGGTACACTTTTTACCGCCTGTTGCGCCATTTATCGATAATCTATAGGACGAACTAATTATTTTAAATATTATTTTTTAGGAAACAAGCCTATTGTAGAGGAGAACCACCGGGCAGGGACATACAAACGACTTTTTACCCAAGCTGAAACGAGTTTTCATTATTTGCGCTCACTAGGTCAACTAAGGTTAGGGGTGACATCCCCAACTGCCTGGCCGGTGGTTTGCAGTGTGGCAGAGGCCCTTGTCGAGCAGTGGACTTGTCGAGTTTGCGACTTTAATGATGATGATGAATGAGGTCAACTAAAAATAAAACGGAAAATGAAGTAAAATAATGCAAATATTAAAAAAGGTGTACACTTCTTTAATATCTGTATCAATTTATACAAGAATTATAAATTAAATTCTACCCATTTTTACGGGGTTCGGAATTAAGAAAAAAATGCCTAATTCTTCGTAGTTCGGAGGAATTCTTCTGATATCTGATTGATCTTCCAACTAATCGAATAACACTCCTGATCCTGGATCGTCGCTCTGTTCATTGAAAATAATCTCACTGGTATCCAAAATTATTTTTAACCATTCGAAGTTACCGTTACGAGAACTCGCGGTACCGTATCCCGTTCCCTTATAGGTACGGTCTTATAGATTTCTAGGAAGTTTCATATACTTCCGGTACCTACAGCCCGAAAGTGTGAGCGGGATATAAAACATATGTGTGATTAGGTTGGAAAATGTATGAGCGCGACAGATGATGTTTCTGAAAGTACTAGACTATTCCATTCTGAACGCTCCGCGAAACTATTAAGTGGTCCAAAACAAGGGGTGTGTACCCTACTTATTATCGAAAGCGTGAAATTTGGATAACAATAAATACTGAAACTTTTGGTGGCATTTGTTAATTCCAAGTTTTACTTTTACATATTTTCACTTTCAAGTTGCGTGTGCGTGAAGTAGTCTCCAAAATATTCTATTTGAAGAAGAATATCATTAAGTATATCATTTTTATTTCTATATTGTCAGACTATAAAGTCTTGTTCTTGTCTGTTACTCTTATACGTCACTCTCAGCGTACCAGGATTGAAAAAAAGGAGCTTAGCCATGGGGATGAAATGGCAATTTAATTTATTTCTTTTGTTACCTGTTTTATCAAGCAAGCTCTGTTTCGGCTGTACACCAGTTTTAACAAATAATGCCTTGTCCATCGCTGGTACAGTAATAGAATCTACTCTGATGGCAGCCAAAGATTTGATCCCCGTTTTCAACTCATCAACGGCTCCAGATATTGATTCGATCTTTGACCAATTTGACGCTGGATTAAGTAATGAAGATATATATCTCAACATCACGCAGCTTTTCACAAAATATGGATACGGAGGGGAGCAACATGAAGTAGAAACGAGTGATGGATATCTTTTAAATATGTTCCGTATTCCTGGAAATGGTCCTGTAGTTTTCATAATGCACGGGATACTGAGTAGTTCCGATGATTTTGTGTCAGTTGGACCTGATCAGGCTTTAGCATACCTCCTAGCTGACCAGGGCTATGATGTATGGCTGGGAAATGCTAGAGGAAACAAACATAGCAGAAAACACATTTCTTTATCTCCAAACTGTGCTGAATTCTGGGACTTCTCTTTCGAAGAAATAGGAAGGTATGATCTGCCTGCTATGATTGACTATGTACTGGAAAAAACAGGTCAAGAAAAACTTGCGTACGTAGCACACTCACAAGGTTGCTCAATCTTCTTCGTGATGAACTCAGAGTTCCCAGAATACAATGATAAGATATCTGTAATGATAGGAATATCAGCAGTTACTTTTTTGGATCATTCAAGGTCCCCAGTCTTTAATATACTGGCATCTATAAAAGACCTATATGCGATCACAAAATCTATCGGTTTAGTGGAATTGCTATCTCGTGACCCTATCACCGATTTGTTCACATCAGTTGCCTGTGGAAACGATGCAACTGCAACGGTGTTTTGCCAAAGCCTGGTATTTCTCGTATTTGGTTTTGATTACGCTCAGCTCAACGCGACATTGTTACCTGTGTTCTACAGTCATTTTCCTGCAGGATGTTCTACTAAACAGCTTGTTCATTACCTTCAATTAATAAGATCTGGAAAATTTGGGAAATTTGACTATAGTGTCGTTGATAATTTGAAGAAATATGGGTCCATTAGTCCTCCTGACTACGCTCTTGACAAAGTGACAGCAAAAGTAGTTATAGTTCACTCGGATAATGACTACTTCTCAACGACTCAGGAACGGGAACGTTTGCTGGCGAAGTTGGCTAACGTCATAGAGACGTACAGAATCCCGTTTGCTGCATTCACGCATGGAGACATGTTGTATGCGAAGGATTTGAAACCTCTGCTTATTGATACAGTGGTAGAAATAATAAACAAAAATGTTTTAGATATTAACTAAAAATATGTTTTTCTTTAAATTTTTTGTTTATTTTCTATATTAAATTTAAGCACTTTGCTTATATTGTTGAGTTTTTATTAACTGTAATTTATAATTTTATATACCTACCAGCGTATACATTATTACGCTGTATTTTGATAAATTGCTTATTGAACATATTGTGCACATAATAATAAAGTTCTTTAGTGTGGTTTTATTATTATTTTCTTTCAGATATTCAAAATAATTCCTATTTTACCCGTCTGCTAAAGAGAGTTTTGTATTTTATGCGTATGAAGTATGTATGTAAATTTATTTCTTACTTCGTATCTTCCAAACGACTAGTAGATTTCGACGGATAAATTGGCGTTTTTAGACAAACTTAACGAAGTTTGTCTCAAAACGCCAAGTATTAAAGATTTAGAACGCCAAGGATTATAGAAAATTAAAAAAAAATACTATTTGCCCTACAAACAATTGTGTTAGAAAGATCATACATTGGTTATTATCGCTTTTTATGGATTATTAGGAAGGCCAACTTATAGTCACAGATTCCGCATACGAGTAAACATCTGGTGGCCAAAAGGGCTCTTTAAATTGACTCCAGCAGACTATACTTAAACCTATAACTGACTAGACAAATTACCTAAAGGCATGCATGTTAACCTGGAGATATCGGTAATTTAACCATTTAGTATCCTGGCAAGTTACTGTATTACATAATTATAACCTTTATGAAGTTTCAATTTGGTCAAGAGCTAGTGACAATCAGTATTTCCAACTGCAGCGTTCTTGCTCCAGAATTGGGTTTTCGTCTAGAAACAGCAAAAGCTTGTTGCCAAATATTCAAATCAATTTTAGCCGTGTGGTATCCGGCAGAGTAGAATAGGACCACTCCAAGTCTTCCCGTGAATGTCGTAGAAGGCGACTTAGGAAATACAAGCTAAACAAAGCTTTTAAACATCTAAGAGACCTCTCCAACCCGTCTGGCTAGCGTGGAGAGTGTAGACCAAGTCCTCTGGCTGCTCTGGCCAAGTTTGACCCTAGTAGTACAGAGAGGGTCGTGCTCTTGTAGTGGAGACTAAAAAGGACCTGATGATGATGATGATGATGAAATATTCAAAATATTTTTCCAATATGTATTGTACCTCAAAGATACAACATATCCATTGACCTTATTAACTTAGCTGCTGGTCCTCTATGTCAGATACTTACGGTCCTATTTAATGGTATCATAGTACATAGAATATCGTCTTTTTCCCTTGTGGGTAGACAGAGCCTAGGTCTATAGGATCCAAAGGCCACGTTTAGCAAGTTGGTAGTTCTTATTTAATTGTTGCTCATGAGAAGAAATATCAGGTATCCAAATCCCTTTAAAACTGTCAAAATATGGCCTGTGTATTAAGGGAAAGGAAACAAGCAAAACATAGACAACTTTCGACCTGTATCAATTATCGCAGCAATTGCAATTATATTTGAGTATAGGATTAGCTCACGCAGCAAAACTTTTTTAACCTAATTTAATATAAATAATAATATATAATAAATATATACGGACAAATCACACAGATTGAGCTAGCCCCAAAGTAAGTTCGAGACTTGTGTTATGGGATACTAACTCAACGATACTATATTATATAACAAATACATATATAGATACACATCCAAGACCCAGGCCAATTTGAAAAAGATCATTTTCCATCTTGACCTGGCCGGGGATCGAACCCGGTCACTCTGTGTCGCAGGCTGGCGTGTTGACCACTGCGCCACGGAGCTAGTCATAATATTGATCGTCAATATGCATACCGCAAAGGCAGATCAACGACTCAGGCTGTACGAGGTGTTGTCCAAGATATCTTTGACGCCCGTGAACGCAAACAACAGGTTGCAGTTTTCAGCTGCGATCTGTCAAAGGTGTTTGATGTTGCCAGCCATGACATTCTAGAAAGTAAGTTAGAACATTACGGCATTGAAGGTAAAACATTGAAGCTGCTCATTAGCAGCTTCAATGTATTACTACTTCGTGACATGTAGTAGTATTAGTAGATCCATTGGATCTACTTAGAGACAGGTCACAAATTGTAGTTGCCGACAATGGCTGTATAAAGTTGGACCCAATAAAAAAGGTAGAAGGTGTTGCGCAGAGATCGGTATCAAATATACTATTTAGCCTTCTAATAAAAGATTTACTAGCAAATGTACAAGGGGCAGAAATATTTATGTACACCGATGACGTTGTTGCGGTTGTAATAGGTCTAACTATTGAACAGCTTGAAATCAACCTTAACAACATCCTTATCCTTACTTATAATATTATTAATGCGAAAGTGAGTTTGTTTGTTTGTTACGCTTTCACGCCGTAACTACTGAACCGATCATCATGAAATGTTGCATACAAGTTCTCTGGAGTACGGAGACGGACATAGGCTACCTTTTATCCCGGGAAAAAGTACTATTCCCGAGGGATCGACATTGACGCGGGCGGAGCCGCAGGCGAAAGCTAGTTACCAATAAATTGACATACTGGTTGATGTGACCTCGCGTCACCGCGTCGAATTCTCTCATCACATATTACCCCGGGTATTATTAACTCTTTGGCTTTGAGAAGCCCTGTTTTAAAATATATATTGCGTAAATATCTATTATTTAATAATATATATAATACACTAATGAATGTATTTGAATTACTAAAATTAGTAGTGCACCTCATATAACGATTTTAATTAAAATAACAATAGTGTGTCGGTTACGGATAAAATTAATTATTTCTTTGTAGATTGTAGGGACGTACATAATTTGTATATATAATGATAGGGTAACTGTTCCAATTGATGCACGTTAAATAACGATGCAAGAGAGTTAGATGCGTCACAAGCTAAACGCTTAGGTTGATCGTGCCTCTCTCTCATTTGTTTACGCTTTTGCTTGCACAGGGAACGTGACACTTTTTCGTGCGTGCAGCCGGTTATGTTTACCTTTTCCCCTTCCTCTCCCTTAGCTCCACCCTTTCTCCTCCTACCTACACCTTTTTTTTTTTTTTTTTTTACTAAATATTGAAAACTCTCGAACCAAAAAGGAACTGTCAAAGCGTTTAGTTCGACTCTTTGGTATTCCAACGATAAAAGGGTGAAATTTCTGTCTTCCTTGTAGTCCGATGGAGGAATGGTGAGGGTTCAACTAGCTCAAAGAGCGCCTTCGCACACTCTCCAAAATGTATCCTATAAAATACCGATAGACAAGCGACTTTACGGCGATGCTCCAGGGATTGCAATTCATTGGCAAGCTTCCAGGATCTTGGGACCTTGCCAGTCTCTAGAGAAAGTCTATAGAGGCGTGTCAGTACAGGGGACAACTCGGGTGCGCAGCGCTTCAGAACCACTGCTGGAATACCATCGGGTCCACTAGCCTTATTCACGTCTAGGTTTAGCATGCATTTAAGTACCTCTTTTTGGTGGATTTGAGCGGCCCTCATCTTGGGGCCGAACGAAGGTAACTGGGGTGAGCTTTTATTGCTACTATCTAGACGCAAATTGTCTGCAAATAGATTGGCAAACAAGTCTGCTTTCTCTTTTGCACCATGGGCCAGAGAACCGTCAGGTTTCTGCAATGGTGGCAGCGATGGGCGACAGAAGTTCATCTCCACTGACTTGGCTAGAGACCAAAAGGCTTTACTTCCTGAGGGACAGGAAGCTATCTTGTCTCCAATACGGCCAACGTGGTCGAAACGAGCTCTTCTGAACACCTTTTTGCAGGACTTGGCAGCAGCGTTATACACTCTCTTCCTGTCTTGAAGATCATCAGCTTTGATTCTGCGGGCATCAGCCCAGGACAAGTATGCTTCCCGCTTACGCCTTTCGGCTAAGAGGCACTGAGCATTGAACCATGGGCGAGCTTTGGTTTCAAGGGATACGTCAGCAAAAGGAATAAAATACTCCATTGCCTTACCTCTTCCTCCACCCTCTTCCTCCTCCTGCTCCCCTCGGCAATAACAATAATAATAATATATACTCTCAAAGGATGGGATCAGTAAACAAAACGTAACATTTTTCGTGCATGCGGCCGGTGTTCATCGATTTATAAGACGTTATTACAATAATGGTCGAACAAATTTTGCTCGTCTACTTTTTTCTTAAGGGTCTTTTTTTGTTTAAGGGTCTAATGATGGGTCTAGTGATGAAAAATCACAAAATTGCATTATTATACATAATTATAATTGTGAGCTATGTATTTATATATGTTTTGCAGCCCCTCGATGTACCTCTCGAATCGCCTCTCTTTGTAAGCTAGATCTTTGTACTGACGTATAATTTTTTTTTTCAGCCTGCTTTTGTGTCCCACTGCTGGGCAAAGGCCTCCGCTTTCTGTGTCCCTGTCAAGGGCCACAATCTACCAATCGTTCATGTGTGCGTCCATGTCATCGCACCATTGTAGTTGCAGCTCTTGCCCACCTGTCCTGTCGCATACGGTAAACGTGCCCCGCCCAGTCCCATTTCAGCTGTGCTGACTTTACACCGACGTCTTTTATCTTGGTTTTGGAGCGTAGCGTGGTGTTACGAATATGGTCTAAGCGACGAACAACGAGTATACTACGCTCCGTTGCCCGTTGACAGACCTTGAGCTTAGACTTTTGATCCTCGGTGAGTGACCAGCTTTGTGCACCATAGGTAAGTATAGGCAGGATACACATGTCGAGGAGCCTGCGCTTGAGACATAGTGGAAGGTTGCCCTTCATTAGCGCTTTCATGGACCAGAAGCTCTTCCAGGCGTTATCGATACGGCGATCGATCTCTCTACTTTGCCTGTTTTCGAAGGAAGCTAGATAGCTTTAATAATGCCAGATGGCAGCTATACTCCTCGACATAGTGTATTATCTGCCCATCTACCTCGACGTATACATTGCGGCATTAAAATACTCAGATGTGGCTCAGAGCCTAAACTAAACTAATGTCATTTGTTTCAAGGTTCCAAGATTTGACCTATGTATACTTGGGGCTCCGTGAGCTGTAGAACTCGCGAGACTGACTCGTATCATAGCGAGCTCACGATGGACCTAAGCGCCATATATACTCCAATGGCACTTAGGACCCGTGTGCCAATTTTGCCATATGGAAATAAACCATCTTAAGAAATTTTACGAGGAGAACAACCGAAAAGGGTATCAGACCGTGTAATCAGACATTATCGTGAACAATCCATGCTGCAATAATATATGTATGTTTATTTAATTATTTATATTTCTATTTATGTATGTTTATAACATATAAAATATCCAATTATATTTGCTTTGTATCATGTATAATTTTATTATTTAATTGATTTTACCTACATAAATGTTTGTCGAGTTTCTCACTAAAATCTTGCACCCCTTCTATCAGCTTTTCACCACATCCCAAAGGTAAAACTGGTAGACAATGCTTAGCATTAAGTTATTACCTTTTGTACATTAAACATTGATTGTATGTGCAAAGAATTAAATAAAAAAAAAACAAAAAAGGGTCATACGAACGACTTTTTACCCAAGCTGAAACGTGTTTCGGTTATTTGCGCTCACTAGGTCAACTAAAAATAAAACGGAAAATGAAATAAAATAATGCAAACATCAAGAAAAGGCGCACACAAATTCATGCATGTATCAATTCTACAACGTGATTTTGAACCCCCTAGCTATATTGAAATCTGTGAATCAGAATCCCTAATGGAACACAAAATTGCAAGAAAAGAAATGCTTAATTATTCGTAGTTTGGAGGAATTCTTTTGATACCTGACTTGTCTTCCAACTAATCTAATACCTAACCAATATGCAAAGCACTCCTGGTCCTGGATCGTTGCTGGGTTCATAGAAAATTATCTCACTGGTTTCCAAAATGATCATTCGAAGTTACCGTTACGAAAACTCGCGGTCCCGTATCCTGTTCCCTTATAGATACGGTCTTGTAGGTCTCTAGGAAGTTCCATATACTTCCAGTCCCTAAAGCCCGAAGTGTGAGTGGGATTTAATACATATGTGTGAGAAGGATGGAAGATGTATAAGCGCGACAGACGATATTCCGGAAAGTAGAAGACTATATTCCATTTTAGGATCTGCGCGAAACTATTAAGTAGCCCAAAACAAGGAGTGTTTACCCTACTTATCATGGAAAGCGTAAAATTTAGATTACAATAAATACTGAACCTTTTAGTGGCATTTGTTAATTCCAAGTTTTACTTTTATATATTTTCACTTCCAAATTGCGTGTGCGTGAAGAAGAAGTCTCTACAATACTATATTATAAGACAGAATATCAATAAGTATACCTTTTTTAAAATCTATATTCTCAGAACATAAAGTAACGAATTCCCAGCACTCTTATCCTTGGTCTGTTTCTCTCACTCTCAGCATACCAGGATTGGAAAAAAGAAGCTAAGCCATGGGCATGAAATGGCGTCTTAATTTATTTATTTTGTTACCTGTTTTATCAAGCAAGCTCTGTTTTGGCTGTACACCAGTTTTAACAAATAATGCATTGTCCATCGGTGGTACAATATTAGAATCTACTCTGAAGGTAGCCAAAGATTTGATCCCCGTTTTCAACTCATCAACAGTTCCAGATATGGATTCGTTCCTTGACAAATATAACGCAGGTTTAAGTAATGAAGATATTCATCTGAACATCACGCAGCTTTTCACAAAATATGGATACGGAGCGGAGCAACATGAAGTAAAAACAAGTGATGGATATCTTTTAAATATGTTCCGTATTCCTGGAAATGGCCCTGTAGTATTCATAATGCACGGTATACTGTGTAGTTCCGATGATTTTGTGACAGTTGGACCTGATCAGGCTTTAGCATACCTCCTAGCTGACCAGGGCTATGACGTATGGCTGGGCAATGCTAGAGGAAACAAACATAGTAGAAAACACGTTACTTTATCTCCAAACTGTGCTGAATTCTGGGACTTCTCCTGGGAAGAAATAGGAAGATATGACCTGCCTGCTATGATTGACTATGTATTGGAAATAACAGGTCAAGAAAAACTTGCTTACGTAGGATACTCACAAGGTTGCACATCCTTCTTCGTGATGACCTCAGAGTTGCCAGAATATAATAATAAGATATCTGTAATGATAGCGATGTCAGCAGTTACATTTTTGAGCCATTCAACGTCCCCAGTGTTTAATTTACTGGCATCTATAAAAGATCTATATGCGATCACAAAATCTATCGGTTTGGTTGAACTGCTGCCTCGTGGCCCTCTCTTGGATTCGTTCACATCAGTTGCTTGTAGAAACGATGTAACTTCAACAGTATTTTGCCAAAACATTTTTTTTGTCGTATTAGGGTTTGATTACGCTCAGCTCAATGCGACATTGTTACCTGTTTTCTACAGTCATTTTCCTGCAGGATCATCTACTAAACAGTTTGCTCATTACTTTCAATTAATAAGATCTGGAAAATTTGGAAAGTTTGACTATGGTTTCGTTGATAATTTGAAGAAATATGGGTCCATTAGTCCTTCTGACTACGCTCTTGACAAAGTGACAGCAAAAGTAGTAATAATTCACTCGGATAACGACCAACTCTCAACGACCCCGGATCGGGAACGTTTGCTGGCGAAGTTGCCTAACGTCATAGAGACGTACAGAGTGCCGTTTGCTGCATTCACACACGGAGACTATTTGTATGCAAAGGATGTGAAACCTCTTCTTAATGATAAAGTGGTAGAAATAATAAAAAATAATGTTTTATAAAATATATTAACTAGATATTTTTTTATCATCTATAACCATATTTTTACTTACTAATACTTATACTTACTTACTTACTATACTAATATACTTACTATATACTAATATTATAAATGCGAAAGTGAGTTTGTTTGTTTGTTTATTTGTTTGTTTGTTTGTTTGTTACGCTTTCACGCCGTAACTACTGAACCGATCATCATGAAATTTTGCATACAAGTTCTCTGGAGTACGGAGAAGGACATAGGCTACCTTTTATCCTGGGAAAAAGTACTATTCCCGAGGGATCGACATTGACGCGGGCGGAGCCGCGGGCGAAAGCTAGTATTAAATAAATATATTTTTTTTTTTGTTTACTAAATGTTGGATAGGCTCCCATTTCACCTGATGGTAAGTGACGATGAAGACGAAGATGTTACATGCCTATCCAAGAGATACCCATTTATTCTACTTTTGAATGTAGTTAATCATACGAAAGCCTCAACGTATTTGATATAACGATCAATAGCGAGTAGACCCTATGATTCTCGGGATTTTTAATCATTCACTAGACCGGTTTATACTAAGTATCATTTCTCCCAACAAGGTTGTATTCTGTACTAAGTAGACTTTAAGTTCACAGCCGTTTCCTCAGTAACAAGCAGGTGTCGTGACTGGCTGTATATGGGAATGACATTCCGAGATCCTTTTGTCCACTTTCGCGGGATTATTTCTTAAAAAAGAACCTTGTATTGTCTTCCCGCTACGTAAATAAGGCTGCGAAGATGTTTCACGTTGCAATGTCTTTAGAGCGCAACTTACTGCATTCTTCTCAAGTATCTATACTTCGTATATCATTATTAAAGAGAGAAAAGATTTGTGTGTTTGTTTGTATTGGATAAACTCAAAAACGAATTAAAAAATCTTTCATCTATAAAAAGCTGCCTTACCAGTGGGTTACATACTATACGACCTTTGTGGCCTAGTGGTTAGCACCCCGGCTTCGCACGGGTAGATATAATAGCTATTTAATACTATAGCCTATGTTTATCAAGGATAATGTTAGATTCTAAAGGTGAAAGAATTTTTCAAATTTAATGAATCTAGATTTATTTTATTTCGGAATTGAATATTCCGCATAACTGAACAATAAATGTTACAAAAAAAATTGTGTTGTCAATCAAAATTCGATTTGCAAATCTTTACATATTAACATATTAGGGACTTATAATTTTATATCAATTTATTAAATATGTAGAAACTACCTGGCACCCCCCCTTGTTTTGGGTAACAGCAAATTGTTGGAGACCAGAGGCCGCGATTTTTTAACGGTCAGCTCGTGCCATTTCTTGAGTAGCTCCAGAACCGGCAGAAAAATACCTGTAAAATTTAAATTAAAATTCGAAGTTCAAAAGTCCGTGCTGGGAATCGATCCCGGTGCCCCTCGGGTCGCAGGCTAGCGTTTTAATCACCTCCGCGAGGAGGCCGTTGTGTCCGAGTACCAACTCTTCCTATGGATTTTGTTTTAAAAATTAGTTCGTATATTTCCATTAAAAGCATACTCAAGAAGGGCTTGAGTTTAGCAGACCAAAAAAGCTAACTCACTAGCAATCTAGAGCAATCAAAGTTCGTCGATTTGTTCATCTTCACCTAAAAACTTCAATACACAATGAAGAGTTTTCGACAGCAAGTCTACAGATATCGCCTTCAAATCTATAAAATTATACGGCAGTGAAATATTAATGATACACCATAAAATATCCTAACAACTAAATTTTGGTTATAACAACCAATAAGGTTCCCACGCGAAACCATAAATGAATAAAGCGCAGTTCCTTAGCTTTTATTACGAGTTAGATTTGCTATCGGCGAGAACACGAATCGAGATTTATCTGGATCACAATAACCGGCCATAAACTAAAGTTTCAACTTTTCTGGCCAGGCTGAAGAATGCTCAGAATATTTAAGATAAAATTTAAAATATTTTTTTGTTCTTCAGAAGCATTCGAAATTTACAAATTCATTCTGTATTTGAAAATTTGGCACGCTTGTCTAATTTAAATGAGTATCGTCATATATTAAAAAAAAAATGGTGTCTTATCGTAGACATTTGCATATGGGTGTGTGTGGAAGTGGACCACGTGTTGACCCATTTAATTTTTGTTAAGTACAAAGAAACAATATTACAGGTAGTAACAGAAAAAGAGGAAATTTTTTAATGTAATATTAAATAAGTACAATAACCTCAGTGTGCCCATTTAAGTTATAATGACAACTAATATCAGCGGAATCTACTAAAACCGTGACAGAAATAGGAAAAAAAAAATAATCTAAGAGAACGTTCAGAATTCACGAGGTAAAAGGATCTTTTTTGATTTGCCATTGCTTTTCGACATTTGAATATTATTCGATTCTATTAGAATCGTCGGCATCCCGGGATTGAATTCCAGGTATTGAGAGGTGTTGAAATAAATAAGCGCTGTAGCGCTTGAGGACTGATTACTTATTGTGTTGCAAAGTCTACAAATATGCGTAATAAAGTCATCCAAGATGCATTTATTTCTTAAACTTGTGTAAAAATAAATGATTATATTATAAAGTTATAAACATAACTTTTTTTTCAATATTAAAATATAAAAGAAAAACATGTTTTTTTAATGTTTAAAGTTTACATTAATTATTTAATATTTAAAAATAACTGTGCTAAAAATATATTAAAAATATGTGCTTATATAATAAAAACTGTACCTGACTAAAAATGTAAAAATTAAATTAATGCAAAAAATTAAAAACATATGCGTAATATAAAAACCTCAAGCAAGACAAACTCATATGAAAACAGAATACAATTCAGGAAAGCAATTAAATTTAACATTAATACATAAAATAATTTTTAATATATTCAAAAAACATTATATCCCTACTAAATATTTATCATCAAACCTGTTTGCTGTAATATTAAATATCGGACGAAATAAAGCGCTTTACGCTTTCTAGCAAATAGTTCTTTCTTGAAGATTTTTGATGCCCTAAAGCGAAGTAGAATCCATTAAGATAGGTTAAATGATACGCCTTCGAACGCTACTCGTGTGGTGTGTTCCTTGTTTATCAAGAATAGTAGATCCAATAGACAGGAATTTTAAACTAACTTCGAATGAGGAGATTCGCTATTTGACTTGTATTGAAGTAGTTTTGAGGTAAATTCTTTACAAATGTAAGCATATTTTGGAGAAGTGCATCACATTGGCCAAAGTTATTACTATCACTATTTTGGGTACTTTGCCGCCCCGCGAATCTTCAACCCTGCCTATACACATTGCAGCCCCTTCGAGCTACCCCCGCGCAATACATTTGCTCCTTGCAAAATTATACTGAACAATTTTACAATTCAGCTGTTCAGAATTGCTTTTTACAATAAGTTGTTTATTTGGTAGTAATACTGTGTTAAGTTATATATTTGTTATTACATCAACTTGTATGAAAATTTAAAAAACAAAAACAATGGATTGCAATCCGGGAGTGCCACGAGAAGTGGAAACTCCACGTGGTAGAAAGAGAGCGGGATATTACTTCCTCTCCTACGCCGCGGAGGTCAGTGTTTTTTGACACGAGTTTAACATTCTTTACCCATTCCAAAAAGTGCACAGCGCCGCTAAAAAAGTTTTCACTTCAAAAATAAGTTCCCAGCATTGATCCCATAGGTAAAGTTGAACATTAGATGGCAGCGTTTCTTCGTTGAATAGCTATGCTAATTCTTTGCGTTAAGCAGCTATCCCTCTTATCACCAGCAGCTCAGAACTAGAATTACACTGTGTTTACTTTAAACCTTTAAAACATCACATCAAAATATGTTATGGTAAATAGATCTTATATTTCTACATTGTATTTTATCTTTTCATTCATGATAATCGTCTTTGGGTAGATAAGTCTTCTTGTGTTTCAAAGAGGGATTAATACCAGAGGCCACAGAAGAGCCGTACCTACTCAACACCTCCTTGATTGCTAGCTTTTTATTATTTCTACGAGTAAGAAAGGAGGCATTTGTTTTGTGAAATATTTTGATACTTTTGCAGATCCTAGTTTATTTTTTATATCTAAACAATAACCTTGTTTAGAGAATTCTCAGTTGGTCTTCTTTTATGACGGTACTGCATGAATTTGTGAAAAATTATGTGTTTTCAAATCACTAGTACTATGCGCTGAATTAATTAAATACATCAAAAATATTTGTATAATTTAGGTCGATCCTTGAACAAGATTGCCCCCTTGTTGGAATTTGAAACAGATACATATGAAATTTAAAGATTATATATATATATGTTATGATATCTAACCACATTTTTCTTCGAAAACTTTGTAATTTTTACGTCTACAACAACTCACATGACAATATTGATATTAACATCTCGGAGGTCGCCCCCTTTTTTTTTTTTATAAAAATGCAAATAAGGAAATATTAAGAGATTTCATCTTTTTTCCTAATCGCCTAATGGTTAAGCGAACCCTAATGGCTTGCGCAGTAGCACGTTTTTCATTACTTCCTTTACACAAAATCGAATTCTTCTTAGTATGTTATTAATTTAATACCGTACTTATTTATCAAAATGACCACCCCATCGTTGTACAAGCTATCGCTATACATAATCACTAACACCATTTCACTATATCTTATTGCTCATACTCATCACAAAAGTCCACTTCCTGGCACCTAGTATCCTTTATCGTAATGCCCATCTCAATAACATAAAAACGTTTGTCAATGGCCATTACTCGGTGTACCGTTTCGTCGCTTTTAAAGTTACTTAGAAGCATTTCTGAGAGATAGCGTAGCCAGTACTCCGTTAAGGGCAGGGGGACAGGGAAAGAAACGTTTTAAATAAAAAATTGATGGCTGACATAATAGCGGAGCCTGAGATCTGGTAGAGGATCTAAAAAAAAATTGATTATCTGTAAAGTTGGTGTACGGATGATACATTTACATGATAACAGTGGGAGAGAGATAGATATGTCATAAGCCGAACGCTTAGCTATCACTTGTTCCGCGCTCTCGCTTGCACACGCAACGTGACACTTTTTCGTGCGTGCAGCCGGAGGTCATCGATTTATAAAACATTATCACATCAACATAAAACAACATTGTAAGCGACTAATAATGATGTCAGCGTTTTTCAAAAAAATGAAAATTCTTTATTTTGGAACATTGATTACATATAGTACGATGGAAACGATGACACCTGCAGAAGTTAGTTAACTGTGTCACAAATCACAGAGAGCGGTGACGCCCACCACCGAATACAAATTAAAATTTGTTCCTATTACATTAAATTATAGTAACAAACACAAATAAAAATAAATAAAACAAAAACATAAATATAAAATATATCTTCCCAAAGGCATGTGACGTAGGTTAACAACAACTGTTGGTAGTGGTAGTAGCTAGGATCAATGGCTTCCGAGACAAATATAGACGAATTAGAATATAGATAATTTATGAACTCGCAGGTTTGTGAGTATTCTATATCTATATAATCTAGCTGAGAATATTGTTCCTTCAAAGGGGGAGGGGTTGCCCTGACCAGTCTTTTCATTGCTACGTCCTTGATTCTGAGCATCCATTACGCCTCCTATTTCAGTGCGGCATGGGAAGGGTAAATCACTGGTGATATTTATAGCAATATAACCCGTCTTCAAAATTTATGGGCCGTTATGACGTCATTACGATGGGAATGGACATCGGTGGTTATAAAAACACGTAATGGAACCCTTTTCACTGACTTGATAGCAACATTGTCGTAAGTTAACACTTGAATTATATTTAAGCGTTTTAAAGAAATGTATTTTAAAGCTTTTTAACACTTTTCCTGCTTGACGGATAAGTGGTCTGTGTAGGTAGTAGTAAGTACCATTTTGTTAATTTACATAATGTATAAGCATCCGGGAATTTACTTGGTGCTTGTCAGAGAATTCAAGCTTTTGGGACTATTACTTTTACGCCAAGTTTTTGTAGATTCAACTTCCATACCTACCTTTCTTAACTAAATAACTACATTAAATAATTAATAATTATGTGTAATGATTTAGTTCATAATGCATAATTAAGTGAAATTTTTGGCTCCATCACGTAACAAAGTCTTCTTATTACAAATTAACCTGTTAAATTAACTGTCTCCGTAGTCCAGTGGTTAAGGCGTTTGCCTGTAAACCCGGAGGCCGTGGGTTCGATTTCCACGGGAAGTATACTATGTTTAGTTATTTCCAGTTTTGTTAGGACATTGCAGGCTTGAAACCTGATTGTCTGATAATAAAGATGATTCCGTGCTTCGGAAGGCACGTTAAGCGGTTAGTCCCAGCTGCCATCTGCTAGTCTTTAAAGGAATCACGTCAGAGACCGAGAGGCGGTTCCGAAGAACTTGGTATCAGAGTTCTTCGGAACCGCCTCTCGGTCTTTCGGATGTGTGTCGATTGACCGTGACACCTACTTGAAATGACGATGACCTGTTAAATCTATAAAAAATCACGATTAATTATAACGTAGGTACATGAAGTAGTTTAAGCAATAAACACTTCCTAATATTAAATATATGTCGGAAACCGAGTCGCCCAATCTGTTCACATCAGCTGGAAACTGAGCATCAACAGATGGGCACACAAAGGCTAGAAGTGTTGTGAAGCTTTTATTTCGGAGCCGAAGACCACCAAACACGAATCATCTCACCCACAAAATGTCCGAAGATGCGACATATTTAATATTAATCAACAAAGCAGTGCTTCGACCTGGGGCTTCGTCAATACCGATATTTGAAGCATGCTTCATGAAGTTTGCTCAGTTATGAGCGATATAGATATAGCCGTCGTGTCGTCCCAATGCGATTTTCTGATGTATAAGATAATGTTTAGAGACTATGGGTTGGTGACATATCCAGTGAAATGACAGTGAAATGAAATGATAAATTATTATAGTCTGATGACTAAGATCGCAGGGAAACGCTGGATTCCGCTTCCGCTTCCAACCGGTCATTTTGAAAATCATTGGGGGAGTCCTATATCCAGCAGTGGACTTGTTGAAGCTGATATGATGATGATGAATATAAATTTCCTATTTCTTTTATCCGGTTAGTAAGCGTATAGGAATTTCGGAGGTTTGAAAAATTCAAAACATGTAAATATGAAGGAGTAATTTCTTGTGCAATACAACGTAATGCACGATTGCGTCGTATTGTTTTGATCAGTTTAGACCAATTGCTGTCATGGTTCTAGGAAACATTTGCCTTAACTTGGTAAATGGTAAGAAATATGTTCACCAATGTAAGAAGATCACCAATATAAGAATGTTCACCAATATAAGAAATATGTTCACCAAAGGTAAGAAGTATGTTCACCATTGAAGTGCCCATTCATATATCATTGCCTCAAACACTAACTTATACATCACAAAATTTCGTTGGGACGAGACGGTCTCATTGATTAACATATCGCTTGGCACGGGTCATACCTCTTTATTGACCACAAATATAAATATCAGAGATAGATGAGAATTCGTGGTTAACCTCCATCATAAATGCTTCGCCAGATATTAAGAAAACTACAACATATATACGTTATCACGTCTATTTCCCTTACGCGCTAGACAGACCTTAGGTTTTTTATAAGACCTAAAAACCCCGTCTCACTACTTCCAATATTAATTAAAAAATAATAATCCTTTGAAATATTTTTTTATTACAGGATAAGATAGTCTAATAATTGAAGTTTACAATGTAAAGTTCAATTTCCCGGGATAAAATGTACCCTATGTCCTTCTCCGTACCCCAGATAATGTGTATGCAAGAAATTTAATCTAATAATCTTGTTTTACGTAATTGATAACAAAATTGTTTTAATCTACACCCATTTGGAAACTTAAGAACATATATAAAAAAATAAATATTATTTGTTCAATAAATTCCTAACAAAACCCCTTTTTTAAACAAAATATACACTTAAAACAATTTATATAGAGAAGTGGATATACAGTTGGCCGCTGATAGTATACTTGTACTAGCTTTCGCCCGCGGCTTCGCCCGCGTCAATGTCTATCCCTCGGGAACAGTACTTTTTCCCGGGATAAAATGTACCCTATGTCCATCTCCGTACCCCAGATAATGTGTATGCAAGAAATTTAATGATGATCGGTTCAGTAGTTACAACGTGAAAGCGTAACAAACTAACACTCACTTTCGGATTTATAATATTACTAGCGACCCGGACCCCGGCTTCGCACGGGTACAATGTACATATAAACCTTCCTCTTGAATCACTCTATCTATTAAAATAAACCGCATCAAAATCCATTGCGTAGTTTTAAAGATCTAAGCATACACAGGGACGGACAGACAGCGGAAAGCGACTTAGTTTTATACTATGTAATGAAGTTAGGATAACACTATGTTTATTATAAGACTTAAATGTTAAATATAACACTTCGTTTTTGCTTGACCTTTTATTCAGCAGACTTGCAACTCAAGCGTTGGTGGAAACCAAATGATCTGTTTTAAACATAAACCTAGTTAGACTTTACAAATGATGATTACTTCAACTTCCTTCAGTAAAAGCCCACACCTTGGTTTCGTCAAAATAACGAGTGGTCGTAGGAGGTGACATGACTCTGTGTTTTTGTGATGTATTGACCGCTAGAGTTACGACTAGTAATTTAAAAATTAACCTTTAAAACTTTTAGAGATTATCTTAATCGCATACATACAAAGTAAGTTGATATTGGTTATACAGATTATTGAAATAAATAAATATATAATTATGGACTAATCACATAGATTTATTTATCCCCAAAGTAAGTTCGAGTCTTGTGTTATGGGATACTAACTTTACGATACTTTATTTTATAACAAATACATATATAGATAAAATTAACCTTAAAAACTTTTAGAGATTATCTTAACCGCTCTCAATAAAAGTTATTCAATGTAAGTTGATATTGGTTATTCACATTATAAAATTAAAATATATAAATATATTTTGACTAATCACATAGATTGAGCTAGCACCAAAGTAACTTCGAGACTTGTGAAACTAAACATAACAATAAACATCAAATCAAAGACCCAGGCCAATGTCTCATTTTTCATCTTGACTTGAATTTTTAATAATGTTATATGATCAATATGCTTTCGCCAATAGATTTGTCTTGTCTGGGCAACATACAATCGAGTGAAAATATTCGATAGAAAGTCAGGGATAGAAAAGTATAGGATCGAGCCAGATAGAGCATTTAATTTATCTCGCCAAATACATCGGATTCCCTACGCATTAGTCGAGTTTCTTAAGACGGTACTGCACGAATTTACGTGTTTTTAAATCACTAGTAGGTACTATGCGCTGAATTAATTAAATACATTAAAAGTTTTTGTATAATTTAGATCAATCCTTGAACAAGATCGCCCCCCTGTTGGAATTTGAAATAGATACATATGAAATTAAAAAATTATATATATATGATATCTAAAAGCATTTTTCTTCGAAATCTTTGTAATTTTTACGTCTTAAACTATAATTCTCACAGGACAATATTTATATGTACGTCTCGGAGGTCGCCCCCTTTCTTATTTTTTGTATAAAGATATATATATATATAAATATTAAGACTTTTCATCATTTTTCCTAATCGCCGAATGGTTCTGCGCAGCTTAATGGCTTGCGCAGAGTAATTCAGTAATTCGTCCCATGTACCTACGGCCCATTTGGGACGAAACGCAGAAAATCAAAATTAATTAAAATTTCATTCTGCAATTCGTCCCATGTTTATAAATGGTACAATTAGTAAAAAAAGTGTTAGTGTAAAAATAATAAACATTGAATTTTTCATTAAGAAATGTAATAATCATTGAATAGTTACATACAGAAAAGGACTTAACAAAAAAACAGAAAACCTAAAATCAAGAAGTATTTTTACTAGTAAACTAAAACTGACATTAGGACTTACTGTCCGTTTTAGTTTCTTTTTTACGATGTATTATACTCGTCACAAAACAAGGAATTTTAAAGAGTTTCTATTACAGTCTTATAATTATTAATTACATTTAAAAACTATTCTACATACATATAAACCTAAAATTTAAAAAATAAAAAATCAACATTAGCGACGTTTTTCGTTCGCGCGGCACCCGCTTAATTTTATGGTAATAGTTTTTAATTAATTTTTAGTATAAGCAATCCAATACGTATCCGCCAATATTTTTATTTCGTTTATTTTAAAAATAAAAGCAAACAATTATTTGTTTAGAATATTTTTTCTGATTATCCAATAGATTATCCAAGAGATTATCCAATCTGCGCTAAAACAAAGTATGTTTACCGTTTCTTCGTTAGAAACAACGTAAGTATCTTGATAAGACTTAAGTACTTAAGTCTAATATTGTTATCGTTAACGTTACTAAGGGACATAACGTTTTAAATTTAAAGTAACGGTTTATTTTTCAGAGTTTATTTAGTGTGACAAATTCGTTTGTGATAGTAATTAAATATTACAGTGACAGATTTACTTGGATAGGTACTTAAAATATATAAATTTAAAGTCAGATAAATACTTAAAATTATGAAGAAATGTGATTGCCTAATTTCCATTCCATTAGGCAATGCTGCCAGCCTTTTGGACACGATTCCCAGAGGTGAGCACCTGGAGGGACTGTACCATTTATAAATATATACTAGCTGTTGCCCGCGACTTCGTCCGTTTATTTTATATTTAATTTCTGTTATTATGATTAATAAGGTTTTTTCTTAGATGTCCCCCATTTTCAAAACATTATTTATTGATGCTTCGCTCCTATATATGCAGCGTGATGTTTTATAGCCTAAAGCCTTCATCAATAACTGGACTATCCAACACAAAAATAATTTTCCATCTTGAACCAGTAGTTCCTGAGATTATCGCGTTCAAACAAACAAACTCTTCAGCTTTATAATACTCCTGTAAAATTTGGACAAAATGAGTTACTTAGGTTTGGCTGAGGGCAGCCGACATTAGCCAGTGTCTATTCACGCACACAATAATGTAAACGTTGCATGTGTGCTGCACGTGAAAGATGTTTACTGACACTACTACAAAGGCAAATCCTTATCGGTGTATTATATATATCTATCTTTGCAACTAAACTGAGATATTTTTACAAGCTTTTATTAATTTTTGTGTAAGTGTTATATTTTGCATTCACAATTCTATTTTCATATACTCTTATTAAATTAAGAAATAAAAAAATTCAAGCTGGCTGGATTTGAACCTGCGACCTTAAGTCTATGTCTTGAACTTTTTTCACCATATTTTATTTCCTAATTTAATAAAAGTATTTACAAGCTTTTATATAACTTGTATTTTATGTATGTAACTTTGTTTGTTTGGTTTAAAAAACCTTGTTCATATTTACCGAATGAGTAACCCCTATATAGGAATATCTAGGGTACATTTACACGCTGTATATACTGACAATGACAGTTATTGACACAATAGTGCGACAGAGCACAGAGCTGACGATACGCCAGATACAAATCTGATACAAATGACGCTCATACTTTTTGCGAAAGGGCCATTTTGGGACTAGGGACCATTTTGCGAAAGGGACTTTCTGCGACAAAACGCAGTATTTGTTTTTCGTGTGTGTAGGTAGTCAACACTGGTTTCAGATTTTTTAAGGCATCTGAAATAGCATGACGACTGCCATCAATGATGGTAGCCAGGACCAACGGCTTATCATGCCTTCCGAAGTACGGAGGAACTCGAAATAATTCCATGCCACTTGCGGTCATCCCAGTGGAGACTGTGCCCCGGGTTGCTTAACATTTGTAAGCGCTAATTATGCTCTTTAATTGTTCTTATTAGCCGTGTGGAATCCGGCAGAGTAGAATAGGACCACTACAAGTCTTCCCGTGGATGTCGTAGAAGGCGACTTAGGAAATACAAGCTAAACAAAGCTTATAAACATCTAAGAGACCTCTCCTACCCGTCTGGCCAGTGTGGAGAGTGTAGGCTAAGTCCTCTGGCTGCTATGGCCAAGTATGGCTCTAGTAGTGCAGAGAGGGTCGTGCTCCGGTAGTGGAGACTAAAAAGGACCTGATGATGATGATGATGATGAATTATGCTCACGCCCATTAGGCTTTTAGACTCCTCATACACATTGATTAACTCCTGTGCGATTTTATTGTTCGGATTAACTAACAATTGATTGAGCTATTAATTCATGTAATGTTACATACAAGGATTGGTGGCTCAATTAGTTGACATTTTAGTCTGCGGATTAATCCAAATTCACAATTTAATCGCGTAAAGTGTTGCAATAAATAATAAATGTCTTTAAATGGGAAGCTTTTTATACAACTATGACGAAATATGTATTGAAGTTGACAAGGTAAGTGTCCTTAAAAAATATAAGTCAGATAATTAAAAAAGCGGGTAAGTGCGAGTCGGACTCGCCTATGAAGGGTTTCGTAGCAGCTAGTAACATAATATAAACTTGTTATATTTGAGTTGATTGACTAATATAATAAATACGGACAAATCACACAGATTGAGCTAGCCCCAAAGTAAGTTCGAGACTTGTGTTATGGGATACTAACTCAAAGATACTATATTTTATAACAAATACATATATAGATACACATCCAAGACCCAGGCCAATCTGAAAAAGATCATTTTCCATCTTGACCTAGCCGGGGATCGAACCCGGTCACTCCGTGTCGCAGGCAGGCGTGTTGACCGCTGCGCCACGGAGATTGACTGATAATGACGTATTAAAAAAAACTACTTCTAAGTTACTAAGTTCTAAGTAAGTAGGGAACCCCCTAAAATTGTTTTTTTTTTCTATTTTCAAAATACATACTTACCAAGTTTGAACAGTATAGTTCTTATAGTTTCGAATAAAAGTGGCTGTGAGACAGACATGACGAATCCATAAGGGTTCCGTTGTTTGCCATTTGGCTCCGGAACCCTAAAAATATTGGACACATTTTTTTATTTTGGAAATTAAGCATATAATGATCAAGATATAGCTCGTTAAAATTTCATGTGATGTCGCGGTTAGATAACTTCTGTGACGTCACAAGCCCCTCACTCATGAATTTAAACGCGCTTTATCTTTATCATTTATTGTTTAACTAACAAAGGAATAAAAGGGTCCATTTTTTGGTTATCTAACTGACAAAATAATTATAATATTATTATTTTGATCTTGGAAACTGGCATATACAGCGTGATTTGGAACCCCTAGCTTTATTGAAATCTGGGAATCAGAATCCATAATGGAATACAGAATTGCAAGAAAAAAAGGTAAAAAACGAAAAAATAAATTTTCATAGAAATTCGTCCAGCTGATCGGCGACTTTGTATAGGAAACCTAATTTTCTTTTTCGTTTTTTACCTTTTTTTCTTTGTTACCTAATAGTAATAACTATTAGGTTACAAATTCATTAACATGAACACTGAAAAACAAAGAAGACCTGGTAAGCCGAGAATGCGATAGCGAGACGACCTCGACAAATTCCAAAAGAACTGAAATAATTTTGCTGAAGACCAAACAGAGGGAGGCCTTTGCCCAGCAGTAGGACAGTGAACAGCTTGAAATGAAAATGAACACTACTTGAAACTTGATTTCGCTCCAAATCATTCTTGTTCAAGTAATTTGATTTCCATGTCTCGAACGTTCTGTTTAACAGCGACATTACATACACTAAGCACAAAACGATTCAATAAAGACAAGGGTAGGTTGTTCGAAATAATAATAATAATAATAATAATAATATTTTTATTTCAGAAATCAAGGTTCCATATTTTGTTAGTATCACTTTAAGGCTTATATACTAGGATTAGTAAATATCTGAATTATAATTAAATCATTTCAACAATTAAATTAGAATTATAGAATTAAAATAATTATTAATCTAGAATTACTGTTTAATTATTCCATTTAACTAGTCCCATTTAAAATATTACAGTTTTGGTCCACTGTTGCATCATGTGGCTGTCAACAGTTGATGCAACAGTGGCCAGTAGGCTATTGGAACTGGCCCGGATTCGCTTCATAAGCGAGGCTGTTCGCTTTCGCATAATAGCCTGAAAGCCATCTGTCCGTCTTGTCGCAAACATTTCGGACGCACTACAATGTCGCGGCAGGTGCATCAATGCCCTGAAACCGTTATTGTATTGTACACGCAGAGCGCTGTATGCTTTCTGCGTATAGCTGACCCAAAGTGCACAGGTGTAGAAGGACTGACAATACGTTTTAAAAAGTTTTATTTTAACTTCTTCTCCACACCTTGCGAACCTTCGAGCCAGCATATTGCTTCGAACAGACAGCGCCCTACGTTCCCGTTCCAGGTCCAGGTCATCCTTGAGAGACTCGCCGAGCCAATGCCCTAGGTATTTAAATTGAGTGACTTGTTCCAAGGCGTTACCATTGAGTGTTATAGGTGGCACAGTTTTGTAAGTTTTATTGCCCGCCTTAAACAATAGCAATTTGCTTTTACTCGCATTATACCGGAGGCCATGGGTCTCGGCGTATCTCTCACAGATGGCGAGCAGCTTACGAAGGGCACTGACAGAGGGAGCCAGCAGCACCATGTCGTCAGCGTAACTGATGTTGTTAATGAAAGTACCATGCACTGAGCAGCCAACTTCAGTACCACTGAGTTCCTCTATCAATTTATTAGTATACAGGTTAAAAAGGCTGGGAGATGTGAGGCCGCCCTGTCTTACCCCACATTCCAACCTGTACACTTCCGATAGCGAGTCCGCCCACCTGACATAATTATTTTGATTATTGTACCAATATTTAAAAAGACTTACAAACTCCTTCGGTAGGTCCGTATCGTCTGCCAGTTTTCCCCACAGCATTTCATATGACACTGTATCAAAAGCCTGTGATAGGTCTAAAAAACATGCATATATTGGGGTTTTTCTAGCGGTATAATACTGAACGGTATTCTTGAGACACAAAATAGCGGCTTCTGTAGAGAGTCCAGGCGTAAAACCAAACTGGCCGTCGTGCAGTTTTAAATGATTTTTCAAATGTTTCTCAAGCAGACCGTCCAGCACTTTCGCCATAATTGTGGCTAACGATATGGGCCTATAATTCTTAATACTGGACACGTCACCTGTTTTACTCTTTACGATGGGAACTACTATAGTTTTCATAAGATCCTCTGGTAGGTATGAATGCCCAATACATAAAGAATAAAACATAGCCAAGACTCGCGGCAGGTGCACTCCCGCATGTACTAAATGTTCTATGCTAAGAGAATCGTGGCCTGGTGACTTGCCACGCTTCATATCTTTGATGACAGTTGATACATCACCTGCAGAGAACATGACATATGTCCCCGTCTGAGACTGACACTCATCTTTATGCGAAACCTGCCCCTGTCGGAGAGGAGATTTTACTTCGAAATGAGTCTTAAATAACTGAGCAATCTGGGCAGGTGCGGTAATCCCTTCTATACTCACAGGCAACCCAGGCTTGTGATTCAATTTATTGATGTCTTTCCAAAAAGATTTAAAATTTTTAGAGGAATGATGACAAGCAATAATTTCCATTTTTATTTTCTCTTGGTTGTCTTGACACCATTTGAGCTGTGATTTAAACACTTTCCTCTTATCATTCATCACTTCATATACAGTCCCGTTTCTAGGTTTACCACAAAGGACCCAATTTTGAAAAGCAAGCCTGGCCTGTCCGTGCGCACTACTTACATACTTATTCCATCCTATAACAGGCCTCTTTCGGTTATCTATTTGCGTCTGCTTACAGCTCTGTATTGACGCTTCTGTTAGGATGACAATAATTTCTTTATACATATTATCTATTACATATTTATGCGTTTTGTTGTTACATAGCATATCACTACACAGGCTTAAGTTGAAATATGGTTGAATTCGAAATTGTTGACATTGAAAATTTACGAAATAAGATAAAATAGAACAAAATAGTGGTTTCTGATGTTTACGTGAAAAAAAAACGCGTTTATTACATTATTTTTTTAATATTGTAGGCGGTAGTTTTGTATAGTTCTTATAACACAAAGACAAATGTCAACTTAGTCTACCTGCGACCATGAAAACTGTAAAGTTTTCAAAACGATAGGTGTAAAAATAATGTAATATACGCGATAATACCGTATTAAAGTGATTTTATTTAAATGTAGAACAAAATAATTGGCTGTCTGTAAAATCGGCGGACAAGAGATAGATGCGTTACAAGCCGAACGTGAGTTTTACCTCTATAGTTCGTAGAACGTTTAGGCTGATCGTGCCTCTCAATCGCTTGCTCTGCGCTCCCGCATGCACACGGAACGTACACTTTTTCGTACGTGCTACTGGCGTTCATCGAGTTATAAAACGTAATCACATCTCTAATACGAAGAAATCCTATAAAAACAATGTATAATTTAAAAAAATCCATCGTGTAATGAAATTTATTTATTTTTTGCATTTATTCCCGAGTCAGAGATTTTTTTTTTAAATGTGAATGCAATCCTAATTTTCTTTAACTTGGTGCTTAATCCCTTACGGGTTTGACAGGGTCCAAGGCTACAAGACCACATTTAGGGTGTTGAATGTTGATGATGGAAGTAAAAATGGAAATTGAAATGAAAATAGTGATGATGAGTTGCTAGCATCGCCTAAAATCCTTCTAATGATCCTTTGGAATTTCGCCCATTCATTCTACGTGAGAGTTTTACGTAGATCGTTCTATATCTTCTGTTATTACGAACAGATCTTATAACAGATTCAATGTTATAACATAATAAATTACTAGAGTCATTTAACACTACTGAATTACTACGTATTTAGTGACTGACTCATTCTATTACATAGATCCAAGTAGTAGACAACACAAAATTACTTGACGTGATTAGAATTCGGAATATTTTACACGGCGACGGTAATAAATTCTGGCAATAAGAGTTATTTGCTTAAATGCATTTAAATGAACGCGAACAATAGTTTTAATTAAGGGAAACGAATGTTCCTACTGGTTGCCGTCGCACCATATTACCTCATGTAACTCATCCTATTTTATTTATAGGCCGTTCTTAAAACTGCCTTATAGGGTAATGGCCCTTCAAGCGCGAGAAACGCAGACACAATTGATTTTCTATTGTTATGCGTCCTCATTAGACCGCTTGGTGGTTGAGAGGTCAATAATCAACGTATTTATATGACATATTACTTGCCAAAACAATTTGATCTTGCGTGATCGAACGTGATCGTGCTGCTCTGTGTGAGTCTACCACAAGAAGTCCACTGCTGGACATAGTTCTCCCCCAAGGATTTTGAATACGACCGGTTGGAAACGGCCTGTATCCAGCGTCTTTCTGCGAACATAATCTTTGTAGTATCCCATTTCTTCGTTCCCTTCCGACATCCAACAATTCCTATTCTTTCCCAACTTATAAATGCTGTCATAGTTGTAAGACAAAAACCTTTATTCTTGTAATTAGAAAATATAAAAAAATACTTGTGTGCAATAATTAGTGTCTCATGATATCTGTATTAAATTCAAATAGCATTAGTTAAAATGAATACGGATACAATTGATCTTAAAGAATTATATATTTTTTTATTAACCCTTTGACCGCGAACGTCGGATATATCCGACATATATTTTCTATGAAAATGCTTGTCGGATTTATCCGACGTTCGTGGTCAAAGGGTTAATTGTTATTTAAACAATAGCACTGGTAGAACTACTTGCCGTTACTTCAGAATTTTAGCAATCAAATGTAGAGAAGGATGAAATGCACCAAAATGAGTGGGTGCATAACTCGGCTCTCGTTCGAGCTATCTCATGATGGGTCTAACAAATGTGCGGAGTCACGCGAACTCAGGACTAGAATTGTCCTAGATTTTTAAGTGGTGTTAATTTCGCTCAGAATTTATTCATCTTCTTTTCGTACTTATACACTTTTAGGAAAAAGATGTGACTTCGCGACTCTATTACTAAGGCTCCGCTATCTATTTGTCTGTCCTGCCATCCGCTCGTCTGTCGCAGGGCTGTATCGATTGAACCATAATATATAGATAGGTAATATTCAGGGACTAGGTATATTGCCGCTATAACAACAAATGAATAAAAAATTGACATAACAGTAAAAAAAAACAAAAGTAACGGCAATTCCATACAAGAGTGCAGTTGCCTGGGCAATATGTACGGGTATGTCCTTTTTTAATGCGTTGGTAAAATTTTCCAATATTGAAACTACATGTCAAAATAGTAAATCTTATTATCTATGTGTACCGCGCGATTTTGAACCTCTGTATACTGAAATCCTGGAATCAGAATCCCTCATGGAATACAACGATCAGGTACATAATGTCTACTTTACCAAAAATACTACTCACGGAATTATTGCAAAAAAAAAGGTAAAAAACGAAAAAGAAATTGCCTTCCATAGAAATTCGCCCAACAGATCGGCGGCATTGTATGGGAAGTCTAATGATTTTTAAATTTTTACCTTTTTTATTGCAATTCTGTTCTACTGATGTCTCCAGATCTTTCAAGTTTTTGCTTCAAAATAATGACACAATATTAAACACTTACTTATGGTGATGCCATGGTGTTTCAGACTTATAACGGAGCTTCAATTTTGTATATAATCGCTGCACAACATGACATTTAAGAAAAAAATCCAATAGTTTTACGCGTATGCACGCACATAAACTCCGTACTCTAAAATGCGATCACGTTTTAGAGAAATATAATCAGTTTGAATACAAAGCGTTTGCACCTGCCACGCCCGCAGGCCCACTCTGTACTAAAAATACATATAAAATATAATAAGGTTCATTCAAAAATAAAAATAAATTGTATTATGTTCCTATGAAATATGTACAATGTATGGTCCCCTGCAAAAGTCCATGCAGAAGTTGCGTAAAAAATCGTGTGTAGCTACGGATACTGTTTGAAAATAACAGCAATTTCAATCTTAAACCTGTGGCATAAGGTCCATGAAATTGCTAAATATGTATGCCTTCCTAATCAGTGCAATCGATTTTCACCTTAAAGCTATAAATAGACTTTTGAAGGTACCATACCTTACTTGACAAATTGTAAACAAAACTTGGTCTATAATAGTAATTTCAAGTACTGTACAATGGTTATACGTAATCATTTCCAATTCCCCCCACTGCGAAGCCGCATCTAAAATGCATAGAAAGGCATTGTTAGAAAATAAACCATATTGTATCACGAATATTCAGGCACTAATGAAGTCAATTTATTGCAGCCATGAATGTGTATGAACCGAAATGCTGCATTATTGTGTTTGACGCTAAATATTCAAAACATGCGAAATGTATAATTTGCTAATCAAGTGAATGCAACTTTCATACATACATACTATCACTTTTCCCTTGCGGGGTAGACAGAGCCTAGATCTATGTGATCTTAAAGACTATATACATACGTACATATTCCTCACCATCATCATCAGCATGGCTTTCATGCCTGAGGTAAAAATCGATCATCATGAAATGTAGAGAAGGATGCATACATGTACGCGTTGTTTGGGTAAAAATGATCATAGACTACCATTCATCCCTGACAAAACTAACTACTATTCCCAAGGGATCGACATTAACTACAATGAAGGCATGAATAAAATCAAGTGTTATCATTATTTTTCTTCACCATCCATCAGAAGTCTACTGCTAGACAAATGCTTATTCAAAGGATTCTTCGTTCCATGATATTGCCATACCCATCACGCTTGGCAGGCGGGTTGGCGAGCGCAGTATCCTTGGAATCTTGTGCTTCTGACGCTGAAAGTCCTTTCGG
Source organism: Elegia similella (assembly GCA_947532085.1). NCBI lineage: Eukaryota > Metazoa > Arthropoda > Insecta > Lepidoptera > Pyralidae > Elegia > Elegia similella. The sequence continues at coordinate 9,164,160 of OX383937.1, forward strand.
CTTATAAAAAGTTCCGATGGACAGCTTCAGAAGTTTTTATAAGCCGAAAGAATAGGAACTTGTTGGATTTGGGAAGGTATTGGGATACTACTCGCTCAGATGAATGATGAAAATGTGGAAAAAGCCAGTAGCAGCTCGGCAAGACCGGGCGCGCATACCCGATGACATACCCGCAACCACCAGTTGAGGATAACACTCCCAACCTTATTTATTTTTAAATCTTCGAAAATATCAAATCGCACCCGCCATTTAACGCCATTTATAGAACGTATTTAGTAAGTGACCAATAAGTCGGCTAGCTCAGAACAATATTCAGATCATATCGGAGAAAACAATTGGAACAGTACACAATACAAGGTGAGACAGTAGGTACATAGGTATCGCCCTTCTAATGCTGACCCGAGGTGGCGCCATCAGGGCCGCTAGACCCCAGTGTACACTATCGGTACACTACGATAAATGTGGCCTTCTGGTTTAGTTTGCTCATTTAGTGTGGTCAGCCTTGATCAGATATCTATAATTTTGCATGCATTTTTGTCGGCTCCGTTTAAAATTGAAAGATAAAAACATGAAAAGTGCAGTCCTTGGGACCCCCGTCAAGAAAAAAATTTCTTGCGTCATTTGTCAACTTTAAAAAATAAAATCCATATAAATACCTAGGAAACGACACTTACGTCAAACTTCTATTAAAAGTGCCGTCGGCCATCTTGACCTCATTTTGTAATCCAAACTCAAACATACATCTATAACGACACCCATGTATTTTTTGAGAAGTGGCGTCGCCGTCGGCCATCTTGCCGATTGTAATTTGCATCCCAAAGTACCTCGGAAATTATACGTCTGTCAAATTTCCATAGAAAAGTAGCGTCAGCTATCTTGAGGCTCAAAATTGATCTTATTTTTGTGATCTACACCCCAGCATAATATATTGGTAAATACAAATAATACCCGTAATAGAAACCCCGACGTCTGACATATCGAAGCTGAAGATGCAACTGTGAAAATGCGTAGGTGAGGAGGGAGATGGTACATTAGTTTAACACTTTGACGGACACTGAACGAGACACAATACAAGTTTTATAATTGTTATGTATGCTATGGCAGTTCACTGTCCAGGAATGAGTTAATACTTAGTTTAAAAGTCACTTGGTCTGTATAACTTGTAACTATAGGAAATGAACTAAAAAAACTGGCCAAGAACGAGTCGGACTCGCGCAATAAGGGTTCCGTACCATTATCTATATCTAAAACCGGCAAAAAGTCATGTCTGTTGTTTTGGAATTATTTATTTTTAAAGTGATTATACAATGAAATACTCAATGAATATTTCAAGCATCTACCTGTTGCCGTTATCAATATCAAGCAAAAACGAGCAAGAAAATCATGTTGTATGAGAGACACCCTAAAATATTAATTTTATTCTGTTTTTAGTATTTTTTGTTTTGCGGCAATAGATATACATCATCTTTGAAAATTTCAACTGTCTAACTATCACGGTTCATGAGATACAGCCTGGTGACAGACGGACGGACAGACCGACAGATGGACAGTGGTGAGCGGAGCCATATTAATAGGGTCCCGTTTTTACCCTTTGGGTATGGAACCCTAAAAGGATAGATGTGTTGATTATTTTTTTATCGTTACGAGTACTTAACTATACTACTCGTAATATGCTAACTAATCCTAACTTCTTAACTTTATAAAAGCGAAACGGATTTGGTTTGTCAATTGTTTTGTTTTTATTCATAATTTTTTCCATATACGATGGCTGGAGTATGGCGAAAGGATATAGAGTACTTCACATCGCGGAAAAAAGTACTGATCCAAAGGGATTGACATTAATGTGAACAAATCTGTGAGGAAATGCTACTTCTTTAATCATTTTCTTTACTTACTAATATGAAGACTTGCCCTTATAGCGGGTATCACTAGGTACCGCCTTAGGGATGTTCTATTATCGACTAATAGAATATCACTAATCGGCCGATATCTATAGCGGGCTACGAATAAGATGGCGGGCTATTGTTTATACTGCGCCTTTGTCAGAGCGTGGGTTATTTGGGGATATTAATGAATTTTGGTTGTTTTTGCGATATGAAGAATGAGGTAGCATTTCAAAATAGTGATACTATGCTAAGGATAGTGTCTACAAGGGGACGTTTACGTTTGGGCATTCGTAATTAAACTTCTTAAATTACTAGGATGGGATACAAAAATGGAAAGACTCCACAAACAACTCGAGAGCTCTTAACTAGATATCGCACTGTAAGAGACATAGACATTATTATTCATAGAAATTCAATATCAGCAAATAAAAAACCGTCCAAAAGCGAGCCAAACTCGCGCACGAAGGGTTCCATACCATTATCTATACCTAATAAGTTTAAAATTATTATAGATATTTTATTCCATGCGAATCCCCTTTTTTGCGGTTTTGATTCCCATGCGAATCTTAAAAAAATTGCATCATAAATGACTGTATCTTTTGATTTCCTTTGCTTAGAAATTTATTTTCTCCCAGCTCCAAGAAACAGTACGTAGGCCTTAGTACCTATTTGATATGAATTTTAGCTTGATACCTCAACGTGTTCCTGAGAAAAAGGTCTTGACAGACAAACAACAAACTAATCCTATTAGGGTTCCGTATTTTTTCTTTGAGGTACGGAACTCTAAATATACTTAAAATCTGAAATTTTTGATCACTAATAACCACTATTTTAAAGTGAAGAACCACACAAATAAAGACACATGGATTACCATCGCCTGTAGGCATCAACAACAACGAGTTGCTTCCCAACGACAATCACAACATCTATTCCTTAGTTTCAATGCGTATTCTGACTCTTCAAACCGACACGGTAACCTTTTCCCATTTCTCATGGTATGCTAAAATAAACAAATACCTAAGTACTTTTACTTATATTACAGCTTTAACTTTAATTTGAACGGGGCCAAGAGTAAAGATCGTGGATGCTGGAACTGGTAACAATCATAGAATCTGATCCAGCAAATGAGGCGCGATTCCCATAGGAAATAAATTTTGTGTTAAATTATAACGTGAGGCCAGCGATTCCGCTATACATTGGCTGTTCTTGTAAACATTGGACATAGGAGGAAATATGAACAGAAAGTTATCTTTGTAATTGTGAAAATTTACGTGTTTTTAAATCACTAGTACTATGCGCTAAATTAATTAAATACATCAAAAGTATTTGTATACTCTAGGTCGATCCTTGAACAAGATCGCCCCCTTGTTGGAATTTGAAACAGACCATATAAAATTTGAAAATGATAATAAATAAATAAATAAATATGTTATAATATCTAAAAACATTTTTCTTCGAAAACTTTGTAATTTTTACGTATAAAGCAATAATTCTCACATGACAATATTTATATTTACATGCCGGAGGTCGCCCCCTTTTATTATTTTTTTATAAAAATATAAATGTGAAAATATTAAGACTTTTCAACTGTTTTCATAATCGCCTAATGGTTCTGCGCAGGCTAATGGCTTGCGTAGTAGCGACGTTTTTCGTTCGCGCGGCACCCGCTTAATGTTGTTATGTTTTAGTAATCAAAATGTAATTCACCTTTCGATTAAGAGAAGGGTGTTATAAATATCACGCCATTCAGTTTGAGCTTGTCAGTTTATACTGTGTCTGTGACATTGCCATTTTTCAGAGGGATGAATTTGAATGTAGTTTTTTTTGTTGCATACGTATGATTCTGAGCTAACTTTATCGCGGATTTTGCATACACGTTATCTGGGGTACGGAGAAGGACATGGGGTTCATTTTATTCCGGTAAAGTACTGTTACCGAGGGATTGACATTAACGCGAGCGGAGCCGCGGGTGAAAACTAGTAGAATATTTACCCAAAACGAGGCGGCGGGAAGATTTAGCAAAATTCTTGCCGGAATAGCAAAAGGTAGCAGCGAATAGAGACGAGTGTAGAAGTAAGGGGGAGGGCTTTGCCCAGCAGTGGGGCACAAAATCCACAGGCTATTAAAAATACTACTATAATAAGAATCCAAGGAATGTTGTTAAATATTGTAGCTGCAGATGCAGATAGAGATGCAGATAATCGAACTTGGGCTAAAATTATATTTATGGATAACTATACGGACATGTTAAATTACGTATGTTAAGGGTTGAGTGGAAGATCAGGTCAGATCGGAGATATTATACTACTTACTTCTTATAGTCCTATGTCCCCTATCTGGGGCAGAGGGCGTCCACAAAGACTCCATCTCGATCGAAGGAGTTGGAGATATTATAATTTATTATTTATCCTGCTCTTATTATTTTATCATAAAATAATCTTTATGTATCATATTTGTTACATTACTGGTAATGTGAGCATAAACATAAACTTGTTTCATCTGATCAAACTTCTTTACTTATAAACATAAACTCGTTGGTGCATTTGGATTGGAGGAGTCTCGTTTACGGAGAGGCGGCGCATCAAGCGGTGCGTGCAGAAGCGCGTGCTGTCAAAATTTCAAACATATGGCGAAGTAGAAATATTTATTAACATAATTAAAAAACAATCTAACTTTTTGGTAATTAAATATTATATAAAAATAAATATGTTATTATGTATTAATTTACAATATAAATATGATTAAAAACTCATCTCACATTAGTATTTATCATCATCAGTGTTTATTGAACTTTTTATGCATGTTCCAAATAATTGTGATTTTATCACAAAATAATAAGAATATACGAAATGTAAATATTTTCAAAATGGTTTGCTTGGGGTTAAATATGAGGCTATTACAAATCGTTTTAGGTATATTTTACAGGTAATGATTCACCTGTATCATATCTGATGGATTCCTAACTTAATATTTTGAAAATTATTTAATTTTAATTTATAGAATGAATGAAATTATTTATTTCAGATTGTACATATACAACAATACAAGTCCATAATTTGTAAGTAAAAAACTTAAAGTAAGGATTATTATTTTGGACATATGTGGATGACCAATGCTTGACAATTGGACTATCCACTCTTTTAGAAACCACCTTCAGGAGTGTGTTGGAACTGATCCCCACCCGTGCCCATAATGAAGCAGCTCTAAATATGATGTGATATATTTTTAAAATCGGCTTAGTAATCCATTTCATAAGATACCACACACGATAGGTTTTAGAACATAAATGTTTACCATAGAAAAAAAGACGACGTCATAACTCCTGTCCTTTATTGTTTATGGTATGGCCTAAAGACCAATCGTTCCGATTTTCATACTGTTAACACCATTTGCAGCTTTTCACTAAATTTCGGGGTGTATCGCTAGCACTAATAACCAAACACCACATCTCAAGCAAACTCTCTAAAAACGCCTCTCTGTAAACAGCCCCATACTTCGCTATTGTTTGAAATTTTGACAGCACACGCCGCTCAACGCGCCGCATATCGCACCGCCTCTCTGTAAACGAGGCCTTATAGTGTAATGTTCCACTCCAATCCCATGAACTCGCTGAATATACTACTATAAATATCACGTGAGTGCGTTAAAGCCCACAAAATTCACGGCCCTATAAAGATTACATTCTGTCTGTCTTTATTTATTCGCGTGCTTTGGGTACAATACATATTACATGTCCAATAGAACACACCGCCCACGGCGTATCTCGTAGAAACCCAAGACATTATCACTTCGTAAAACGCCATAAAAGAAAACAAACTGTAAGCTAATTTAAAACCTGTATCTCTAACAATAGAATCAAGATTCGCTTGGATGATGAAGTGATGTAGGATGTTTTGTAAATGTGAAAGTAGGAGACGGAGTACAAAAATATAAAACAATTGCAGAAACATCAACAGACGGACAGACATACCACGACTCGGTTGACTTGACCTCCGTAGCTTCGTAGACAATGGGGTGTAAGGATTCGCGGAAGCAACCGACGTGTTTATGTATGTACTTGTCGGGGATATTTTGATAGAGAAATAATTGAAATACCAAATAATCTGAATGGTGCCGTGTTGTTTCAACTCTGGAATATGACCATCCATTATAAAGGATAAATAAATATATAAATATATACGGACAAATCACACAGATTGAGCTAGCTCCAAGGTAAGTTCGAGACTTGTGTTATGGGATACTAACTCAACGATACTATATTTTATAACAAATACATATGTTACGGTTAGAGTGATTAATCAAAAAATATTAATAATTGTCTATCTTTATTAATAATTACCGAATGTAGAGGTAAAAGTGATTAATTAATCACATTTGTCGGTGATTATTAATAATATTACCTTAGTACCGATAAATGTAATAACTACCGATAAAAAAATCTCTTTCATAATGCAATAGTTTCTGCTCCAGCCTAGACCTGGAAGACATACATTGGTATTTCCAGGAATGAGCTCTGGCTGGAGACCAACATTACAAATCAACTTCTCCAAAGGGCATCTACGTGTTGGATATGTATCCCCACGCAAACCTTCAAAGGACCGGGTTAACACCCGTGAAACCAAAGGAGATACAAATAATAATAACGTTTTATTTCAGAAATTAATTTTCATGACATAGATAGTACCAAAAATAAGCTTATAAACTAGAGTCAGTAAAGTGAGCCAAATAAAAATATTAAAAACTAACGTTATATATAAATATGGACACATCCAAGACCCAGGTCAATGTGAAAAAGATCATTTTCCATCTTGACCTGGCCGGGGATCGAACCCGGGCACTCCGTGTCGCAGGCTGGCGTGTTAACCACTGCGCCATGGAGCTGTCATACACATTCATAAGGGATACACATTCATAAGGGTTACACATAAAAATCTGTTACATAATTATTCCTTTAACACTTATTTAAATGTTTTAAACCTGTTTTGCTCTTAAAACTTATAAAGGTGCAATATATTAATGTTTTTGTAACCAACCTTGTAGAAAACTGTTTTTACATTTTTCTATGTATGTGTTTACACAGTTCTTATCCGCATAGGCATAGGCAATTATGTCAATAACCTTATTGGCTGTAACAGTTATTAACACTTATGAGCCGGTATTTTTAAAACAGATTGAAAGTGTTTCATATTCATTCTGTTTTACTTTTAATTATGAAATAAAAACAGTGTTTAACACTCTTTATATAGATACGGGTAAAATCCCTGAATATATAGGACTATTCTGTCTTTACTTGGATTTTACATGTACTAAAATACAAAAGTGCTGATATATCGAAGAAAAAACATACCCTAGAGATTTTTAGCGCTTGTCAGGCCCGGGGTTTTACCAATTAGAATCCCTCTTTATTCCCCTTCTCCCGGGGGATAAGAACCGGGGGTTTTTAAGTACCAAGGAACCGGAAAACCTCGGTTAAGAGAGATCAAATATCTAATCGAATCTTTATTGATGACGGTAATTAGGCTTGGGGTTTTTATAGAACCCTGGGTTCGGAAGTGTCGCAACTGAACCCGAAAAAATACTCAGACGAGAGATAAGGCTTGAGATTTTAATTTTATTTCTTGCATTTTTCCGCTATGCAACATGCAGTGTTGGATCAAAATTACTTGGCGCTCATTTATGCAAGAATAAAAAGGTTCGAAAGCTATCATCGCCTTTTTTTTATTTAAATGTAGTGATAAAATATTTATTGTAGAAACACAAACAAAAATACAATTATAAAACATAAAAAATTCAACTAATAAAATTTGTGTAATAAGTGACGGCTCAGACGGTTCAACTTTTTAAATAACGCAAGCAACTATGCTTTTCATAACTGGGATTTAGTAAAAAATGTGACGCTTCTTAAAATTAAGAAGGTAGTTAAGATTAACTAACACGATTTTGTAACTAATGTTTATGCTCTTATTTAAGTTCACCATTTCTAAAACCTTTGATAAAATAATAATTTTCAATTAATCAAAATCTAAAACTCTGAAAACCATTAACGTCAACTAGACAATTATCGATAATTCTTAACGGTGTTATTTTTGTCAATGTTTTTATTTCGCAAATAATTACAAAATTTTTGAAATTATGACAAATTCCAAACTTAATCAGTTTGGAATTTGTCATGATTGATGATTAACCGAGTTCTCTGTATAGAAAACCAACCAAAGTAACTTTTGTTTTTATCACATCTAAGTACCAGCAACAATGAGGAGCACGATGGCTTTATTAATAGCTCTAACATGTGTAAGCGTACACATGTTAAGTAATCCTGGGCGCAGTCTCCACTGGGATAAAAGCCGCAGGTGGCATAAAAATATCTCGAACTCCTCCGTGCACGGAAGGCACGTTAAGCCGTTAGTCCCGGCTGCTATCATTGATGGTAGTCCTAACGCTATGTCATATATGTTGAAGCAGCTTGAAAAATCTGACTCTAGTGTTGGTCGCTTACTCAACCGAATAACATTTTTTTCTCGACCACCACTGACCACTGATTTAAAGCGAAGTCAGGAGGTGCTATCCTCATCTACCTGTACGGTGGCTTCCGATATAGCTAAGGGTATGCGAGCCCAACTCCCCGTGCTGTTGCTCACTAATTTCTAATCCGAGTGAGAGTATCCCATAAACATTTCCTGTTGCCAAGTCCAACAAACTCCCATCTATTCCTAGTAGCTTAAAATGCTTCCGATGGTCAGCTAACGTAACAGCAAGTGCTAAAGCCGAAAAAACTGCGCGCTCCAATGAACCTGCCAAATGTGGCGAGTATGGCAAAAATTCTCCAATGGAAAGAGAATCTCTGGGAGAGACCTATGTCCAACAGTGGACTACTTGTAGCTGCAGAAAACTCAGTAATTAATATCGGAGTGCTATTTTAGAAACTTCACCATTCGTTAACGAGCGATTTTTTCATACGAAAGTCGTTCGAATACGAGTGGCCATACTTTTAAAAATAGTACCCTGTTCCTGTGCAAAAATACCTAATATCATCTCGTGCGGCGGATACGTCACACCCATTTGCGCACATATCAATTTCCATGTTCAATTTGTATCGTATAATTTTAGGTTTATCCGGGTCTGGTTATTTATCATCAATTTGGGCAATAATTAAGGATAACTACTAGTTTTCGTAGCAGTTATTCGTTCGTAGCATAGATTCGATTAGTTATTTAGTTCGGTATTATAACTTGTTACTAGGCAGAACACGACAGCAATAGAGAAGTTAAATTACTTTTTGTATCGTTTTTATAATTTATTATTGACATTATATTAGTTAAAAAACTAATAACATTACTAAAGGCAAATAAACCGAAAACATAGTATTACAAATCGTACAATCACTCCAGATGCTCGCCCCTGTGCATCGTGCCTAAAAGGCTTTTTTTATGTAGGTATATTTGACGGCTAACAAGCAGACGGTCATAGAACACAGGGAAAACCTTGGGAGGGATTTCATTCCACAATCCTGCTGTATGAGGAAAAAAGCCACGTGACGCTCTGACATTTTTGGAGACCCAAGTGTTAAGGACGTGATTCAGATTCAGATTCATTTATTTTGTCAGACATAGGTATTACATGGTGTTGAAATTAGAACAGTTACAGTGCTCTATGCTGCGCCATTCGGCATACAAAATTTAGTCGCAGGTTGGTTTTAAATAATATAACAATAAATTATTATTTTGAATTAGGGAGAGAAAAAAAGGAATACTATACAAGTCAAAAGATTACATTCATACAAATATCAAATAAAGTTAAAAATATTTTTTAACAGTCAGCTAGTCAAATTATTAAATGTCAATTTATAGCAATATTTTTTCCATTACCTACCCATTTATTAATATATTTTACATATGTCACTACAGTATAATTGTAATATTATGTTACTTAATAGTTATTGTATGTCATCGCTTAGAAAGTCGTTCACTGAAAAGTATGCTTTATCTGTCAAGAAAATAAAAAGTAAATGTCTGAACTTATTGCTATCTTTACAAATTCTAATTTCCTTGGGTAGTTTATTGTATATCTTTGGTGCCATCGTGTATATACTTTTGTGTAAGAACGTCGTTTTAACAGTCAAAAGGCGGAGTTTATCTGAGTGACGTCGAATTTCTACGGGCTTAAATAAATGTATGTTTTTTTTAACGAATAAACATACTTCATATGATATATCATTGTTTGAAATGTGGCTTACTTGAGTCTTGTTTTCTTAGGTTACAAATAGCTCTAATGCACTTTTTTTGAGATTTGTGGGGATGGACTTTACTCCTGTGGCGAGCGGTGCTGTGGTAAAAAGGTGACGGTGGCACCAATTCAAAAAGTTCTTCAGAACACTCCTCATAGTATAGGCTGGCAGCATTGCCGAGTTATATGGCAATGCTGATACGCTGAGCTAGGTAGCTACCAGCCCTTTGGTTATGGAAGATCTTAAATAAGCTTTTTAGCCATGAAACTAAAAAAGAGAACGCACTGATAGACTCTACGGACCTAATGTTTCTGCCTCAAAAGGCTCAAATTTTGTAACTAAATATATATGTGTATGTGATTAAAAGTTCCAAATAAAATGTCATAATTAACATGTCAAAGCTATAAATTTTTTTACATACATAGTACCACGTCTTTTTCTTACGGGGTAGACAAAGCCTAGGTCTATGTTTAGCCTCGTTTAGGCCACGTTCAGCTTGTTGGTGGGCATTAGGTGGAAAACGGAATCAATAAGTAGTAAAGTACTAATATTATTTAAAGATAAATTGTGTATGGTAGACAAAATTGTAAGAAAATCTACTGATATATATTTCTTCGTGTATTTTATACGTTAGTAAAAGTCTACATAAAAGTTACTTCTGCTTGCTGTTCATTTCCAAGTACACGTAGAACCAAAAAACCTCATTTAAAAAAATGTATTCACATTCGCTTAATATTTTTGTAGCTATAATAATATTTTGGTAGCTATAATATAAGGTCAATTTAAATTAACCGGTCAACCACCAAGCGCTCCAATCGGGCAACATAACAATAGATAATCAATTGTGTCTGCGTATCTCGCGATTGGTCAATTAAGCGCAAATATTTTAAGGGCTGGTATCCATAAGTCAAAGAAATGCTTTAGTAGCAAAATTTAAGAAATCGACGCGTTTGTTTTTCTTTTAGATTTTCATACAAAAAGATATCTTTTTTTATTAACATCGATAAATCAGATGTTTTGATTGTCGAGGTGAAATATCGAATTGTTTATTTGATTGATTGATATGTTGTATATTGTGTGATAGTGATGTTTACGCCATTTTTTTAAATGTATGATTTATATAATACTTTTTTATCTTTAATATTTTGTTATGTTATACTGCGCCAATCCCCCTAAAATTTTCAAGTCTATGTGTACGCAAAGGTTGGCTGGAAGAAATCGCTTTTGTGATAAGTCCGCTTTTGTACCTAATCCTACTAAATATATTTTTTATGTTGTTCTAAACCCAGTTGGTGCAATAAAGAATTTTTATTATTATCAAGAGTTAAAGAAGTAGAAAATACTTTGTGCCTTTTATTCATAATCAAAACCTTCAAACAGTGAAAGAACGATTCCTCCAAAACAGAGTTCCGTTAAATTCACCTAGCTAATTGCTTTTCTAATTCGGATCTCTTTGATCAAGTATTTTTATTTTTAAATATCAAAGGCAAAGGCAACGAGATGTACTAAACCAATTAATAAGCGAATTAACTTTACTAATGAACAAAAGTAAGGCTCTACACGTTTTTGACGATTACTTTTTTGTGTCAGAAGTGGAATGGAAAGTCTGTTAATAGCTGGAGAGCTGGTGAAACATCCGAGTAGGTTCTTCAGGAAATGTGAAAACGCTTTTTAAACTGTTGAAAAATTACCCCCAAAAAGGTAAGGCAGTTTGAGATTTTCGGAGACAAATATAGCTACTTAAAAGAGAACAATCCTAAAAGCCAGATCAATTCGGTGGTGATTTCTGCGCGCCAGAAGTAAATATCGGTTTTAAGTTCGAGTGAACAGGATGAATTTTAACCTTATGTCCAGTGCGTATGGCATACAATTCATTAAAATACTTAACACTTTCGACATAAATAATTTCTGGTTTGAAAAATAACAATAATGTGAGTAGGGTTATTATAAAATGCCTTATTTTCAGACTTCCGATGGCTACAAAACTCATTTCTCCAACCCAAATTAGAAGAAAGTATTACTTTTTGTCTCTATTACTAAAAAAAAAACGAAATTAATATGCGTTCCTGAAATTGTAAAGAAATTAGCTTCTTTGCAAAAAAGCTATTTCTTTAACGCTACAATTCATTTCAAATCAGTAGAACCGTCTTTTTGTCTCCAGCAATAAAGATAACAATGGGAATTTCACATGCGTTTTTAGGAAATACATAGAAATAAACTTGCTTTGTTTAGCATTGTGTAAGTAGCTTCTTGAAGAAATTTTAAAACAGTTACATAAATGTTTACAAGTTCTCCATTATTAATTCCAATACGCCACCAGTCACAGCGGTTGATTCGACATATAGTGAATTGGTAAGTTTTCTCCGCTCAGGTTTTTCCTGAGCAAAGGAAACTTCACCTTCTTCTTCTTAAATCGGATGTATCTACTACGACGGTAACAATTAATGTTCCGATGAATTATTTACAGCTCAAAAGTCACCTAGGTATTTTCATAAAATGTCTACGACGAACTGGCCAAATAGGAAATATTATTAAAATACTTGAACTAGAAGACTGGGACTGGTCCTATTCTACTCTGCCGGAAACCACACGGCTAACACAGTGTACACATCTATACACTTTTTCAAATTTATCACGTTACTAGCTATTGCCGACGACTTTGTTCGCGTGGGTTTTAATTTATCGCAGTCTATCCAGGCTCCCGAGTCAAACCCAAGGCCCGAGGTCCGGGTTACGAACAATCTTAGTTGAGGATGCTACTAGAAGCCAGCTTAGTTGATAAGAAGATTAAATATCATCAATTTTTTTTTGCAACGCTCGTTCAATATGACGTAAATAGACAAAATTTTGATACCTTGATTTATTGCAGCTTTTGTACTGATCTCCTTGCTTTTGTAACATAAAATACAAGTCTGTTTCCTTGAGAGGCGGAGAACGCTACTGTCACGCCCCTGGTGATGCAGTTGTCCATGGGCAGCGGTGATCACTTACCTGCTTGCTCGTTTGCTCCGTCCCATATTAACAAATAAAAAACAACGGATTGCACTTCGGGAGTGCCGGCAGAAGTGAAAACTCCGGGCGATAGAAAGAAAGGGATATACTTCCTCTCCTATGCCACACGTCATTTGTCCGTCTTACGAATTTGCGATCAGGCCACGTGTCCTGACGCGAGTTTAACATTTTTTACCCATCCCATAAAGTGCACAACGCTGCTAAAGAAGTTTTCACTTCAAAAACATTCAAACAATATACGATTTCCGTATTTAACCTTTTTTTAACAATACAATTATATATATTTTAAAAATTTATACATTCGTGTCATAACCTTAATACTATAGATTAGGTCAAATACATTTAAAACCCGCCTATTTTTAAAATAATATAGGTATATTCTTTGTAACTTGCTTAAAATATAGCTGGCTATTGATGACAGCACTTTTAAAATCAGTGCAGTAGTTTTTGACTTTTTACAAATAAACACACAAACTAATATACAATCTTTATATTCTCATAAAATATAAGTAGGTATATATAGACGTTCATAGAGATGGTAGCATTTCATCATATTTATACATTATAAAGTAATTATACATTGCCTATTTGTTCCAGTTCATGCAATGAACTGGCGTGCTAATAACTATGAAGTCCGTATTCTTCGTAATATCGAAAAGGTCATGCCCAAAGGTGCTGACAGCAAATAGTCAGCGCTAAGTAAATACCAAGATATTGAAGCCTTGAGATGAATCCCTTGGGGCTATATTCAGATCAGAGTTAGAGTGGTCAGTAAGTTAAAGTGGTCTGAGAAAATAATTAACTATCTATACATAATTATTAAAACTTTAGCCGTGTAGTTTCCGGCAGAGTATAATTAGACCACTCCAAGTCTTCCCGTGGATGTCGTAAAGAGCGACATAGGAAATACAAGCTAAACAAAGCTCAAAAACATCAATGAGACTTCTCCAACCCGTCTGGCCTGCGTGGAGAGTGTAGGCCAAATGCTCTATCTGCTCTGGCCAAGTATGGCTCCGGTAGTACAGAGAGGGTCATGCTCTTGCAGAGACTACAAAAACCAGATGATGATATACTTTAAATTATATTAAGATATTTTTCTTTGATTTTTTTAGATTCACTAGGGTGATAAAAATATTCAATTTTAGCCATGTGGCAAATATTACATATTATTTGTATGGGCCAATATATCATATGAAATAAGTAGTATTTCGTCCCGTTGGGTCACTATGTAGTACCATACTAAACGACTGACCGAACTAATAGTTCCGCAGTGCTAAATCGAATAGATACTGAACTCGTCAATCTCGTCATGTCACCCTTAATATGGTTGCAGACCACAGAGCATATATGTAGAAGACATGGTCTAATTAATTACGAATAGCTTGCAAAAGTTGTTCTGAAATTGTTGTAGATTCGTGTCGGAGTTGCGACTTACATATAAATTATGTTTGTTCTGTCCACAGTTCTGTGGGGACTGTAGACCAGAGTTATCATCAATATCATTAATTTAGGAGGTATATTCTTGTCAAGATATCTTCACGCATACCTGGGATGTTTTATAAAAAAAAGAAACAATTGCTCAATATACATAGTCTCGGTTGCCCAATAACATCCCTCGGAAAAATGGAAGGATTTTAACGATACCACCGATACATTATTCAGAAGTTACACTCCTTTTTTAAAGCAGTCGTTCTTTAAGATTTTTAAATTTTTTTTTTATTTGAGATCTTATGCACAATTAGGTCATGCATCTTATTTTCACTATATGGCGGTTGCTTGCGAAGTTCTCTCACATGCGCTCACCTTCGCATAGTAGGGGTACTAGGGAGAAAGCTTTCTGAAAATATGTTTTTTTTTGTGGAATCTCTTCTCGTTATTAACTCTATGGTGTAGGCTTGTAGACTGTGGACTGGACCTTTCTGACCCACATGGACTGTCGTTTCAATAGCGCGAGATGTCAGAGGTGACGCGACGTGACAAGAGTTTGTTTCCTATTAAGTGTGTTTGGAAAAGCACTAGGTATGAAGCAATTATATTACGAGTTTCATGAAATCGATAATTATCCGTTTTCATTGTTACTTATTCAATTCCATCGTTTCAATTCCACTAAGTATTGTTCTATTGTCCGGATAATGGACATTTCTCAAGGGCCCACATTGGATGCGCTTATGTCGTAGTTGCAATGGACATTTACCCAAAATAACTTGCATAAAACCCTGAACTGTAGAAAGATACCTGAAAAAATGAAGTACAAATATATTCTCGCGATGGGAATCGAACACAAAACCTATTGAAGATGAATTCGGCGTACTCGTAGTAGTTTAAGCAAATGTTACTTACATACTGAAAATATTACGGTTAAATAGTTGTTACTTATGTTGATGATATTGTACGTTTATGGATGTTACGACGATGATACGACTACACAAAAAAAATCGGCCACGTGCGAGTCGGACTCGGGCAGGGTTCCGTACCGTTATCTATAAAAACAGCAAATAAATCATGTCTGTTATATGGGAGCCCCCCTTTAATATTATTTTTATTTAATTATTAATTTTTAAAGTGAATATATACCTAATTAAATATGCTGAGAACATTTCATGTGTTTACCTGTTGCCGTTATCAATATAGAGCAAATAAAGCAAAAAGTCACGTTTGTTGTATAGGTGCCCCCTTAAATTTGATTTTTTTTGTATTTGTTGTCATAGCAGCAACAAAATTACATTATCTGTAAAAATTTCAACTGTCTAACTATCACGGTTCATGAGGTACAGCGACAGACGGATAGCAGCGCTCTGCTGTCCGTCAAGAAAACATCACACTCCTTTTTAGGGTACAGTACCCTAAACAGGAGTGTAATGTTTTTTTTTTAGTTCATGTATATTGTAACATATAAAATTATTTTATAATTCTTTAGTCATTGTAGATTACTTGTTGCCTTAGCATCGTTATAATAACAAACAAATTGACCTTCCGCTGCAATATACTCGCGCGCAGGTGACGACTGTTCCGACCCTAGCCGAGTTTTAACGATGTATTCCGAACCTCCGTCCTAATCGCCGTTCGGGGCCTCCTAGCGCGACACTTCGCGGCGAGCCCGGCTGCGGTTCGCCCGCGTCTAGAATTCTTATTATTTCATTCGGAACGCTTTGAGTCCCGTGTGGACGCGTTTCCTTTTACTTAATATACATAGTTCTCGTGTAGTGTTTATCCCGTTGATGGGTAAGTGTTGCACAATTATCTTTAGTTAAGTAGCTTTATTGATAAACGGGTGTTATTGTGTAGTAACCGTTATTTTGCCACGCTGGTGGTCGTTTTCTTTGTCCGGTTTGGGAACATTCTCGAACATTCCTTTGTTCTACACAGTAGCACGTTGTATTGTAATTTATTTTGCGAATAGTTATGCCTCCTAAGGTGTTCATTGGCCACTACTAGATAAGTAAATCATAATGTATGCAGTTCTAAAATCATGGTTCCTTGCTGGCTGATTTTGCCTGCCAACATATACGGCTTTACTTATGAATCTTTGCTTTAAACAAGCCAGTGTATTAAATTTAGTAGATATTTATTTACGCTGAAGTACTAAATTTCGAATAAGTAAATTAGTAAATTGCTTACACCCTTTGTCAGTAACGTTAATTATTTAAACGTGGTTTCTTACCCTCCCGTACGTAATGTTGAGTACGTTTTATAAGAAAAGATGTACAATTAGACGCAAAACATACGAATGCGCATAATCATTGTATCTTAATTCCACTGTAATGAAGCTAGAATCACTTACCGTTGCTTCCTGTTATATAACATGTCGATAAAGTCAATAAATTATCGCCTTTTACTGCTGCCTTTTTGAACTGTCTGTGCTTACGTTGACCGAAGAGCCCGCAGGCTCATAAACAACGACGTGGTCTCAAATAGGAAATTGCAATCCCTGGAGCATCGCCGTAAAGTCGCTTGTCTATCGGTATTTTATAGGATCCATTTTGGAGAGTGTGCGAAGGCGCTCTTTGAGCTAGTTGAACCCTCACCATTCCTCCATCGGACTACAAGGCGCAGACAGAAATATCACCCTTTTATCGTTGGAATACCAAAGAGTCGAACTAAACGCTTTGACAGTTCCTTTTTGGTTCGAGTAGCTAAGGTGTGGAATGAACTGCCTGCGTCTATATTCCCAAACAAGTACAGTCCCGGGACATTCAAAAGTAGAATAAATGGGTATCTCTTGGATAGGCATGTAACATCCTCGTCTTCATCGTCACTTACCATCAGGTGAGATGGGAGACAAATGCCTAATTCAATATTTAGTAAAAAAAAAAAAAAAAAAACGTGGAATTATAATTTTATATAGCCTTACTATTCTTTTGGTATGTGATTCTCGCCTCACCGCTTGGCTTCTCATGTACCTGGACTGCCCATCATACACGAATCATCGCTTCCTTGTAGATACCCACCCCTTGGTGCACGCGTGTGATATTCTACAGTCCAGGGCAGAATAAGGGCACCTTTCTAAATATATCAATTGGACGCGTTCCAGGAACACCGTACGGGTTCAACCCGTAGCGATTGACGACGGACTTGATTGCGTCTATTATCTGTTGGCGCTTGATCCTCTACGGGCCGCAGAGGAGGCCTAAGTCATCCACATCCCTGTTGGACATAAGCTGAGCTGCCGTCAACCACCTGAGCTACCACGCTGTCGCATCCAAGGGGCGTGAGGTTTTTTTCCTGAAGAACCGACCCAACTCTCAGCTTAATACCCAGAATCTAGGCTTCGGACCCACGTTTAACTTCTTGTACTTTTATACATCCATATTAAAATAATTGCTTTAAACTTAACTTAACCTAAACTTAACTTAATCTAAATCTTAATTGTAGTACATATTAATAAATTGTATCTTTGATAAATAATTTGTATTCTTTTATTGTCCGCATAGGTTACCCTATAGGTTAATTTATACGTGACAATATGAGTTTATTCATTCCACAATTACTCCTAAATGCTTAAACAGATTTGAATGAATACGGTATCTTAAGAATCCTTACATTCCCGAGTAACACCAGGCCATAACTTTATAGGCAAAATAAACGTATTTTTTATGAGCTCGTAATTTAAGTATTGAGCAATTACAACAAAAACCAAAAGCTTTTAATATAATTCGGGCTTGATCCGATCCAATTAATAAAATCATATTTCAGGTTAATAGAATGAGAGATGGTCCTTTATTGGATTACGTTTAAAGGGCGTAATGAAATGTTACAGGCAAGAAAAGGGTAAAATTAAAAAATACACATTTACATTTTAATGTAAAAAGTAAAGGATGAAAGTTAATCTGCCTTTTATAAATGACGTAGTCACATCATCATCATCAGGTCTTTTTAGTCTCCACTGCAGGAGCATGACCCTTTCTGTACTACCGGAGCCATACTTGGCCAGAGCAGACAGAGGATTTGGCCTACACTCTCCTCGCTGGCCAGACGGGTTGGAGAGGTCTCATTGATGTTTATGAGCTTTGTTTTGCTTGTATTTTCTAAGTCGCCTCTTACGACCTCCATGGGAAGACTGGGAGTGGTCTTATTCTACTCTGTAGGATTCTACTCTACCGGAAACCACACGGCTACGACGAAGTCACAGAATTCAATGAATTAAAAATAGATCAGGTATTAGGCATAACAAACATTTGACGTTGAGCTCTGTGGCCTAGTATTTATCTTGCTAGGCTGCCAAACCGGAGGTCTCGGGTTCGATCCCCAGCCAGGTCAAGATAGAAAATGATCTTTTTCAGTTTGGCCTAGGTCTTGGATGTTTTTTTATATGTGTATTTACTATAAAAATATAGTATCGTTAAGTTAGTGTCTCATATCTTTTTACACGCCTTAGTGTCCATCCCTCGGGAACAGTAGAATTTTCCGGAATAAAAGGTACCAATCTCAGGAACTACAGGTTCAAATTGGAAAATTATTTTTGTGTTTGATAGTCCATTTATTGAGGAAGGCTTTAGGCTATAAAACATCATCACGCTGCGACCAATAGGAGCGAAGCAACAATAAAAAATGTTTTGAAAACGGGGAAGATTATTAATCTGTACTAATTAATCATAATAACAGAAATTGCCTCGCGGGCAACAGCTAGTTGTGTATAAAGTTGCGTCAAACCAATGAGAATAATCATGTCACTGTTCCTTTGACTCCGTTTCGTCTCTGATCTTATATCCTACATAAAAACAAGTAAATAAATAAGAAAGTCATCTAATGCCACAAAACGAAAATCCACTTTTACAAAAACGTGTTCAAAACAATGAGGACATATTCAGGTCGATTTTTAATGTATGGAAAAGGAATACCTCAGCTTATGTTAGCCCGGAACAAAGTCCGAGTAATTACATCTGCGCTCGATTTTGTCAGTTCGTCATGGAACTACGAGTTTCAATTTGATTCCATTTTTCGTTTTTCCTGATTTTAAATGTGGTATTACTCTTTATTTATACTCTTTATATATAGCCGTGTGGTATCCGGCAGAGTAGAATAGGACCACTCCAAGTCTTCCCGTGGATGTCGTAGAAGGCGACTTAGGAAATACAAGCTAAACAAAGCTTATAAACATCTAAGACACCTCTCCAACACGTCTGGCCAGCGTGGAGAGTGTAGGCCAAGTCCTCTGGCTGCTCTGGCCAAGTATGGCCCTAGTATTACAGAGAGGGTCGTGCTCCTGTAGTGGAGACTAGAAAGGACCTGATGATGATGACTCTTTATTTGTATGTTTTTCTTTTATTTATATATTTTCTGCATTTTCTCTATGCCTTTTTTAACTTGGCAACAGATAGAGCCCATAAGAAGGGCCTCATCATAAAGTTATTTGTTGTTAAAAATATATCGAATTACACAAACAAACAAACTCAGAAGCACGTCGGATCGAGCAGGGTTTGAACTCGGGAATTTTCTAGATAGTGGGATGCACACTTACCTTAGTCGTTTCAAGACTTCCTCCACTAGACTCAACCTCAGACATTCAAAGCGGTATTCTTATTGGAAAAACGTCGCTGGAATCATGGAGTTTCCTCAAGATGAGAAAATTACTGTTACACTCGATGCCCTAATAAGTTTCAGTGCAGGAATATCTGATAAACGATTTACGGTACGAAATACATCACTCAGACATTATCCCAACGATCTTTATCAATTCGCATCGTCGAGTCAGTCACTGAGTACGCTTTGGATGCATATTCTGCGTATGCGCTTTGAGCATTAATAGGTAACGGTCACATGATTCGTATGCACTGAATACATAATATCGTATTTGTGGTCGCGGACTATGTATCGAAATAGATCTTACATCTGTTTAAATTATCCAATAACCCATATAAAAGTTAGGCAGCTTGAAAGAGCTGTTTCCAGGAACATTAACCACTACCACGCTCTATAAATAAAATAAAATAAAAATCTATAAGAAGTAACTTAGAATAATTTAGTACCAGAAGATGAATGTCGGCCACCAATAGAATAATGATAGGTAAATAAGAGCATGCATGTTAAGTGATGGATGTAGCTGGAGCAAAAGGGGTTTGTAAGGATCGTAGCAATTCATGCACGTATTGTGTTTTGACATTTAATCAAAAAATATTTTTTTTACTTTTTTTATTACTAATATTTCGTATTACAAATTGAATTTTATTTTATTTTATGACAATGTAAGCTCTAGTCCACACATTTAGTTCAAATTATGTCGTAGATTGTAAGTAGATGTCATTTGGAGAAAATGCGCTGTGCAGTTTGTTGCCGCTTCTTGGAAGCGGCGTAAACTGAGCTCTAAGTAAGTTATTGACGTCAACAATAATAATGTGTAATTTAAGTTAACGTTTACCAAATGGTATTTAAAATATCTTACGATGAATAAAATATTTGACTATTGACTACCATGGTAGAGATCTATGGTCTTTGCCTACCCCAATGGGAAAGAGGACTGATAATATGTATGTATGTAATAAGGCTAGTTCGTGGCAAGATGCTGGTGAATAACGATATCACGGTCCGAAAAAACGTATTTATGTCAGTCGATGTGTCAAACAAGAGGGCTCGCATGACTATCGGCTTTGGCAGGTCTTAGTTGGCCATCCAGAGGGGAGGCGTGAGATCATTTATTTATAATCGGCGGTAAAAAGAGTAAAAAGCCGGGTATCTCTTCAGATAAAACACAGTACAAGGACACCCTTAAGTCCAATTTTAGTCCCATGTGCCAATAATAAATCGTCGAGTGATATAACTGGCAAAGGCTGACAAGCCACTAGCAACTGATTATCAGCAATTGTATTAATAACCAGGTGTCCGATCCCTTCTGTAATAATCTAGCCACATGTCAGTTCCATAATCCACTAAATTGAACCACTACATTCGACTTGGTTGGTCTATATCTGTCCTTGTCTATGTTTGTGTTAAATCTGAATATCTGACCAGTTACGTTGTTAGCTGGATAGATAACATGAGGTATGGGGCGTTTGCAAAATCATTCAGCATAATTGTATTTCTATGCACATATTCAAGTATCTATTTTGGATAGATATATAAATTCTTAGTCGTAATAAAACATGATACGGGTGTGTCATGGAGATGTTTATGTATTTGGGAACATCTTTATACCTATACAAGATAGAGTAATGTAGTTAAAAGAACCACGGCACCGATTTTCATGTTTAAATTTGAAGAATTTGAAACGCTTACAACGTTTTTGCATTCTGGGGTACTATGTTTTTAAATGGTGACATCACAAGTCTAGCTATTCTTTCATACACAAATCATTCGATTTCGATCAGAGTCGGTCAATGTCCCGGCTCCCGGACCATCGAGCTCCTATTCATAAATACGCTGGCACTATAGACACATTTCGTAATCTGTGTGAATGAATGCATTAATCAAAAAAAATGCAAGCAATGTCTGTAAATATTTCTATCATCTTATTAAGAAAAGCTGCTAAAGCTGCGACTGTGCAGCTTTTCTTAATTTAAGTCGGACTCGCCCATGAAGGGTTCCGTAGCAGCAAGTAACATAGTATAAAAGTTCTTGTTGTATTTGAGTTAATTGAATGAAAGGTAAATTGCGGTTTACGATTTATGACGTATTAAAAAAAACTACACACTAGATCTCGTACAAACCAATTTTCGGTGGAAGTTTGCATGGTAACGTATTTTTTATCATTCTCTTATTTTAGAGGTTACATGCGGGGGGTGGGTGTTTTTTTTCTATTTTTGTGTGAAAATCTTAATGCAGTTCACAGAATACATCTACTTACCGCGTTTTAACAGTATAGTTCTTATAGTTTCGGAAAAAAGTGTCTCTGACATACGGACGGACAGAGAGACAGACATGAAAATCCATAAGGGTTCCGTTTTTTGCCACTTAGCTACGGTACCCTAAAAACCAGCAATCTTTATTCTTTGTTAAGCTAAGATCGCTGGTTCAAACTCTGCCTGCGTAAAATTTTTTCACCATAATCTTATGTCTTTAAGTATATTAGAATAGCATTGAATGCAAAAAATCCTATTAAATATTGTATCGTATTTAATCTTCTAGAAGACAATTTTGTAAATTATTCAATTATACTCGTTTGCATAAAATTTCAAATCGCGTCACATCACGAAAGAAATTAATTGTTATTTCTTAATAATAATTAAAAAAAACCAAAATATTTGTGCCTTGCACAAGAAAAATTTTAGACTAAGGTTGTATAGCTAAAACCATTTCGGTCCGCCTACGCACGTTAATAATGAATACAAACAATTAATACCTAAACTAATATCAAAAATAGAAAAAAAAAACTGATTGGTTGTTTGCTTGTATTGTGTTAAACACTCAAAAAAATTTTAGGTTGCGTTTCATTGAACTTCTTACGGCTGTAATGATGAAATGGTGATGATGATATATGATAAGGGGACAATGTTGTACCTTACCGAAATAACAATATTAAGGCACACGTATTACAAAACCGGACACTCGTTAGTGCATCTAACTGCACATAAGAGGGATTGCGTGAACGCAACTGAGCTGGGAACGATCCCGGGGCAATGAGGAAACTACTGTGGCACGAACCACGCATGATGGTGGCGTAGATAATAGATTGCTACAAAATACATGGAGCAGTCCGAGTCAGCGCGCACTTACAATTCAAGAAAGGAATTTGGTCCTTATTTACATCTTTTAAATTTCATTTATGAAATAAACAAAACAAAGTCGGTGACCAGCCGCAGCCACCATGCCAATCAAATATGATTTGTATCTACGAGATAAATAAGGTAAAAATTCCTTTGTTCGATGCAGGGGTTGGAATACCGGTAAAAATCAATTACCGGTACCTCTATGAAACGACAGTACCGGTAATTGGTTTGGTACCGGTACATTTGGTAACGGTAAAAATCAAGTACCGGTACCTCTATAATACAACGGTACCGGTAATTGGATTGGTACCGGTACCTCAATAAAACGACGGTACCGGTAATTGAAAGAAGTACCTGTACCAAATACCGGTAAACAGTACCGGTACTTAGTACCGGTACTGGTATTGGGAATTATCACTTCGTTAATGTGTGTCGTTGCCGTGTTGTGCATGTGCGGCGTGAGGCGGGGGCCTACAATAGGGTGGCACTTTTACAGTCGAGCGAGTCCCATGCGGTAGACGGCAACAATGCGTAGGTACCGGTAAAATTAACGCAATTTAAATACCGTTAAAATTTGACAGAATAGAGGTACCGGTACTTACCGGTACTTATAATGTGAATTTGGTACCGGTAACAAGTAGCGGTAAAATTACCGTTAACTGTTAACAATATTATTACCGTTAAATACTAGATTACCGGTACCTCATATTACCGTTAAAATTTTAACAAAATAGTAATACCGGTACTTACCGGTACTTACCGGTACTTATAATGGGAATTTGGTACCGGTAACAAGCCCTGGTTCGATGGACTGGCCACAGAATTCGCTCTCGGTGAATACTTTCAACCTATTCAATTAGGTTTTGGGACTAAGGTTTGATGTAAAGTCTCTGTATGAGGTCTTTTTTAGACAACCAAGGAGTCAGGTACTTCGGAATACACAGATTTAATTCGGAGCATAGGTCTGCCTTGCTGACATTGTGAAAGACAAAATTCCAGGTTGTTCTGTATTCATTCCAAGTTTTCTAATTACAATCTGTTTTTTTTTCTTCATTCATCCTATTAAGTTTTTTTTATTAACCTGCTTCTGTTAACAAATGCCTATGCCTTTTTAGAAAAAAAAAATATTTGTTCCACGTGTATTTCATTTGGACAAGTATCTTTATATCAACCAACTTTCGTAAAATCAGATTTGTAGTCTATTTTATAACAAATGAGTATAATTTCTGTAGTATTATGACAGTTGATAAGCGACTTCGAAGTAGTTTATTTTTATTAATAATAATAAAGTTTGTTTAAGGCGCTGTATCCCTTAACCGTTTGTAGCGGACATAGCGAGATATTTTATATACTCGTGTCATACATGTCATCAGTTTCAGTTCAAACCCGTGTCTGCCATTTCCGTGTTAATTTTAACTTTTAATATAATAATTCAATAATTATAAACAAATGTTGTATTTTCTTTAGGTATCCATCTTGCTCATTTAGTTATACTTTTTATAGACGTATAAAAGTTGGTAGTTGTCGCTGAAAATATCAAGTAATTCGCGACGAAACTTTTTCTGGATATAGATTTTTTGCTATTTTATTTAGCTGGGTTTTAAATAATGTTTTGTAAATATTTTGATGTAACCATTTATTTTGATCTTTGAACTGTACTATATATTTTTTTTCATGCTAGTATTCCATGAAAAATAAGGCTAACTGCGCGATGAAAAAATAGACGTTTTACGATATTCTTCTGATGCACAGCGCCTTAAGGATTAGCCAGGAATATAAAATACAATAGAAAGGTTGAGTAAGAAAGTAATTTTTAAATCATAAGCAGCAATATATTATCTAGCGATGGTTTAAAATTGGATACAAATGTATATAAATATATTAATACTTTATATTAACTATACAAGCTTTTTATCTAATTACAATGTATTGTATGCAATTATGTTTGTTTGGGTGGAATCTTGAAACTCCTTTATTAAGCAGATTTCTTTCACCGATTGAGCTGAAATTTTATATACTTACCCGTTTATTTTGGCAATGCATGGTTAGCTATGTGGCGTTATTCTAAATACAACATGGCGAAACATTCAAGATGGTGGACTAGCTAATTTTGATGCACTCCAACAATATGGATATCAAATCGGGCTCGCTGAAAATAACTCGAAAAGTAAAGTGAAAGAAAAAATATCATAAAAGCTTGTTTTTATAAAAGATTATCTTTTAATTTATTGACCAGACAACTTTACAATATGCGGTTGCCAGACAAAACTTATTTGTTTTATTAGCAGTCTATAAATCCAGCTCATCGCCATACTTTTTAATTAAAGTTACGATTAGCTTATATCTTTTTGCTATAAGAGGCTTATACGAGCGAAACTAGCACCATCTACCATTGTATTATTCTATTCATCTGAAGAAATATAAAAATCTGTAACTGTACTTTGGTACTAAACTTTGTAGTACCTATTTGTGGTATTACTTTATTGGTATTCATCATCATCATCAGGTCTTTTTTAGTCTCCACTACAGGAGCACGACCCTCTCTGTACTACTAAAGCCATACTTGGCCAGAGCAGAGGACTTGGCCTACACTCTCCACGCTGGCCAGACGGGTTGGAGATGTCTCACAGATGTTTATAAGCTTCGTTTAGCATGTATTTCCCTAGTCGCCTTCTACGACATCCACGGGAAGACTTGGCGTGGTCCTATTCTACTCTGCCGGATACCACACGGCAAATTGTGTGTTATTGGTATTATATTAATGTATATACTTAACAATTCACTTAATTTACTAAAAGCAATATAAAGAAGCTCAGGGTCGCCATTCTCATCCGCCTGTTTGGTGGTTGCAGCTATGGTATCGGATCGGCTACGCCCGAGCTGCTACTTACTTTTCCCAATTCACCCGAACAAGTAGTATCTCAATACCTTCATTCCTTTCCCAAATCGAATTATCCTTCCCTTAAAAAGCGTGGCAAGTATGGCAATATCCTCCCATGGAACGAAGAATCCTTATTCTTCGAGTTACGAGAATTTCTACGAATTTCTTGAGGAGAAAATACCTTTGTCCAGCAGTGGACTTGTTACGGCTGGAATAATGATGATGATGAATATAAAGAAAAACAACGGGTTGCACTCTGGGAGTGCCGGCAGAAGTGAAAACTCACCTTTGCGGCGGTCTCAGATCGCGTGTCCTTCCTACGAATTACGTCACACGAGTATAAAAATTTTTACCCATCCCAAAAAATGTACAACGCCGATAAAGAAGTTTTCACTTTAAAAGTAATGCCACCAAGTAATTTACTACCTAAGTACAGAGCAATATTTTTATTTTATCTGATTTAAAAGTATAATAATAAAATCACGGATGGGGCTAGATTCGCTCATCTAGGCCCCTTAACTCATTTGTCCGTACATATATTTTGCAACATTGTTGCAACTACGTCATTGGTTCTTGACACGTGGGCCTGGTGGTCTCTCTGTTTAAGAAGATTTACGGGCTATTTCGATTATAACATAAGTTCTGAGACAAATAATAAATATTATACATTTGTCACAGACCATGTAAAAATTATAAATAAAACAATTATAATTTAATTACTAAAAATTGATCCGTATTATCGAAATGGATGGTCCCCAATAAGTGCTTATGGGTTTTGATTATTTATAAAACAGTTCAGTGAATTCCTCGTTGTATCTTCAGTTTTAAGGCGTTGGGGCCCGGGGTCCATTATTACAATAGCATGACCCTATTCTAGTTACTCAACTTACGAGGGCAGACTTGTTCATGTGTATGTCATTCAATTACTACATTTACATTCGGTAATTATAATTGAAGCCACAGATTTTTTTTTACACCTGGTTTCATATCCTCGCCGTGGCGAACCACGGGAAAATATAAGGGCACTGACATAGCTCAGCGGATTAGCTGTATGAAGTGGCAGTTGGCGGGGCACATAGCGCATGGAACCGATGGCCGATGGGGAAGAAATGTTCTCGGATAGCGACCACGTATAGGTAAGCGCAGCGTTGAACACCCACCGACTAGGTAATCGGAAGACTTGACCGAAGTCGAGATGGCGCTGGAAGCAGGTGGCTATTTTCTTTAAAAAACATGTATTCCAACAATTATTCCGTCAGTGAGACATTCAAAAAATATATTGGACACGTATTTTTTCTTTAGTCAATTAAACAAGAAATGATAAAGATATAGCCAGTTAAAATTCCGTGTGACGTCACAGTTCGCTACACTTTTTATCGAACTATGACGTCACAAACCCCCACTCATGAACATTGATGCTCATTAATTAATTATTTAATTGACAAAAAAAATATACGCGTTCAATCTTTTTGATTATCTTTCTGACTTCTGACTAATTACAATATAATTATTTACACCAAAGAAACTAGCCTATAACATTTTAAGATTTTTGAAATGTACCCTATACGACTTAAGAACAAGCCATTATCATTTATTAAATTATGAAATAAAATATGGTGAAAAAATGTCAAGCAGGCGGGATTTTCACCAAATTTTATTTCTCAATTTAATAAGAGTATATCAAAAAAGGTGGTGCTCCTGTAGTGGAGACTAAAAAGGACCTGATGATGATGATGATGATATCAAAAAAGCATCGTGAATGCAAAACATAAACACTTAAAAAAACATTATCAGTTTTAAAAACATACTATATTTATAACTTAATGCGACAAACTGCTAACTTTTATAGGCGTAAAATATCATCTCTTTTCTTTTTATTAAACTTTTGACGTAAATCAATGCGCATATTTACTACTGCATAATAAACAATGTCACATTAGAAGTTTTTGTCATGAAATTGAAAGTCAATGGGCATTCAATTCAAATTGAGATACTCTTCTTATATATATTTTTTCATAAAATATTTCTACGAGTATATTGATTGTGAGAGCCTTACAAATTGAAACGATCTGTTTTATATCGGGAATTCTTGGAAGATTCAAGATCACGATACTAAACTGTATACGATATTTTATTAATTCTTCACTGCGTTTATTTTAATACGTATGGTGTCATGATGCTATTTTTTTTGACTGGTATAATCGATCCGCCACTTGGTGTTAAGCTTCTTAATTCATTCTATTTTTAACCCCCGAACCAAAAAGAGGGTTGTTATAAGTTTGACGTCGATGTCGGGGTGTATGTGTCTCTCTGTGGCATTGTAACTCTCAAACGGATGGACCAATTTCGATGTAATTTTATTTATTTGAAAGCCAGTTTTCTTGCGGTGGGTCTTAGCATCATCATCATTTCTAGTAGGCGTCCCGGTCAATCGACCATGCACACCCTATGTCAGAGTTGTTTCGCCTCTCGGCCTCTGACGTGGTTCCTTTAACGACTAACAGATGACAGCCGGGACCAACGGCTTAACGTGCCTTCCGAAGCACGGAATCATCTTTATTATCAGACAATCGGGTGATTCAAGCCTGCAATATAGTAACCAAATTGGAAAAAAACTTAACAAAGTATGCTTTCCGTAGGAATCGAACCCACGACCCCCGGGTCTACAGGCCTTAACCTTGGACTACGGATGTTCATAGCTATGTTCGGTTAATATTGGTCCAGTAGAGTAAAAGTATCAGCTCTTTTCCAAAATGATGTAATATAAAAATTGTGTAATGGCCTAATGATAACTCGATTAAGTGCTTCACGCGTGCCAGTATAATCGTCAAATACAATTAATTGATAACTTTGACCTGATCCTGCAACCAGAGAACCTAATTCTTCGAAAACTCACAGCAGACAAGCTTATTTTTGAAAATAGATTAGTTTCAATGAGTAGGTACCTTGCAGGTTATGATCTTGCAATCCGGTCACGTTGACCTAGTATTACAACCGGATGGTCTCCAGAGAATCCATCTCCTCGAAAACTTACAGCAGACATACCTGTTTGGATTCAATATATTAATTTTAATGGCCAGCTTTTTTTACCATGCTTTAGATTACAATGTGATGCCACCTAGTAGTATGGGACTCTCTGACTTGAGTCTGTTTCATGACCGTCCTATGTATGCCTCGCTCAGACGTCTCGTTATTGGCGACAAGTATAGCACAGTTGCCTTATAAGGTGATTATTAACGCTACAAGTCCTATAATAGCACTAACTGGGGTTGGAATACCGGTAAAAATCCATTACCGGTACCTCTATGAAACGAAAGTACCGGTAATTGGTTTGGTACCGGTACATTTGGTAACGGTAAAAATCAAGTACCGGTACCTCTATAATACAACGGTACCGGTCATTGGATTGGTACCGGTACCTCAATAAAACGACGGTACCGGTAATTGAAAGAAGTACCTGTACCAAATACCGGTAAACAGTACCGGTACTTAGCACCGGTACTCGTATTGGGAATTATCATTTCGTTAATGTGTGTCGTTGCCGTGTTGTGCATGTGCGGCGTGAGGCGGGGGCCCACAATAGGGCGGCACTTTTACAGCGAGTCCCATGCGGTAGACGGCAACAATGCGTAGGTACCGGTAAAATTAACGCAATTTAAATACCGTTAAAATTTGACAGAATAGAGGTACCGGTACTTACCGGTACTTATAATGTGAATTTGGTACCGGTAACAAGTAGCGGTAAAATTACCGTTAACTGTTAACAATATTATTACCGTTAAATACTAGATTACCGGTACCTCATATTAGCGTTAAAATTTTAACAGAATAGTAATACCGGTACTTACCGGTACTTATAATGGGAATTTGGTACCGGTAACAAGCCCTGGCACTAACTGTCTTCGTTATAGAAAATTAAGTATACATTCGTTGCGTTTTATTTTTTTTAATTAAGAAAATGTTATACACTGTGTATAATAAAATGACGCTTTGCATATTGAATTTATCATCATGATATTTTGCATATTATTATAGACACTAAAAAAGATATCTTATAAATTGTTCTCATAGAGCAAAGACCTTAGAAATGGCAAGGGCGCGCAAACCATGCGCTCGATCAGCTCATTTGAATCACCTAAGTAGTTTATCCCGCGGTCATAAAAGGAACAAATGCTGAAACTTTGACCAAAGGAGGAGTTTCTACTTAATTGTATTGTTTGACCAAAGGACGAGTTTCTACTCAATCACGCGTGATGACCCATTTTTCCCATTTTATCCATCATGTAAGAATCATTGAAGATTTTATCTTCGATGCTAAATATAATATGCTATATGACAGACATATAGCATATTATATTAAGCATCTTTGGCGATATTAAATAAACTATGGCAATTAATTATATCATTGATCCATATACCTTTAATAACAAAACACGTTTTTCTTTTGCTGAGAAATTAGAAATAAATAAAAACACATGTTGGATGGAACCTACTATGCAAACGTGCAGACAGGGATACTGAGATAGGTGTAAAATACCGCAAATTTCTGGCTGTTAAATAAGAAACACTGAGTTGGGTACGAATTCCAAACCTTTTCGGACAAAAACTAAATCCATTTGTCAGCTTAAAGACCTGATAAATCTTATAATTGCAAGCCGAGCTGTCAGGATTCACTGTCAGGACTTGGCAATGACGTCGGTTATAACGAAGGAAGCCCAGTTTTTTTTGTCCTGTTGCCCAGTTTTGTTAATTTACATGGGAGGTTACTTAATTGTATGCGGTGATCCACTTTGATGGCCATGACCGGGATCTATTGTAACTCGACGGTAACTCGAATCGGATTCAATCGGGCAATGTCAAAGAACTCGATAAAAACTATGAGAGCCGGTCAGCCATTACAATTTGGGTGACAATATTAATCGAGTCGAGTATGCAATTGAACGATGTAGTCGGATGAAGTGAGGTTGAGAGTTTATTTATGATTTTAAGTGTGTAAACCCATCTATGGACCGATTAAATCAGCCAGCCAACATGTTTACCACTTCTCTAGGTGTTAGGAAATGTGAAAAAAAACAGCTATATTTCAAGAAACTTTTTTTTTTATTTTTTTAACGAAGGAAAGATCCATGTTACGGATACCTGACAGCTTGCAGGGGAAGCTGTCAGGTTATGTGGGACTCCACGCCCGAGTGACGTGCCTACCCACTAAAAAACCTTCGGAGTTCCATCTCAACCGCTTTTGCCGGGGACACGGGAAGGAAATACGACCGCGAACCCCGGCGCGGCTGGCCGCCAACGCGGCCCCTCCTCGGGGACGTCCTAGCGCCCCCCATCCACTCACCAAGTAGGCGCGTCCGGAACTCACGGACGCGCCGTACCTCCTTGGGCCAATTGAGAGGCGGCAGACTCCCACGCAGTCCACCGCCTGTGGCCCCATGGGAGCCAGATAAACTGGCTCCCAACGGCGGAGAAGATGATAGGCTCCGCCGCTTGCCTCTCGCCGCAAACACGTTGCGGCACCGCTCGGCCGCGGAAGAAAGGGAGATCGGCAACGCAGCACCGAAACTCCCTCTCCTCCGCGACCGATCTCCGACCACAGCCACGGCGGTGTAGCCCCGCCTGAAGCGCCGGGAGAGCAATAAAATATTCCCCTCCCGGCGGCTCTACCTCGGGTGACTGAACTTCCCACTCCCCCGCCGTTCCAATGGGCGCATCCTTGCGGATGCGCCCCTCCCTGGGTGGGGGTAGATCTTCCCACTCCCCCGCCGCCCCAATGTGGGCGGTTGCTGCTGGTGTGTCAGGCAGCAGGAGCGCCCCCGCGCGGGTTCCTCTTCGCTTCCCCGTGGCTTGAGGACTAACCACAGGTACTGAGCCCCCCCCCGGTACGACAAACCGGGAACCACCTCGGGGGGGATATTTCAAGAACCTGTCTCAAGTCTTACTATAAGTACATTTCCATTTTCTTGCCAGTTTTAATGTGTTTTTAAAACATGTTTATTTACATTGTGTTATGGAAAGAGCTGCCAAAAATGAATACATTAATAGAAATTCTTTGTTTACCAAAACCTCTTTAACATAATATTCATACATAACTCAAAAAAACTAAATCTAAATAATGCTTGTAAAGTATATGAGTAGAACACATGACAATAAGAATATTTGAAATTTAAAATTATATTTTAAAATTGTTCTACTTGGGCGGTACCTATGTAAAGTAACTTCCCAAATATATAGGTAGCTACTTTTTTCCCGTATTATATACCGATAAATAACACAGCGCCATTTT
This sequence comes from Elegia similella, assembly GCA_947532085.1. Lineage (NCBI taxonomy): Eukaryota > Metazoa > Arthropoda > Insecta > Lepidoptera > Pyralidae > Elegia > Elegia similella. The sequence goes on from OX383937.1 coordinate 9,196,588, forward strand.
TAGGGTTCCTTACACAAAGGTGGCACCCTTTGTGTTAGGAACCCTAAAAACGGCGCTGTGTTATTTATCGGTAATACTATCTCTCCTATCCATCCGTCCGTCTCTCACAGGCTGGGCTGTATCTTTTGAACCGTAATTGGTGAACCCTATGAATTTAATATATAATTTAATAATATTACATAAAAAAATACAAGGAACACCTCATGAAAAAGAAATATATTTTCGTAGATTCTGTCTAAATTTACACTATAGATAATAAAGGTTTTCTCCAATAAGTACCACCCAGCGAACTACAACTAAACCCTACAACTCACGCTGCTTGTCAATGGTCAAATGTTGTAGAACCAGCAGGTAAAGTCTCTTTATCTCTTGTTGTAAATCTAAGAGATAATAGTTTACCCTGGTTCCGTGGGCATTTTTCCACACTTAGGCCTCTCGTGTTTGGGCCCATTGTGTGTGAGCTGAAGACGTTCTTCCTACCGGTCTTCTGCCTTGGAGAGACTGCTGAGATAATAGTATTTTGTTCCTTTGATATTCAAATTTTGCCCTGATGGCATTTTAGGTGTCCTTTTTAAGTAACCAGGCATGCACCTCATAATTAACGATCAAGACCAAATATGCGTAGTATTGGTGTAAATAACTTCACGTAGATCTCCTTTGTAGAGTCGACAGTATAGACACCCCTAAACGTCCGGTTCTACAAGGCAATAGAGCTTATATCCAAATAGAGAATGAACTAACTTCTTTCAATGATTACGATATATCCGAATAAAACATACCGACAGATCCCTACCATCATTACAATATTTGATTCAGGAATGCCACAAAAACATATTTCTTGCTTCAGAACCCTGATGTTTAAGGACGCAGGAAACATATTTCATATCTGGCTTGTTAGGATAACCAAACTCTTAATTGTACCGATACGTTTATTATTTTTTTGAGATTTGATGCCTCTGTGATACAACGAGTAATGAAGGATAGAAGGTAATAACGAGATTAGAGACAGATTGAGGAAAAATTACATCTTATATTTGACCATATATATTTTATTTTGTTTGTTATCTCAGCGACAATCATCATCATCGAGTCTTTTTAGTCTCCTTTGCAGAAGCATGACCCTCTCTGTATTACCATCGCCATCCTCTGTATAGCGACTGTAAATAAAAAATAAATAAATATATAGCGACATATCACACAAATTGATCCAGCTAGGTATACATATTCTGTTACAATACTTTTAAACATACATACATAGTACGTGATACTATGTATGTATGTTTAAAAGTATTGTAACTTTTTCCCTTGCGGGGTAGACAGAGCCTTGGTCTATAAAACCTGAAGGTCACGTTTAGCATGTTGGTGGGTATTAAGTGGAAAACGGAATCAAAATAGTGATGGGTTGCTAGCCGCATCGTCTTTTAACATTATTCCTCAGATTTTACCCATTCCCTCGATCGGCTTTTACGATCTGGCAGCTGGTACATTCTACGTTTTTTCTTTTCTCCCAGATCTGCATGGAAATCAAATATTATATTTTTATATACTTATACTCTTTTTAGTTATTATCTCAATGGCTTCGCAAAAAAATATCCTGATTTTCGGTATGCACGTATATAGAACACTCATTGGTTGTATATTTTTTGTGCTGCAAAGTTGTATACTTGTTTCGTCTGCGAATTTGGTATCTCACATTTGGATTAACTGCATGAGTGATAGGTCTGTGGAGATGCAAGATACCTATTTATTTTTAGGGAACCTACAGTACCCAAAGGGTATGCCATGACCACGACATTACCATGACCACGATAACCAGGCTTGTTTATTGCCAAATATTTCCCATTTTCCTCTATGCGTCGGTGACTTGGACTCTTCATGAAACCGATAAGAAGAAATTTAACGCATTGTGGAGATGTGGTGCTGGAGATGGATGCTAGGAGTATCGTGGACTGAGTTTCGAAATAATGACTCCATATTCATAAACTCGGCACCAGACAGCGCATATCAACCACAGTGCAGTCACACAATTTGACCTTCTTCGGCAATGTATCTCGTCGTGATAATAACTCTATAGAGCGTCTTGTAGTGCAGTTCTCGTAGTTGAAGGCACCAGGCTGGGTGGTAGATCACCGCTTGGTTTACGAATGTACCCGAAAGCTGCAGCCCGCGACGAATGGCGAAGTATTAATAAGATCATTACTCATCGTTATTCATAATGATGACCACGACCGCTCTGGCAAGAGTGTACCAACTAAGAAGAAGACCCAGAGGGTGTTGAAAAGAACACTATTAATAAGCCTCTGATGTCCGTCCATTCGTCCGTCTGTCACAGGGCTGTATGTATGTAGTATATTAAACGGATTAGATACCTAGTAAGGTATCTGTAACTTAAATATTCAAAGGATGTTTACCTATATCTTTTACCACTATAACAACAAATAAGGACAACAATGTTCGTGATAATCTTATTAACATCGTAGGAGAGGTCACTTGGAAGAGGTTTTAACCAAACTTTTACATCAGTCTTCATACAAGAAACGTGGTTTTTGGAGTTAAATATTGTACGGTGGTGCGGAACCCTTGCAGTGTATGTTCTAATTGGTCAGATTTGATTATTTTTAAGTTTTGATTGCCTATTAAGTCTTCTACAGTTAACTATTTATGTTCGTTTTATTGATCGAAGATTCGATGGAATCAAAAAATAGATTATATGTCAACTGACTAATGCCCCGGCTCCGCCCACGCTAGTGTCGTTCCCACAGGAACAGTAGAATTTCCCGGAATGAAAAGTACCCTATATCCTTCCTCGTACTTCAAACTACCTCCATACCAAATTGTTTCAATGCTTGAAGCATGAAAAGAAGACAGACAGAGTTACCTCCGCATTTATAATATTAGTATGGATATCGATAGTATGTATTTTTATTTCATCAACGTATGTGCCCATTTTTTACATTCTTATGTACCTATATGGAATAAAATTGTATAAAACGGATTTTTATAAAGTGTGATCGAACAAAAATAAAAAGTATAGGAACGTTTCTTTTTCGTATTTATTTTAACATTCTATCATTCAGTCCACTGCTTGATAAAGGCATATGTTCCATTGGAGTATATTGCTATACTAGCAAGATAAAGCAAGAGAATTGCTAGCAATCCAATCCAATGAAACAAAGAATCCTTAGGATAAGCCTTTGTCTAGCAGTGGACTGAATAAAAGAATGAAAAAAAAATTATAGAATGTTAAACAAAAACACTGCGCTTGGCAGGCGGGTAGGCGAGCGCAATTTTTTGGCTTGTAGTGGGAACGATAGGAATTTTTGGATCTCCTAAGGGAATAAAGGTATTGGAATACTGCTCGCTCGGACGAATGGGGAAAAAACAAGAAGCAGCTCGGGAGGCCGGGAACGCGTACCAGATGCCATACATGCAACCACCGGACAGGTAGTTGAGGATGACATCCTTGAACGTTTTATTCTATCCCCCTTTTTATATCTACCTGGTTGATTTTGCTACTGAATCTATAGTCAATTCAATATATGGCCTAGCTTTAGCTTTCAGCCAAACTAGAAAAAAACAACATTCTATCCGTGCATGGTAGTAGTAACCATGCCTTTTGCAATTGTCAACTCATTTCAATATTATTTGAAAGGCCAGAACTACACCTTTTTGAGGAAATAACAGCACTTAAATAAATTAAAGGCAATTTTATGTTTTAAACATTACGCCACGATTTAATAATGTACTTCAATTCACGCATTCTCAGTTTAGTAAAAGTGAGTAATCTCACGTAATTTTGACAAAACGATTTTATCGATACTTACCGCAATATTTCGTTTAAACTATTTAAAGGTACGCAGTGACTAAGTGCACAATCTACAAATAATTTTGAAATAGAAAGGCGGTAGCTTTCTTTCTCTCGAGCTGCTATTTATCATTTTGAGAGTCCGAATGCGCGTACCGGCGCGAACGCATTTATAATATTAGTATGGATAGTATGTATTTTTATTTCATCAACGTATGTGCCCATTTTTTACATTTTTATGTATATGGAATAAAAATGTAAAAAACGGATTTTTATAAAGTGTGATCGAACAAAAATTAGAAGTATAGGAACGTTTCCTTTTTCGTATTTTTTTTTAACATTCTGTCATTTAGTCCACTGCTTGATAAAGGCATATCCTAAGAATTCTTTGTTCCATTGGAGTTTATGGCTATACTAGCAAGACAAAGCAAGAAAATTTCTAGCAATCCAATCCAATGAAACAAAGAATCCTAAGAACAGAATAAAATAAAAAGAACCCAAAGAAACAAAGGACAAGCCTTTGTCTAGCAGTGAACTGAGTAACAGAATTAAAAATAAATGATAGAATGTTAAACAAAAACACTACGCTTGGCAGGTGGGTAGGCGAGCGCAGATTTTTCGGCTTGTAGTGGGAACGATTGGAATTTTTGGATCTCCTAAGGGAATAAAGGTATTGGAATACTGCTCGCTCGGACGAATGGGGAAAAAACAAGAAGCAGCTCGGGAGGCCGGGAACGCGTACCAGATGCGATACATGCAACCACCGGACAGGTAGTTGAGGATGACATCCTTGAACGTTTTATTCTATCCCCCTTTTTATATCTACTTGGTTGATTTTGCTACTGAATCTATAGTCAATTTAATATATGGCCTAGCTTTAGCTTTCAGCCAAACTAGTAAAAACAACATACTATCCGTGCATGGTAGTAGTAACCATGCCTTTTGCAATTGTCAACTCATTTCAATATTATTTGAAAGGCCAGAACTACACCTTTTTGAGGAAATAACAGCACTTAAATAAATTAAAGGCAATTTTATGTTTTAAACATTACGCCACGATTTAATAATCTACTTCAATTCACGCATTCTCAGTTTAGTAAAAGTGAGTAATCTCACGTTATTTTGACAAAACGATTTTATCGATACTTACCGCAATATTTCGTTTAAACTATTTAAAGGTACGCAGTGACTAAGTGCACAATCTACAAATAATTTTGAAATAGAAAGGCGGTAGCTTTCTTTCTCTCGAGCTGCTATTTATCATTTTGAGAGTCCGAATGCGCGTACCGGCGCGAACGCATTTATAATATTAGTATGGATAGTATGTATTTTTATTTCATCAACGTATGTGCCCATTTTTTACATTTTTATGTATATGGAATAAAAATGTAAAAAACGGATTTTTATAAAGTGTGATCGAACAAAAATTAGAAGTATAGGAACGTTTCCTTTTTCGTATTTTTTTTAACATTCTATCATTCAGTCCACTGCTTGATAAAGGCATATCCTAAGAATTCTTTGTTCCATTGGAGTTTATGGCTATACTAGCAAGACAAAGCAAGAAAATTTCTAGCAATCCAATCCAATGAAACAAAGAATCCTAAGAACAGAATAAAATAAAAAGAACCCAAAGAAACAAAGGACAAGCCTTTGTCTAGCAGTGAACTGAGTAACAGAATTAAAAAAAAAAATGATAGAATGTTAAACAAAAACACTACGCTTGGCAGGTGGGTAGGCGAGCGCAGATTTTTCGGCTTGTTGTGGGAACGATTGGAATTTTTGGATCTCCTAAGGGAATAAAAGTATTGGAATACAGCTGCTCGCTCGGACGAATGGGAGAAAAACAAGAAGCAGCTCGGGAGGCCGGGAACGCGTACCAGATGCCATACCTGCAACCACCGGACAGGTAGTTGAGGATGACATCCTTGAACTTTTCATTCTATCCCCCTTTTTATATCTACCTGGTTGATTTTGCTACTGAATCTATAGTCAATTTAATATATGGCCTAGCTTTAGCTTTCAGCCAAACTAGAAAAAAACAACATTCTATCCGTGCATGGTAGTAGTAACCATGCCTTTTGCAATTGTCAACTCATTTCAATATTATTTGAAAGGCCAGAACTACACCTTTTTGAGGAAATAACAGCACTTAAATACATTAAAGGCAATTTTATGTAATAAAAACATTACGCCACGATTTAATAATCTAGTTCAATTCACACATTCTCAGTTTAGTAAAAGTGAGTAATCTCACGTAATTTCGACAAAACGATTTTATCGATTCTTACCGCAATATTTCGTTTAAACTATTTAAAGGTACGCAGTGACTAAGTGCACAATGTACAAATAATTTTGAAATAGAAAGTCGGTAGCCTTTCTTTCTCTCGAGCTGATACTTAGCATTTTGAGAGTCCGAACGCGCGTACCGGCGCGAACGCACAGGTAGTTGAGGATGACACCCCTAACTGTATTTTCAAAACCTTAACAATACTATGCAAAAGTTTTTATGAATGTACAGATATTTCTTACGCAAAAAATAACAGCCTCCGTGGTCCAGTGGATAAGGCGCTTGCCTGTTGACCCGGGGGTCGTGGGTTCGATTCCCACCGGAAGCATACTTTGTTTAGTTGTTTCCAGTTTGGTTAGGACAATGCAGGCGTGAATCACGTGATTGTCTGATAATAAAGATGATTCCGTGCTTCGGAAGGCACGTTAAGCCGGTGGTCCCGGCTACCATCTGGCAGTTGTTAAAGGAACCACGTCAGAGGCCGAGAGGCGGTTCCGAAGAATTCTGACATCAGGGTGTGCATGATCGATTGACCGTGACACCTACTCGAAATGATGAAGACGCAAAACTACTCGATAGATATTAATGAATTTTTTTACGGTGATGCAGCGTATAACATAACCAACGACGTTCCCGTAAAGAGGTGACTCCGCCCATCAAAATGAACAACTTTTCCTATGGGATCAATGCTGGGAACTCAATTTTTTTTTTAAATTTTCATACTAATTGCCGGGCCGAAAATGTAAAAAGTTTTTTGGTCCCATGGGATAAGTTGTTCATTCTGTCGGGCTGAGTCACCCCTTCACGGGAACGTCGGAGGTTATTTACACGCTGTATAGCTTTAAATAGCATTAGACTACAAATTACGGCGACAAAATCACGATAGGTAGCTGGTAAATGTGCTAGCATCTACTCGTAAACTGTATATGGAAGCAAGAAAATCAATAACGCTCCCGTTAAGTACAAACCTTTAGCGCTCATAGACCTGTACCAATAATTATGTGGATGGTATTAGTCGTGATCCGATTGCTTTCACTATCGTTACGAGCACGCATTGGCCACACCTCCCGCGGGTCTTACACGAAACTGAGTTTCTCAAACTATTCTGTGGTTGCTATGAAATAATTACTTCGCACAAGATCTTTTTAGGGTTCCGTTCCTGTTCCGACTAACATGAAAAAGAATCCATATAGGATCACTTGGTTGTCTGTCTGTCTGTCAAGACCCTTTTTCTTAGGAACTAGTAAAGGTATCAAGCTTGAAATTCCTATCAAATACTCAAATCTACTGTCCCTTGGAGCTGTGAAAAAATCAAACTTCTAAGCCAACGCAATCTAAAGGTACAGCTGGTTATGCCACAAATTAACGTGCTTTTTTGACATTCACAAGAGAATCAAAACCTACAGGGTATATTCTGTGAACTAAAAATCTTGAAATTTGGTCTGAAGTAACGTCATAAAGCACAGATAAAGGAAAAATTGCGAATAGTATACATTTTTAGTTACATCATATTATAAATATATTTTTAACTAGCTTTCGCCTGCGGCTCCGCCCGCGTCTATATCGTACCCTCGGGAATATTACTTTTACCCGGGATAAATGGTAGCCTATGTCCTTCTCCGTACTCCAGAAAACATGTATGCAAAATTTCATGATGATTGGGTCTGTAGTTACGATACGACGTAAAAGCGCAACATACAAACAAACTCACTTTCGCATTTATAATATTACTAAGGGTAATTTTTGACATTCGCAAGGGAATCAAAACCTACAGGGTACTTCCCGTGTACTCAGAATCTTGAAATTTGGTATGAAACAACGTCTTATAGCACAGATAAAGAAAAATTGCTTAAAGTATAATTTTTTTTATTACATCATAAATTAAAATATTTTTAATAATTTTTAACTTTTTATAGATAACCGTACGGAACCCTTCGTGCGCGAGTCTGACTCGCACTTGACCGTTTTTTTTTTTACTTACATCATTTTTCACAGACACCTAAACACTGTCATAATTTGCTCTTTTTAAATTTACAATAGTTTTAGATATACCAGTTGTTAATTTCAACAATAAAAAATTTAAACAATGTTGCCACAAATTAAACAAAATTGCCCATGAGTTGCCACAAATTATAAAAAAATATTGAAAGCTAGCTAGTTCATCCTAGGTCATTATCCTCAAACATAAAGGCCATAAAATGTGAACATATATAAATAAAAACGATCACTGACCTCTGCAGTCCCAAAACTGAGGATGCAAGAAACTGTTTTCTTTTTTTATTTTCATTTTCCAAAAAAATATATAGGCATGTTTGAGAATCATTGTGTAAAATGTTACATAAGGTTTTGACATATTGGAGAGCAATCGAAAGCTGTTGTCGTGACACTTGTTAACCCTGCGATGGCTGTTTGTTTAACCCCGACGAAAAAGCTCCTATTTTTTGTTAAAAGTTGGAATATTCTTGTATCATTGAAACTAACATGAAATTAAGATATTATATACTAAAAACGGGTCACTCACGTGCTATTTCGTCGGCATTTAATAAGGTTAAGCAAACCTAGGCGCATTCGCCACTGGGATGGGTGACCGCAAGTGACAACTTCTCGAGCTCCTCCTTACTTCGTAAGGCATTTTAAGCCATTGGTCCCGGCTGTCATCATTAATAGCAGTCGTTAAGCTATATCAGATGCCTCTAAGCAGCTTGAAAATCTGAGACCAGTGTTGGCCACTTACACACACGAATAACAAACAAACTGTGAAGTCTTCGACATGTGGTCACGTTTGATATTATCAGTAGACAGTATTGGATTGTATGACAACTGTTACGTAAGTACCACAAATATAGGTCAGCTAAGTACAGGTTGTAACAGGTATTCACTGCTGATAAAACTCGTTCATTGTTTGTCGAAAGAGATTGCTTTTAAGATAAGAAGGATTTGTTTTCAATCTATGATTTGCCTTGCGGTATGCTGTGTCCTGTGAATTTCGTCGCGGCAGAAAAAAATAGGGACAAATATAAATATAGGGACGAATCTGATAAATTGAGCTACTCCTCTGTAAGTTGTAAATTTGTGTCGTGGGATACGAACTCAAAGATACTAAAATTTGAAATGAAATGAAATAGAATTTTATTCAAATTTGGATATCATGTATCTCTTTCTGAACGTCATATTATTATTTTTAATATTTGCAAAATCGATAAGCTACTAGCGTTTCGAAACGACCACTGCTGAGAAGAATACGCCGAAAGAAACTCAGTCCAGTATTGGTCCCTACGTGCCTGAAGGGCTACACTTTCACATATTTATAACAAATTGAATTTTATTATAGATACTTCTTCAAATAAACATTCAATACCCAGACCAATCTGAAAATGATCGTTTTTCCATCTTGACCGACTTTCATCTAACCCGGGGCCCTGCGATTTACAGACACTTGCGTACCACTGAGCCATAGAGTTCATCTGAAAAGGAATTTTGTTAAAATATTTGCCTAACCTGACGTTTTAAACATATTTTATGGTTAGATTCCGTTGAAAATAAAATACTATTAACGTTCAACTTTATAATTTTCGCTCATATCTCTGTCTATGGACTGATTCTGGATGTTGAAAAATATGAGTCTTAAATATCTTGTTGTAAGTCAATTACTAACGTATTATTTCCTTAGTTTTAAATAAGCTTCCTAAACAAAGTTGAGTTGATCTAAGTTTACTTTTTTATTTGGATAATTCTATCATATTTTTAGTCCGTCAGTCACAGCTCCAAATCTCCTCATCTGACTGCTGACTTAATTGAAATTTAGTAATAATTCAAAAATATTAGAAACAATTTTGGTAACTGTACCATGTGATATGTAAATATCGAATGAAAGAGCTTCATTAAAATCGCAAAGTTATTTTTTTTATAGTTTTATAATTCTTACATTAACTTTATTCACAACTAGCTTTTGTCCGCGGCTTCGCCTGCATTAGTGTCGATCCCTTGGGAACAGTAGAATTTCCCGGAATGGAAGGTAGGCTATGTCCTTTCCCGGGCCTCAAACTACCTCCATAACAAATTTCATCTAAACGGGTTCAATGGTTAAAGCGTGAAAAAAAAAGACGACAGACAGACAGAGAATACAGAGTTACTATCGCATTTATAATATTAAGTATATATATGGACATAACAACAAAATTGACCATACCCTACTTATCTCCGAAATTACTATTCCCAAAATAAAAAAGAAGAAATACCTATTATAAGTTTTTGATTTAGATTACAGATTGTTATTATTATAATATGATTTGATTGTTCACGGAAGTACGAAATATTTTGAGCCAGAAAACTAATTAAGATACTTTTGCTATATAGGTTTTAAATAATTTAAAAACCCAAAAGTAAAAATCATCATCACACCAAGAAGGTACATAAATTTAGCTGTAAATAATCTCAGATTCTCAGGATAGATAACCAACTAACAAATAACAGGAGCAGACCCGTTAATCTTGAACCTGCATGGCGTTTATTAGTCATTGTATGTTTACTTAAGTGGTCCTGTCCAGAATACTCCGAAATATTAAAATGATATATTTAAGAGCTCCGTAAAGGCACATTTTCAACTGACTTAAAAAAGGTATAAATTTGACTGTACATATTTTAGGGTTCAGTACGACCGAGTGACAAAATTATATTATGTGATCCAAAAACGTACCTACATATTATGTTAATAAATATATCTTGAGTTTAAGTGGCTCATACTAATCACTAGTGGTTCTGCGAGAACAGTAGACCTCGCGAGCCTTTACAACCAACATCCACATTTGCCCTCCAGTGCTCTAAAATATATCTGTTACTGATATGCTAATTGACTAAAGGATGATTTCCTTCAGTTACTATTTCCCAATCCCCGCTGCTCTTAATTAGGTACCAGAGGAAACGGAAATTTAAACCTACATTCCCCTTACCATAAGACCCGACCAGACCCTTTTTTTAAGAGGAAACACTAAGCTCGAGAGAATTGAAAAATAGATATTTATAATATAACAAAATTAACGCTTCGTAGTCCTCTGATTTCTTCTCCAAAACTTAACCGATTTAATTTCTTTTTACATTAAAAATTAAAATAAGCTATGGCTGTGTTTCTGCGTTTCTTTTTCTTATATAATTGCCCAAATTTGTTTTCTTGATGTTTGAACACAACGGAAATTCGTACCAATTTTTCATGTTTTTGAAGGTTCATATCTCTTTAAATAATTCAATCATGAAAAAAATTTAACATACGGTTTTTTTTAGTAAAAAATCATTACTCTATTGGTACTATCCGGCGAGGAATCAGGGGACTACTTTTGTATGGAAACACGGCCCTTGAGCACCATGTTTAGTATGCTTTTGTACCCATTATTTAAGTTGGAGTGATCCTCTTCAAGATCGGAAATATCGGAATAGCGAACTTGGCATGGGTGAATGGGAGGCAAAGTTTAAGTACCCGGTTTCATAGTTGTTATGTTACCAATTAGTCAAAATTTTAATAGGACGCTAATTTTCAACTATTATTGCAGACAAACATGTGAACTTTACGTTATGAAGTGGCCGACATCTATAAGCCCCGGGTTCAAGTCACAGGATAGCATGTGAATCTAGTTTATTTATTTTTTATTTTTATTTCAGGATTCTAAGTTTATTCAGTGTTTTCAATCATAAAAGTAATACGCAGTATCATGCTTTATGCCAAAAAATATTTTTCATATTTTGATTTTTTTTCCTTAGGGAAAGTTGTTCAATTTCACTCCCTCTCCCACTTCACGTACTTCAACTTCTTTCATAAATATACAGAAAATCGATTTCAGACAACTTTTGGGCAAATTGCCGACTATACACATTCAAGTTTATCGTATAAAAAGTTGTTCAGACAAAAAAGTTGCGTCTTAATGAGAATAACAAAAAAGTCTAATGACATTTTTGTTTTTTTGCCAAATAGCTGTGCTATGAGTTTTTTTAAGTTTCGGAACCCCATATATCCGCCATTTTATAAAATTTCGAAAAACTGGCACGACAAAAAAATTCTGTATAATTACCGAACCTGCTCACAAAATTTCATGAGAATCGGTTGAGAAATGCGACCTGTAGGCGAGAACAGACAAACAGACAGACAGACAGACGGACAAAAGAATTTTGGGCCAGTGGAAACTGAGACGCTTCGCTCGCTTCGCTCGCTCGGTCAATTAAAAAATCTGTCATCATCATCTTATCAGCCGCAAGAAGTCCACTGTTTACTATAATTTTTTTTTTCGACATTTTTTTTAAATAAGTTTGACTTATTTTATAAATAGGTACATAATATATATTCTAAAAGTGTGATGACGTGTAATATTATTATGAATAAATGAGTATTGAGTACTGCTGGACATAGGCCTGCCCCAAGGATTTCTAATACGACCGATTGGAAGCGGCCTACATACAGCGTCTTCCTGCTACCTTAGTTAGGTCATCCGACCACCTGGTCGGTGGACGTCCGATGCTGCGCTTGCCGGTACGTGGTCGCCATTCAAGATCCCTTCTGCCCCATCGGCCATCGGTTGTACGCGCTATGGCTCAAAAAATCTGTGGTTTAATATAATTGAGGGTCAAATTTTAGAAAATAGTAAAAAGATTTGCATTCTGTATTATGTAACATATTGTAAAAGGGCTTATTGTAGGATCTTATATTTATTTATTACTAGCTTTCGCCCGCGGCTCCGCCCGCGTTAATGTCGATCCCTCGGGAATAGTCCTTTTTCCCGGGATAAAAGGTAGCCTATGTCCTTCTCCGTACTCCAGAGAACTTGTATGCAAAATTTCATGATGATCGGTTCAGTAGTTACGGCGTGAAAGCGTAACAAACAAACAAACAAACTCACTTTCGCATTTATAATATTAGTTAGGATAGGATTAGGATTTTAGAATATGAGATAGTTTTATTAAAATAATTTACAATAACACTATTTGTCTTTTTTACTTATAGACGATAAAAGATTCAGTCTGGCTTTTTGTCTACCATAACTAGTAGTCTTTCGATGTCGCAAACATGATAAAAAAAAATAACAACTAAATATAACAACATTCAAAAAGCGAAACATGTATATTATTTTGAATAAAAATTATTCATTTTCATTTAGCGATGCTGCTATGAGAGTAGAAGTAGACTAAGATTGACGCGCGCCCGGCCTTACCGAGCTGCTACTTGTTTTTCCCCATTCATCCGAATGAGTCCATCCCAATACCTTTATTCCCTTTCTAAATCCAACAAATTCCTACCCTTCCCCAGATTCTATGGGCAGCAGCGTCGGAAGCACAAGAAACCAAAGAAATTGCTCTCGCCAGCAAGCCAAGCGTGATCTGTATGACAATGTCAAAGTTAAAATATTTTATTCATCGTAAGATATTTTAAATATCATTTGGTGAACGTTAAATTACACATTATTATTTACAACATTAATATTGTTGACGTCAATAACTTACTTAAAGCTAAGTTTACGCCGCTTCCAAGGCGGAGTGCAGAAGAAGCGGCAACAAACTGCACAACGCATTTTCTCCAAATCCTCCCATTCCCGTGGAATGAAGAATCCTTAGGAATGGCCTTTATCCAGTAGTGGACTTTTTATGGCTGGTATAATGATGATGACGATGATGATTGGTTTCCAGTCTATTATGAATTAAATTTAGAAATAATACAATATACCTACAAACATATGTAGAATCGGTAAACAGAGCATAAGATGTAAGACTGTAAAGTCAAGTTTAGAGTGTTCGTGAGATAGGTGGAAACGGAAATATCCCCACTATAATGATTATTTATGTTTTAATTTTTATTGTGCTCCTAAGATGATTATATGATTGGCACCTAGTAATCTTCAAGATTAAAATGTTATTGTGCATATTTTTGTTACAACTTAGGCTGCTGGGATGGGGTCGTAATTTCTCATACAATTGGTATGAGAGATTGTGACGTCATTTTTGAGGCGTACCGTACATATAGACATTCCACTTATTCATAGGCAACCAGTATATTTTTTTTTATTAATCTGTGGTATGTATTAGTCATTAAGTTTCTAGATTTTATATATCTAAGTATGTATTGTGTCATTGTTTGATATCCAAATGAATAAAAAAAAAATATAATACTTGATCTTTTGAATCATATAGTGATAACTATTTACTAAATCACTGAACAATAACGTCATCAGTTGGAGCACGGGACCTTACAAGTCCCCGTGCATCACCCAGGTGGAGAACTTAGGTGAAGCACGGGTTCGGACCCTTGATAAGATATCTCTTCTATGCCGTACAGGGTTGCACATCTCCTTGGCCAGCTTCTATGATCTTTTAGAAGGAACAATTTGTACATGTTCAGAATACGTACCTACTGGACTAGATGAAATTGAAATTAAAATCATGTTTATTTTAAAGTTGTTACTGATTAAAAGACCTTAAATCTGTCGAATTTCATAAACATTCAAAACCTTTTATTGCAATTTTATTTAAGAGATCATGCAATATCTACTAGTTTTTTGCAATAAAACTGGTTCGTTTGATTAATTGGAAACACAAATTCTTAATTTATTGGTAATTCGCTCACGATTCGAAAATTCTCAAGTGTACTTATCAAGTTGTAAATTAGGTACCTATTTAAACGTTGTGGAATTTTGTTGTGCTTATTATCTGAATTTAATTAAGCCAAAAATGTTCCTTTTTTCCAATAAATGCAGCAAGCGACTCATCAGTATGTTTATTCTGTATACCAGCCACAGACTTATCTAGCTCCGTGGCGCAGCGGTCAATACGCCAGCCTACGACATGAGAGAGTGGCCAGGTCAAGATGGAAAATGATCTTTTTCAGATTGGCCTGGATCTTGGATGTGTATTTATATATGTATTTGTTATAAAATATTGTATCGTTGAGTTAGTATCCCATAACACAAGTCTCGACCTTACTTTGGGGCTAGCTTAATCTGTGTGATTTGTCTGTATATTTTTTTTTATTATCTATTAAACGTAGCAATTAGGTCTAATCGACTTGGGCTATGTCTACTCCGCGTGATATGTATGTAATATCTTATACCTTTAAACGAGCAACTCTTGTATATTTACTAAAATGTATATAAATTTATTTCTATGATCTCGGAAACGGCTCTAACGATTTCGCTGAAATGTTGGTTTATGGGGGTTTTCGGGGTTGTCGATGTGATCAACTTTTCCTATGAGACCAATACTGTATGAGAACGTTAAAAAAATATTAAGATCCCAGCTTTAATCCCGTAGGAAAAGTTGTTCATATCGATGGGCTGAATCACCCCTTCAATGATCGGACAGGGTTTTCTTTACATATTGTATATTACGACTTTACATGTGGTTTATGTGAAGGTCTAAGCTTAGAACATATTGTAAAATCAGCTTGATCCTTCTTGGGTAACAATTTTGAGATGCTATCACGAATTATTAAGGAGGAAAACTAGCCGTGAAAATGATTATAGAATTGGACGCCAGCCAACATCAGTCACTACTAAAAATGTGTAGACTACTGAAATGCTGATGCTAGTTAACCCACGAATTATTTAGGTGAAGTTTTAACCTCTTTTATGTCGTAACGAATTATTTATGTATACTGAAACGTAGAGAAAAAAATTGGCATCAGTTCGGTTAGTATTCACACCATATTATATCATCATTATTTCGTGTAGGTGACACGGTTAATCGACCATGCACACCCTGGTGTCAGAGTTCTTGGAACCGCCTCTCGGCCTCTGACGTGGTTCCTTTTACGACTAACAGATGGCTTAACGTGCCTTCAGAAGCACGGAAACATCTTTATTATCAGACAATCAGATGATTCAAGTCTGCAATGTCCTAACCAAACTGGAAACAACTGAACAAATTATGCTTTCCGTGGAAATCGAATCCACGACCCTCGGGTCTACAGGCAAACGCCTTAACCACTGGACCACGAAGGCAGTAACGGAAGAAAATCGTAGTTTGAGGAAGTTTTGTTGTCGTTGGATACCTTGGTTGCTCTCCGAAATGGTAAAGAAGCTCGTGGACAATGGTGCCGTATGATGGGTATACGTTTTGGAAATGAATAAAATAAATATATAGGAACATATCACACAAATTGAGCTAGCCCCGCAGTAAGTTGCAAACTTGTGATGAAAAATAAATTAAATAGGAAGTCTAATTGTACTATTATCATTAAATAAAAAAAATACAGAAGTTATTGCTGATGATTAAAATAAGATTAACGTGCACGAACTCACAGACAAACCGACAAACAGACATAAATTCTAATTTATGTAATTACGGACCCCTGATATTAGTTATTCTTATTAATCTCTCATGTACAGACACCACCCACTTACGATTTTGTTATATGGGGATATTAGTTTTTTCATTACAATCACAAAATGGTACAAAACTTACTAAGTTTCATACTTCTTCTTCTTCTTCGTCGGTCCCTCAATACTGAGGATCGCGACCACATGAAATGTATTTCCATACAAGTTTCATACAAGTAAGCGAAAAATTTCGCCCCTCGCCCTCCCACATGCGTCATTATGTACCAATATAGCTACCACCTGTCGGGCGGAATAATCTGGTAAGCAAGAAGTGTTCCTCGATATGGACCTCCGATTACTGGTGACAGTCCGGCGGTCCCGGGTGACCTGCACCCACGATAGGCCCTTCTGGCAATGTAGCTTTCGGCCCATAAGGCAAAAGATGAGAGTTGCTGCTCTCCAAAGGCTTTTGCCATTGATTCTCAGATTGGCCCTTCAGGCTTGCATGCACGCATACGCGGCCTATCAGGCAATATGAGAGTTTGCTGTCTCTCCAAGCCTTGCGCACACAGGCAACGCCCAAAGCCGAGGTCCGTCCCTCCTGGGAGCCCTTTGGTGATGTTGCCATAAAGGCCGAGGGCACTCTGCCCTCGCCTGAAACGCCCGGTGAAGTAGCGAAAGCTCACTTGGAGCTAGATACATAGACCTTTTAAAAAAAAAAACAATATGTATGTTTCCTGATGGCCCGTTTCCACCAAATGCCATGATCTCGGAACATTGGCAAAGAAATGGCTGCTAATCTTTTTTTGCTATGCTAGAGAATTGTAAACCTTAAAATAGTACAGGCGTATAGGCAATATTTTTTAAAGTACAGGAGAGACGATCGAAGGTCACGCTCCGGGGATGCTGATGATGCACCACAACATTGTGTCTTCACACTCTTCCCTTAGAACAAAGGCGTTTAATAATATTTGAACATTTGAAACACTCCGTACAATCTAACTTAGCTCCAAAGATTCAAAGCTTTATTCAGAAAATAAGCCTTTTCAGGCACTTTTTCACATTTTAAGTAATGTTTATTAAATTATAATCAAATTATGACGTATTGTTTAAAAGGTCTGATGATGATGATGATGATGATGATGTTCAAGAAACGCGAAATGCTAGTAGATTGTAGCTTAAACTACTAGCATTTCGCGTTTCTTAGCGTTATCTTTATAATTGTCTCTTAGTACCTATACATAGATCCACGTGCAACAAAATATGGTATCAGAAATAGTAAATCAATCTAATTTGCAATACGTGCAGAAAACAAAGCTACAAGGAATGTTATCTGTGAGATCTTAGGAAACAATGCGTGAATTGGGTTTAAATTAGGACATTAATTCGAAACGAGTTGCAGTATTGTATCGACAAAATTGAGTAGGTACCTACAAAGAAGTAGCAGTGGTCAGCTTGTTGGAGTTTTCAAAAATTAATGCAATGCTAAGGTCCAATGCAAAAACTATTGCAACAATTTAAAAAAATATTTCACCAAATAAAAAGCACGTTATCACCGAGTAACATAGGCTATATTATTTTTTTAAAATAATACGGATCCGTACAAAAATTTCATTAATGTAACCATGGTATCAAAAATTCGTCATAATTGGGCGAGCGCCGCGAAATCTATAGATGTTTCTTACATCTTTGTTCTCGGTTCTATACTCACCCAAGGTGCTTCGGAACCTGAGGTCCGCAAAAGCCAAAAGTCAAGTCAAGTCAAAGATTTTTATTCAAAATTGGATACTATAAATAATAATTATACTAATATCTCTTTTTGAACGTCATATTTTTATTTCATATATATTTATTAACATATGCAAAATTGAAATACTACTAGCGTTTCGGAAATACCACTGGTGCGAAGAATACGCCGAAAGAAACTCAATCCAGACTTGGTCCCTACGTGCCTGAAGGGCTCTGAATACATTGTTAACATTAAACACACTTTTTCATACTATTATACATTAAATTGTTAACATGAAATAAATTTATATAATTTTCCACGAATTTTTATCAGTTATATAATCACTAGCTTTCGCCCGCGGCTCCGCCCGCGTCAATGTCGATCCCACGGGAATAGTACTTTTTCCCGGGATAAAAGGTAGCCTATATCCTTCTTCGCACTCCAGAGAACTTGTATGCAAAATTTCATGATGATCGGTTCAGTAGTTACGGCGTGAAAGCGTAACAAACAAACAAACTAACAAACAAACAAACTCACTTTCGCATTTATAATATTAGTAAGGATCAATGCAGTAATAAGACAGACATTCACTTGGGAGAATGGGTAATTAGGTAACGAACACCTAACAACCCACTCTCCTAACTCTGTTTTACTGCCTTTGCTCGCATTGTAGCGGCCCTCTGTCCAATCCAGGGGACATAGAAAAATAAGTCAAGTAAGTTAAAGCTAATATTTATAATTTCGCGTAAGTTTTAACTGTCACATTTATAATGTTAGTAGGATTATGTGGTAGTAAAGTTTGTGAGTAAGATTAAATGGAACACCTAAAGAAAGGATGAAATATATTCAAAAGTTGGAGCGCAGAATCTTAATGTTTGTTCTTAGCTGTTCAATTGCACTTGGCTGACTTTGCGATCGCTTCGTCATTCACTTTTCTCATGTGATTTTTAGTAGGTATTATTTAAATGAATTTAAAATTATTATTTAAAGTACAGACTACACTCATTTTGAAATGCTAAATGAATATCTAAATATTTTTTGAATGAATTGAAATAAAGTAAAAAAGAATTATAATATTTTTCATACACATTTTCAGCGGTACTTAAAATAAATAAAATATCCAAATCCATCATAACCAAATCACACAGATTGAACTAGACCCACAGTAAGTTGTGCCGTAGGATATTAACTCAACAATGATATTCAGCGTGTACCCTCCGACTTTTTGCGTGAAGGGGCGACTCAGTCCGTGGAAATCAAAAAATATTTATACATATCCATACAAGTGTTCGGCCGGTTAGGCAATTTTTATAGAAAAGTAAAAAAAATTAGTTCTCAGCATTGGTCCCATAGGAAAAGTTTATTTTGACAGGCTGAGTGACTGCTTCATGGGAACGTCAAAGGTTATGTTACACGATATATATTATAATAGACACGAGTACTTATATAGATAAACATCCAAGACCCAGGCTAATCTGAAAAAGATCGTTTTCCATCTTGACCTGACCGGGGATCGTACCCGGTACTCTGCAATTCTAAGGCACTTGTGTTGCACCACTTTTGAGGTCGTCAATGTGTTATTTTAACCCATGCTGCATGCCAATACTTGCTAATCCAACTACAAGCCAACTTGGATGCAAAATGCAAATAGCCCAAGATAGAGACAAGTGGCAGTCTATGGAGGAGGCCTTTACCCAAAAAGGGGTTCTAAGTTAATTGTTTCTTTCTATATATATTTTTTCTTAAATTTTAACTTATTAATAATAAAATGCTTTTTATTTATTTTTATTTAAATACTAGTTAAATATGATTTCTTGATAAACAGTTTCTTTTGCGAAACTAGCGTAGTAAATTTTTATCGGCGACTAGGTATCGTCTGCAGTAGCGCTCGCGTGACTTATTTTTTTGAATAAATTTAAGAGATCAATGTGTGAAATTCTAAACAAACAAACGTAAAACGCTTTCGCATTTTAATTTAATTTGAAATTGAACGACCGGTGACGTTGATTGGGATGGGATACGTTTCGCACGAACGATGCGATACAATCTTGGATACAATGCTCGGTTGATCTTTGAATCAGTTACCGCAAAATTTTAAAGCATATAAATATAATATAAATAAATATATCCGGACAAATCACATACATTAAGCTAGCCCCAAATAATTTCTAGACTTAAACTTACTCTACGATACTATAATTTATATCAAATACAACCATCTAAGACACAGGCAAATTTGAAAAAAAATTGTATTAAATACCAGGTGTTTATTTTATTTTATTTTTTATTTAATGTAATAGTTTAAGAGAAGCGCGACACGTTGTCGTCGAGTTGGCTGACATATCCAGAAGTTTGGAAATTTTACAAGATAACAAGACTTTTTAGTAAAGCGAGGATCAATTTAATGTCTTCGTATACTTAAGTAAAGGTAATTTTAAACCATTTAAAACACATAAAATTAAAAACTATCATACTATCCATAAACTTTCACGTCTTTTTCTCTTGCGGTGAAGACAGAGTCCAGATCTTTAAGACCTAACAGCCAAGCTTGCGTGTTGGTGTGCATAAGGTGGAAAACGGAATCAAAATAGTGATGTGTTGCTAGCCGCGTCGTCTACTAATATGATTCCTCAGATTTTTGCCTATTCCCTTTCTCCCTTGAATGTAAAAGTAAATTCATAGGAAGCGCGCTCAGTCTTGGATTAGAAAATCTCAAGTGTCCTAGATACAAACGCTTTTATCTGACATTTAGCTACCAAACAAAATAATACCATACATAACCAATTGTTGATTATGCCATAACACCGCTGCCGTAAGGGATATGCGGCTAAATAACCTGCAATTTTCCATACCTGCCATTTCACCGTGTAAATTTATGTTAATGTTTCGAGTCCAGCAAATTATAAAGTTATTATTATATTGTCTAATAGGAATGCTAACTCATAATGCGTATTAGCTCAAAATGAGAATCAACGCGCTTTTGCTATTAAATGCATATCAAGTGTCTTGCTGGCCTGGGGACATTTGAAAGGAAAACATAAAATTATGCATGCTGCTACTCTTTTTGCGCAGCTTGTAGAATTAAAGGAATGGACACAAAATAAGGGATAATAATAAGTAGAAACTCTCATCATCATCATTTCGTGTAGGTGTTACGGTCAGTCGGCCATGTACAACCTGGTGTCAGAGTTCTTTGGAACCGCCTCTCGCCCTCTGACGTGGTTCGTTTAACTAGAACCTCTGTGAGGTGTAGACCTCGAAAGAAATTCACAATGATCTTAGGATCATTACTAAAAAGTCTTGTTATCTTGTAAAATTTCCAAACTTCTGGATATGTCAGCCAACTCGACGACAACGTGTCGCGCTTCTCTTAAACTATTACATTAAATAAAAAAATAAATAAAATAAACACCTGGTATTTAATACAATTTTTTTTCAAATTTGCCTGTGTCTTAGATGGTTGTATTTGATATAAATTATAGTATCGTAGAGTAAGTTTAAGTCTAGAAATTATTTGGGGCTAGCTTAATGTATGTGATTTGTCCGGATATATTTATTTATATTATATTTATATGCTAAGCAACATAACGGCGCTTAGATCCTTTGTGCCAATACCGCCATTATAAAAAAAAAACTAAATTCGCAAATCTATGTAATTAAAATGCGATGGGTTGGACATATTTCTTGAGACTTTTGCTTTTTGAGTTATTTTTGAGACGTGGTCCTGTGACTAAATACCACGTCTCAAAAATAAAGCCGTAATGTCATATTATACTATGCTATATGTCATATAATACTTGTTAAAAGTAAAACTGCTGCAATATTTTTACGGGTTTCTGCTCATTTTTTGCATCTGATTATTGATTGCTACTATGACTAAATTTTTTCAAGGAAAAGCATGACTGACACTTACAAATATTTTAACGGAACCACACACATCGAAATATGTTTAGGCATCATCGGAGCCCCGGGTCCGTTATTAAGACAGCATTCATGCTGTGATCTTTATTGCCGAAAGTTTTTACAGCCTGTTTTTGCCGGTTTTTACATAGTGATGGCGTCAGGCTGGCAGCTGCCAGCCTGACGCCATCACTGACAAAATACCTGTGAAAATGAAGTATTTGCCCGCGCCGGGAATCGATCCGTGTCGTAAGCTATCGTGTCAACTACTTCGTCACGGAGGCCGTGCAAATCCATTTAGAAGTTATGGTGTGATAAAAATATATACAATATGTAAAGAAAACCCTGGCAGTCCCGTCGATATGAACAACTTTTCCTATGGGACCAAAACTGGGAACTCAAATAATGGCCATTTCGAAACAAATTGTAGGCCGGTCAATTTGTATGGAAACGTCAAAACATTTTTTTATTTTATATAACATAGATACATTCTTTTCATTTTGTTAAGGTTTAGATACCTTCTTTATCTTTAGTGTGTTTTGAAATGGTCTGATTTGTTTTGTCATTAATAAAAATAAATATTTTATTATATTTTTTTATTATTATTTATTATTCTTACATAGGTACATACATGCACTCTTAATAACTTAACACGTGAGTTCTTGGCGGGAATTTCGGCGGACTGCACGGCTTGTGTTTTGCAAATTGTTTCTAGTGGACTTTATAATGTGAAATCGGTGTAATTTGGTGTTATAAATGCCCATGTTTATGAACAATGTGTGGAATAACTGAAATAAACTGTCACAGTGGGGATGTAGTGAGATTTACTTAGCGGGCTGGTGGTTATCCGTTGTTATCGTTGCGTCGTCTGTGATCAAGCTAGTGGATTCGTGGTATTTGTCACTAAGGGCTTCGTAGAATTAATGAAATTAACTACACAATCGTTTCATTGATAACAAGACAAAAAAAAGGGCGGGAAAACTCATTTATATTTCATACTGGCCAAATACGTAACGCATGGAAGCCATAAATAAAAGAAAAAAAATCTCAACACCTTTCTTGAGGAGCCTGATGGCAAGCCCACTGCTTGAGCAGTACTAGCATTTACGCGTGTAAGACAACCTCGGGCCCAGTGACCGCAAGTGGCATAAAAGTATCTCGAGCTCCTTCGTGCATTGAAGAGATCCTAAGCAGTTAGGCCCGGCTGTCAGTATCAGATACCTATAGGCCGCTTAAAAAATCTGACACCTGCCCAGAAATATATCAAGATAGAACGGCGATGCCAGGATTTTGATAAGGAAACGTGCGTGTCAGTTTTTGCATAAGCCGTGGCCTCAATTCGACGTCATTACTAGCGAAATAGTAATGTGGCCCAGAAATAAATAGCATCCAAACGATAAACATTTTTTACAGTTTAAAAGCACAGAATGACCCATGTGTTCAAAGCGAGACATGTACGCTGACTGAATGAACGCTTAAAAATCTTGCACGATCGTGCAAGATTGAAGCACGCATCACCACCCACTTGTCCGTTCTATCTTGATATTATTTCTGTGCCTGCCCGCGCCTTTCGCCATCTTGCTTTTCATACTGTGAAAGAAAGAGATGGAAATAGTTTATCGCGCGATATAAACGGCGTCACTTACACACACAAAAAACAAAACATAACACTTTTCGTGGGTAGTAGGGCGATAAAAAAACTGCAAGTAGATAGTTACAAAATTTTTTCTTTTAATATTTTCTCAAAAGAATAAGAAAGCCGGTTTGGGCCTTAAAAGGAAGCTGTCCTGTTATCTACAGATGGTATCATGTACAACATTTGCCGAATATGCAACTCAATTCAGAACCGCTTTTAGTAAATACGCCGCCTTTTTTGCAACTATGTTGTTATTACTATTGAAAAAAACTGCATCGTCTCTTTAAGATTTCCGGGAAGACATAGTAAGTTAAAATTCAAATAATATTTGAATATAGATGACGTGCCCCCAGACATCATAGTAATAAAATTACAATTAAATTATTTAACTGATTTTGACATCTATTAAGTTATTATTTGTAAAATTACTTGAAATATAATCATTCATATTTCAAAGTAGATAAAACTATAATAAATCTAAAATATTATATGTTGTATGTATAATTAATAAAAATATAGAAAACACATGACATTGAATACATCCGTAGTGACATTATTTTTTACATTACAACAATCGAAATATATATAACTCAAAGGTGACTCACTGACTGACATAGTCATCTATCAACGCACAGCCCAAACCACTGGACAGCAGACTTGACTTGAGGATTTTAATCAATTCTACCCCTAAGGGGATAAAATAGGGGATGAAAGTTTATATGAAACTACTTCTTAACGCGAGCGAAGCCGCGGACAAAAGCTAGTATTTAATACTTTCGATGACTAACATTATAACTTAATACAGAAACACGAACATGGCGAAAACAAATTAATTAGAAAATACAGGGTGATTCTGAATTCATTAGCAAACGTTTATGGAGTGACTGAGACCACGACTTTTATGTTGGGACCAACTGCGAAATTACAAAAAAAAAACAGCTGTTCCATAGATTTTAGCCAAGTAGATATTCCACATTTGTATGAAAGAGCAGATATTTTTTTCATGATGTCGAAGTTGGTCCCATAATGAAAGTTGTTCAGATTCCTGGTCTGAGTCACTCCTTAATCGTTTGCTTCATTAGCTAGCTAACTTAATAGGTACTTATAAGCAATGGCGTTATTTTTAATCACGGGAAGGAGGATATAGAAGGCATAGAATCCCGAGCATAGTGAGGGATTCTAAAGTAGACTGCTGAGTGAAGCGAGGGATTCAAAGTAGGTTGACCGAAGTAAAAGTATTATGTTAGTCGCGAGAGATGCTTGCCGTCTCCCACTACCTACGTGAAAAATATATTAAACCTTATAACTAACTTATCTCTAACAATGAAGTATTTTGACATGAAAAACATTTACAAAAATAATGTAAATTAATTGGTAAAATAAACAAAATCATAATAGTTACAGGTATATCATTATCTTTTCTTTTGCGTATATCGTATATATGTATAATCAGAGCATATAATTAAAGCAGTATAATTAAAGCATTTTGTAGGTTGGTAAATTAGAATGTAATAAAAACACGATGACATTCTTCATAAAAAATATGCCAGATATAGCACTTTCAGCGCGCAAATTAAACAAGCACGCATCATAAAATACACCCACCCAGATATTATTATTTTTAATAAATTTAACTGGCCAGTAAGACAGTTTCAAAATAGGATTCGACTTTTTTGGTCAAGGAGTATTTTCGCAACAATATTTGTGTTCCCCTGGGAATAAAAAACGTATTTTAGATCCTGTTTTCGGGCAACTCAACAGTATTGCGTCGAAGCCCGAGGTTTTTTAGTACGACAGCCTTCATGTTGTAATAGGATTTGGTACTGGTTACTACCTGACTCAAACTATTCCAGGGTTAAAACGTTTTAGATTCTGAACTGAATTTTAGCCAGTTTCTTTTGCCTCAATCTGTACATATGGCTAGTTAGGATAAACATAGCCGGCCCAACTAGATAAACTATGAGTATTTTCATTAACATAAAAAAATTGAATTGCATGTTCCATGAATTAGGTAACGTAATAGAATATTTCATAGTATCCTTGAAGTGCGGTAAGTTGTAGACCATCACACTGGCTTCTCCGAAAATGCCCATGGGATATAGCAGAATCCACGCTGAGTAGCGTAACCAAGTCAATATAGGATATTCCCTGTTTAGCAATTGTACTATGTAGTATAGATGCCTAAAAAAAACATTAAGAAGATTATGGACGAAATATGATATTGTACTGATTCCCAGATTATACAAAACATATTCCAATGTTACTAATATCTATAATAACTAAAATGCTGTTGAGAACACTTTTAATTAGATTTTACTGAGCAAACTTTAAAATAACGGTTTACTCATACCGACTGATAATAAGTAAATAAATATATAAAAATATACGGACAAATCACACAGATTGAGCTAGCCCCAAGGTAAGTTCGAGACTTGTGTTATGGGATACTAACTCAACGATACTAAATTTCATAACATATACATATATAGATAAACATCCAAGACAAAGGCCTATCTGAAAAAGATCATTTTCCATCTTGACCTGGCCGGGGATCGAACTCGGGCACTCCATGTCGCAGGCTGGCGTGTTAACCACTGCGCCACGGAGCTGTTAATACGTGAGTAAACCGTTATTTCAGAGTTTAATTATGCCTCGCGTAAGTTTTACCCTAATGATCCTTTAAAGCTAGGAGGCAAGACCATTTTCAAAAGTGTAAAAATCTTGAAATTCAATATTATCATAAAACATATTTTTTATGGCAAAGTGCCGACAGTTTCAGCCTTGTTTAGCAAGCTCTTTTTCACTCACTGACTGTTTCACTCTTGGATAAGACAAGATTTTACCTAAATTTGTTGATTTTAGTTACTTTTTATAACAAAAAGCTTTGGAAAAGTACACCTTATGTTATAAGAAATATTCTTACCTGATGATTTCAATGGTGCTCCAAACCGTGAACAAGTATAGAACAATAGGATTTGTTTGCATTCCCGTCTCAGGCTCAACCATCACGAATAAAATGAACAGTCTGCCTGACAACTGAAATAAAGGTATCGCTGGCCCGCCCTGCAACAGAACATGATTATGATTTACCTATATTGTCCCACTGCTGGCTGGGCAAAGGTCTCCCCCATTTCCTTCCAGTAATTCCTATCCTGAGCCATTTCTAACTATTCTTTATGTACAGAATCCGTACTACACTTCGCTCAAAGACATGTATAGTCGATGTGGGGCGCAAAGCCGCAAGGTTAAAATGGGATTGGGCGGGCCATGTTTGTCGTATGCACCCGGATCGCTGGGCCAGGATACCACTGTCGGAGCCACTTATGTTACCCGTAGCGACATCTACCGGAGAATAGAGCAAGAGAGCGATCCCCCCACCCGTCGAAGGAAGACTTCTTATTCGATTATCACTCGTCATCGTAACACACGTACCTATATTGTTTCAATATTTTTTTTGTAACGATTTAGAATAAACGTTTATATTTGAATATCAATAAACAAATTATTGAAGAAGACCCCCGAATACTGCACAACCACTTCGTTGCAACATGGCATATGTTGCAACGAAGTGGTATCCAGAAGGAGGGAGAAGGAATAGAGGTAGACCGCGAACGCGATGGAGAGATGATATGCGCAAGTTTAATCTTATAAAATTAAGAAATAAAATATGGTTAAAAAAAATACATACATGCGAGGCTTGAACCAGCGACCTAAGGGCTATGTACGACCTACGCTCTGCCTACTGAGCTATACTGCATGTTCTAACTCTGGCGCCGAAATTTTCCACCATATCCCATTCCCTTTATACGTATTAAGGCTTACGTCACCTAACACATCTACCCGACTTTTACAAGTGAGGTATTTCATTCAATTCATTTTACAATGAATTTCAAAATCAACTAAGTAAGAAGCCATGCAATATCTTTGTATTTTATTTTGCATTTGCAATGCTATTTTGATACACTCTTATTATTCCTTGCGGGGTAGACAGGGCTCAGAATTTTAAAACCTTAGAGTCACTTATGTTGCTGGTGGGCAGCATGTTGGTGAGAGAGCAGATATAAAACGGAATCGAAATAGTGATAGCTAATCATTTACTAACATGATTACTGATTTTCGCCTATTCCCGTAATCGGCTGAAATCGATCGAAGAAATTTAGATATAACTCTTATTTTTGGGGCGGAGCTTTTTTCGTGTAGGTGTCACGGTCAATCGACCATGCACACCCTGGTGTCAGAGTTCTTCGATACCGCCTCTCGGCCTCTGACGTGATTCCTTTAACGACTACCAGATGGTAGCCGGGACCAACGGCTTAACGTGCCTAAGCTTAAGCTTAAGCACGGAATCATCTATATTATCAGACGATCAGGTGATTCAAACCTGCAATGTCATAACCAAACTGGAAACAACTAAAAAAATAGACTTTCCGTGGGAATCGAACCCACAACCCTTTATTGTAAATAAATTAGCTACTTTTATCTAACGAAATAGAATTTTTAGTTCCCTAATGTTATTTTCATATTTTTACTACAAGAAATACCTACGTCTTTTATTAAAGTTAAAATAACAGGCAATTCTTATTAGTGACGTTAGAGAAGCACAATAACAACTTGATTTTTAGGGTTCAGTACATCAAAAGGAAAAAACGGAACCCTTAAAGCATTGGTTGTCCGGTTGTCCGTCTGTCTGTCTGTCAAGACCTATTTCTCAGGAACGCGTAGAAGTATCAAACTGAAATTCATATCAAATACTCAAGTCTACTGTTCCTTGGAGCTATGAAAAAATCAAACTTTTAAACCAACATAATCAACAGATACCGCTGGTTATGTTGAAAATTTTCATATTTTTTTGGCATTCGCAAGGGAATCAACACCTACAGGGTACTTCCCATGAATTCAGATTCTTGAAATTTGGTAAGAAGCAACGACTTATACCACAGGTAAAGGAAAAAAATGCGAAAAGCATAAATTTTTTGTTACATCATATAATAAAAATATTCTTATTAATTTTTGGTCACTCGCAAAGGGATCAAAACCTACAGGGTACTTCCTGTGAACTCAGAATCATGAAATTTAGCACAACACAACGTCTTATAACACAGATAAAGGAAAAATTGCGAAAAGCATAAAATTTTAGTTACATCATGTAATTAAAATATTTTAAATATTTTCAAACTTATTATATAAAATGTACGAAACCCTTCGTGCGCGAGTCCGCCTCGCACTTGGCCGGTTTTTTTTCAACAAATAGCACGATATCGTAATATCTAGATAAAATGTACTGATGTACGGAACTTAATAACCAAGTTGTTATTGTGCTTCACTAACGTCATTAACAAGAATATATTGCCTGTTATTTAAATTTTAGGAAAAGACTAGTAGTAGTAGGTATTTGTTGTAGCAAAAATATGAAAATATACCTATTAGGTACTAGCTTTCGCCCGCGGCTCCGCCCGCGTCAATGTCGATCCCTCGGGAACAGTACCTTTTTCCGGGATAAAATGTACCCTATGTCCTTCTCCGTACCCCAGACGACGTGTATGCAAAATTTCATGATGATCGGTTCAGTAGTTATAACGTGAAAGCGTCACAAACAAACAAACAAACCAACAAACAAACAAACTCACTTTTGCATTTATAATATTAGTTAGGATTAGGATTACTAAAACTTATATGTACATATTTATTAAAGCCTCAAAAAATTAAAATTCTTTTCAAAATTGCCACAATTGACGACATACTACAAACCGTAAGTGATGGTTCTTATTTATGCAATCGAAAGTACCTTAAATGTAAATATTTCCATTATATATAGAATTTTTTGATTTTTTTTATCCAAAATTCAATGTTTTATGATTTTTTCAAAAAAATCCCAAATGTAGGATTTATAAAGCAATTTTTCCATGCTTTACCACATGACAATGTCAATGTCATTGTCAATCTGTCAAATAATTATGACGTTGAAAGCCAAGTCTTATGAGTTATGACAGAAACTGATGACAAAATGTGGGATATGCAAGCGGAGATTATAAAAGGAATAGGATGTACGGACCAGGTCTTTTCCATGCGAAGCGTACTCGAGAAATTTTTGGCCAAAGGTCAAAACGTGTACTGCTTATTCGTGGATCTGGAAAAGGCTTATGACAGAGTGATAAGGAAGGAATTGTGGTCAACACTGTCTGAGTATGGGGTGAGCAGTCATCTGATATGAGCCCTGAAATCCCTTTATAAGGATTTCAGCGCCTGTGTAAGAATTAATGCAGGCTATACATCCTGGTTTAATATCGAAAAAGGTGTTAGACAGGGATGCGTAGCTTCGCCCTGGCTGTTCAACTTATTCATGGACAGTTGTCTGAAGGATTGGAAAGAAAATGAATGTGGTTTACGAATGAAAGAGTTACTCATCAAATGCCTCCTCTATGCCGATGACCAAGTAATACTTGGGTCATCTGAGGAGGATTTACAGTAGATGGTAACATGTATGAGTGGTGCTATTAAGAAAAAGGGTTTGAAAGTGAATGTCAGCAAGACTAAAGTAATGGTTTTTGAAAGAGAAGAAAATACGACAGTATGCAGCATTCATATAGATGGCGAAAAAGTAGAAGAAGTAGAAGAGTTTGTGTGTTTAGGTTGTGGGTTTACAAGGGATTGAAAGCACGATGGGGATATCGAAAGAAGAGTGGATGCTGGTAACCGAGTGAATGGGGAATTGCATGCTTTTATGAACAGTAGGAAGATAACTGAAAAGGCGCGACTAGCTGTTCATGAAAGAGTGTTGATTCCAAATCTTATATATGGCAGTGAAAGTTGGGTACGTCAGAAAAGGCACGAAAGTAGAATAAATGCAGTGGAAATGTGAGCACTTCCAAAATATGTGTGGTATAACTTTAAAAGATCGGATAAGAAATGTGGTAGTGCGGGAGCGATGTGGATTGAAAGATGATGTTGTGACCAAGATTGAGAAAGGAATGTTAAGATGGGTTGGCCTTATTGAAAGGATGAATAAAAGGAGAACAACAAAGAAAATATATAAAGTCAGTGTGAATGGAAATAATGTTCAGGGTCGACCTCGTCGAACGTCCTGCGATCAGATTGCAGACTCTTAAAAAAGGAGCTGTTAGAAGTACTCGAAACCATAGAGCATGTATGAGGAGAGTAATGAGTGTATACGAAGCTAGAGATATATGTCAGGATCGTAGCAAGGGAAGATTCATGGTCTCTGCCTACCCTCATGCGAAACAGGCGTGATAATATGTATGTATGTAATATTTTGCAAAAATATACCTATGTGTTAATGTAGTATAGTCAAATAATACATATAGAAAGCAAACCAGAAGGAAGGGATATAAAAACTTTTATTCGAATTTTCCATTAAAATCTTCTTGCTCTGGCATTCGATGGTCTTTAGTTTCACATTCGCATAAGTCGAGCATATGTATATGTTACGGTTAGAGTGATTAATCAAAAATTATTAATAATTCTCTATCATTATTAATAATTACCGAATGTAGAGGTAAAAGTGAGAAATTAATCACATTTGTCGGTGATTATTAATAATGTGACCTTAGTACCGATAAATGTAATAACTACCGACAAAAATAAACTTACACTGGCGATTTTTTTCTCGATTGGTCAACAGAGGTGCGGGCAGGGGTGGCGGGGCGGCGTGCGGGATGTGCAAGAGGCCACGCGAAGATTTGCCTTCTTGGATTCTAAAACTAATGTAATTTTCCAGATCTATACCGAAAAAAAACGTAGAAATTGACACTCATGTCGATTTATAATGAAAAGTCGCATCCGCCATCTTAGGTTACATAACGTCATTTTCGAGATCTACGCCTCAAAAATCGCCATGGAACGACTCCCTTTGCTGCATTTTTATGAAAAGTCGCGTCTGACATCATCATCAGGTCCTTTTTAGTCTCCACTACAGGAGCACGACCCTCTCTGTACTACTAGGGCCTTAATTGGCCAGAGCAGTCAGAGGACTTGGCCTACACTCTCTACGCTGAACAGACGGGTTGGAGAGGTCTCTTAGATGTTTATAAGCTTTGTTTAGCTTGTATTTCCTAAGTCGCCTTCTACGACATCCACGGGAAGACTTGGAGTGACATCTTAGATTCTAAAACTGACATCATTTACGAGATCTACACCCTCTTGAACCTAGAAAATGACACTCATGTTGGTTTATCACGAAAAGTCGCGCCCTCCATCTTGGATTACATAACTGATTACAAAAAACCCAAAAAATTACGCCCTAGCTGATTTTTCATGAAAAGTCACGTCCGCCATCTTGGACTCCAAAAATAACATCAATTTCCATTCCCATGTTGGTAGGGCAAAATAATTTATAACTATGAATCATCCCGAAGCCTTTTTAATACTTTGATCACATGAGGCCTTCTTGATGGTGATGACGAGTCTATAATTCTGCCGTTTTATAATAATATCAGGTGTCTGATCCTTGGCAATAACCTCGCGCAAGGCCAGCCACATTTTAATCCCATAACCCACAAATTTCTCTTTCATAATGCAATAGTTTCTGCTCCAGCTTAGACCGGTTTAAAGACATATCATACATTGGTATTTCCAGCTGGAGTGGCGACTCTTTATCGCTGCTAAGAGGCTGTTCTCTCACTCTTTTAACTTTGTTTATTTAGAGTTCAGATTAAAAGGTGATTTTTGTTGTCAATTTCTACAGGTACAAGACCTACCCTTGTTTGTGTGATCTAAGACAAGCACTGTGTGTCATATCATATTATAAATAAATACCTGCTGGACTAAAAACTTTGTTTTTTTTATTTATTTTATCACTTTTACCAATGAGTGTAGTGAATTATTAATAATAACTACCAAAAGTAATTAATTTCAATTGTTTATTCACATTTACCAAAACACGAGGTGATTATTAATAATGTTATAAAATTATTAATAATTTTTAATTAATCAAATTTACCGTAACATATACATTGAATTCCAATCTTGCTGTAATCTATTTGACACTGCATTTTTGACGTGATATGATAACGTTTTATAAATCGATGAACACAAATTATGGTAAGTATTGTAAGAAGGCGAACGTAGAAACAACGTCGGCAGCCTTCGGGACTGTTCGGGTACTCTCGTGGATATGCTCCGATCGTGTTGTGACTCGTTTCCCGAGGGACAGTCAAAAAGCGCGCGCGAAGTAATAGACATCGTTTGATAAAATCAGTGATTGTTGGATGTTATTTCTATTGTTTCAAGAATATATAATGTGTTTCTAAAGTTAAACTTAGTTTCAGTTAATTATCTTATAATTCAGAAGTGGCATAGTGTTCCTACGTGCATTTATGTGAGCAAACCGTGTAGTTCAAATACCTAACCTGTGTAAGAAAAAACGTGTTCGAGTGTCGTGCAACCAATATGGGTAAACCTAAACATAAAGAAAGCAGAGAAGATAGGCTAAGAAGAAAACTCTTAGCTGAGATAGAGACGCGTCGTCTGGCGGAACGCGTAAAATGGTTGGAAGACATCATTCGGGAGAAACCGTGCGGCCCGCCTCCACCGGCGAGTTCGACTTCGCAAACGAACAACGACGGCATTATCACGCCGCCGTTGCCATATCCTGTCAGATCAGAGATGGCTTCGAGGGAACATCGGGAGCCGGCGCCTCTGACAGCACTAAACACATCGGAAGGCCTTGCCGGCGTCGTCAGGTATACCAGTATCAGACGACGCGACGACGGCCGCGTCGATCGCGTCGAACGCGTCGACCACACCTACCGGAGCTGTCGACAAGAGCGTGCCGGCATCGGCGTCCTCATCACACTGGAACGTGCCGTACGTACTCGCCGAGTGTAGTAATAATAAGTTACGATACGTGGGTCGCAGCGACCCTATTCCAGAGTTCGACCCAAAGTCGTCCTTACTGACGATGGAAATTTGGATTCGAAAGGTCGAAGGCATTTCTTCTATGTACTGCTGGGATGAAAAGACACTTGTATTTAATTGTGCATCAAAACTAAAAGGTTATGCGCGTCGTTGGTACGACCAGCTGCAGGACTATAATATGTCGTGGGCTGAGTTTAAAGCCAAACTACTATCGGCTTTTCCATGCCATAAAAGTAAATTAGCTATGATGCGTGATTTAGTCAATGTAATTAGATCCCCCGACATGGATTATCTTCAATTTTATTATGACAAACTGGCCCTAGGTAATGCGTGCGGTATATCTCCGCCCTTAATTACGGAGGCCATTATTGGTACAATAGGCAGTGAGCTTGTAGAGGTCGGTGCGATATCTGCCGGGTGTCGTGAACCGAACACTTTGTTGAATTATTTTTCGTCCTTACGGCAAAATAGTAGTATTTCGACAAACTTCCCACAAAATAGTACCGGCTTAAATCAAGGTCAAACAAAACTAAAATGCCATACTTGTAAAAGGCAGGGACATATCGCCGCGCGATGTACTTTTAGGGTTCGTGATAAATGTGATAAAGCATTGGTGTCTGTTTGTTCATTTTGTAACAAAAAGGGGCATAATAAAAATAATTGTTTTTTAAAAATACGTAAATGTTCCTATTGTAATAAAATGGGCCACATTAAAGACGAATGCCTAAAATTAAAAAGTCGTAATGCAAGCAATACTGTAACGTCTACTTAGACGGTTCGTGTAATAAAGAGCGCAAGTCAGTCAGGTTCTAAATATTATATGATAGTTAAGGTGAATAACTTAACTGTTCAGGCATTCATTGATTTTGGTAGTTCTTGTGTAACAATTACTGATTCAATAGTGAAACAACTTAACTTGAAAACTTAATGTATTAAAAATTAAAGTGTTATCAAAGGTTATGGAGGTTCACAGATAGTTCCTCTTGCTGAAGCCTTAGTGACTATCACAGCGGATGAGGTGAAAATATCAAAGCATATATTGTACCTGATTATGCACAAGACATAGGTATCATTATAGGTCAGCCCTTTATCGACTACCCAAATGTGTATTTCATTAAAACACCTACATCATTACGGATGTATAACGCTAATTATTTGACTGACTGACCTGGAACATGTGACGATATTGAACGTGTTACATTACATGCAGATGATGATATAAAGCTGAAACCGGGGGTCAATAGAATAGTGTTAACTTGCTCTGATTTTGACCATTCGGGTTCCTGAGTCAATACATCTTAAGCCACGATCAGAGTGTCTTATCCCTGAACATACCACTAATGTAGTCGATGGCCGAGCGGCACTTAAGGTTATTAATTTGGGTTCGGAGATGATCACAATACGAGGTAATGAGTGTGTAGCACGTGCTACAATTGATAGCTCTAACTCTAAGTACCAAGTCGGACAGGATTTGGACCCTGATATTAGGTCACAACTTGATAGTCTATTATTGGAATATTCAGACTGTTTTTCTGAAAATGATGAAGTAATTGGTAAGTGTTCGGTAAAAATGAAAATAGAGATTACCGATACTAAGCCAATTTATTATAGACCATTTAACAGCGCTGGATCGTCTTCAGGTACTAGAGCGACTATGTGATGCTAACATGACTTTACGCATTGATAAATGTTTTTTTTTTTAGTTTCCAAAGTAGAGTACTTAGGCCATGAAGTATCTAATGGTGAAGTTAAACCTGCACAACATAAAATTAATGCTGTCACAGACTTTCCAGTGCCGATAAATGTTCATCAATGTAGGCAATTTATGGGATTGGTCAATGATTTCCGAAAATATGTTCGCGGTTTTGCTGCGATTGCACGACCTATTACTAACTTATCGAAGAAAGATCAGCCCTGGGTTTGGGGTGATGACCAACAACATGCATTTGATGAAATAAAGTCTATACTTGTTAGCCGTCCCATTCTGGCACTATTCAACCCGGTTTATGATACTCAAATACATACAGATGCCTCAAAGATAGGTTTGGGAGGTATATTGCTTCAAAAACAAATAGATGGCACTTTGAAGCCAGTTGCGTATGCCAGTAGACAAAAAACTCCTGCTGAGCAAAAGTATCATAGTTTGAGCTCGAGACTATGGCTGTGGTTATGAGTTTACAGAAATTTAAAGTCTATGTTAGTGGAATTAAATTTGTCATTGTAACTGATTGTAATGCGCTGCGCTGGACTTGGGAGAAGCGTGACTTAAATCCACGTATTGCTAGATGGTGGCTAGAGGTCCAAGGATTTGACTTTACGGTGGAGTACAGGGCAGGAACGTCTATGAGTCATGTGGACGCACTTAGTCGTAATCCTGTCGGCACTGTGATGCGTTGTGTGGAAAAGGATTTAATAGAAAGCCTGCAACAGGAAGATGACTCAGTGCGTTCAACAATGGACCAACTGAAAGATGAGTTGGAAAAGGGCAATACCAAGGGACTAGCTGTAGATTACTTGATCCAAAATGGTATAGTTTTTAGAAGGGTTAATGGAGGACAAAGAGTGGTTGTACCAAAGCAGTCCCACTGGTCATTGGTACAATCTTTCCACAGTGATAATGGTCATGTTAACTTTAATAAAACATATGACGCGGTTAAAAATAAATACTGGTTTAGTAATATGAGAAGGTTTATTCAGAAATATGTGCAAGGGTGTTTATCTTGTCAATATGCCAAAAAACCTACAAGGCGTTTAGTAGGTCTATTACATCCTATAGAGAAGATCTCAGTGCCATTCCACACAGTGCATATTGACCACCTTGGTCCGTTTTGCAAGAGCCCATCGGGCAAAATGTACATCTTTGCTTTAATAGATGCTTTTACCAAATTTATATGGATTGAGGCGGTACGTGACACAAGCTGTGCTAATGCACTAAAAACTCTCGATCAATTTATAAAAACTTTTGGGTTGCCAAGTAGAATAATCAGTGACCGAGGCAAGGCCTTTGATTGTCATGAGTTCAAAAGATACTGTAGCGACAGACAAATTAAACATGTGATGAACGCCGTGGCCAGCCCCAGGGCCAACGGTCAAATTGAACGATATAATCGTACCATACTAGATGCACTTGTATCCTATGTGGGAGATGATCAAAATAACTGGGAAACCTATTTACCTCGGGTACAATTAGGATTAAACTCGAATGTGAATAATACCACAGGAAAGTGTCCGTTAGAATTATTGTATGGATTCCGACCTCGTTTATCTGGCGACCTGGTTGCACCAGTCAATGTACGTCCCTTATCCGAACTCCGTGAAGCCGCAGCCATTAGGTCACGACGGGCCGCTGAGGAGGCGAAGGTAACATTTGATCGGAGAAGATGTACCGAGGCTCCCTTTACTGTTGGCCAATTAGTTCTCGCTCAACGCAAGGTATTTAAGAAAGGGTTAAGAAGTGGTAAACTCGTGCCACGTTACGACGGGCCATTTGTAGTGACTAAGGTATTACCACATGACCGTTATGTTATTAAAAGCACTAAAAAGGTTGGGCGGAAATATGAAAATGTATTGGCTAGAGATAAATTAAAATTGTTCTCTTGTGACACGGAATCCGATTAAGAACAGATTCCTAGATATTGTTATTATTATTTGTTGTTGAGTCATTAATATTGATCATTATTTCTTTTGGAGGAATATTCTGATCGTATTTTACTATTATTCATTATTCCGGATTCAGAACTGGTTCTAATTTTGATCTCAATTAGGTACTTATTTGGGTACAAATTGTTAATGTTAAATTATATTTGGTTGCTTAGTGATCTTTGAAGTTATCAAATTGTTATACCTAACTTACTCGGATTCAGGAGGGTAGATGAGGAAACTGTATGATAAGTTAAAGTGTTAACTAAATATTACTATTATTAGGTAAATCACTATGGTGATTTTGTTAAAATGATTGTAAGGCCATGCCATGGCAAATTAAATAATATTGTGACCTTATGTCAGTTTTAGTTGTTGGTTAATTAATATACTTTGAACAAATCCATGGATTTAATTCCAATTACCGCGTTATATTAAGTATCTAATCCATCAGAGGAGCTAGGACACTGATGACCTTAAGAGGTTGTCCTCTAACTACCTTAAGAGGTTGTTCTCTAACGACCTTAAGAGGTTGTTCTGTAACGATCTTAAAAGGTTATCCTTAACGACCTTAAGATGTTGGTCCCTAACTACCTTAAGAGGTTGTTCTCTAACGACCTTAAGAGGTTGTTCTCTAATGACCTTAAGAGGTTGTTCTCTAATGACCTTAAGAGGTTAATCTCTAACGACCTTAAGAGGTTGTTCTCTAACGACCTTAAGAGGTTGTTCTGTAACGATCTTAAAAGGTTATTCTTTACGACCTTAAGATGTTGGTGCCTAACGACCTTAACAGGTTGTTCTATTACAACCTTAAGAGGTTGTTCTCTAACGACCTTAAGAGGTTTTTCTCTAACGACCTTAAGAGGTTGTTCTCTAGCGACCTTAAGAGGTTGTTATCTAACGACCTTAAGAGGTTGTTCTCTAACGACCTTAAGAGGTTGTCCTCTAACTACCTTACGTTAAGAGGTTGTTCCTGAAAGTTGATGAAGCGGATTAAGAAGATCTGTTCGGGGCGCCCAGTGTCATCAGGATGGTCGACTGTAAGAAGGCGAACGTAGAAACAACGTCGGCAGCCTTCGGGACTGTTCGGGTACTCTCGTGGATATGCTCCGATCGTGTTGTGACTCGTTTCCCGAGGGACAGTCAAAAAGCGCGCGCGAAGTAATAGACATCGTTTGATAAAATCAGTGATTGTTGGATGTTATTTCTATTGTTTCAAGAATATATAATGTGTTTCTAAAGTTAAACTTAGTTTCAGTTAATTATCTTATAGTATATAGAGGACATGGCTTGCTCTAAACGACGACATGGCGTCTAAGCTAGATGAGGGACAGTCTTTAGCTCTTATAAAGTCCGTAACGCTGATTTCAAGCCAGGCTTGGGTAGTTCGTGCCTTGTAACCAGGTTCAGAGTCCGGCTGGAAAGTTCACGGTACATTGTGTATTGCTGAGAGGTTTCACAACACGATTTAACACTGTCCCTTGACACATTTTAGCAGAAGTTATCCCTTTTTTTTCACAAAAATGTAGCTTTGTGATAAGACACGCCCCACTAAACCATCACTGACGCAGGATGATGACGACGTTGTACCTTTCCGACCATTTGAGTAGCCTGTTTAGTATAGTAGAGTATATAGTGGAGTCTTTTCCATCTTTCTCGATTCTTCGTTTTTCTATTGAGTGTATTCACCGTGAAATAAAGATAGAAGCCAGACTAATACAATTTCATAGTGGATCCAGCCGGAGAAAAGTAATAATAGTAACTGATAGTGGATTCGTTTGGTATATTATCCGACCGGAATAATTCCCCCATCTCCTCGATTCCACTGCAGTTTGGTAAAATATAAACAGTTTTACCTTAGTATAACCGATAATTGGATGAATACTCTCCAATATCTGCATGAAGTGAAGTAATTTTACTGTAGGTCCGACTTGGTCATACGCAATAGGAAACGAAGCAGATCCAAGTATTGAATATAACATTGCCAAACGTATTAGCACGTATGTAAATCCAATAGTTTGTAAGGAATTAAATATGAACAAGTACATGTTTTTGAATTGATCTGAAACAAAAATAATTATATGAACTAAAACTTGTCCTAATGTGAGTTGCATTAGTACACACATTAAGATTTCTAACAATGTACCTAGTAACAAAAATTCTGTCTATATGTTGTAACAAAAAAAAAACAAAGACATAACAAACCAACGGGGTAGTGGTAGATTAAGTTTAAGTATGTCTCCATCCGTCAAAAAGTGTATTGCTCCAAAGATTAGTATGGCACCAATGATTTATAATAAAATAACAAAACGGTATTGGGAGTTAAACTTGAGACTGTTAATGAAACTAACTGATGCTCTTGTTATCTGACAATCTATGTAGTATTATATTATTGTGACAACATTCTTCTTTTATTTTTTTCTAAATTTTGTATGTAATGATAACATTTTACCCTTTCATTATATAGCATGCCTTCTGACCTCATATGTAAATACATATGAACGTATTTACATATGAGGTCATTTTAGTACTCTGACCTCATGGTTAGAATACCATAATATATAGAATAATTGTTAAATTATAACATAAGCATGTAATGTAATTAACTAATTCGCAGACACTCAACCAGACACAAAAAAAATAAAATTACGTATACAGGCGGAGGTGTCCGTGAAATTGAAAAAAAAAAGAAAATATTACTTTACTAATAAAGTCACATATGTGGTGGAGGTAAATATTTATACTGTGTCCAAGTTATCCCGAATATCTTACTTAATTCGACTCGCTCAAAATCCCTATATTCCTCCCCACCCCACCCCTCTCCCCACCACAATTAAAACAAAAAAAAAAACAAAACTTACCATGTCGTCTGTCCATGGACTTCCCGCACACAACTGATATTCGTCTCTGAAGAGTGTCCTTGGGCTCACGAGTACTTTGTTGCAAATTTCTCAATATCTTCCACATTATATTTTTGTGTTACTGAAAAAATGCAGGGCATGTAATAAAAACTTTTATTAAAAAATATATAATAACTATTTTTTTCACGAGCAGAAACGATCATTAAGTTCGCTGAAATGGCGATGTATTTTACAAAATACAGTAAAAGGGTGTGTCACCCTTTATGTAGGAAGATTGTCACAAAACGAAAGTCCACTGCTGGAAATAGGCCTCCCCCAAGGATTTCCAATATGACCAGTTGGAAGCGGCCTGCATCCAGCGTCTTCCTGCGACCTTGGTTAGGTCGTCCGACCACCTGGTCAATGGGTTGGACACCCATTGACCAGGTGGTCGGACGCTGCGCTTGCCGGTACGTGGTAGCCATTCGAGCACCTTTCTGCCCCATCGGCCATCGGTTCTTGGAGCTATGTGACCCGCCCACTGCCACTTCAAAGAGCTAATCCGCTGAGCTATGTCGGTGATCTTTGTTCTTCTACGGATCTCCTCGTTTTTGATTCGATCTCGCAGAGAAACATCGAGCATAGCCCTCTCCATAGCTCTTTGAGCGACCTTGAGCTTTCTTATGAGGCCCATAGTAAACGACCACGTTTCGGACCTGTAAGTCATCACTGGCAGGCACACATTGGTCGAATACTTTCGACTTGAGGCACTGAGGTATTTTGGATGAGAAGACACTTCGGAGAGAAAAGAAATAAGTAGCCTATCCTGTTTCCTGTACGCCTAAATGTATATCTACCAAGTTTCATAAAACTCAGTATACATACAGAAAAAAAATCTAAAAATCATCAGTTTAGTTCCAGCATAAAGTATAGAGCTTATAAACATGATATCTCTGAAAACGAAGTATCATAGTCCATGACCAACCCTTACAGATTTATTATTAGTATTGATGATTTACCTACCCAAGAACATAATAAGAGTGACGATATACTCATGAAGACAAAAGTCACCCTTAATGTGGTGGTTGATTCTTATCCCGCTGGTAACCCCAGCATTGATCCCATAGTAAAAGTTAATCATATCGACGGGCTGAATCACCCCTTTAAGGGTCCAGCCGGCCTATTTGCTAACTCAGTGACCAACGTTTTGATAGTCACTTCAAAATACATTGCGGATTACCTATGAATGACTATTTTTATTAAAGATATATAAAACGTAATGTACTTTGAAATGACTACCAAAACGTTGTACACCGAGTTAGCAAATATGCCAGCAGAACAATCAAATTTTTACCATGTATAATATAAATCACTCTTACCACCTAGTAATATTCTGATATCTATGCTTACCACGAAAGTAAATAATGTAGAAAAATAACAATAATGTATTTAATTTTATACACTAAACACAAATTTATAAAATATCACTATTTGTCACTTACCACGAAAGTAAAAAATGTAGAAAAATAACAATAATGTATTTAATTTTATACACTAAACACAACTTTCTATCTATCACTATTTCTCTGAGGTTTCTTGCTAAATAATATTTTTTTTAAAATCAAAGTACTTCCTTTGCCAAGGGCAGTGTAAAAGTGACGATGTATTAAAATATGAACGAGAATATATTTTATTTTTATTGTTTACTTTGAAATGACTTGCTAGTAGCATGAATGGGCCGGCCCATTCGGGGAAATACCACACTTTCACAGAAAATCGACGTCAGTCAGAGTAGAAGCTAAGCTCGATGAGTGAGAGAGCCGGAGGCCCACCCATCCTTTCCCCTTCCCTCCCCATTTCCTTCCCCTAAATCCTTGAAAGGCTGACAATGCACTTACCATCAAGTGACCCTCTTGCTCGTTTGTCGTCCTATAACTTAAAAAAAAACCCTATATGAACCCTGCCTAGTGCAAGTCTGATTCGTGCACCAATAGTTGCGTATCTATAAGGGCGTTTGTGCTGTGGGGATGGCAACTGTTGAGAATAGGGTTGTTAACGTTTGTTCCGAAACAAACTTTTCAACTGTCTAACTATCACAGTTTATTGGCTAGCTCCGTGGCACAGGGGTCAACACGCCAGCCTGCGACACGAGAGTGCCCGGGTTCGACCCCGGCCAGGCCAAAATGGAAAATGATCTTTTTCAAATTGGCCTGGGTCTTGGATATGTATCTACATATGTATTTGTTTTAAAATATAGTATCGTTGAGTTAGTATCCCATAACACAAGTCTCGAACTTACTTTGGGGCTAGCTCAATCTGTGTGATTTATCCTTATATATTTATATTTATTTATATATTTGGCTATGAACTGATCAAATTTATTTTTGTTAAGGATAGCTGCCCATATTGACAGTTTAACAGTTTAGCTAGAGCTTAGATACCCAGATAAGCCTACCGTTCTATATATAGGACAGAACAAACAAATAAAATATCAAACAACCCACTAAAGTTATTAGATTGAGGTTTTGTATTTTAAAGTGAGGTTATTGTGCTTTGTCATAAAAAAAAAAACAAGTTTTTCTAAAGAAATTTCTGATAATTTCGTCGAGAAGTGAGCAATAACAGTAGATAGATAGCAGATATGGCAAGACAGAGGTATGTACAACTTCTATATATTTATTGTTAAAAAACAAATTTAGCATTTCTTATGTTTTGAATAATGTCTGCAATAGTTTAAATAAATAAAATATTCCAAAATATTTAGTTAAATGTTTCTAGGCAGTTGAGTGTATTTAAGATTTTGAATTCCTTAGGAAACGCATCCGATGACGAAGATAGTACCAAACACGAACCGATATGTATTATTCCACCTCTCGTTGATCCTCATTGTCAGGATCAGGGGATGAGGATAACATGAAATTGAATAACTTACCAAGAAACTTTTTTAAATTTCCGAACAGCCAAAGGTTGGCTGGAAGAAATCGCTTTAAGCGATAAGCCCGCCTTTGTACCTGCTTGTTTGTATGTTTGTTTTTTGTGTAAGTACTTTTAAGTTGGCGCAATAAAGAGTCATTCATTCATTCATTCATTCATTTATACATTCATTCATTTATTCAAGAAACATTTTACATCAACCTTCCGAAATCATCAGTCAACACAATGATTACATGTTTGACGCTGAAGAAGAACCTACCAGTAGTTGAACTAAATGTAAAAGATTTGTTGGTGGATATAAAAAAGGCTTACGTTGCACTGGCACAATAAGGAAAAATAAAATATCCAAATGTCCCCTAATTCCAAAAATATTTTTGTTGATGAACTAATTGGTTCGAATAGCAAATATTGTTCGAATATACAATAAAAGCTTTAGCTGCTCTGGCGAAGTATGGCTCTAGTAGTATAAAGATGGTCGTACTCCTGTAGTGGAGACTAAAAAAAGGCCTGATGATGATGATGATGATACAATATTTGGTTATAATTATTATATACAATAAAAAATATGGGAGGAGTTGACCGGTCTCATTAGAATATCTCACTATCGTGTACATAAAAGGTAAAAAAAAAACGGCCAAGTGCGAGTCGGACTCGCGCACGAAGGGTT
This sequence comes from Elegia similella, assembly GCA_947532085.1. Taxonomy (NCBI): domain Eukaryota; kingdom Metazoa; phylum Arthropoda; class Insecta; order Lepidoptera; family Pyralidae; genus Elegia; species Elegia similella. The sequence continues at coordinate 9,240,187 of OX383937.1, forward strand.
CGGTACCGTTATCTATAAAAACGGCAAAAAAATCATGTCTTTTGTATGGGAGCCGCACTTTTAATATCAGATTTGTTTTTATTTAATTATTTATTTTAAAAGTGAATATATAACTAAAATTTCTGTGAATATTTCAAGCGTCTACCCGTTGCCGTTACCCGTTGCCGGGCAAAAACAAACAAAATAATCACGTTTGTTGTGTGGGAGCCCACTTATATATTTATTTTATTATATTTTTTTTTGGTATTTGTTGTTATAGCGGTAACAGAAATACATCATCTGTTAAAATGTCAACTGTCTAACTATCACAGTTTATGAGATACAGCCTGGTGACAGATGGACAGTTGGACAGACAGAAAGAGGCGATATTAATAGGATCCCGGTTTTACCCTTTGGGTACGGAACCCTAAAAATTGTACACGAAATACATGAAATGATGATGATCATGATATGGAAAATATTGCTGATTATGCTCCTTATGTATTGTTACACGAAACATAATGTTTATCTTCTGTGGCAACTAACTAACAGTTCCTTTTCGGTATCTAAGGTGTGGAATGAACAGCCTGCGTCTATATTCCCAGACAAGTACAGACCCGGGACATTCAAAAGTAGAATAAATAGGTATCTCTTGGATAGGCATGTAACGTACTTGTCTTCATCGTCACTTACATAAATTTTGTAAAAAAAAGTAAAACTGTTATGTGCTCAACGTTCAAAAATCTATAGAATCCTTTGATTTGGCGTGCGGCAACAATAACTACTTAAAAAGCACTAGTTTTTTTTATTAGTTGGTGACTCCGTGGCGCAGCGGTCAACAACACACCAGCCTGCGACACGGAGTGACCGGGTTCGATCCCCGGCCAGGTCAAGATGGAAAATGATCTTTTTCAGATTGGCCTGGGTCTTGGATTTTATCTACATATGTATTTGTTATAAAATATAGTATCGTTGAGTTAGTATCTCATAACACAAGTCTCGGACTAACTTTGGGGCTAGCTCAATCTGTGTGATTTGTCCGTATATATTTATTTATTTATTTATTAGACATTCGTATCCCACAGCTGTAAAAAAGTCTCTTTTTTTTTCCACTGACCACTATCTTATGGTATCCTCTTCCAGTCTTTACCAAACAGATTGAGCTTTTCAAAGCCTTTCTTGTTCTTTCTCTTTTTCTTTGTTCGCTTGGAGTCCATTGTATCGTAATGTGAGTCCATCTTTTAGAAGTATAATCATTGATTCACATAGGCACTGTACCCTCACGGAAATTGTTAGCCGCATGGTACAGGAGTTTCATCATGCAGACGCGTTATGCGATAGATCGGCTTCAAACAATTTTGATGAGAACCGGCCAACCATAGAGTTCATTGGTTCGGTTATAGAGAAGACCTCCTACATTCATTGTTTTTGTTGAAAATTGCTAAATGTCAAACGTAAAATTGTAAATTGCTACCTACTTATTGCTACAAGATATTGTACTGTTAGCTAAGAATAAAAATGTGTGTGTTTTTATTGTTAGTGTGTATATTCTCTTGTTTTCTGTCAGACATAATTTTTTTTAAGGTACAGTCATATAACAATATTCATAATTATTATCTATTTTGCGCAACAAATTTTATTTAAAACAAAATTTTATTGAAATTGATGGAGCTATATCCAAACTTTTCATTTCATTAAATAGTTATATAAATATATGAATAAATCTGTATAGAGTTTTTTTAATAGTAATTTATTTAAAGAATTAATACTACCAAAACTATATTGTTATTTGGCAAACTTCGTTCGCGTAAGTTATGAAAATAAAGCTTTCTATTGGTGAAAGACTATTTAAAACCGGTTATTTTTTTTTAGTTTATACATAACTTAAATACACAGTCCAATATTATCTTATATAGCAAAAAGTTTAGATATGTAAGCTTTTAGTACAACAAAAATTATAGATATCTATTAGGAGTATACAAGTTTAAAATATAGGTAGTTAAGGCGCTGTGCATAAGAAGAATTCCGTAAAATGTCTTTTTTTTTGTCGCGCAGTTAGCTTTATTTTTCGTGGATTCGAGAATATGAAGTACAGTTCAAAGATCTGAATAAATGGATATTTTCAAAAAAATTATTAAATCCTTGCAAAATAAAATACCAAAAAAGCTATATCCAGAAAAAAAATCGTCACGAATTACTTGATATTTTCCGCGACAACTGCCAACTTTTTTACGTCTATAAAAAGTATACCTAATGAGCAAGATGCATACGTACAAAAATTACAATATTTGGTTATAATTATTGAATTATTAAACTAAAAGTGAAAATTAACACGTAAATGGCAGACACGGGTTTGAACTAAGATTAGTGACAGGCCAACCGTTTTCGCGACCTTCAATCACTAAGATTAAGGGATACAGCGCCTCAAGGTAGTTAGTAATCTTATTATAAAATTTAACATAACCCAATCAAACGCCTTTTCATAGTCAATGAGAGCTACAGTAGTAGCTCTCATTGACTACAATAATACAGTGGAACACTGGGCGGTAATAAATTCTCTAGAACGATGCCAAGTTGATACTAGACATGTAGAAGCAATCAAAGCTATATATAAATCCGCCACGCTAAGGGTGAAATTGCAGGAGCTCACGAATCCTGTGCCCGTAAAAAGAGGTGTGAGACAGGGAGACGCCATATCCCCTAAATTATTTACTTCATGTTTGGAAGATATCTTTAAACTTCTCGACTGGTCCAACAGAGGCATAAACATCAATGGAAGACATCTCGATTTGCGGACGACATTATACTCTTCGCCGAAAACCTAGACGATCTGAAAGCCATGGAATCAAATCTGGTCAAAATTGCTGGAAAAAGATGGATGAGAAAAGCGCAAGATTTTTTTGACCGCTAACTTAACTACCTATATCTTAAACTTATATATACAAATGTTGCTCGATATTCAATCGAATCGAATTGAATCGAAGTTCAATGTCCAGGATGTCAGTTCTTTCCATTCGTGCCAATGCATGCACCTCTATTATTTTCCCGTCAAAGTGATTAAATAAATAGTCCCTGTAGTACGGAGTTATTTTGTAATTACGCAGCTTTATTGCCCAGACAGGGCACTGGAATGTTTTGGACTAGCATGCACTGTTCTAACCCTAGGTCACGCCTATATGCCTTTATGGCTCTCCCACACAGGCACGTTTTAATCAGTCGATAATACTGAATGTGTTATTGCGATATTTGTTTTTAATACATCATGTATTAGGACAGCTATGATGTTATACACTGCTGCGATAATAACGACGTAATAAGTCATCCTGCGATATTATAACATATAGTTCTTATAACATTTGTAATAAATAATAAATATATATATGTCGGAAACGGGCGGACGACAGCGCCATCTGTCGTCATATTTTCCTATTAATGCGAGACGCCAACGCCCTACCCGGCGGCGTTGACAGAGTCTACGACGTAATGGGCGGACGAGTGTCGTTCAGTTCGATTGCGTCCGCCGCCAAGTGAACACGTGTAGAAACTGTCACGTATCGCATTGTTTGTTGATTTGTGTTTTATTGAAATTATTCATAGTGTTCGTGAAGTACATACTTTCATTGTTTTAAATCAACGTTTGTTTCAATTACCAACACTTCCCGGTATAACGCCCGCTCCTGAACGATAAAGATAGCTGAGCTCGGACCACCCTCTCCGTCATCAGAAGTGAGATCAGTGTTGGTACAATCGCCGAGTAAAAACGAAAGTGAAAGTGACGCCAACGGCGTACCTACTTTATTTGAATAACAAAATGCAAACATGCGAGCACTTATCGAAGCTTTGCAAGCGCCGAAAATGACTAACAAAGTGGTGCTACCCGCATTCGACCCCGATAAAGCAGATATGGACGCAAGATCGTAGTGCGCGACAGCAGATTTGTGTTTCGCCGAGAATCCATTGTGTGGCGGTCAACTTGTTGTTGCAGTCAGCAAGGCGTTAAAGGGCGCGGCATCGACGTGGCTATCACAAATAGCATACCATGGTATGACGTGGAGCGAGTTTAAGGTACCGTTTACTACCAGATTTGTTACTACTGAGACTTGCGCGGAATTAAATTAATCTCAATGTTGACAAACCCAGTGAAAAAGAGACATTATCCGCTACGCGAGTCGTTTGATGACGTTGTTGACTAACCGCTGGAAGGATGCAGATAAAGAACAGATCGTAATGGCTACCGTACTCGTCAATATTTCGCAATTTGATACAAGGTTGCAACGATTGGTATTTACCACCGATATTAATTCACGGGAAAAATTGCAAAAAGAGTTGCACGCCTTCTCTTATTCGAAGCGTAAGCTAAGTGCTGGTGAAACGAAAGGATCCGATGTTAAACGAGCCAAGACATCGTTACTGAAATGTTTTAACTGTGGCAAAATGGGTCACAAACGGTCTGAATGTCGAAACAAGCTTACGGATGGAAAAGGAAGGACAACTACGACTATACAGAGTCAACCAGCGCAGCAGCAGACGCCTAGGCCCTTCACGTGCTTCAAGTGTGGCAAGCCGGGACACATCGCGAGCAAGTGCATCGGTGGAAGCAGCCAGGCAAGCAGTAGCAGCAGCCATAGTCCTGCACGCGCTGAGAGGCGCATAGATGTTTGCGTCATGCAGTCACCTTCAGGCGTACTACAGCATAACGGTAGGCAATATTGATTTTTTATAATTCTGGTGCTGAATGCTGTAGTAGTTCTTGGGATTTGAAGTGGAAGCTGGCCAAATTAGACCTAATCGTAGGAAGATAGAGGCTCTAACTGCTCTACCCCCCACCCCAATCTGTGACCTAATTACGTCAATTTATCGGAGTAGCGTCATACTTTCGTCAATTCGTGAAAGATTTTTCTCGTATAATGGCTGTTGTATCGTGTAACTTCTCTTAAAGGTGATTTAGTTTGGAAGCCAGAATATGAGAGCATTCGACAAAATATTATTTCGATTTTAACCAGTGACCTCGTTTTGACTATCTTTAATCCCCAACATCAGATTGAGTTGCATACAGATGCTAGCAGTTTGGGTTTCTGACTTACAGAGTGATCTTATTGATGAAGAGGTGGCCAAAACTTACGTTTTACGCGCCGGCGTTCTGTATCGTAGGATTCAGCGCAACGGTAGAACTAAGTGTTTGCCGTATTTACCCCGGTCATTGAGATGGTCTGTCACTAACAATTTTCACGACTCTCTTGTTCATCTTGGCGCTGACAAGATCAGTGAAAAGCTCTATGATTTTTATTGGTTTCCTGGCATGACCCAGTACGTTAGGAAGTTCGTCGACAATTGCGTCACTTGTAAAATTGCAAAGTCTCATTCAGGGAAGGTTCAAGCTGAACTTCACCCAATACCTAAAGTCTCGATCCCATGGCAAACAGTCCACATAGATGCCACCGGTAAATTAAGTGGGAAAAATGATAAAAAGGAGTCTTTGTTCTCATTGATGCTTTTACAAAGTATGTCCTATTGTTTCACACGGCTAATATCGACTCTAAGTGTAGTATTCGTGCAGTTAATGGTAGCGTTGCACTTTTGGAGTACTCTTATTATTGCTGACCAAGGCAGATGCTTCGCTAGCAAAGAGTTCCGCGATTTTTAAGAAATCAAAAATATCGGATTGCATCTGATAGCAACGGGCTCTTCCAGGGCTAACGGCCAGGTATAGCGTATCATGAGCGTCTTGAAGTCTAAGTTAACTGCTGTAGAGACTAGCGCTGATAAAACGTGGCAGGATGCGTTAGATGAGGTACAATTAGCGATCAACTGTACCATTAACCGCGATACGAAAGCTTCTCCTCTTGAGCTGTTAATTGATGAGGTTGCAAGACCGTTGTCCCTTATGTGTAGTGATGTTGATACAGAAGTTGATATCGAGGAAGTTCGTAAATCGGCGTCTAAGAATATTCAGAAGTGTGCGCAGTATGACAAAACCCGATTTGATTGCACCAAAGCAACCATTAATAATTTCTCTGTTGGTGATTTTGGAAACGGGCGGACGACAGCGCCATCTGTCGTCATATTTTCCTATTAATGCGAGACGCCAACGCCCCACCCGGCGGCGTTGACAGAGTCTACGACGTAATGGGCGGACGAGTGTCGTTCAGTTCGATTGCGTCCGCCGCCAAGTGAACACGTGTAGAAACTGTCGCGTATCGCATTGTTTGTTGATTTGTGTTTTATTGAAATTATTCATAGTGTTCGTGAAGTACATACTTTCATTGTTTTAAATCAACGTTTGTTTCAATTACCAACACTTCCCGGTATAACGCCCGCTCCTGAACGATAAAGATAGCTGAGCTCGGACCACCCTCTCCGTCATATATATATATACACGGACAAAAAAAGATTTTTTATCACTAGCAGTAGCTATAGAAGATGGCTGACGTAACATAAAAACGTACTTATGTGTAAGGACTCATGACGAATTATCGCTTTATCGCAGCTGGCATTATCGAGCGATTATAACACGCCTGTGTGGCAGAGCCTTTATGCCGTACACACAGTGACCTCTATTCGTGGTTACTAGATGAGTTTTGATGTAAACTGATTCTGTGGCTTCAGTCTCTGTGGCTCAGTGCTACCGCAAGTGGCGTTGGATCGCACCCGGGATCTCCAGTGTGGCAGCCTAGTATGATGACCACTAGGCCAGTGCTTGTCATCGCTCAGATAAATAAATACCTATAAACGGACAATTCACACAGATTTGTGTTATGGAATACTAACCCAAAGATACTATATTTTAAAACAAATACATATATAGATACACATCCAAGACCCCGGCCAATTTGTAAAAGATCATTTTCCATCTTGACCTGGCCGGGGATCGAACCCGGGCACTCTCGTGTCGCAGACTGGCGTGTTGACCGCTGCGCCACGGAGCTAGCCAGAGGATAAGGAGAGGAGAATCACGGTTATCAGCCTTCTGATTCAGAACTAAAGTTAACCTTTAACTGCTGACGTGGGGGCCTCTCAGGCCCAGCGAAAGCAATGATATCCTGTCATTTCCTTTCCCCGCGCGCGACGCATACGCAGCCTCTTGTAATTGTGAGTTTTGTCGCTCGGAGACCACCAAGGCCGGTATACATATCGGCGCGCGCAATATCGGGGGGTAAATTTGTTTCAAACTTTTCCGTGGGCCTCACAGACCCAACCTCAGTACTTACGTAACTTTTTGAAACGTTGTTGAAGTTCACATTTTGTAATTTTATTTAGTAGTAGGTAGGTAGTCTTAAATTGAGCCCAGTACTTCTTCCGGAAGAAAACGTGCTAGCGATACCGGAAGTAGTCTATAATTTTCTAAAACCAGAAGAGTAGTTTCACCTGGTTAAAGTTATTTTGAGTCAATCGTGTCTTTATGGATAATTTGTGAGGATTTTAGCGGTTCAAAATCAGAAGATATAGACAAAGCATTTGCTCCAGAGCAACATGGACATGACAATGAATCACTTTCTGACTCAGCTCTGGAAAAACATTTACAACATATGAAAAGAAGAGTATTGAAAGAAGAACTGTTACGTGATCTTCGTTCAAGTTTGTCGAGGGTGCTAGATTCAAATATGCCTAACCGTCCAGAAATTCCAGAAGAAGTCCAGAAACAAATAAAGGTGTGCCACATACCGACAAAAACTCCGGAGAATATTAACACATACATGTTATGTATGTAAAAAACATGTGTCACTGTTCAATGCGCTAAGGAAATTTGCCTTGATTGTACGTAAATTGTCATATTTGGTGCCTTGCAGTTTTTTATTCCGCCTTTAGTAATAAGCTTAATTGTTATTTCGTTGCTTAGAGGAGTTATTAAAATGGTATAATAAACTTTGAATTTTTTAGGTTGCTTAAAAATCGAAGAATTATAATGTATATTGTGATCTCAAGTAATTGCTGCAAAATAAATATTCGCTTTAATTTAATTTATATGTATAAGCTTCATTCAAATAAAAAAATATTAAAACCTTGATTAGTTTTATTCAATCATAAGCATATTTGATGTAAACATAAACGTAACATGTCAATGACACCCATATATATTTTTTTAATATGCTGAAAGTTGCGGGCCTCTCAGACCCCACGTCAGTGCTTACGTTCTATAAAAACCACGTAAGTAGCTAAAGGTTAAATATATACATAATGTGAGGAGTGTCATCCCCAACTGCCATATGTGGTAGCAACAGGTACGTGCGCCCGGCCTCCCAAGATATTACATATACCAAATCCATCCGAGCAAGTACAGTGTATAGGTATACACTGTGTTACTGATAGGTATAGTATACACTATAACTATGTTGGGCATGTCGTCGGCGTGAGCGTTATTCGATAACTTTTTTGGCTCATCAGCTATAGATTCTGCGCGCTATATGCCCCACCCAACCGAAAGAATACCCGCTATGACCCTTGTTCTTCAGCGGATCTCCTCATGTTTGATTCGATCTCGTGAAAGAGCATCAGGAGCTCAGGTCTATTTCTTTCCATAGCTCTTTGAGTGACCTTGAATATGTCGCCGTGAACAGTAATAGTATACAGCAACATGGCAGCAAGGGCGTGTTTTGTTTTATCACTTTTCAAAAATAACCTTTAAATGGCTGTAAAAATATATTTATTTAGTATTTTTCATGAGACGTGATGCACGTTCACTAATTTCTAGATATTTTATTTATTTGTAAAAGGTTACTTAGGTCAGACATCATATTGTTTTAAATACATTGTTTTAACTAGGGTTCCGTACTATTGTTATTTCTTTTGTGTCTGGTTCAGTGTCAGTGAACTAGTTAAGCTTAAAGGGAAAATGTATAATATGAAATGATAAGACTGGTAATTTTGTATGATTTTAAGTGTTTGATCACCAAAGTAAAAGTGGAGAGCCGATTGCATGCAGCGGAGATGAGAATATTGATATGGATAAATGGAGTGACTCGAAAAGATAGGTTATGAAATGAGTAATAATAAGTAAATGAGAGAAAGCAGGAAAGTAGCTACTACGATAATAAAAAATTGAGATGGGATTGACATGTTTTTCGAAGATAATTGAGACATATAACTAGGAATGTGTTAGATACTGGTTACTTTCAGTATCTGGGAATCAGAGTAGAGGTAGGCCGAAGAAAAGATATGGGTTAAAAGGAGGTAGCGAGAAATAGCTCGTACAGCAGGATTGTGGAATGGACTCCCTCCCGAGCTTTCTCTTTGGCACAATACAAAATGTGCGCAAGTTTTGCATAGTTATCTAGAAACATGTACCAAGAAGTTAAGAAATTACAAAATATCACAATTTTTTTAATAATCGTAATAGATATGTTCGTGTAGTAAAATTCTACAACGTTGTAAACGATATAACGACTTTCTTTGTTGCCACTATGCTACAACATTGATGACTAACTTCGATGCTGTGAATACTTGTATTTTTAACCTGGGTTTTTTTTTAAACAAAACACGATTTGCTTGTCATAGACATTATTAGGCTTTGTAACTGGAAATGGTGTGAGGATTCTAACAATTCCCCATATTTTTACCAAATCCGATAGGCATTTCATCATCATCATCATCATCCTTTTTAGTCTCCACTACAGGAGCACGACCCTCTCTGTACTACTAGAGTCATACTTGGCCAGAGTAGCAAGAGGACTTGGCCTACACTCTCCACGCTGGCCAGACGGGTTGGAGAGGTGATGAGGCATTTATTAGTTACGAAACACAAATAGATACAAACTTACATACATATCTACATACGTGGACTGGAAAACTATTACACTCATTTTATGGCAAAAATATAGCCTACTACAATGGAGAGTGAAAGAATTCTAACGATTCCAAATCTATTGAGGCATTTAAAGTAATCATGAAATAAAAAAACAAACAAACATACATATTTACATATATACATAAACGTAACAAACAATGTCAAAACATGTCAAACCTCACTGTGCAAATGTAGAAAATGTAAACCTCACACCAGTACGATTACCTGAAGGACAGGCCTGGCCTAGTGCAGGAATCATCACAAGACTATACAAATGAATCACTGATACAATGTTAATATGTATTCACTAACAATGCAATGTAGAAGATGTCAACTGTAAGTATATGTGCGTTGTGATAACGTTGTTGAATAAATTATATTTATTTATATACCTACTTCTTTTCTGGCAGTCGTATAGTAAAAACAATCACCTTCACTGAAGGTCTATGCTGCTATACACCTACAGGTCATTGCTTATATCCATAATTAAAAGGCAATCAGAGGTTATACGCTTTCGAATGAATGAGTGATTAAGGCAAATTTTCGTTTAAGTACTTAGTGGCAATTCAATGGCAGGGCCTGATCTCAGGGAAGATAGTTCAAACACAATTTAAAAACTCCCTATATTATGTAATGACTACCTATTACCTAATAAATATTAATAAATATAAATATATACGGGCAAATCACACAGATTGAGCTAGCCCCAAAGTAAGTTCGAGACTTGTGTTATGGGATACTAACTCAACGATACTATATTATATAACAAATAAATATATAGAAACACATCCAAGACCCAGGCCAATCTGAAAAAGATCATTATCCATCTTAGCCTGGCCGGGGATCGAACCCGGTCACTCCGTGTCGCAGGCTGGCGTATTGACCGCTGCGCCACGGAGCTATTCACATTGAGCTCTATCTTTGTTTTCTTCTTTTCAAGTCAAAATGGTTATTTATGCTTTAGACCAGTAGGTAGCCACAGCGACGCCCTTGTCGTTTGCCTTATTAAGATCATCAATTGTGCAGCTGGAAAGACAGTTGGGACACATCATGAGGTGGGACATCGATTGCATGACGCCACAATCGCAATGCTCATTGTTAGAGAAATCCTACTTAGTCCGGCTCTCCTGGCATCTCCCCACATCAGCTCGGAGTCTGTGAGGGATTACCAAATAACCCAGGGGAGATCGCTTCCTGGTGGGAGTTGCTCTGCAGGTGGAAGCTCAGATGGAGTATGCGGGTATTTGCTGTTCCATGGTCGCGCTTTTGGGGCTTCTATATCTTTAGTGGGTATCCGTTACAAAAAAAAATGTGATGAACAGTTCTTTATAATAAAAAACGGACAGCAGATTTTCCATTTAGGACAGCAGAGAAAACATTTGGATAAGCTTTGGCTTTCCACCTGGAACGACTGAGGGCAGAAAAGAGGATAGGTTCAAGTTATTTTTTCTATTCCACCCGGAACGATTGAGGGCAGAAAATAAGTTTTGCTGACCATAAGTGGCTGCCCAACTAGCTATTTTAGCTAGCCGATTTACATTGTTTTGCTAACGAAAATAAGATTATTCTGCTAACCATTTAAAACCATTTAAACCCATAAACTATCTGTTACCCACAGACAACGGGTATACAGTATTTCATGACGATGGGTTCAGTAGATAGGAAAGACGTTACAAACAAACAAACTCACTTTCGTATTTATAATATTAGTAAGGATTTCATTAACATGATTGATTTGAATTGTGCGGTTGTTTAATACCACACAAAGAAACAGTTTAAATCCTATGGCTTTTCTTTAAGGAAATAGGGAGGGGAGTAAAAAAGGAATACGCAGATTAAAAACTGTATTCAAATCGATTTAGTATTTTTGTCGATAATGAAGAACATTCATATGTATCAAGATTATCAAGACAACAGCAACAGATCGTAAATTGTTCAGCCCATAAACTAATAACGTCAGTAGGTTTGGTTGACATTGAATAAGAAACTGTTAATAGCCGTGTGGTTTCCGTCAAAGTAGGATAGGACTACTCCTAGTCTTCCCATGGAGGTCGTAAGAGTCGATTTAGGAAAAACAAGCTAAACAAAGCTCATAAACATCAATGAGACCTCTCCAACCCGTCTGGCCAGCGAGGAGAGTATATGCTAAATCCTCTGTCTGCTCTGGCCAAGTATGGCTCCGGTAGAACAGAGAGCGTTATGCTTCTGTAGTGGAGACTAAAAAGACCTGATGATGATGATGAATAAGAAACATAATTTTATCAGATTTCGCATGTAACTACTCGATAGCCACTTAAAAACATTTTTTATATATTTCATATCATTATCATTTCGAGTAGGTGTCACGGTCAATCGATCATGCACACCTTGGTGTCAGAGTTCTTCGGAACCGCCTCTCGACCTCTGACGTGGTCCATTTAACGACTGCCAGATGGCAGCCGGGACCACCGGCTTAACGTGCCTTCCGAAGCACGGAATCATCTTTATTATCAGACAATCAGGTGATTCAAGCCTGCAATGTCCTAACCAGATTGGAAACAACTAAACAAAGTATGCTTCCGGTGGAAATCGAACCCACGACCCCCGGGTCAACAGGCAAACGCCTTAACCACTGGACCACGGAGGCTGTCAAATCCTTTGTCTGCTCTGGCCACTATATATAACTATATTTCATAAGTAACCCTATAATACAAATAGTACGGTAATAAATCCTTCATTTAATTATATTGCTTCTGGGTACAGACCTTCACTCGAAGAAGTTCCCCAGAGGTGAGAGAGAACGGGCTGCTATTACTGCAACAAATATACGGTCAATCGACTTCGATTAGCTTTTGTGCCACAGAGTGCGAATGTAGCAAACACCTAATTTCGGACTAGGTATCTAATTCTGTCTATCGTACAACAGGGCAACCGAGCGCAGGCTCTTGTACCAACATAGTCGCGTTTCCCGGGTAGAGATTGGAATTAACCTATATTTTATTTATCGGTTTTTCTGAGATTGCTTTTATGAAGTCGATACTGACTGTAGGTATGTTTCACTTTGGGATTAGTGATGTGATTCCTTCTTTTCTTAACACGACTCTTCCCAAAAAGGAATGAAATGTTGTTATTAGTTCATTCGTATGTGAGTTTGTTTTAATATGTTCAACGAAGCGAATACATTATACATTATAAATGGACGCTCAATCGATATCAAGAAATAACGGTTAGCGGTAAGTAGAAAGCTTATCTTTCATTCATTCAATGAACGATTCATCGTAGTGGGGTAACTGTCATTCTATTTGATCATAGTGAATTTAGACCAATTCTTAGATAGTCCTCGTACGGATAAGACGTGCCCAGTCTAGCAGTATGATTAAGGGAACTGTGGTGTTTATTTAAGTAGTGAAAGACCATCACTTGCAAGTATTCGTGGCAATGTTAGATTTGTAATATTGTTGAATATTGCCTTTTTGTAACATTAAAGAATATATATTTTAATATAGATAGAATCTAATGTCAACCCAATACTCAAATAAATAAAAAAAATAGAGATAAATCACAGATTGTCTACCTACGTAGATAATTTAAGGTGTAAGTAACATTTTTAGTTTTTAATTTTATAATGCATGTCTACTAACGTGCTATCGTGGGTCTTAGGTCTTAAAAACCTGGGCTCTGTCTACTCCACAAGAGGGAAAGACGTGATAGTATGTTTGAATTTTTAAAGTATCGATACTTTGTTATGCCAAGCTTTAACAGTCCAGTTGTGACGTCACTACATAGGTACTATGAACAAAGCAGGAGCCGGGGCCGGGGTGGTTGGTTGCCAGCGACATAGAAGAACCTTGTCACACTAGTGATCAGGTGAAAAAGAGAATAATTAGGTAGTAATAATATATTTACTATTATTGTTTTAGAGCCACGCTACCGGCCAACTTCATTTTTAGGGTTGATAAAAATGGTAAAAGTGGGGCCCTAATATATCGCTCCGCTGTCTGTCTGTCTATCTGGCCATCTGTCACCAGGCTGTATTTCATGAACCGTGATAGACAATTTAAATTTTCACAGATTATATATTTCTGTTGCCGCTATAAAAACAAATACTAAAAACATGACTTACTTGACTTATAGTCCTTAGTGCCCTATCTGAGGCAGAGGGCGTCTACAAAGACTCTCCATCTCAATCTGTCCTGAGCTATGCGCTTAACTTCACTCCAGGTCTTTCCGGTTTTTTTAATTACGTCGAGAACGGTACGTCGCCAGGTCTGTTTAGGTCGGCCTACTTTACGCTTTACTTGGCGATTCCACTAAAACTAAAAGCATATATGTGTAAGATAAATATTTCAGGGGGGCTCCCATACAACAAACGTGATTTTTTTTGTTTGTTTTTGCTCACAATACTGATACGATATTGTTAACGGCAAAAGGTAGAAGCTTGAAATATTCACAGAATATTTAGTTATATATTCACGTGTGTCAAGGGCTTTAGATCCGTATCTTTGGCGCCGTAACTACGGTATTCGGAGATTTAAACTAATTGCAATTAAATAGTTCTCAGTTACTGTTTAGTTAATGCAAGCCGGATAACTTTTGCTAGTTTAGATTAAGCAAACTAACACCTGCATTAGGAAAAGAAATGTCTAAACCATGAGTAGAAAATACTTGCAAAGAATATCCATACTGACGCGCTTTAAACACATAATTATGTAGCTTAGCACAAACCTTTTTATTATTTGTTTCCGTATAACGTAAACAAATTATAAAAAGGTTCGTGGTAAGTCCCGTTTATATACATAATTATATCCAAACTGACTTCCAATCGACCATATCATTAGTGATATAGAAAAAGAAAATTGGGGAAATACTTATGGCCAGGGAAATCAACCTGTGATTTTACAATTAAGCCACAGGACAACGAGAAAGCTTGTAATATAACTAATCTCCTAATTTAAATGCCACGCGTCCTTAGGGCAAAGGTCACAACATAACAAAACAACTTGGCCCCAAAGGGTTGATTAGGTTCCTTAGGTTTTCTTGTGACTAAAACAGCGAGCGAGCGTCCCCAACTTAGGGTTTAGCAGTAGTATCGAAAATAAAATGTATAGTGGCAAGCCTGTCTCACTCCCCGTGTCGGTATCAAAAACAGGTGTACCTTCGAGCGGCGACCCCTTCGAAGGGGAAATCCGAACAAATCCGGTAAAAACGACGCGCGTTTGGTCACATGTGTTCACCCACTTCAACGAATTATGAATTGTATGTTCAGAGCTATAAATCTTTACTATAGAAGGCTATAAAACATCACACTGCGACCAATAGGAGTGAAGCATCAATAAAAAATGTGTTGTAAACGGGGAAAAATTATTCATCTATACTAATTGATTATAATAACAGAAATTGCCGCAGACGAAGACGCGGGCAACAGCTAGTATAAAATATAAAATTGTCTTGCTGTAAGTATCTAAACTAAAAGGTTCTGCGTTCTTACGCGAGCTAAATTACATCGTATCACTGGCAACATTGAGTTGATATTTCTTTGAATACTTTTGCAGAGTGCGACTTCCGTACGTAAGTACTTATTCTGTGATAGTGGCTATGATAGATTTTTTTAGACGCGCATGGACGATGGCTGACTTAGTAATTCAGAGGCACTTCAGAGGCCTATGTAGATTTTTAAGAGGAGTGTAATGCTATTAACTACCTAGTAGTCTGTTAATTAGCACTCTGTGTCAATTGGACCTTTGAAACTAGATTAAATGAAACTGAAACGGTTTACCAACACTCGATTGGTCCATGAACGGTTGGTCAACATTATCTTTAACCCATTAACTTTTCCTCCACAGAACTTTTCGCCTCTTTCGTTAATAAATTAACAATTTATCGCTTAAACCTCAGCCATTGTATTTACTTTTATAGCGAAAATTACTTATTCAACAAATCATATAGATATTTATTTATTAATAAAAAGTATGACCCTCTCTGTACTACCGGAGCCATATTTGGCCAGAGTAGACAGAGGATTTGGAGAGGCCTCATTGATGTTTATGAGCTCTGTTCAGCTTGTATTTCCTAAGTCGCCTCTTACGACTTACGTATAGCCGAGTGGTTTCCGGTAGGGTAGAATAGGACCACTCTTGGTCTTCAAATACATACACCCGAAACTTTAAGAACCTACAGTCAGACAAAAATACAATTTCCATAATAACCAGACGCAGATATTTAGTTCTAATATCCCTGTAATGAAATACCCAACTTTTTGCTCGTTAACATTTCATGTGGGAGTTCAATTACCAAGTATTTCTCAAAATAAATAGGATATTACGACTGACATTTTCATACGAGTCACAAACAAGATAAAGGTTATGAAGAAATCCATCTATAATTTAAGTTACCTATACCTAATCTATAGTATGGCCCTAGTAGAACAGAGAGGGTCGTGCTCCTGTAGTGGACACTAAAAAGGACCTGATGATGATGATGATGATACCTAATCTATATATTAATACGTGAAGCATAAACTTAGTACCCCTTTTTACGAAAAATACGTGGACGGTGGAGCATGAAATTTTGCACACTTATAGTTTATATAGAGCAGAAGTGCAGATGCTATTTTTTTTTAATAATGCATATTAGACATATTTGAAAAAAGAAAAACAAAAAAGGAAAAAAAATATTGTAAAGATAACAAAAAAGAAAAACAAACTACACACACTACTACGAATTTGACACACAACTTATAATTTAAATTAATTCCACTAGTATCATTAAAATTAAGAGCCGGGCTCTTGTCAGTGGAGCTTTTTCCATTCCCCTTTTTCTTCCGCAAGTTTCTTCACTTCTTTATAAGAGGTAACCTTTATTATTCTTTTATTTGATTCATAAACGTGTGTCTCTGTGTAATTTAATGAATGAATAAATGAATACCTAATATAAATAAAAACTAATATGGGCGTATGTCTGTTTACATACATGGTTGTATAAAAAAATGGTGAAGGAAATTAAATAATAGTATCTACATACCTGTTAAGTAATTATTCAATTCAATTTACCTACTCTCTCATACTCTCTTTTCTAAGCATGGTTGTATGGCAATATCCTCCTATGTAACGAAGTATAATTTTTTTTACTAATTATTGAAGTAGACATTTGTCTCCCATCTCACCTGATGGTAAGTGACGATGAAGACGAGGATGTTACATGCCTATTCAAGAGATACCCATTTATTCTACCTTTGAATGTCCCGGGATTCATTGTCCAGTAGTGGACTTTTTACGGTTGCAATGACGAGTACAACTTTTGTATCCAGACAGTATTAAAAAAATACATATTAAAAAAGTTGGGTAAGTATATATCATAAAATAGCGAGACCTCATTACCGCCGTCATCATCATCACCGCTTTTAGCTAGTCATATTAATTAGCTAGTCATACCGTAACATTAATTTGGCTAGCTCCGTGGCGCAGCGGTCAACACGCCAGCCTGCGACACGAGAGTGCCCGGGTTCGATTCCCGGCCAGGTCAAGAAAAAATGAAGTTTTTCAGATTGGCCTGGGTCTTGGATGTGTATCTTTATATGTATTTGTTAAAAAATATATATATCGTTGAGTTAGTATCCTATAACACAAGTCTCGAACTTACTTTGGGGCTAGCTCAATCTGTGTGATTTGTCCGTATATATTTATAAACATCGGTCTGTAATATTAAAAACAATACATTACTAACATAGTAACGGGCAGGTAGGACTAATTTGTGTTATTCCTCTTTGATATTTTACGTACGCCTACTCTTATTATGAAAGCAAATATATCTTTGTGTTGCTTAGCTATTGAAACCTTCCAGTATTTATGCAAATAATAAACAGCATTTTGCCCAGATACTGAATTATACCATTTAGTTTTTGGTTAAAAATGCTGTTTATTAATTATCTTTAATTAATTTTAACGCCAATGCTCACTTATATTTTAACTATCTTTCGCTTACGATTCCGCTCGCGTCGATATCTTCCCCTCGGGAACAGACCTTTTCTGGGATAAAATAAAATCATAATAGAAATAATATGGTATTTCCTGTACACGTATTATAGTGGGCGTCACGCATAACAAAAAACAAATAAACTTAATTTTACATTAATAATCCTAAATGTTACACTGCGCTCAATGAGAGGTATCGCCGATGTGGCACACAAAGCCGCCAAGCTGAACTGGGACTGGGCGGGTCATGTCCGTAGAATGTTGCCAGACAAAAGGCCAATAAAGTGATTTCTTGGATACCTGAGGATGGGCGACGTCGAAGGAGCATGCCAAGAAAAAAATAGCGCGATGACCTCGACGCCAGTCGGTCAGATATGGCACTGGATCGAGATAAATAGAAGGAGATGGGAGAGACTTTTGCCCAGCAGTGAGACAGTACAGGTTAAAAAATCCTACCTATATGTTAACTAATATCCATATCTACTATTATTATAAAGTGCGTAACTCTGTCTGTTATAACCTCTTCACGCTTTAAATATCAAACATAACAATTAGTCCGTCCGTCGTAATAATAACATAACAATTAGTCCGTCAGTTAGATAATCAAAAAATATTGGACACGTATTTTTTCTTTTGTCAAATAAACAATAAATAATAAAGATAAAGCGAGTCAAAGTCCAGGAGTGGGGGCTTGTGACGTCAAAGTTTGCTAAAAAGTGTAGCAAACTATGACGTCACACGAAACTTTAAAGGGCTATATCTTTATCATTTTTTGTTTAATCGACAAAAGAAAAAATACGTGTCCAATATTTTTTTGAATATCTAACTGACGGACTTATTATATTTTTTTTAGGAAACAAGCCTATTGCGATAAAACTCTTTTAGATAAAGAAGTCCCACATTTTAAGACTTTTTTTTTGTTTTTAATCATAACTCATAGGTATATTTCGCGTAAGTGTGGTACAATAAAGATATAATAAAATAATATAGATCACACACTTAACTGATTCCAGCATGCAAATTTAAAAAAAAAACAGTGTTAATTACAATATAAAAAAATAATGTAGAATTAAAATACAAATAACATTTATTATTACTAAATTACACAATACAAAATTAAATTGTATTATTAATGAAGTGGAAAACAAATAAATTATATTATTAAATTAAGTCTTAAAATGTCAAATTAAATTCACTGTCATTGGTTGGTTTTGAAAGCGTTGCTGAAATTTCAATATATTCGTGACGTCATAAGCAAGTTTTTTGTACAAGTGGCGTGAGAACTTTTAATACGTACTTTTGACCACCTTTGTGGCTCAGTAGTACAAGTGTCTTTGAATCGCAGGGTGGTGGTTCGATCCCCGGTCAGGTTAAGATGGAAAACGATTTTTTTCAGATTGACCTGGATCTTGGATGTTTATCTATAGAAGTATCTTTTATAAATATTTTTTTTATTATTACTAAATATTAGATTAGGCATTTGTCGCCCATCTCACCTGATGGTAAGTGACGATGAAGACGAGGATATAGTATACGATATAGTATCGTTGAGTTAGTATCCTACGACACAAGCTCACAACTTACTGTGGGGCTAGCTCAATATGTCTGAGTTGTCCCTATATATTTATTTGAAGAGAGTCAGAGGTGTCATCCTCAACTGCCTGCTTTTCCGATTTATCCCATTGAGTAGTATACTTTCTCTTCCCAAACCCAACAATTCCTATCCTTCCCCAGCTTAAAAATACGTCCGATGGGCAGCAGCATCGGAAGCCTAAGAAGCCAAAAATTGCGCTCGCCAACCCGCCTGCCAAGCGTGGTGAGTATAACAGCAATATACTTACCATCAGATGAGATGGGATACAAATGTCTCCCATCTCAGCTGACGGTATGTAGTAAAAAAAAAATGTTCTCCCATGGAACGAAAAATCTTTAGAAGAGGCCTTTGTCCAACAGTGGACTTCAAACGGCTGGAATGAAAAAGAATGATGATTTATTAATTTAAACCTATTTTTAAGTGTTTATACATATTTTGCATTCACAATGCTAATTTGATATACTCTTATTAAATTAAGAAATAAAATATGGTGAAAAAATTCCAAGCGGGCGGGATTTGAACCTGCGACCTTAAGTCATGCATAGACTTAAGGTCGCAGGTTCAAAACCCGCCCGCTTGGAATTTTTTCACCATATTTTATTTCTTAATTTATTAAGAATTTAAACCTTATTTTGATACTTCTTAAAATGTTGTTACATTATACAGTACGTTATGTTTTTATTCTACCCGAACCATTTCAGAATCTGGTCCGCGAAATTTCCCGATTTAAATTCAGCTATTAGGTACCTACTCAGGTTGTTCCGTAAATTAATTATAATTTGCAGCTCTCAAACTAAGATCCATTAAACAAAACTTCAAGCAACAGTTTGAAAGCGGGGATGAAAAATGAAATGGAGGACTAAAGACGCGCACATATTTATTTTTATTTATTTATTCATCAAACAAACACATAATCTTAAATTACTTAAAAGATGTACAAAATCCTTGAAAGATTTGTTCGCACATCTGATTTGACTCGCAATTAACACATTTACATAAACATATGACTAGTTAGAGCTACATATGACTAGTTAGAGCTTGGTATACGTGCTGGTCTGGCCAGCTGCTTCTCTTCCCGCGCAAACCGTAGAATCTGGACAAGGGAATGGGCGAAAATCTAAAGAATCATGACAATAGATGATGCGGCGAGCAACCCATCACTATTTTGGTACAGTTGTCTACCTTTACGCCCACCAACACGCTAAACGTGGCCTTTCGGTCTTATGATCTTAGGCTATGTCTACCCTAAGGGATAAAGTGAAAATATGTATATATAGTATACATGGTCGAAACATGTCGGCCAGTAGCTGACTTCGTACGTCAGTAACCCGTTGTTACATATTTTAATAATGATTCATGATCTTTATTTTGCAAAAGTTTGTTTGGAATATACATTAAAAACTCATAATTTTGTAAATCAGAATCAACTTAAGTAATACGAGTACATTTCATATGCTTAATAAATCATCAATAATTAGAACCTTATATCGCAGAATGTCCATTGTCAGAATGAGTGACAGTTTGGTCACACTGACAGTTAGAATCACTGTGACTTACAAAATTATGAGTTTGTATCAAAAAAGAGTTATTCAAAACTATTTTCTGCGAAATGAAGTTTATGCTATCCGCTGTTATGCTAAGTAATATATAAATTATATTAAGGGTAAAAGGTGGCAGAACGCCCCAACGAATATGAATTTAAATTGTCAGTGTTGTACACTTACACACACAAACACAATTCCGTGATGAATCTGCCACTCTACATGTTAGGACTTGAATCTGTATTTAGCCTTCTTAAATTTTATTTTGATGTGTGAAATAAATGATTTACGAACAAACAAACCAATTTAGAAAGCAGTCCTCCGGATTTTTCATACGTGTATTCAGTCCTAACTCCATGGTACGTACCCGAGCTTAGAAACTTCGTCGAGATACGTTCTTAATGCGGTTTTCTTAATCAACGTCGCCGTAAATTTTGCCAAATATTTTCATTTAAATTTTGAGAGCGTTTATTACCGCGTTGCTTGGAAAGTATGCGCTTGATGAAGGAATTCTTGTCCGTGAAGTTTGATATCAATCCTAAACTTCTCCATATTGTCGCTCATCAAACGAGTTCTCGATTGCATCTATGTTTGTGGTTCTTTGGGACCTTGGATGCGGGATCCACTTAAAAAACATGTTCGTTAATTTATTACTAACTGGTACATATAGGTATTTAATTATATAGCCTAAATTTATCAGAGATAATGTAGGATTCTAATGGTGAAAGAATTTTGCAAGTCGGTCCAGTAGTTTCGGAGCCTATTCAATGCAAACAAACAATCAAATCTTTCCTCTTTACAATTTTAGTATAGATTTGCTGCTATCTATGATTAGGCGGTCTTTGCGGTCGACAATATTATAATCATCAGGTCTTTTTACTCTCCACTACTGGTGCACGCATGACGTACCTGACGCTAATTCGGTTTAGGTATGTTGCACATGATGTTAGTGCTTTTTATGGTTCCGTACCCAAGGAGTAAAATTGGGACCCTGTTATTAAGCATCCACTATCCGTCCATCCATCCGTCTGACACAGGGTTGTATCTATTGAACGCTCATATAGAGACTGGACGTTCACTGAATGTATGGCACTAATTGCCAATATAACATATCAAAAAATAAAAACAAAGGGTGGTCCCATACAAGAAACGACTTATTGTGGTTTTTCTCGATTCTGTCGAAGTTGCTGTTTTTAGGGGTCCGTACCTCAAAAGGAAAAAATGGAACCCATATAGGATCACTTGGTTGTCCGTCTCTCTGTCTGTCTGTCAATATCCTTTTTCTCAGAAACGCGTAGAGGTATCAAGTTGAAATTCATCAAATACTCAGGTCTACTGTCACTTGGAGCAGTGAAAAAATCAAACTTCTAAGCCAACGCAATCAAAAGATGCAGTTGGTTATGCCGCAAATTATCGTGTTTTTTCGACACTCGCAAGGGTTTCAAAATCTACAGGGTACTTCCCGTGAACTCAGAATCTTGAAATTTGGTACGAAGCAACGTCTTATAGCACAGATAAAGGAAAAATTGTAAACAGCACTTAATTTTGAATTATATCATACAAAAATATTTTTAATAAATTCAAACTTATTATATACTAGCTGTTGCCCGTGGCTCCACCCGCGTTAGTGTCGATCCTTTGGGAACAGTAGATTTTCCCGGAATTAAACATACCCTATGTCCTTCCCTGGGCCTCAATCGCACTTAGCCGGTTTTTTATTACTGAGATCTCGAACTCGTGATCGAAAAAAAATGGATAAACTCAATGAAAAAATTGAAAACTCATTCATTAAAAAATTTAAAGTGTTGTTTGCAAGACAGAAGACCCGTTGGTCCTAAACATAATGCGAAAAACTTAACGGTCCATAAAGCTCGAATAAATTTCTTCGTCAAATTGACTTTACATTTACTGATACTGTTGTAGCTTATCTTTATTTCAATTTCATGCATGTGATGTGACACGTCATCTTTATTAGCATACGTAATTAGGGATCTGCTCTCCTTTGCGTGTTTTATTAAACCAATTTTTTGAGTGTTTAAGCGACCTTCTAAAAGGTGAGGTACAGCGCTTTATTTAAATATCTGAGTCTGCTATTTATAAGTAAACATATATTTTCTTTTTTCTAAATGTTTTATATTGCATTAACAACGCTATTTTGATATACTATTATTAAATTAAGAAATGAAATATGGTGAAATATTTCATACAAAATAAAATATTTACAAAAAATATTGCGTGGCTTCCTACGTATTAGTTGATTTTCAAAATCATTGTAAAATGAGTTGAATCAAATACCTCACTTGTAAAAGTCGGTTAGTTGTGTTAGATGACGCAAGCCTTAATACGTATAAGGGGAATGGGATATGGTGGAGAATTGGGGCACCGAGTTTGAATCATGCGGTAGCTCAGTTGGCAGCGCGTAGGTCGTACATAGACCTATTAGATATCTTTACCATGCCTAGGTCGCTGGTTCACACCCCGCCCGCATGGGATTTTTCACCATCTTTTATTTCTAAATTTAATATTGGTATACAGCGTGATTTTGAACCCCCTAGCTATATTGAAATCTGGGAATCAGAATCCCTAATGGAATACAGAATTGTAAGAAAAAAAGGTAAAAAACGAAAAAAAAAATTAACCTTCATAGAAATTCCTCCAGCTGATCGGCGACATTGTATGGGAAACCTAATTTTCTTTTTCGTTTTTTACCTTTTTTTCTTACAATTCTGTGTTCCATTAGGGATTCCGATTCCCAGATTTCAATAAAGCTAAGGGGTTCAAAATCACTTAGTACAGTACAACAGGAGTATTGTTAGTTCGACGTCTTTGTTTGTGTGTCGGTCTATGGCACCTTAACTCTCAATGGTTTTGGTTTGTGTGAAAGGTAAATCAAACGGGAATGTTCTTATCTATATTGGATCGACATCGATGACCTTGAAAGAGGAGATGATTCTGTAATAGGCTGAGAACAAGGTAAAATTTGAACCTTCATCTTTCATTCGCAGGTTTAACACATGATCAGCTAACCAATAAGGCTCTGCCATGCTTTCTTAGTCCAACCTGTTCCTGGTTACAATCTTAGTTATATATCGGAGCCCAGAGACTGTACTTATCCAATCATCATCATTTCGAGTAGGTGTCACAGTCAATCGACCATGCACATCCTGGTGTCAGAGTTCTTCGGAACCGCCTCTCGGCCTCTGACGTGGTTCCTTTAACGACTACCAGATGGCAGCCGGGACCAGCGGCTTAACGTGCCTTCCGAAGCACGGAATCATCTTTATTATCAGACAATCAGGTGATTTAAGCCTGCAATATCCTAACCAGACTGAAAACACCTAAACAAAGTTTGCTTCCGGTGGGAATCGAACCCACGACCCCCGGGTCAACAGGCAAACGCCTTAAGCTCTGGACCACGGAGGCTGTCTAACTTATCCAATGTTTGTTAAGAAGCCAAAAACCCTATGTGAATAATTTGCAGTTTTAATAATAATGCACCGATATTTATATCTAACTCAGAACCTCTTTTTTAAAGCCGGTGAGGAGTTACCAACGGCAGCCGTTCCGTTCAACACATATAACGCCAATCACAGCGCACATTAATTTCAATTCTCCATATTCATAGTCCACTCCCACGGGACGTGCCTCCCGTCTGATCAAGAAATGAGGTCAGCCCTTCACGGTGCAGACTATAGTGACGTCACAAAGGGCTTTGATATCGACGAGGCATTTTTCGTCGCCATTATGTACACAAAAGGCCCTCGGTAATGGTGGATTTAATTTCTATTATAGATAATGAAGGAATTTATAGAGGCTATTCTGGAAAAAATAACAAGAAAGCAAATTTTCGGGCATATTTGAAAGTTTCACGGGAGAATGGTCTAATATTACATACAGGATGATTTGGATCTCTTCATATCATCTCTAATAGAATTTACTTGCACAAAAAAAAGGTAGTCTGAAATTTCCTTTAATTCGTAAATGTTCTTTTTTTAGGATATACATTATACTAGCTGTTGCCCGCGACTTCGTCCGCGGCAATTTTTGTTATTATGATTAATTAGGGTTTTTCTTAGTATAGGTGAATAATTTTCCCCCGTTTTCAAAACATATTTTATTGATGCTTCGTTCCTATTGGTCGCAGCGTGATGTTTTATAGCTTAAAGCCTTCCTCAATAAATGGACTATCCAACACAAAAAGAATTTTCCAATTTGAACCAGTAGTTCCTGAGATTAGCGCGTTCAAACAAACAAACAAACTCTTCAGCTTTATAATATTAGTATAGATATAGATATAGATTTGGGATACTAGTTACGGCATTAACATATTATTATATACACAAGCCGCAAGCTTAGGGCGATCGTGCCTCTCTAACGCTTGTTCCGCGGTTTCGTTGCACTCAAAACGTGACACTTTTTCGTGCGTACAGCCGCCTTCATAGATTTATAAAACATTATGACGTCAAAAATAAAGATAAAAATATATTTATTTGCAAAACATGTGATATTAACTGCACTGTAAGATATACAAACTTGAGTTCTAACATGTTTACCATTGTTGGTGTGCAAATATGAATTCAGAAGACATGCTGATAAGAAAGAAACAAAAAAATATTTAAACATGAAAACATAAACATGAAACAAATCAAACATTATAATTGGTCAGATAAAAAGTCATCGATACCATAATAGCATTTCTCAACTAATAATATTTTAAGCTGTTTTTTTAAACAATTTCATATTCAAGTCTTTGTACTGTCTTGGTATTTTATAATATATTATTGGCGCCATACAAAATATACTTTTATGCAACAAAGCCGTTTTTGAAGGGTTTTTGTCATATCAACTCGCAACTAATCGACAGGTTAAAAAACTCTGTCAGTTACCAACCTACTACACAACAGAAACAAAAGGATATCGAAAAAGTAAATCAATGTCCAGAAAATAATAATGACAGTCGGCAAAACAAAATATAAGCAGGAAATAAATGATTATTGGGAATACATGTGACAATATAGAAAAGGGAAATGAATATAATAAAAAGGTACCTACATGATAAGACATTGTTTATTTTTCAACATTTGCTTGAAATGTGCAGTTTTTGTAAATACTTCTGCTATTGTCGCGTTGTTTTTTAAAATGTTACGACTTTTAATTATGTATTTTTGAAGTGAAAACTTATTTAGCGCTTTGGCGGCGTTGTGCACTTTTTGGGATGCTAAAAAATTTTAAACTCACGCCAGGACATGTGACCTGATCTAAACTTCGTAAGACGGACACGTGACCTGAGACCGTAGGAGAGAGAAAGAAAGAGGAAGTAATATACAAAAAGAGGGCTCTTTCTACCGCCGGAGTTTTCACCTCTGCCAGCACTACCGAAGTGCAACCCGTTATTTTTTTTTTGTATGTATTAGGATCGGTAGTCAAATTTCAATAATTACTGGAACATATTCTATCCTGAGCAGAAAGGATATGAGTGTCTACTATGTCCTATACACGTGAGTAGTAAACGATGTGACCTATCGGTAACTATTCGATCGTCGAAGTTCAATTTTATAATTCATTTTGTTGATATCGCAGCAAATATTCTAATAAATATAATATCGCATTCGTTTACATTCATTCAGCTTTGAGTCGGTTTCTACTCTGGTATGTTTTCCATCAACGTATAGTAAACTATACTACTATAGTAAATTAATTGTATAAACCCATGGAAACTCACGCACCTCACGTGTAGGACCCCTGCGCTTCTTTTACTTTTATTTCTAAATCGACCCATGAATATATTTTTTCCAAAGCGGTTCCGAAGAACTCTGACACCAGGGTGTGCATGGTCGATTGACCGTGACATCTACTCGAAATGATGATGATATATTTTTTGCAATGACAACACGGTTGTCTAAATTGTATCCGTTTCCTACTCTTCCCTTCGCCATCTTCTCGCCCAGCGGAAGCCCCAAAAAGCTCACACATTTAAAATATTGTAAAAAAACCAAGTATACATGAAATTTAATACGTCATTGCATCTTTCCTTTGAAGACCCCAAGAATACCAAACACATGATAGACGCTCTGATTACATATAACGGACGTAACCTCTTGTTAAAGTCACGCCAATAGTGGACAAAATCAAGAGCCATCGTTTGAACTGGTATGGCCATGACGAGAAGAGGGAAACTGATCAACTGGCTAAAAAGATGTTACATTTCAATATAACAGGATATTAAGGAAAGGGAAGGCCGAAAAAGTCGTGGAGGGAATGCGTGAGCAATGATATGCAAGAACGGGGAGCTAGTGCCGATATGGTGGATAATAGAAAAATTTGGAGAGAGTTGACATACAGAGCCGACCCCAAATAGGGAAAAGGCGAGGTAGAAGAAGAACCTCTTGTTATTAAAATATAAAAAAATACTTAACACAATTACGTGAACATGATGCTGTATTCATTAAGACAATAATCAAACATAGACCCTGCATACAAATGCGACAAGAGCGACGAGCTAATGGCAAATTTTACGATCACGTTAACGTTACGTAAATTGAAACGGGTGGTAGAGACCCTGTAAAATGCATAAGTGCCAAGCGTATAAATGACGTAAGCGTGATACCTTCTTGTAAAAAAAAACCGCCCAGTTGCGAGTCGGACTCGCGCACGAAAGGTTTCGTACAATTATCTAACGTCTTTACGTAACTAACAACTGTCTTAACTAATTTTGAATTCAATTTGTATAAAATTTTACTTTACTGAGTACATTTATAAGTTGGTTGAATATTACTCTTTAATTTATAAACTCTACTTAGCGCTGATAGTTTTACTTTAAATTTGGTTATTTATACTACTACCGTGAATTTTTCACTCGGACTCGAACAAAAATTTGGACTATAAAACCAAATATTTAAGGATTCCGTTTTTTCCTTTTAAGAAACGAAGCTCTAAAAAATTATATTTCTTTACTCCTGCCATTAAACCCTTAAAACATACCTAGGTGATGAAAGGGCAAGAGTAAATGAGCAAAAACGCTACATTTTTCCTATCTGAATCTTGACACAAGGACCCGTAGACTGCCGTACTGTGAATGACGGAGCTTTTACTGTGATTATGTCGTTGAATCCTTACAAGCAACACTGGGTATTCATTACTAAGGGCGAAATCAGAATCCATATGCTACAGCTTGTGTTGTTGTATTTTATCTAGAGCACTTGGTACTGACAGATAATTTATATCATTGAAACTAACATGAGATACAGATATTATGTACTAAAAACGGGTCACTCACGTGCTATTTCGTCGGGATTGCCGACTATAGTTTATTATAGATATTATAGTATATGAGTGACGAAATAGCACGTATTTGATAATTATTTGCCTAATACAGGGTGTATTTGAATTCATTGTCATCTTTTTAAATATAGACTATACCTGATGAATCAAAGTTAGTTAATTAAAATAACACATTTATACACTTAGGAAATTTTAAAAAGTGCCACTAACGCTTTAAGGCCATTACTACTGATAAAAACCAAAATCTGAATTATCAGAAACTTCAAAAAATAACATAATTATGTATATAAACAGGACTTAGCACGAACCTTTTTTTATTTTCTATATGTTGAGTCCCGTTCATGTGCATAATTATGTGTGTAAAGCGTGAAAGTTTAAATTCGCTTTAAAAGCGAAATCCATAGGTTATACGTGCGTCAAGAATATAGGATTCTACAAGCTACACGTTATACTAGTAACGAGGAGTGCTTTTAGTGTGATTATGTCGTTGAATCCTCGCGAGTCCCGCCGCGCAATATTACAGAATGGCTTTCTCGGTAGTTGTTGTCGTGATTATATCATTGAAACTAACCTATAATTACTATATATTTTTCTATTACTAAGTCCTTATTGATTTAATTTTCATACAAGATATAGTTTGAAAACGAAATCCCGACTATTTATATTTTTGGGGCATACGAGTATTTTGAGAGTACAGCTGATACTTCCTAACTAATATTATAAATGCGAAAGTGAGTTTGTTTGTTTATTTATTTATTTGTTTGTTTGTTACGCTTTCACTTCGTAACTATTGAACCGACCATCATGATATGCTAACTAATATTATAAATGCGAAAGTGAGTTTGTTTATTTGTTTGTTACGCTTTCACGTCGTACTACTGAACCGTCCATCATGAAATTTTGTATACACGTTATCTGGGGTACGAAGAAGAACATAGGCTATATTTTATCTCGGGAAAAACTATTGTTCCCGAGGGATCGACATTGACGCGGGCGGAGCCGCGGGCGAAAGCTAGTTAAGAAAATAAATGAGAAAAAATTCTATGCGGAAGGGGTTATTTAATAAGAATTTATCAAAAAATCATCGTGAATGCAAAATAAAACACTTATAAAAATAGTTCATTTGATACCAAATACAATATTATCTTGTTGGTGGTATTTAAGTGATCAGAAGGAGAACATGACGAAAGGGTGGCGTGGAAGTGTGAAAGGGTTGCTCGAAAAAAAAAAACAACTTACCCATCAAAGATCATAAAAATTTGTCTAACCGTTCTTGAGTTCATAATGTAACTAACCCAAATTTGTTACAATATAACAAACGAAAAATTAAAAACAATCACTTTGAATAGATAAACAATAAAACGAGCAATACTACCTACATGTTATGTAAATGTTCTTTGAAATGGGTCTGCCTGGAATTCTTTCATTTGCGCTCACCACGAAATCAGGACGAACGATTTGCGGAGCAGGGTCGGCTGTATCGGATTGTTATTTGATAGCCGTGTACTCGTATTGTACGGAGTGAAAACGAGAAACAATTCGACTTAATGTTATATGTTTCGATTTATTTAATTCTTTGCCTTCCACGCCCTGGCTGGTTGAATATTTTTTGTCGATCTCTAGACATGGAATATGTCAGTCTCCCACGCAGATTATTTAATGTTTTCTTACGCTTTTGTGATTATTACACATTTAAATTGTATTACAATAATTTTGTACGACTACTACGAACGGTTAGGGTAATGCAATTTTTCAAGTTAGTATAAGTCAATCAAGAGCAGCTGGATTGAAGTGGGACTGGGCTGGGCACGTTTCTCGTATGCCTAATGAACACTGGACCAAAAAAAGTCACAGACTGGACGCCCAACGGCAAACGGGGACGTGGCCGAACAAGGACAAGGTGGTGACATGAACTGAACAAATATAATAAAACTGGAGAACACAAACCATAGATCGACAAAAATGGAAAAGAGGCCTTTGCCCAGCATTGGGACATTAACGGCTCGTAATAATAATAAGTCAACCAAAGAAAAGAAAATTTACTTTGGACTTATAACAAATAGGCACGGAATAATAAAAAAGAATAGGCGATGGGCTACCAACAGGGCCAGATTCACCATGAGACAAAATTATATAGTAATATAGACAGAGAAAGCCGAAGGGCCCTTCAGATAGTCAGACTCATTGGCACACAGCCCTCCTTTCCGCATTATAGGGTTCTCATTAGTGACATGACAAACAGGCCTGCACGCACATTTAAATCGAGATTCCTGATTTCTATCTTTAAGTTCATCATTTTTACACGTTTGCTGCCAGCTACGACTATGCTAGCAGTAAGACAATTTCGACTATTTACGAACTTCGCGGACTGTGATGCATGGAAGTTTGACATGGTCGTATAAATTACTAAAACACTTAGTTTTAACTAACACTTGTTAGTAGAATAAGTGATTAAACAATATAAAAAAAATATACAAAGTATTAGGTATTTTGGTATGGTGATTTTAAATAGCAATGTATATGTATAGATTTGGCTGTTGATTTATCTGACTAGATTTATCTAAGCAATATATTTATATGCTATCATGTCAGGTTCTTGTTATCAAAATATTAATTAATAATTATTATCTATGTTACATATAAAATATAGGATGAAATTAAATTCATTAGCATACGTTCAAAATCTATGGAACAGCTAATATTTTTTTGCAATTTCGGAGTTGGTCCCATAATTAAAGTTGTTCAGATTCGTGGTCTGAGTCACTAATTCAAAGTATGCTAATGAATTCAATTTCACCCGGTATAAAACATAATAAAAAAAATCGAATCAAAAATGCCACCCCGAATAGTACCTGGCTCAAAGGTGCCCATGACACTGGCTGCGTTGCCTCGCTGAATGGTAATAGATATCCTTTTAATCAGGTACCATCTGGAGCGGTGGTCGTATTCGCGGTCCCTTAGACGTCGCCCTATCTCACTAATGAAGCTCTTTGCCTCAGGACGCCATGGGCCAGCCGTCTCAACGGCGAATGGAACAAATTCATATTGTTGTGTCAAAAGAGAATATTTAATGTATAAAAAAAATACAACCGAATTGATATAGCTTTTTTAGGGTTCCGTAGTCCACAAGGAACCTTTATAGTTTCGTCATGTCCGTCCGTCCGGGCTCGTACTCCACCGCTACTGCACCGATTGTCACGAAAATTGGTGGATATTTAAGTTCCAAAAGTTAGTTTTTAAAATTATGAAAAAAGATTCTTTCCCCATACAAAAAAAGTGAATTTAAAAAATTAAACTGGACTAACCTCAACGTGTGGGGTATCGTTAAAAAGGTCTTTTAAAATGCAACAACAACTGTTTTAAAACTATGTAGATCAAACCTCTCCCAGTCTTGAGATAATCTAATACAAATTTAAAATTTGAGATGTCCCCCCACCGTAACTTTTAGATTATTACTAAAATAATTCTGGAAAAAATGTGGTATATAACTCTTTTCAATTAAAACTATAGCGGTCTCGGTATCATCATCATCATCATCAGGTCCTTTTTAGTCTCCACTACAGGAGCACGACCCTCTCTGTACTACTAGGGCCATACTTGGCCAGAGCAGCCAGAGGACTTGGTCTCGGTATCATAGATAGTTATTTTTATACAACTCGACCAATTTATATAGTTTATCTTAGTTACAGTCGGCCGAACAAAATGTATGGAGCCAACCGCAAAATGAAATTTGTATATACAACATTCGACTTTTTTTGCCGTTTTTATATATAACGGTACGGAACCTTTCGTGCGCGAGTTCGACTCGCACTTGGCCGGTTCTTTTTTTTGAAGTCGGTTGAAAATCTACATACCTATGCAATTGAACAATCCTTTTAAATGAAATAAAGGTTAAGGGTTGGGCCTTCGCTTAATTATTTAGAAAACAATAGACGACATGAAACATGGTAACCCTTGATATAATTAATTATAGTCTTTGTGAAAACTCATTATGGTTTACATATCAAATGGGAGAAAATGAATAGATGGATGGAATAATATCAGGCTACGACTGAACATAAGTACTTTGAGGACAAAGCCTTATTATAGAAATTTGACAAAGGAATATAATAGCTGCTTGTGTAAGCATTAACTTTAAAAACCCAAATAAAATTACCTATCTGTGGTCCTGCTTCCGTTCCCCCCTATATCTACTTCCTTCGCCGAGACGGCCTGTGATTGGTCGAAAAGGACTAGTCGAAAAAATATGGCGATCGAGTCTTGTTGAGCGCGCCGTGTGCGCTGATATAATTTCCAAAAATAACGACTTCTAAGGACTTTTACTGGCCAAAACAACCCTAAATCTTCATCGCGTATATGTGATGGTGTACCACTAGTGTAGGCAGTGAAAAGGAATACGGTTCAAGCAAGAAGATCGCTAGCCGGCCGGCACGAGGCCCCGTCGAAGGCGATTCCTTCACCAACTCCTGTCCACCTTGGATCCAGGTTAGTGCTACTGTTTTTCCTCGCTGTGATTCTGGGGTTGATCGGAGAATGCAGTAATCCTTCCAGAAAGTCGCAACATTAATTTATGGTGCCTCCTGTGAGGACATTCCTCACGTACTTATTTCAAATTTACCCACTTAATTTCAATATTTCCAATTAAAGTTATTTCCAAATATGGATAACTAATTACTATTCATAAATAGACTTATTATAGATTCAAATTAACTAGGTACTTACCCACCTAGCATTTGTCTATTTGTCTAACAATCTCGGATCAAACAGGAAATTCCATACCTGTGCCATACCATAGTAAATACCTATTGCTTACGAGTACATACTTCTTATCTCGTTAATTCCCTTGTAATAATCCCTTAATCGTTCGATTTGTATGCCATAAGGTACTATCTTGTTACTCAGGCTTTCGAACTATTTTGGATAGCTTATGCACTTACCTAGGGTCAATTAATAGCAGTGAGGTGTGTATTTATGATTATAAGTAATAGTCCGTAGTTTTAAAACCTACGTGTTTTGTGAATATCTGTTCCATTACTCAGTTTCCATTTAAACTTTTGCTACTTACCTACATTACTCGTACTTTTCACAATTAGTGCCTACCAAAACATGGCGAAGGGGAATAAATGTCCACCATTGGAAAACGTGAATATGAGTTTAAAAATATGCAAATACTTTATGACTTAGCAAAAATTACGAAAGAAAATAAAACTAAATTAGCATCCTTTCGAGCTAGGTATAAAAGAATTGATAAAATTCGTGATAATTTCTTGGAATGCAACGATCGTGTAAACCAGTTGCAACTTAAACTAAATCCTCAATTTGTTATCGATAATAATGCTTTGTTGTCATTTGACGAGTTATACTATTTCGTCATTGAGGTTGCCGATTGTCTCGACGCAAGCGCCGGTGCGAGTTCGCGCTCGGAACTGTGTCAAGGTCATGCGCATTCCAGCTCGCAAGTGAAACTACCTAAATTGCAAATAGCTAAGTTTGATGGTAATATAGAGAACTGGCAGATGTTTAAAGACAGGTATACGTCGCTTGTGCATAATAATGTTTCGTTGTCGGACACAGAGAAATTTTA
The DNA here is from genome assembly GCA_947532085.1 of Elegia similella. Classification (NCBI taxonomy): domain Eukaryota; kingdom Metazoa; phylum Arthropoda; class Insecta; order Lepidoptera; family Pyralidae; genus Elegia; species Elegia similella. The sequence continues at coordinate 9,273,896 of OX383937.1, forward strand.
CTATTTGTTGTCATGTCTGTCTGGGTATGCCCTGACACTAGCTAAGGGTGTTCCTATAACATCAGCTAATTATTCTGTTGTTTATGCAGCGTTGCTAGACAGGTATGATAATAAACGTATTTTAGCCACCGCTTATTTAGAAAAAATAATAAAATTAAATCCGATCCAACGGCCATCATTATCAAACTTATCACAATTAACCAACACGCTTTATGAATGTGTTAGTGCCTTGCGCGGGTTAAATATTGATGATTTAAGTGAATTTCTTTTATTTTACATAGCATCTCGGCCTCTTGATACAGAAACTAGGAAAAGGTATGAATTACAAAATACCGAAGAAATTCCTAAATTTAATAATTTGATTGTTTATTTACAGAATTATATAAAGGTATTAGAGGTTTGTCAACCTAGTAATTTACAGTCATTCAATTCTACAAATAAACAAAACCACAATAATACAAAGAAAGATAATTTTTCTCGGCAATCAAATTCTTCCTTAATTACTTCTTCGAACTCAAATAATAATAAACCTAATCAGGCTGTCTGTGCGTATTGTCATGAAAATCATTCAATATATCGCTGTGGTAAAGTACATTCTATGAATATAGGACAGCGACAACAATTAGTTAAAGAGTTACAATTATGTCAAAACTGCTTAAGGCCCGGTCACACTAGTGCAGACTGCAAGTCTAAGTCCATGTGTTTCATTTGTAACTCAAAACATAACACATTATTACATGAAGAACATAAAAGTTTATTATCTAATACCATTGACCTAAAGGCTTCTGAGAATTCCAATATGAGCACTTCCCTAACTTGTACAACTCAGCCAAAAATGTCAAAGTCACTTATGAGAACCAAAATTATTGGTTCAGCAGTGGTTCGGTTGAGAAGAGTGGATGGTTCATGGCAGTATGCTCGTGTAATCATAGATAGTGGCTCGATGGACTCTTTCATTACAAGTAGCTGTGTGCGACAGTTAGGTTTACAAATAAAAAAGTGTAATTTAAATGTAACCGGTCTCGGTCAAAATTATGTTTGTAATATTAAAGGTTATACGTTTGGCTCTATTGTGCCTAGGTCAAATGCCTCGCCCCAATTCGATATACCATTAGTGGTTTTGCCTAAAATCACTTCAATGATTCCTTCAACTTCGTTACCGTCGGTTGTCAAGGAAAAGTTTAACCATCTGGATCTCGCCGACCAAGATTTTGATCAATCGGGTCCGATCGATCTGTTGTTAGGAGTAGACTGTTTTGACCAGATATATACTGATTCACGTTATAGCCCAGGTCCTGGTTTTCCATGTGCACTGTCTAGTGTATTCGGCTGGGTGATAAGTGGTCAGTTTCTTCAAAACGTGGTGGCTCAAACTCCAGCCACACCCGTTACGTCACTCATCGCGTCTTCTTGTGCGCTCGATGAGATCGTTCAACGGTTTTGGGAATCCGAAGAACCGCCGAAATGTAAAATTTCCGGTCCTGAGGATGAAATATGTAAACAAAAATATAAAAATGGCACATATCGTACCTCCGACGGTCGTTATGTTGTACCAATTATGCTTAAAGATGATACTCCAGCCTTAGGAGAATCATATCATCAGGCTCTTAACCGTTTTCTCAACTTGGAAAAGCGTCTTGCCAGCCAGACTGAGTTATAAACGGAATATAAGGAATTTATGCAGCAGTACGAAGATCTGGGACATATGCAGCCTGCTGAATCTTTGTCTACTGACCGTTATATTATTCCTCACCATTGTGTAATACGACCCGATAGTACAACGACACGTTTACGAGTAGTCTTCGATGCCAGTAGTCGGACCTCGAATAATCTGTCACTCAATAATATTGTTCATGTGGGTCCTAAGCTGCAGGTGGATATTGTCGATTTGGTGACAAAATTTAGACTTCACAAAATAGTTTTTACTGCCGACATCCGTCGTATGTATCGGCAAATATTGATAAGACCCGAGGAAAGGCATTATCAACACGTGCTTTGGCGTAATGATCCAACTGAGATCTTAAAGGAGTACGAACTTAAGACAGTCACGTACGGAGTTAGTAGTTCACCTTATTTAGCCATTCGAACACTTCATCAACTTGTTGAAGATCATGGTTCTGAGTACTCAAGTCGTGTAGCTCAGGTTATCACCCAGGAGACATTTATGGACGATATCACAACTGGCGGCTCTTCCCTTGAAGAGGCGATCAAGCTGAAGGCCGATATCACATCTTTGTTGGCCAAGGCTCACTTTGAACTACGTAAATGGACTACCAACGATCCTCGTCTTCTTAAGGATGTTCCTCCTGAATTTTATCAAAGTTCCAAATCCTTCGATGAATCGGGAAATGAGTTTGTCAAAATATTAGGGATACGATGGAATCCCATTAATGATTCTTTTTCATATGCCTTTTCAGACTCGTTCGAAGTCAAATTTACTAAAAGATCCATACTCTCTTTAGTAGCCCGCATTTTCGATCCACTCGGTTGGATATGCCCAGTAGTCTTTGCAGCAAAATCTCTGTTGCAAGAAATATGACGGTTAAATTTATCGTGGGATGAGACTATTCCAAAACGTTTAACCAAACAATGGCATTTAATAGCGGCCAATTTGTCTGATTTACAAAAAATTTCTCTTCCGCGGCTAGTGATACCTTCCAATCCGATGGAAGTACACTTGGTAGGTTTCTGTGATGGTTCTCTGAAAGGCTATGGTTGTTGTGTGTATATTTGTGTGGTTACTAATGAGCCCAGAATTTCTACTGCGACTAGTTTACTGACGGAAAATCTAGAGTAGCTCCTTTAAAACCTACCACGGTAAATAGACTCGAGCTAAGCGCAGCGGTGCTTCTGGCAAAAGTTCTATCGCACATGTATAATTTGCTTAAAGACCATATAACTATTAATTCTATTCGAGCTTATTCAGACAGCAGCACTACCTTGTCATGGCTTAATACCGCCCCTCATTTGTTAAAAATGTATGTCACCAATCGTGTCATTCAAGCAACTGATTTGATTAGTACCGATCATTGGTATCATGTTTCGTCTAAGGATAACCCGGCCGACTGTTGTAGTCGCGGAGTGTCCTGTCCAGAGCTTATAGACCATCCTCTGTGGTGGAAAGGTCCTTCTTGGCTACAGGATTTGCCTAGTCAATGGCCTAACAAACGGGTTCTACTTCCAAAAGAAGACTTACCCGAGCTCAAACCACTAGAAACTAAAAGTCTTTACGTGATTGATGTGAGAAACCCACTTCTGGACTTAATTGCCAGACATTCCTCTTTTACAAAAATTCTAAGAATTGTAGCATGGTGTATTCGATTCATTTCAAATTCGAGGGTTGCAAGGCAAAATCGAATTCTTTCATTTCTCAGTAGTACTGAACTCGAGAAGTCAACCAAAGTGTTAGTTAAATTGAGTCAGGATCATTATATGTCTTCCGAAGTCAGTCGAGTGCGAGATAATGAACCATGTGTAAAATCCATTCAAAAACTCTCACCTTTCCTGGACGATGATGGGATCGTGCGGGTAGGGGGACGCATCGATGAGGCTAATCTGTCACCATCTGCGTTACACCCTTTTTTGTTACCTAAACAATGTCCAATATCTAAAATTATAATAGAACACTTTCATATAAAATATTTTCATTGTGGACCTAGAACCTTACAATCTCTTATTCAACGCCAGTTTTGGATAATTGGATTAAGACTTCTGATACGTTCCGTGCTGTCGAAGTGTGTTTGATGTTTTAAAGTAAATCCAATCGCTTGTCAGCCAATGATGAGCAAGCTTCCGGCAGCCAGACTTCAACCTTCTCGTTGCTTCGATACCACTGGAATCGATCTGGGTGGCCCATTTTCCATTAAAGAGAGTCGCCGTCGTGGCGCAAAAACATATAAAGCTTACTTATGTCTATTTGTATGTTTAAGCTCAAAGGCTGTACACTTGGAAGCCGTAACCGAATTGAGTTCAGAAGCTTTTCTGGCTGCTCTAGATCGTTTTGTCTCTCGACGTGGAATATGTCATACGATAGTAACTGACTGTGGGACAAATTTTGTAGGTGCCAACAAGTATCTGAATGAAGTTTCTAACATGCTCCACAAGCATTATCCTGAAGTGTCAAATGGTCTAGCGAACCGCCATATCAAATGGAAATTCATTCCCCCCGGCGCCCCTCACTTCGGGGGTATATTTGAAAGTGGCATAAAATCCACAAAATATCACCTTAAGCGTGTTGTCGGTTCTCAGGTTCTCACTCTTGAGGAATTCTTCACAATATTAGCTAAGGTAGAAGCTTTATTGAACTCGCGTCCACTCTGTACGTTATCAACAGATCCGTCGGAGTCTGACGTTTTAACCCCGGGACATTTCCTAACGGGAGGTCCTTTAGTCACCCTGCCCGAAGAACCAATAAGTGAAAATTCGTGTCCGCGCTCTCGTTGGGTGATGCTTAAGAAAATTAGAGCCGCGAGCCAGAGCTTTTGGCGCGTATGGCAGCGTGATTATCTTCAAACATTACAACAAAAAAACAAATGGTTCGTACATGAACCAAATATTAAAATAGATGACTTAGTCATAGTTAACGAACCTAATCTTCCGCCGATGTTCTGGAAGTTGGCACGTATTGTGCAAGTACATGCTGGTTCGGACCAAATAGTCAGAGTCGTTACTCTCCGAACTGCTAACGGAAAGACTTTTCGTAGGCCGGTAGTAAAGGTTTGTCCCTTACCAATTAATTAAGATATTTTTTCATAAATTACTAAAACATAAATACACACTATCCTTAGGCTAGTTAAAACTTATTTATTACTTTATCTTTCGAAAAAATTATTTCTAGATATTCTTGCAATAGTGCGTAGCTATTGCTTTTGTTTTTTATCTTTCAATTTGCATTCTCTGTGAAACCCTTGTGGATTTTTAGGTGGGGGAAAATGTGTAAGCATTAACTTTAAAAACCCAAATAAAATTACCTATCTGTGGTCCTGCTTCCGTTCCCCCCTATATCTACTTCCTTCGCCGAGACGGCCTGTGATTGGTCGAAAAGGACTAGTCGAAAAAATATGGCGATCGAGTCTTGTTGAGCGCGCCGTGTGCGCTGATATAATTTCCAAAAATAACGACTTCTAAGGACTTTTACTGGCCAAAACAACCCTAAATCTTCATCGCGTATATGTGATGGTGTACCACTAGTGTAGGCAGTGAAAAGGAATACGGTTCAAGCAAGAAGATCGCTAGCCGGCCGGCACGAGGCCCCGTCGAAGGCGATTCCTTCACCAACTCCTGTCCACCTTGGATCCAGGTTAGTGCTACTGTTTTTCCTCGCTGTGATTCTGGGGTTGATCGGAGAATGCAGTAATCCTTCCAGAAAGTCGCAACACTGCTTTGGTTTCTGAATATTGGATGTGTTCCTGTCTAGTTTTGTACATCCTTACTTATATTATAGATGCACAAGTTTGTAAGTATGTATGGATGTTTGTTACTCTTTCACGCCAAAACCGCTAAACGGATTTCGAAATTTTGCACACGAATAGGTTATTGTCTGAATTAACATATAATGGAAATTTCAAGGGAATGGGCGAAAATCTTAAGAATCATGACAATAGGTGATACGGCTAGCAATCCAATATTATTTTGATTCCGTTTTCCACCTTTACGCACCAACACGCTAAACGTGGCCTTTCAGTCTTATGACTTTAGACTCTGTCTACCCCGTAAGGGATAAAGACGCGAAGAAGAAAAGGTAAATGACGAAAAACAAAATTTGCCTTCCATAGAAATTCGCCCTGCTGATCCGCTGATCGGCGGCTTTAAGGGAAGCGTAAATTTTTCTTTTTCTATTTTTACCTTTTTTTCTTGTAATTCTATACTTGATTAGGGATTCTGATTTCAGTATAAGTCAGAGGTTCAAAATCACGCGGCATAAGTATTTGTTATAAAATAGAGTATCGTTGAGTTAGTATCCCAAAACACATGCCGCGAACTTACTTTGGGGCTGGCTCAATCCGTATGATTTGTCCACATATATTTCTTAATTTATTATATAAAATCTCATGGTAATAATAAGTGAATAAATTGTAATAACGTAATAATGAAATAAATATACTAACTCCTTCATACAATATTAGTAAGGAAATTGAGCTTTTCGCTCTAAATTCCGAACTCTTCGTGTAAATAAACATTTATCGCAGCAAATTGTTGTTTGTGACAGATTTGTAACAGTACACTACCGTATTTGGAGTCGGGCAGGTGAAAACAATATCCGTTGCCGATCGCTAGTCGATTACTCGCATTGGTGTTGTGTTGCTGGTACTAGAGATTTGACCCCAAAATGGAGTCATTGTTTGATGGAATGAAACTATCATCAAGTATTTTTAGTCTTTATTGCAGGAGCATGACCCTCTCTGTACTACCGGAGCCATACTTGGTCAGAGCAGACCGAGGATTTGGCCTACACTCTCCTCGCTGGCCAGACGGGTTGGACAGGTCTTAAAGTCGCCTCTTACGACTTTCCTGAGCAGACTTGGTATAATTATCACCACCATCAGTCGTTAGGCCGTTTAAAAGGGCTCTTGGGCGATTCGCACCACGGCGCGAATTGCTTATGGTGCGAAACGACTAAAGACCCGTTTTAATGTACGGGTGCGTAACTTGGAAGCTAACTTTGAAGGAGGAGAACAAACCCTTAGTGGCGGAACGAAAGAAATTGCGGCAGGTTCTAGGACCAACAAGAGAAGAAGATGGATCATAGAGGCGGAGGTACAACTGCGAAATAGAAGAGCTAGTGTCCGAGCCGAACATCATTGGAGAAATAAAATTTTCCCGACTTCGCTGGCTAGGACATGTGGAGAGGATGGGAGAAGATCGAGCTCCAAAAAAGCCTATCATGGTCAACCTTCCGGACGTCGTCCAGGGCGTCTAAGATATCGTTGGAAGGATTAAGTCGCCAAAGTTATCCGACTGGTCAGAGTTGGCACAGAATAGGGAAGAATAGCGCACTTTAATGTCTGAGGCCAAGATCCACTTCGGGTCGCTGAGCCAGCGGAGTAAGTAAGTAAGTATCATCACCATTTCAGCCATAAGAAGTCTTCGGCTGGTCGAATGACCTTTTCCGTATCCCAGATAACGTGTATGCAAAATTTCAGTATTAAAGGCGTGAAAGCGTAACAAACAAACTCACTTTCGCGTTTATAATATTATAATAAGATTCTTTTATTATTATTTTCTTCCAGAATAACATGGAATCAAACAGTAAGTACGTAGATTATTAGTTTGCATTCAAAAAGGACCAATACATAATAAGACAAAAGGGAACTCACCTTCGTATCTGGGACAAGCGCCGAGTAACTGGTGACGAGTTAGCTTGCAAAATACGAGGAGTGTACCTACGTAGGCATTTTATTGGCAATTTTCATTCCGCCACCTAAGGCTTTCGCGGAAGTGTGGGGACAAAACCGGTACTTCAGACATAATATATTAAAATTACCGATATTTAGTCATCTTTTTGTGCGTAGCTTAACTGAATAAAACTAACATTAATAGCAAAGGCAGCTTTCCATTTTTTGCTTTATATCGTATCATTTGGAATAAACTTAATTTATCTGCGGCTATCAAAAATAAAAATATACTTACTTAAAATATCGTGATTATTGAATTGAAAGAATTGATGAATTTGAAAGACTTGAAACTAATCTACATTGTAAAGTGTTATTCAAGACAAATCAAATGAGTTTAAACACGAATGGTGTACCTTGTTTAGTTTAAGAGATCCAAAGGCCACCTTCAGACTACATCATCGAACCAGCGCAAAGATTCCATAATATTGTAATATCATCCAATTTAGACATGCATGCAAAATTTTAGATCAATCGGTAACCGGGAAGTAGATTAAATTTAACTCGCAAGATTCGATTACAGACAATCATCGGGACAGGTGAAACTAAAAAAATGCTTGTAAAAAGATTTAAACTTCAAATTTAATGTTGATATTTTATAAAATCAAAGTATTTTCAGTCCACAGACAGCACGCATTTTGTCATTATAGCAGACCTCGGGCTCCAGCGCAACATTCATAACTGAGAATGCCACCAGAAAAACACTGAGATGATGATGACGAGTGTCCATAGCCAGTCAACATTCTAATTTATAAGGTTTTCTTAGTTTGTAAATTGCTTAAAGCAAATGCTGCACTCAGTTTGATGCCGGATTTTCTACACGTGCGCCTTGAAAACGGCACTATACTAATTAAATTACTACCATCAATAATTATTGTGAGAGAAATCAGTGAATCAAATTTGTCTAAGAAAACCATAATATTAAAAAATCGTTTTGAATCTTGGATTCTCCTTAATTTATCCGATACTTTTAATTTTATATCGGCAAATTCTCGAAAATATCGGTACAGGATGCTGGTATTCAGTCTCTGTGTCACGGTGATAAATTAATACGTGTAAAATTGCGAGAGAGTAGGTGTTCGGCCTACTGTTTGAGAAATTCCATTTTGTGGGTTTTAATTTACGTAAATTCTATATACAGATTAAAATTTAATAACGCTGTTGGTCTAACAAAAATTGAACAACAAGTATACTATAAACACATTTCAAACTTTTTAGACTCTCTAGAGATAATTCTATCTGAACTTCGCTCTTTTAAAACCTACAAAAAATATTATTGTTGTAGGTGACCTAAACATAAATATTGCGAACGACAGTGTAGACGATCGTAGCCCTGATTATTTAAATCTTTTAACATATCATGAAGTACTTCCTACTCACAATCTTCCTACACGCATTAATTCGTGTCTCGATCACATGATTTTAAAGTCCAAACTACCTGCTAAGTGCTTAGTAATCGATACTGTCATTACTGACCATGCTCCAGTTTTACTTGCTATGTCAACAATAAAAAGCCTTAGCACTCGTAAACATCACAAACTACGAATTGATTATTCTATACTTGCTACAAAGATTGAACTAAATTATTTCTCCCCAATTTTTGATTCCAACGACCCTAACTTTGCAGCGTCATACTTTATAGATTCCATAAATAATTGTATCCAAGCAAGCTCAACAATTAACAACAACTCTTGTCATAAACGTACCCTTAAACCATGGATTACTCCAGGTTTACTAAGGTGTATACGACATCGAGACAATATGCATAAAAAACTTAAATTAACGCCCGAGAATTCTGTACTTAAACTAACCTATATACGCTACCGTAATTACGTTTGCAACATAATAAAAAAGCTCAAACGAACGTATGAGAAAGAAGAGTTAGCCAAAGCTGGTTTAAATACAAAATAACTATGGGAGGTAATCCGTAAAGTAACTAATACTAACAAACAGGATAATAAATCTAAATGCCTTCTCTCTATTAAACCCACACCGTTGGAGTCTGTAAACAGCGTCAATGAGTATTTCTCAAAAATTGGGTCATCATTGGCAAATAAAATCAAACATAAACCAATTAATCCAATTCCTCTTCAAACTGCTCCTTGCTTAAAAATTAATTCCTTTGTCCTAAATACCACCGATGAGCATGAAATTTGCAGCATTATTGACACTTTGAAAACTGATGCCGCTCCAGGATGGGATAACATATCTACAAAATTTTTTAACAAATGTACAAAACTCTTTTATCTCCCGCCATCGCCCATATTTGTAATCTATGCATAAGCAGTGGTGTCTTTCCGACAGTATTTAAAACGGCTGTAGTCCATTCTATTCATAAATCAGGAGAAAATAATGTCATTGACAATTACCGTCCTATTTCTATATTATCAGCAATATCCAAAATTCTAGAACGTATTGTCGGTAAAAGTTTTACCAATTATCTCGAGAAAAATTCCCTTCTTTCGGATAATCAATTTGGTTTTCGCCCGGGCAGGTCTACTGCTCAAGCAGTAAATGCTCTTGTTGACGAAGCAGTTAAATCACTCGATTCTAATGAAAACTGCCTCGTCATTTATTTAGACCTCAGTAAAGCATTTGACACTGTTTTTATTCCCCTTCTCATTTCAAAATTAGCCAACATTGGCATCAGAGGTACACAGTTACAGTTATTCAGGGACTACTTATTGGGCCGCACTCAACGTGTAAAGATTGGTAATTACACAAGTTCAGACCAAAAAGTGGATTTTGGGGTCCCTCAAGGAAGTATTTTGGGTCCCAGTTTATTTCTGTTGTATGTGAACGACCTGTGCAACTTATCTCTGCAAAACTGTAAAGTTGTATCCTTCGCTGATGACACGGCCTTAATATTTAAGGGCCAAACATGGAAAGACACCTTTAATTCCGCTGAACTGGGGCTAAACCTTGTCAAAAAATGGTTAGATTCAAATTTTTTGACATTAAATGTCAGTAAAACTAAGTACATGGCCTTTAGTATAAGAAATTTAAATCTTCCTGACTCCAATACATGTCAATTGTATGCCCATGCCTTTACGTCTTCAGATTGCAGTAATGGCAGTTGTAACTGTCCTACATTAGAAATGACCACCACTACTAAATATCTAGGAGTTTTAATTGACTCAAACCTTAATTTCTCCCCACATATTACCCAATTTTCTGCCCGAATCAGAAAACTTCTGTACATTTTTAAGAAATTACGGTTTATAGCGGACAATAATATTCTCCGAATAACATATTTGGCTCTTTGCCAATCGATTATCGCCTATTGCATAACGTCTTGGGGTGGTGCATCAAAATCACATCTGCTCGTTGCTGAAAGGGCACAAAGAGCCGTCCTAAAAGTATGCACATTCAAGCCATATAGGTACCCTACATCAGACTTATATAGGGATTGCCAGGTACTGACAGTGCGGCAGCTCTTTATCCTCTCGACAATTATGCAGCAGCATTCACAACTCCCTTTCAACCCTCAACTACTAACAAGAAATAATAGACTAACATATCCCCTCCCTGTGTTCAATACTGAGTTCATAAAGAGATTCTTTTGTTTTTTAGGACGATATTTATATAAAAAAATAAATTCCAATGTTTTCATATATGCACTCAATAATTATAATTGCAAAAAAGTTATCACCGAATTTTTACAAAACCTGTCGTATGACCAGACTGAGAGCCTTTTGCAAATTGTAACCTAAGCTCATCATCATCATTTCGAGTAGGTGTCACGGTCAATCGACCATGCACACCCTGGTGTCAGAGTTCTTCGGAACCGCCTCTCGGCCTCTGACGTGGTTCCTTTAACGACTACGAGATGCCAGCCGGGACCAACGGCTTAACGTGCCTTCCGAAGCACGGGATCATCTTTATTATCAGACAATCAGGTGATTCAAGCCTGCAATGTCCTAACCAAACTGGAAACAACTAAACAAAGTATGCTTCCGGTGGGAATCGAACCCACGAACCTAAGCTTAAGCTATATTTATTATGTAATAGGCACCTGCACTTCTTACTAATTTTAAAATTATCTTTACAACATTTATTAAGTAGTATTTTTTTTCCCTGCGTTTTTGCACTAGATTTATTTATTGTTTTTTTGATATAATTATAGTAATCATGATTTACATTGTATAGTTGAATTGTTAAATGATCCTAGAATTAATGTCGAGTCCTGGTGACCCGTAATACAGGTTTTTTACAGAAACCTAGTATGGGCGCCAGTTCTCCATAATATGTTTATAGTTAGTCTTTTTATAATATTTTTTACATTTCGCAGTTATATTGTACATGTCATAGTTATAGGATTTTTTGGAGAAAAATAATAGTTATTATTATTATATATATTATTATTATTATATAAACATGAGTATAGTGAGAACTTAATGATTATAACTATAAATACTTTTAACACGTCAACTCAAACATCTCTTTTCAATGCTGGTCTGGATAATAGCTGCTTCTCTTCCCGCGCAGATTATAAAAGCCGATCGAGAGAATGGGCGAAAATCTGAGGAATCATATTAGGTGATGCGGCTAGCAATCCAACACAATTTTGATTCCATTTTCTACCTCCTTGGTTTTTAGGTCCTACCTAGTGTCTGTACCCCGCAAGGAAAAAGACGTGATAGAGTGTATGTACTCGTATAAATAAATAAATATATACGGACAAATCACACAGATTGAGCTAGCCCCAAGGTAAGTTCGAGACTTGTGTTATGGGATACTAACTCAACGATACTATATTTTATAACAAATACATATATAGATAAACATCCAAGACCCAGGCCAATCTGAAAAAGATCATTTTCCATCTTGACCTGGCCGGGGATCGAACCCGGTCACTCCGTGTCGCAGTATGTATTTCAATACTATCTGTCAATGTTGCTAATGGTCAGAAGTGTCATCCACAACTGCTGGTCCGGTGGTTACAATGGCATCGGGTTCACGCATCCCGAGCTGCTACTGCTTTTTCTCCATTCTTCAGAGTGAGTAGTATCCCAATACCTTAATTTCCTTCACAAATCCAACAAATTCTTTTCCTTGCCCAGCTCAGAAATGATTTCTGATAAAAATGCTTACGTATGGGCAGCATCGTCTGAAGCAAGAGAATCCAAAGAAACTGCGCTAGCCAACCCGCGTGCCAAGCGTGGTGAGTAAGGCAATATCTTATAATGGAATAAAAAATCCTTGGGACACGAGTGGACTTGACTATGATGATGGTGTTGTCAACGTTAAAACCAATGATGATATTCATTTTACAATACTGCATCTCTTACGTTTTTGTAGAGCTCAAATAATCAGCACATTTTCAATAGAGAAATTGATTCTGCGTCTTATTTACCAAGTAATCTTGTTGAAAGCTTTTCTTCGACTTTCTGTTTGCAATTGTACTTAAAATGGCATGAGGTCTTAAATGTATCATTCATTAGAAGTTCACATTCCATCGGAGATCAGGTTTAATGTTTTTCTTACATTTTACAAACAGTATTTATGGTTGTGTTAAATAAAATATATAAATAAATAAATATTTATGGAAAAAATCACATAGATTGGGACTAGTCCCAAAGTAAGTTCGAGACTTGTCTTATATACTAACTCAACGATACTATATACGTACAAATTCATATATAATAATAGCTTTCGGTACACGCGTAGAGTAAGTAGAAGTAGTCTACTACTCTACCAATTCGGGTAACTCTAATAGTATTAGTTAAGACGAGGCCTCAAATGTTTGGTACCTTCGCTCGGCAAAGGACTGATCAAGTGCGCGCAAGGGATAGCGCTTGGCGGTTTAGCCCGTGAATGATGAGATAGGAGATAGTCTCGAGTCGCTCAAAGAAAAAAACGTAAGCGCCAAATTCGTTATTTCTATTTTATATAAAATCAGACCGGTTAATTGTATTTTCATATTTACATTTTGATGAATTACTAATAACCTATCTTTTAGTCTAAAAATCATTATTTCATTCGTCGCATTTGAGCTACAATAACAAAAACTCTGCGAACGAAGACCATTTTTCAAAAAATATTTCTATCGAGAAAATTTTATCAAAACGTGTTTTCATCTTCAATTTTTGGAGATGAAATAGTCAAAAATCATATTACTTAGATTTGAAACTCCTAATTTAAGTATTTTGCGAGATAAATAAGGTTCAGAACGACCTTATTTACAGTGGTATCGCCTTAAGTAGAAATAATCATAAATTAAAAGGTTATATAAATTAAAATGCTACGGCTGTCACTGGTACATCCATACATATTATCACATCTTTATCCCTTTACGGTGTAGACAGTGCCTAAAGTCATAAGCCCGAAAAGCCACATTTAGCGTGTTGGAAAACGAAATCAAAATAGTGATGGGTTGCTAGCCGTTTCGCCTATTGACATGATTCTTAAGATTTTCGCCCATTCCCTTTGGTCTGCGCTAGAAGAGAAGTAGCTGGCATGTTCTACGTTTTTTCTTTTCCCCCAGACCAGAAGAGATATTTTTAATCGACTTCAAAAAAAGGTCAAAAATGAGGTTATAAATTCGGTTGTTTGTTTTTTTTAATGTTTGTTATCTCTGGACTTCGTCATTTATGAACCCAAAAATCTTTTTTTTTGTATAAAGGGTATTTTTTATAGTTGGTTCCATTTAAATTCCATCAAAATCGGGTCAGTAGCTTGACGGAAGTCGGTTTTTTATATGAAAGATTATTTAAATACTTATATTGTGTCTCAAAGCTCGCCTTTCTTCTTCCACCAACCCTATCTAGCGCTGCTTGCTGCTTTTTAATAACCTGTCGGTATCATTCCAACAAACCCTCCGTCAAACTTTTATACCTACGTCCATTAGGTACCTACCGTATACCTTTTTATTTATCTTTCAACTTTCGAAAGATAAACATAAATGAGGCAATATAAATGACAAAATTCTGAGATAAAAAACATAAAAAAAAATAAAAAGATCTACCGAATTGATAACCACCTTTTTTGAAGTCGGTTAAAAACACGGAAGATTTCAAGCCACTAACGGTGAAATCCAATCAAATAATAACAACGTTCTACATTGCTTGCCGTTCGTGATTTGCAAAACTAGGTCATAGACAAAATAAATCAAAGTTACAGAAAAAAGGACGTTAAATATCACAAACAAATATTTATAGGACTTTTCTCATTTCCTCAATGGGGTGATACAGTATCAGCGAAAACATCTACGTAACGTCAGCAAAAAAGTCTATTTGATGGACATCCTCTTCCTGAGATGGCACTTGTTGCGTTGTCCCTACCCTTTCTTATTTTTTGGGTCTACTCACGTATGTTACGAGAAATTGAGTTTCGTATTTGGCAATTTCACGTATCTTGGGATTTGATATTATCTAACATTTTTTGTGAAATTCGTATTTAGCTTTTTATCAAAATGTCCCTGGCTCTGAGTTTCATTGCATATAATAAACATTGAGTTTATATCAACATTTTGAATTAAGAAAATTAAGTTTGAGTTTTAATAATAAAATATAGACTAAAAAAAATGTCTCTTCAGATTTTTTATTTTACATGGGTATTTAGTTATAATCGGTGATATAGTCGTTTCACCTTTCAGTTATATATATTTTTTAGTTATAGTTTTACTAAATTTCATTATTGAAAAATGCTCATGAAAAACTCGTTTAAGGTTTTGTCCGTTTTTAACAAAAATATATTATTTTTTCTGGTGTCAGATTTTTCAAGCTGCATAAAGGCATCAGACATAACCTAAATGACTGCCATCAATGATTACAGCTGGGACCAACGGCTTCACGTACTTTCCCAAGCACGGAGGAGCTAGATATTTTTATGCCATCTGGTCACCCATCCCATTGGAGACCGCGCGCGGTTGCTTAACACGCGTTAGCGGGTCTAATGCTCACAACCACTGCGCCCTCGGGCTACTCTACATTATTTTTTACGGAGTATACAGAACTTCAAACAATCAAACCGAAAATCCACATTTAGCTAGGGTCTATCAGTTACTTACTCTCCCTGGTGATAATTTAAAGATTCAGTAGGTACCTCAAAAGACAAAAAAACCCTTTCAGTATCATTTCGTTCTCCGTCTGATATATTTTTCTCAGAACACGTAGGATTTATTAGTTGAATTGAAACTGATATCTCTACGGTCCCTTGTTGCTAGAGGTGCTACAAATAAATCAGAACCGTTATCGGTAACATAATATTAGTCCCAAGGAACACAATACGAATGTGTTTGGTTATTCGATATATACCTACCTAAAAACCAGATAATATTTTTGTGGTAGAGTCGCGCTTCCCACAAAACTATTTTTTGTTAGTAGCATGAATGGGCCGCTTCGTCCGGGGAAGTAACACACTCTCACTGAAAATGGACGTTTGAGTAGAAGCTTTACCGCTTCTATGCTTTGTTTGTCCCCATGTCCTTCTCCAACTCCTTCAAAGGTCGGCAACGCTCCTGTTACACCTTGGTGTTGCAGTTGTCCATGGACGGCGCTGATCGCTTACCGGTACTTATCAGGTGACTAGCTTGCTCGTTTGCCGTCCTATATCATAAAAAATAAAGTTATATGTTATCGGCGTTTTATTATGTCTCGCGTAACTTTTGATAATATTTTGACGTAAAATGTGCCTATTTTCTGAATAAATTTCTGAATAGTCTTGAAGATTGCTCGTTTTTAAATTTTCATTTTAAGCACATTGCAAGGTCTTAACGCCAAAAAATGGATAAATCCAACCACCATAATTTTTAGCAAGATCACAAAAAACTGTACTGTTGCAATTAAACCTGTTACGAATTAATTTTATTTAGAAACAAAATATGGCGCACCTATACATATTGTGTTGTATAACACAACTATATTTTAAGTAACACCTACAATAAAATTGTACCTATTGTAAGTAAGTAACACAATAAAAAATTCATCTATCTCTGAATACCACAAATTGGATAATTCTAAAGAGATATCCAGATAAATGTTAATTCAGGTATCTTTTCAAGTGAGATAAGGAAAAATTAAATTAGTTTCTTAAAATTTTGTTCGCTTTACTTACAAAGCTTCTAATGGATACCAGCGAGCTATTGAGAGGAACCAAGAAATGAATTTAAGAGGATTTGAGTTGGGAACGGCATCCTAAATTATAACCTTTTGAAATTTACAATAAAAAAACCTACCAAATGTGAGGTAGAGACATGCATTTTTCAGGGTTCCGTACCCAAAGGGTAAAAACGGGACCCTATTAATATGGCTCCGCTCTCTCTCTGTTTGTCTGTCTGTCCGTCCGACTGTCATGTGTGTGAGAATCACGGTTCATGAGATCATGTATTCTCATGAACCGTGATTCTTAGACAGTTGAAATTTTCACAAATGATGTATTTCTATGCGGATGCGGAATGACGGTTTGCAGGGTCTATGTAATTATTATTAGCATTTTTTAAAGTTAAAAACAAAATACTTAAAACCATCTACAACATATTTTACGAAAACATCCTTAATTTTCACGAGAGAGTGCCAGATATCTTTTAATAGATACTAAACTCTAATTTTTTTAATAGTTTCAGACTTTTTTCCCTCTTTCGGGCGGTATATCGGATTTAGTTTGACGTCACATAGCCAAAAACCATTACTTTTTAAGCAATAGTTTTCTTAAACTTGGTTAAAAACTAAAAATTATTTTACGTTACTGTAGGAAACAAGAGTATCTTTTGGTATGGTTTCATCCAACTGATTACATTACTTTGACCAGTATTTGGCTATCGCCTTATAATTAGCCATTAGGGTAATGTACCCCATAAATGCCACTGTTGTATGTATACGAAACTTTTCTTCTTTTCAATCAGAATCATTCCCATGTACCAGAAATGCAGTGTCAAGCAGTGTTTGTAAATCTAAACAGGGGCGGGCTGAGGGTCGGGGCTTGGAGCCCTTTAGTCTGCCGAGTACCGGCGACCGGCGCGCACGCGTCGCGTGCTCCCTGTGTCGAAATTACGAGTGTGACCGGTACCAGCGTAAACTTCCTTCAGGAACTTACAGTGTTGGATGCCAGTGTTACCATTAATTTAGGATCAGAGGTATATTTTATTTTGATTTAATATCTTGGATGTATGTTTCGGAATTTAAGTGTTTATGGGGTTCTGAGATTTTGAAGAATCGTTTAGGTGGAACTGAAAACTTGGCATTATTAGCGCCTATTGTTACAGCTGAATTAATTCGGACTTCAATTTCGATATGTAGATTTTATTATAAATATTAGAAGGGATATGTACCGAAATAAAATTTTCTTGGTCCCTGTTTCCTGTTAAAATCATTGTATGTTATATACTTATTATACTAATTACTTGCAGCATAAAAAAATATTTCGTCTTAATTAAAAGGCGGTAAATTCGCAGCCTAACAAATTAATAAAATTACCAAATAATCTCTTAAAAACTTTAATTATACATTTATAAAATTAAATAGAACAAGTCATTATCAATAATTAAAACAGTAATGTGTGGCCGATAATTGGATCAATTTTAATGAGTCAACACTTGGGTAATTTACCCTTTTCTTTTTTAATAGATACCTATAAAGAAGACCTTAGGCCAGCCGCCATAAGTAATAGAAGAATCCAAGCACGACTTGCACGCGAGGGATTCCTTGCCATTAAAAACAAAAAAGGTTTCTTTTAATGATTTTATTTTAATATAGCTTTTTTAAATAAACAGTAACATTCCTACCTACATTATAATAAAACTATTAACTGTCTTTTCTATTAATCATGAAGTACCGCTCGCTTACAGACTGACAGCGAAGACTTAGTACATAATAGGATCCCTTCACACCCTTTGGGTTAGGTGATTATATTTTAATATCTTGAATTTGTGTATAGAAACTTAAAAATCGAAAGTCTATTTTAATGAGGGTAGCTACTTATACACTGATATACACTATAAGTTTGCCCATAGCTTTCATGTACGCACCTGAAAATTGATTTTCAATTTATTTTTCATACTAACAATGTAGATTCAGTAACGAATCTTCCATTTTACAAGCCTTTATTTAGTTTTACGTGTTCCGATGTTTGTCAGTAATCAAATCTTGCAATTGAACGTTGATCCAGCTGAATTTTTTTAAATCGGATGACAATATCTACAATATTATGCAATCGTTGCGCTGGTCGGATTATGGAGTCGGTGGCCATAGAAACTCTTAAACTAAACAAGGCACACCAATCTTGTATGTGGTCTCGTTTGGGCTCATTTAATTTGTCTTGAAAGGTCCTTACAGTGTGGATTAACTTATAATAAAAGCTAGTCAAAAAAAATGTTTTTTGCAAAAAATAAAAAAACATATTACGAGTACATTTAGATTAAATAAATTGATAGCTAATAAAAATTTAAGGGCAATACCACGGGGCAATACTATGCATACCTTATGGATGTATCTTCCAGTCCAGCTGTTATTGGTGACAGGTATACATCTCACTTGGCGAAAGATAGATTATTAAAATTCTACAAGAATAAATAGGTATCTACGCGTAACGTTGGATGCAACATTACGCGTTCTGGCAAAAATATTGCTTAAAGTCAACATTAGATGACAGTAGGTCAGTCAGTATGTATTAAATCCTAAAATAGATAGAAAGGATAGAAGAATAAATTAAATAATCAAAAAACCGACTTAGTGCGAGTCTGACTCGCGCACGAAGTGTTCCGTACCGTTATCTATAAAAACGGCAAAAAAATCATATCTGTTGTATGGAATATATTTTTAGTTAATTATTTATTTTTAAAGTAAATATATAAAAGTAAATTTAAACTAAATAGTCTATATTTCAAGCGTTTACCTGTTGCCGCTATCAATATCGAGCAAAATCAAGCAAAAAAAAAACACGTTTCTTGTATGGGAACCCCGTTAAATATTTTTTTATTTTATTTGACTAGCTCCGTGGCGCAGCGGTCAACACGCCTGCCTGCGACACGGAGTGACCGGGTTCGATCCCCGGCCAGGTCAAGATGGAAAATGATCTTTTTCAGATTGGCCTGGGTCTTAGATGTTTATCTATATATGTATTTGTTATAAAATATAGTATCGTTGAGTTAGTATCCCATAACACAAGTCTCGAACTTACTTTGGGGCTAGCTCAATCTGTGTGATTTGTCCGTATATATTTATCTGTCGGTATATATTTATTTATTTGTTAGTATAGCGGCAACACAAATACATCATCTGTCAAAATTTCAACTGTCTTACTATCACGGTTCATGAGATACAGCCTGGTAACAGATGAACAGACAGACAGACAGACAGAGCTTTATTAATAGGGATCCGTTTTTACCCTTTTGGTATGGAACCCTGAAACTGCTTTACAATACATTTTATTGTCTGTTATAGTATGAATCTATTTTAATGTATCGTGTGTCGCCCTCTGTGTGCGCACTCTCATACTCTAGTTTTGTATGAAAAGTTTGTGGAAATGCCAAAGATGATACCACCATGAGTTACCCTGTCCATGAGTGCTTTATTTCACTAGTGTGTAAAGAATTTCGAAAAGCATGCTATCCCTTTTAGTCCTAGCTGCTAACACCGTTGTGGTACAAGTGTACAACTGCTTACTTGTAAGTAAAATAAAATTAAGGAGCCAATTGCCTTTCTTCCCGCGCAGACCTTAAAAGCCAGTAGAGATAATATGTCAGAATATAGCAAATATGTCAGAAATTATGTCATAGGTGACGCGGTTAATAAACTATTGGTATTTTGATTTTCCTTTTAATTTACACGGTCACTATCACGCTACACTTTGGCACTTTAATGGGTTTATATTTATGATCCTAGACCAGCCAGCCTAATTGATAACTAAGTGTGCAACGTTTTGAATGTTTTAATAATAATACGTTTCAACGTTACGTTAATACATTACGTTTTATATATCTTTGATAAAATAGTCAATCATACAAAAGCCGCAAAGTATTTTAAACTGACTATCAAAACGTTGTTCACTGAGTTAGTAAATAGGCTAATAATAAGTCTACCCTGTGCAAGGAATAAAGACGATACGAAATTATTTTGGAAGTATTGATGGGTCTAATTAAACTTGATACACTTCCCTATTATTTAATCATATACACGAAACTAATAGTAGGTAGATAATGAAGGGCTCGTATAAGCCGTGGGTTACGACCCTTTCAATCACTCGGTACCCTCTTATCAACTATATTATCTATTTATTATACCAACTGGCTTTCGCCCGTGGCTCCACATGCGTTAATATCGATTCCTCGGGAAATGTGATAAATCCCTATGACCTCTACCATACTTCGAACAATATGATTTAAAATGGTAATATGGACCAATTCTGGACTGAGATCCTTTCGGCGCATTCTTCTCAGCACTGGTCGTTCCGAAACACTAGTAGTTTATTGATTTTGCAAATACAAAAAAAAATATGACGTTCAAAAAGATATACATGATTTCCAAAGTGATATACATTTCATTTCATTGCACGATATTTTCTTGAACGTTTGCATTTAAACATTTTTATGATTCTATTATAGAACCATAATATTTCTTTAAACGAAGGTATTTATAACTCTATTTGGCCAAAACTGGAAGTAACGCTCTTTCTTTTTATGGGGGCAGTATAGAGGTTATTCAAATAATTATGTTTTGACTTTGCTTATTATGGTTTACGACGAGATGACGTCAGATCAGAAACATTTTGCAAATTATTATTTTTTTTTGAAATTTATAGGTAAATGTTTACGTTACATAAGTACTTTTGCTAAGAAGAGGTGAGAGGGTGTTAAAAATTGCTGATATTCTACTTACGTAATACTTGAACGGCCGCTTAGTTAAGTAACAAACAGTAACAAATAAACAATCAAACTCACTATTACATTTTTAATATTAGTTGGAACGAAAAATTTAGGATCAAGAAATAAATGATATGGTTGGTAATATCCCTTCAAACACTCACCAATCAAAATAGTTTTTGAATGAATATTACGAAGTAAACTGATCCTTGTTTAATATGTAAACCTTTCAATTGTTTTACTATTTTGTCTCCTTATAATCAGGGAAAGGGGTTAGGATTATTTAAAATTCGTAAAATTGTATGAATATTATATGTATGTGTGTTTTATACAGTAATGTTTATCATAGGGGAACTATTACTATAGTAAGTAGAAGTATTCGCCGTCCTGTCATAGAACTACATAAAATAAAATAAAAATAAAATAAAATATCTTTATTTCAGACTATCATTTGTCCATATTAAAGAGTGAAACAAAAGCTCTACTTTCCTTCACAATGAATCTCTCGTTCTGCCTGAGCGCACGACGCCGATGTCTCGAAACAGCTTAAAGACTGCTGATGTGTTGACCTTAGCAGTAACACCACTAGGACTATTGACTATCATCACAACGGGCGGTAACGTACCATCCCTTTCACGGTCGTGTTGACAAGTGTGAAGTGTCAACTCTGGGTCATTCATATGATGTATCACCTGCTCAAATTTGTGAAGCAATGTGACTTACCTAAGTACATATCCACAGTACAACGTATCCACAGTACGTAGTAGTTTTTATTTGCTGTCATAATACAGTACCCCGGGCTCCAACACGTCATAGCGACGGATGCAACTGAGAAATTACTAAGATGATAGAGAGAAGGGTACCTACTCTTATATTTATTTGTCTCTCTTATGACGCGTTGGAGCCCGGGGTTCCTCTGTTATGACAGTGAATAAATAAAAACTATAATGTTCATTACCTGAAGGTTGCCATGGGACTCTATTCCGTTCCGCTCATCCGCTGAACTGTAGGTTAGCCTTTTGGTCTCAACTGTTATAAGCATGAAAAAATAATCTTTCATTTAAAAAACCGACTTCAATCAAACTATAACAACTTGAAAGCAGAGCCTATTAAACAAAAAAACAATTTTAAAAATCGGTTCATAAAGACAAGTACCGTCCCGGGACATTCAAAAGTAGAATAAATGGGTGTCTCTTGGATAGGCATGTAACATCCTCGTCTTCATCGTCACTTACCATAAGGTGAGATGGGAGACAAATGCCTAATCCAACATGTAGTAAAAAAAATATGACGGAATTATGAGGTAACAAATATTTAAAAAATATAAGGTATTGAGGAACTCCTTTTTAAGAAGTCGGTTAAAATTGAAGTACATTTAACATCAAAATATTAACTTTTTTTAAGAATCAATAGCACTAAAACAATGCATTTTTATTTCAAGGCCCTAAAAGTTTTATTATTTCCAAAGTTTTTATATCGGTACATTATTTTATTTCCTACTTGAATAGTAAGTAGGTACCTACTTTGTTCTATTTTGAATTTTGTGCCTTCATTTTTCTTTCCTACGAAACTAAAATGCGACGAGTAATAAACTTCTGAAGGCGAATAAAAGGGACCTTTTTCTTTTCAACTTTCAAAGGAGACATTTAGCCCTAAACGTGATTCGCAAGTTTGTCCATTTTAAGTAAATTCATTTATAAATAAACTAGAATTTCTAGGTAAATGTACCTACTTTTTAATTTTTTAGGTATATCATGAATTTTGTTCATTTCATTTCATTTCAAGCCGTTAACTCTCCCACTGCTGGGCAAAGGCCTCCCTCCATTTCTTCCATTCTGTTCGGTCTTCGGCTAGATTATTCCAGTTCTTTTGGAATTTGTCGAGTTCGTCTCGCCATCGCATTCTCGGCTTACTAGGTCTTCTTCTCGAAGTTGGGACCCAGCAAGTGGTGGTCCTTGCCCAGGAGTCGTTTGGCCTACGTTGTACGTGTCCAGCCCAGTCCCATTTCAGCTGGGCAGCCTTCAGAGCGACATCCGCGATTCACGTTTGAGAGCGCAGTTCGGTGTTACGGATTTTGTCCATTCACTTGACACCCAGTATGCTGCGCTCCATCGCACGCTGGCAAACCTCGAGCTTGGACTTTTGGATCTTAGTCAGAGACCAAGTTTGTGCGCCATAGGTATATAGGTGACGCAGATCATGGATATTTATACAAAAAATAAAATTATACAGTGTTATTATTAAACGAGGACTAAAGTATGTACTATGTTCAAATCGGGGTTCAAGTCAAGTACTAAGGAAAATCGTATTATAAAACGATGTTTATCGTTTCAACCATAGATGATCCTAGGCCTAAAGATAAACCAATAGTACAAATTTTTTTTTTACTACCTCACTATTACTAGAAAAAAATATTTTGATGCTAAAATTTACGTCAAAATCCAGTACCCTATTCACAATGAGCAAATAACATGTCAGTCGGAGTATAGGAGCAGAGTACAAGGGCTATTCCATTGAAGATAGGCGTTAGATAGGGAGACGCAATTTCTTCGAAACTCTTCACTGCTGCTTTGGAAGATGCCTTTAAGCTACTGGATTGAAAAGGATTTGGCATCAACGTCAATGGCTTGTATATCACTCACTTTCGATTTGCTGACGATAACGAAGATCATATCGAATGTCCATATTGCGCCGTCACCGGTTTATGCTGGGAAACCCTTGAAGTTGTAGTCCAGTATGTCTACATGGGACAGTTGATCCAGGCAGGCAGTTCCAGCTTTAAGGACGATGTCTTTCAACGAATCCGACTAGGCTGGGCAGCCTTCGGGAAGCTCCGCACTGTCTTTTCGTCCATTTTACCCTAGTGCCTAAAGCCAGAAGTCTTCAGTTAGTGTATGTTACCAGTGATGACTTACGGCTCAGAGACGTGGTCCCTTACTATGGGCCTCATAAAAAAGCTTAAGGATAACCAAAGAGCTATGGAGACGGCTATGCTTGGTGTTTTTGTACGAGACCGCATACTCCTTTGAGGATTGACGAGATCCGTAGTAAAACAAAAGTCACTGACTTAGCTCATCGGATTAGCTCTTTGAAGTGGCAATGGGCGGGGCACATAGCGCGTAGAACCGATGGCCAATGTGCCAGAAAGATGTTGAAATGGCGACCACGTACCGGCAAGCGCAGCGTCGGGCACCCGACCAAGGTGATCGAACGACCTGGTCGTCAAGAACATTTGTCAGTTTTTGTTTTTGTTCGGAAATCCTCTAAGTCTATTGAATTCACTTTAAAAAATAGTTAGTACCGAACATGTTACTGCATACATAAATATCTGTAATGGCTTAGAACATAACTCCCTTTTATTTGGCCAGTCGTATAGGAATAAGCCGCAAGCAAACGATTCCTTTTTTTTTAAATATCTTTTTTATGGCAAAGACAATACAGAACAGCCTAACATGAAGCTGCATGTAGGTACACAATCAGTAAAATATAATTAAACCAAAATGATGAAATTGATATTGTTTTTGCTAAAATACTTCATTAGATGCTCTCGATCCTTCCCAACTTCCACTTCATATAGCTATGAGCTTATTATATGTAAGCCTAATCTCCAATAATCTTTTTACCCGTTTGGCGGCTATAGTGACACAGACCGAGCTAACATGTGAAACTTATAACACTATTTTAAAGTATTATCGCGTATATTATATTATTTTTTACACCTAACGTTTCGAAAACTTTACAGTTTTCAATGTACGAGATAATATACGCGATAATACCGTATTACAGTGATTTTATTAAAATGTGTAACAATGGCGATAACATGAGAAACCATTATAACACTCTTTTTATACTTGAGATAATCCATGCAACAACTATGTACTATGTTAACAAGCTATTCTCCCCATTGGCAAATCTGACGACTCATAATAGTAGGCGATGCGGCTAGCAACCCATCACTATTTTGATTCCATTTTCCACCTAACGCATCCTAACATGCTTAACTTGTTAGTTGTGGTAGAGCCACGCTACCGAAAAAAGTAATTTTTGCTAATAGCATGAATGGGCCGGCTCGTCCGGGGAAGTACCATACTCGCACAGAAAATCGATATTTGAGTAGAAACTTTACTGGTTCTATGCTTCGTTCGGTGAGTAAGAGAGCTGGAGGCACATCCTTCTCCCATTTCCTTCTCCCATCTTCTTCCCCCCATGTCCTTCCTCCAACTCCTTCAAAGGCCGGCAATGCTCTTGTTACACCTTGGTGTTGCAGGTCTATGGGCAGCGTTGATCGCTTACCATCAGGTGACTCACTTGCTTGTTTGCCGTGCTATATCATAAAAAAACACTTTGAACCAAAAACACTTAAATACCTGGGCTCTGTCTACCCCGCAAGGGAAAATGACGTGATACTATATATGTATTCTCCTCCATTAATAATGCAAGGTGGAAGTTTCCAGAACAGCCATAGATTCAATTAACCCCTATCTGATATTCATGATCTATTGCTAGTTCTCCGAATTGTTTACCTTACACCACCCGGTAATGTATTATTTGCTTAATTAAATCAGGCATTGCAGAATCCGCTGATAAATCGAACCATATTGCAATAATTTTATCACTATTGTATTACATCATCATCACTAAGTACATAGTAAAAAACAAAGTCGCTTCCCGCTGTCTGTCTTCGCATTGTATTTATTTATTCGTTAACAAAAAATATTGTATCCAAATGACACGAATACGTCAAAATTCATATAAGGTGTAATAACATTGTTCCACAAGAAAAGCTCTTAACTTTGTTTTTTATTTTAAATAAGTACAGTTCTTAGCTCTATAAGAAACTTGTTAAAAGAATCACTTTGGTAACGAACACCTTGTTGTATCACTTTTAAATTAGGAAACATTCCTGTCTTCATATTCTTCCTACGGGTCTTTTATTTTTCTATCGCCTCCTCTTGATACTCATAGAGATGTCTTTCCTTATAAAAGTTATTTCGAAGAACCAAAATATATAAGCTGCGCACAGTTAATATTTCAAGGCTTTTGAGTTTGTCTCCATGTATGCTTAGATCTTTAAAACTTAGCAACGGATTTTGATGCGGTTTTTATGGATATAGTGATTCAAAGGGAAGGTTTATATGTACATTGCACCCGTGCAAAGCCGGGGACGGGTCGTTAGTATTAATAATTTTTTTTGCAAAATATGCAAATCAACTTTCATCCCCTGCCGCGCGCCGTTGCGCAGTTTTTTCTCAATCATGAAAGGACTTCTTAAACATCAACAATCTTAAAAATCACACTGCTATACAACCATAGATTTAAAAATAAATGCGCTTCTATGTATACAACGTTTTCATTTGGATAAACAAAGCTCCGT
Organism: Elegia similella; assembly: GCA_947532085.1. NCBI lineage: Eukaryota > Metazoa > Arthropoda > Insecta > Lepidoptera > Pyralidae > Elegia > Elegia similella. Next base: position 9,300,459 of record OX383937.1, read on the forward strand.
TCAAAAAAATGTGAAAAGCCAGCTTCTTTATTTGGAAATAATGTGACACTTTTGTGATATTCACTTCTAAATAATATTTCTATTTACCTACGTGATTTGTCCCTATCAGTGTTGTGCTGTGCTCAAATTTTCCCCAGAATTTCCTCTTCTTTCTCTCAAGTACAGGAATTATTGGAAATTTCTCGCAAATTTCCGTAAGACTCCGAAAGATTCTCTCCGGTACATCACTTGTCACTATGTATTTATTTATTTAATGTGCCTGCAGCATTTAATATAATTAAATGCTGCGGCTAAAAACCAATTTCATTCACGTAGTTTTAAGTCAGTATCGCCGACAAGTTTCAGCCTTTACAGAAGACCATCTTCAGGCATCTAATAAAGCTTACACTAACACCCAAAAATGAAAACAGGCACAAATAACTTTCTAAATCCTTACGGAACAAAACCATTGTTATTAAATATCATCATCATTTCGTGTAGGCGTCTCGGTCAATCGACCATACACATCCTGGTGTCAGAGTTCTTCGGAACCGCCTCTCGGCCTCCGACGTGGTTCCTTTAACGACTACCAGATGGCAGCCGGAACCAACGGCTTAACGTGCCTTCCGAAGTACGGAATCATCTTTATTATCAGACAATCAGGTGATTCAAGCCTGCAATGTCCTAACCAAACTGAAAACAACTAATCAATGTATAATTCATGTGGGAATCGAACCCACAACCATATTATATATATACGATATACACATATCATATACTCGTGTTTTCAATATCATTACAATCCCGTTCACCGATACGACGCCAAATAGCTTTTGTGTTGTAAAATTGGATCAAGTGATAGAAATTGAGTCGGGGGTTATCTTGGTATCTGTATGGGGATGTCGCAGCCCGACACACAGGTCGTTCGATAGCGAATTTATAGCATTTCTTGTCAGTTTTTCGGGAAGGAATAACGTAAAATGTGGTAGTGGAAGTGTACTGCTTTTTGGTGAGTTATGGAAACCTATTTTACGTTTTCGTTTAATTCTAAATAAACATACTAGCTCCGTGGCGCAGCGGTCAACACGCCAGCCTGCGACACGGAGTGACCGGGTTCGATCCCCGGCCAGGTCAAGATGGAAAATGATCTTTTTCAGATTGGCCTGGGTCTTGGATGTGTATCTATATATGTATTTGTTATAAAATATAGTATCGTTGAGTTAGTAACCCATAACACAAGTCTCGAACTTACTTTGGGGCTAGCTCAATCTGTGTGATTTGTCCGTATATATTTATTATTTATATTTATACATTTATTTGAATTAAATGCACCGATCTTAGATAAACATAAAGTAACTTAAATACCTACAAAAGCGATAAGGAAGAAAGATTATTTACATTAGAACTAAAACTAAAAGACTTAAAAATAAAAAAATCTTAAAATTCTGAACTAAAATTTTTAAATAAAGGTTTTGCCCATATTGCATTGTACTAAGAACACTGGCTGCATTCCCAGGCTGAATAGCCAGCCTTTTTGTATAAAAAAAGTTTCTTAAAGTTTCAACTCATCAAGTAATCTCACACCTTTGAACAGCCCAGAAAAGTGGAGGTTCGAGTCTAACGCGGCACATTATTCGTATTTGAATTAGTTAATAAGTAATGTATGTATTTATGAAACATACTCATCCATGGAAGAAAATAATTTCACGATGTCTCGAAAAGTTTTTTTAAAGAAAAATAAGACAGGACTGCCCTGTTGACTGTTCGGCTTGACACTGGATTTTAAAAATCTACGTCCATTAATGCTATTTTAGAAATTACTTCGAAGTAACTTTGATATCTTGTTTTAAACCTTCGCGCTTTTAGCATTTTTTAATAATTATTAATATAAACAAGACTTAGCACGAACCTTTTATTTATTGTTGTTGATAGTTAATAGATTCAGGTGTTACTTTGTGGAAGTCAAAGATCTGCAGAAGTCGAGTCACTGCCTGAAGATGCCTCGTGTATAGGCGAAACACGTGTCGCGAGCACGACAGCCGATATTGCTGCAGCCTCAACCGATGCAGCAGTATCGACCAGGTTTGCATGCATGAACTATTGGTGGCGGGCTTGAAGGGACTAACAGTAGGGGGTAGGCGCTAGCCAGCAATAGTTTGCATGAACTAACTGGTGGCGAAAGCACGCAAAGTAAATTATCTCAAATTAAATATTGTTGTTGAGTTAAATCCATAGAATCTCGCAGCGAACACGACGGATGTATTGCGTAGAAACATCAGCCGATGTAAATAAAGGCTCGGGCTGTTAAGCTGTAACTTTGCTATCGTTGAGTTCGCTTTGTTTACCCGGCTATTAAAAAGGGTGTTTGTAAATTTCTTGATTACCTCGTAGCTATAAAACGGCTCAATGGATTTAGACAGTTAAGATATCGTAAGGTTACCACTCAAATCCCAAATGTCCTAAGATAGGTGTTTAAAAAAATTGGAGACCGGTTTCAGTATTTTATTAAAAACTTCCTAATAAGCTATAAAATTTGATTGGCTGGATTAGTATTGTTTTGCTTTTTACTACCTAGGAATTATGTACGTATATTGGTCCTCTATAATAACTTCTCAACACATTAAGGAGTCATCCATAAATTTTGTCTCACATATTTCATGACGTTTGGACCCCTTTCTTGTCCTTGTCACTTATGGCGTAGACAGACTTCTGACCCAGTTGTCATTTAACCATATCGATTCTATACAAATGAATCTTGAGTCTAAATATAAAGACAAGGAAATGAAAAATGTCATTAACAGAGATTCCATCTCGGCAAATTTGCAGGCTGTGCTAGACGTGAGCTTTACAGTGATTGTAAAAACCCAGCTTGGTTCGTTAGTCCTAGTCAGTAGTCACAAGTAATAACAAGCGGGGTACGAACGTAATCGTTAGTTTTGATTTGGGCTTTGGAAAATCAAATCCTAACTAATATTATAAATGCGAAATTGAGTTTGTTTGTTTGTTTGTTTGTTACGCTTTCACGCCGTAACTACTGAACCGATCATCATGAAATTTTGCATACAAGTTCTCTAGAGTGCGGAGAAGGACATAGGCTACCTTTTATCCCGGGAAAAAGCACTATTCCCGAGGGATCGACATTGACGCGGGCGGAGCCGCGGGCGAAAACTAGTATACTCATAAATTGACCAATTCTAGCACATAATGTATTAGACAATATAATATAACTAATATTATAAATGCGAAAGTGAGTTTGTTTGTTTGTTTGTTTGTTACGCTTTCACGCCGTAACTACTGAACCGATCATCATGAAATTTTGCATACATGTTCTCTAGAGTGCGGAGAAGGACATAGGCTACCTTTTATCCCGGGAAAAAGCACTATTCCCGAGGGATCGACATTGACGCGGGCGGAGCCGCGGGCGAAAACTAGTATACTCATAAATTGACCAATTCTAGCACATAATGTATTAGACAATATGCTACGTACCATTGAATTTCCATGCCAATGGTGATAAATATGAGTGACGCTTAGTTTTTTGTGTTCCATATAACCGAAGATCACTTGTATGTCTTGTCTATCTGTCTCACAACCATAATAGCAATTATATACAAATGAATCTTGAGTTTAAATATAAAGATGAGGAAATGAAAAATGTCATTAACAGAGATTCCATCTCTGCAAACTTGCAAGCTGCGCTAGACGTGAGCTTTACAGTGATTACAAAAACCTAGCGCTTGGTGCGTTAGCCCCAGTCAGTAGTCACAAGTAATAACAAGCGGGTATGAACGTAATCGTTTGCTTTGATTTGGGCTTTAAAAATCAAATCCATACATAAATTGACCAATTCTAGCGCATAATGTATTAGGCAATATGCTACCTTTCATTGAGTTTCCATGTCAATTGTGATAGAAATTACTGATGTTTAGTTTTTAGGGTTCCATATGACCGAAGATCACTCGTACGTCTTGTCTATCCTTTTTACAACCATATCACTTCAATACAAAAGAATCTTGAGCATGAATATAGCCACGAGGAAATGAAAAATGTCATTAAAGTCAAAAGTCAAAGATTTTTATTCAAAATTGGATACATGTATCTCTTTTTGAACGTCATATTTTTATTTCTTATATATTTTTTTATATATGCAAAATTGAAATACTACTAGCGTTTCGGAACGACCACTGGTGAGAAGAATACGCCGAAAGAAACTCAATCCAGCCTTGGTCCCTACGTGCCTGAAGGGCTCTGAATACATTGTTAACATTAAATACAATTTTTCATACTATAGATTAATTTTAACATTTAATAATTGTTAACATTAAATAAATTTATATAAATTTCCACGCATTTTTATCAGTAATATAATCATCAATGCAGTAATAAGCCTTTTTTATTAACTGGTTTTTTACAATCGTTTTGAACTTAAGTAAAGGCAGACCTAATATTTCTGCAGGAATTTTATTATAGAAGCGTACTCCTAAACCCAAAAATGAATTCATAGTTTTCTGCAATCGCAATACTGGTGTAGCTAATTTATTTTTATTTCTCGTGTTTCGGTCATGGATATCACTATTTTTCTTATATAAATCAAGATTATAGCGCACAAACATAATATTCGCAAATATGTACTGAGAAGGTAAAGTTAAAATATTTATATCTTTAAACAATTCTCTAAGAGATTCTCTAGCACCAAGTTTATAAATAGATCTAATAGCGCGCTTCTGCGGAACAAATATGGTGTTTACTTCTGCAGCGTTACCCCATAGTAAAATCGCATAAGACATAACACTATGAAAGTAACTGAAATATACCAAACGCGCAGTATCAACATCAGTCAGTTGTCTAATTCTCCTGACAGCATAAGCTGCAGAACTAAGTTTACCCGCTAACGTAGTAATATGGGCACCCCATTGAAGCCCGGCATCAAGAGTTATTCCAAGAAATGTTGTTTTATCAGTTAAATCTAGTGGTTCATTATCCATTACTATTTGTGTTAGAATTTTTGTAACATTTGGTAAGCAAAATTTAATACATTTCGTTTTCTTAGCGTTCAACAATAGATTGTTCGCTGTGAACCAATCCAACACTTGAGCTAAAGTACTATTAACCACGTCAAAAGAATTAGTTTGTCTATCAATTTTGAAGACAAGAGAAGTGTCATCGGCAAATAGTACAGCCTTACATGTATTGACACAGTAAGGTAGGTCATTGATGTAAATGAGAAATAACAGAGGCCCTAGGATAGAGCCCTGGGGTACGCCCATCTTAACCGATGATCCGGAGGATTGTACCCTATCTAAACTAACTTTTTGAGTTCGGCCACTTAAATAAGATTCAAGTAAATCGCGAGATTTACCTTTTATTCCATAGTGCTCCAGCTTGGAGAGAAGGGTATTGTGGTCTACGCAATTAAAGGCTTTGGAAAGATCACAAAAAACACCAATAGCATTTTGTTTTCCCTCCCAAGCATCATATATGTATTTCAACAGAGCTACACCCGCGTCTGTAGTTGACCGACCCTTTGTAAATCCATACTGTTCACGATGGAAAAGGCTATTTATGTTAAAATAAGCTAATAACTGATTAAAAATCATTTTTTCAAATATTTTACTAAGAGCTGGCAGAATAGAAATGGGACGGTAATTAGTGGGATCATTTTTATCGCCAGATTTGTACAAAGGAATGACTTTACTTAACTTCATCACTACACACTTATTAAATATAGAAGCTAAATATGGTGCAATTACTTCAATGATGTTACTAATGACAGCTACAGAGATATCCCACAAATCTCCAGTTTTCTTATTGTTCAAACTCTTAAATGTATCAATGATTATTTGAGGTGTTACATGTTGAAATATTAAATGATTGTTACATTCTGGTATACAGCTTGTTAATAGTTTTTTAGATTCCTCAGATGATGAACGTAAGGAGGCAGTAGTATTTACGGGAATGTTAGTAAAGAAATCTTCGAAATATTTTGCGACGTCTTCATTAGTACTGAGGATCTTATTATCTACTTTTAATTCTATTTTGTTGTCACGATTTTTAGTTTTCCCGGTTTCCATGTTAATAATTTTCCAAGTGGTCTTTATCTTATCATGAGAATCTAGAATAGCTTTTCTTGTATATAAAGATTTTGCGCACAGGCACGCCTTTTTAAAAACCTTAGAGTAAGTTCTAACATAATTAATAAATTCAGTATTTTTATTGTAAGCTTTCATAGCTAATAATTCGTATAACCTGTTTCTACAAACGTAAATACCAGTTGTAGCCCATTCACTAAATTTTTTACCGATGCGTTTAGTACATTTTTTAATTTTGAATGTATTGTTGAATTCCGATTCAATAATACCAAACATTTTATTATATAGAGCATCCGGATCATCTCTAGTTTCTTCAATTATAATATAATTCCCTAGTTCGATACATGACAGCTCAACATTACAATCTACCGAAAGACTAACAATATCCTTACGTTCTTTACATTTTACGTCACTTCGAGTTAGAATTAAGCTACCGCCTTTCTCTTTAGTCTCTCGGGTGTAAGAGCTTGTCAATAAATAATTTTCTACATTGAACTGTTGCTGGTGCGAATGCATAAAATGTTCAGTCACACAAACTACATGCAAATCTTTACTGTTTATAAACAACTCTTATTCTAACAATTTGCTAGTCAGGCCTTGGACATTCTGATGAAAAATATTTAATTCTTTAGCCTCGACTGTTGTCTGACCAATTCTAGCGCATAATGTATAAGAAAATATGCTACCTATCATTGAGTTTCCATGTCAATGCTGATAGATATGACTGATGTTTAGTTTTTAGGGTTCCATATGACTGAAGATCACTCGTATATCTTGTCTATCCATCTTACGACCATATCACTTCTATAAAAATAAATCTTAAGCATAAATAAAAACACGAGGAAATGAAAAAAAGTCATTAACAGGGATTCTATCTCTGTGAACTTGCAGGCTACGCTAGACGTAAGCCTTACAGTGATTGCAAAAATCTAGCGCTTGGTTCGTTAGCTCCAGTCAGAAGTCACAAGTAATAACAAGCGGGTATGAACGTCTCCGTTTGCTTTTATTTGGGCTTGGCAAATAAAATCCAAACATGTATATAGTGGTATCCCAGTAATGAGAATCATTGGACGTCCGGTAACTAGGTGGGTTGAGGACATAAGGCAAATTGCTGGAAATAACTGGAATGCGATGACTGGAAATAGAGAGGAATGGCGTAGACAAATGGAGGCTTAGTCCATGTCTCACCTTCTGTCATGCCCTAACTGCCCTACTAATTGTAAGGGACATGACCTCTATGATTAGCGTAACCAAATACTAGTCAAAACGATTATAATCAAATGGAACCATTTCCACTCGAAAAGAGATTGCTGTTTAACGCATATAATGTCTTTTCAGTTTTCCATGCAACGCAGCAATGTACAGTAAATCGCGGCTATGATGGGCAAACGTGTAGAGGGCAAATTAGACTGATTTAAGAGTCACCCGTTTGACCAGCGCCGAACACACGCACGCCCTTGCAATTACACTAGATACTAGTTGCGTTTCATAATCACACAGTTCAAACGCGCCGTTCGAAAAACGCGCGACGTCGGCCAGCGCTGCCAATGCGCGCGCTCAATAATCAATTCGCAATGTTTTACGACGTTGCTGTTGTACTCTTTTCCATAGAAAATAAACATCCAATTCTGTTATTGTATTTGTTCAAATGATGACGACTACACACTGTACATTGCAACAAAATGCGCGATACCTAAATTCGTTTCACAGTGCACGCTGATCGCTGAAACGCGCTGGTCAACTAACGGCGCCGCCGGTCGCCGGCGTCACTCTGAAAATAGCTTTAGACACCACCGTAAACAATAACGGCCAACTTAAATTAATCAACAAGCTCTAATCATTATATTTCATCTTCTTCATATTTAAGAGCCTAGCTCTTGTCGGTGGAGTAATTTTGAATTTTGCCATATCCTCTACTATCGTTTTATTCTCAATGTTTTCAAGTTTAACTTATTTTTGATTTGCTCGAAAAACCGTCTCCTTGGTTTTCCACTCCCTCGTTTTCCTTCATCTTCTTCTTCTTTTGGAGTTAAAATGGTTATTTAAGCTCTCTTATACCGTTCTTGTCCAGCATGTGGGCACAGCGACTTCATTGTCGTTTGCCTTATTAAGATCTTCAGAAGGACAGTTGGGGTACGTCATAAGGTAAGTCATCGATTGCGTGACGCCGCAATCGCACTGGTCATTGTTGGAGCAACTTCACTTAGTCCAGCTTTCTTGACATCTACCCACGCTAGCTCGGAGTTGCTTGAGGGATCTCCAAACCACCCAGGGGAGATCGCTTCCTGGTGGGAGTTGCTCTGCAGGTGGAAGTTCGGATAAATGGGTTCCTTCTATTTTTCCTTCAATTGTGTTTAAAATGGGGCATCATCATTATATTAATGACCTCTTCTTTCAACACCTCATGGGAAAATTGCCAACCACTCAAGAATGAACCAATTTCTTTGTAAAGTCGCTTTTGGAAATACACGATGTGCGTTTTTTACAGCTATTATTTGCTTAATGTACGATAAAGGGTTCTTTACAATAGCATACAAATACTATTCGCTGAATCATTGATACGGTCTATTATCTGATATTGACTACGAGGGTATACAAATAACATACAGGAAATATACAGAGCAGTTAGTTTACCGGCAGAATGATAATATCGAGTATATTACACATTTTATCCATTTGTTTATTGGCAAATCTCGGTAAATCACAGTATTCCATAAATATATCAGAATATTTCAAAGCAGCCGTTTTCCCGCGATTTTGTCCGCGTAAATTAAAGCCTATGTCAATCGCTGACAATGTACTTTTCTTTAGGGTAAATAATTTTTATAACCTTTTCAGTAGTTTTTGAGTTTATACATTACAAACAAATTCACATTTTATTCGTTACAATATTAGTCAATATTATTGCATCTGCAATAATATTATTTAAATATATATAATACTAGCTTTCGCCCGCGACTCCGCCCGCGTCAATGTCGATCCCTCAGGAATAATACTTTTTCCCGGGATAAAAGGTAGCCTATGTCCTTCTCCGTACTCCAGAGAACTTGTATGCAAAATTTCATGATAATCGGTTCAGTAGTTACGGCGTGAAAGCGTAACAAACAAACAAACTCACTTTCGCATTTATAATATTAGTAAGGATTATTGTATCTGCAATAATATTTCCTTTAGGAAGGTCTATATGCAGAGGACTTCTTGTGACTGAGATGATGACGATGATTACAGATATAGCAAATAATCCATCGATATATTAGCATGTTCCTATGTTTTAATTTTGTTCATAATTTAATTATTTAAAGAAATATGAACCTTCAAAAACTTGAAAAATTGGTAAGAATTTCCGTTGTGTTCAAACATCAAGAAAACAAATTTCATGCGATTATATTAGAAAAATAAAACATAGAAACGCAGCCATAGCTTATTTAATTTTTTTTTATGGATTAATAAATCAAATTGGTTAAGTTTTGGAGAAGAAACTAGGAGGCGTTAATTTCGTGTACTTTTCATAGGTATTTTCGGTCATAGCTGCAGTTGTCTTTATCGCACTCTGCGGGGGTCGTTTGGCACGGCGCGACATCAATAGATTTTATTACCTATTTTTCAATTCTCTCGAGCTTAGTGTTTCCTCTGATTTTTTGCACAAGCTGAGAAGTAACTTCAAGGTTATCTCGGCGGTAAATTTACACACGTCCTGTATTTTGATATATGCTAAGGTCTTTCTCTTTGAGACATTTAACTACAAATTAAGCATTGAATTAGAAAAACTATGGAAGCGTAACTCTCATACAACTAACGATACAATATCAGTCCTATTTACGCAAACAAACTTAACTCAAATTACAACGAAAAACTAATGCACTCATAGACGAAGCCAGTTTGCGATTGGCCACGTCAAGGTCACGGGACGGTGTCAACATAATCTAATGAACGCTACGGTGTCAATATAGCGGAGGTAGGTAGGCTACAATTTGCCTCGCTCGCTAACTACAGTGTCACTTTTCCGTCTTTCCTTGCGGTTCCTGCACCACTTTACTACACAAGAAGTCATTTTTGTCTTAATTTGTTAAAATATCGCCGATGTTCACAAAAAAATTGTCGTTAAATGCTTTTATCGACGCGTCCTTCCGTCACGAAGCGCGTGGCAGACTAGTTCGTGAAAAGATATACTTTTTAAGCCCCGCCCGCTTTGATCTACTTTGTGTGGTGTCCGTTTTTGAGCGCAATGCTGCTTCCATAGCTTTTATAATTCAATGGAATTAATACACCACCAGCAGCCTAGTCATTTGAAAGGAAGGAAGGGAGACGAAACCTAACCAAATTACAACCACGCAGAAAAGGTGAAACATTCTACTGTATCCCTCTCATTTTTCTCTGTGTTGCATGCCTACCTGTGGTTCTTCTTGCTTGCGTGCCGGGATTGAGCTAATGAACCAATAATGGTCAGATTCCCTATGAATTGCCTTTTAGTATTCGTAAACAATGGCTTTATCAAAGGAGGCTCTTGCAAATTATTTACTACTTTTACAAATTATTTTACCTTTCGCTCGCAGCTTTGCTCACGTCAACGTCGTTCCCTCGGGAACAGTACTTTTTCCGGAATGAAAAGTAGTATATGTGCTTTTTGGTAATCTAGAGAACTTGTATGCAAAATTTCATGATGATCGGTTAAGGATTCGGATATAAAAACAACCGCAGTTTAAGGAGTTCTTCACGCGGTTTTTCCAGTAAACGTTACATCCATTTCTTTCAAAGTATATATGTCATCAAAGGTAGAGTCACACAATTTTATGAAAACTTAATAAAAAGTCTCCATGAATGTTTAACAAAACGTTTTGTATGTACATAACAATATTTCTTGTGTTGAGCGTCGCTCGTCGTCCCCATGGACCTTCTTCACAATAATGTTGAGCAAAGCAAACGAGCCTCTTATTAAAGTTGCCTGTAAACATATCCTACGCAGCAATTAGGTGCTGATCTGTATGAGGGTTGTTTTGGTTTTATCAAGATTTCACTATATGCTAATAAAATAAAATAAAAATAAATATATACCGACATATTACACGGTTGAGCTAGCCCCAAATTAAGTTCCAGATTTTTGCTATGGAATATCAACTCATCATTATCATTACAGCCACTAAAAGTCCACTGCTGGACAAGGGCCTCTCCCAAGGATTCTTCTTTCCTTGGGAGGATATTGCCATACTCTCCACGCTTGGCAGGCGGGTTGGCGAGCGCAGTTTCTTTGGCTTTGGCGAGATGGAATCTCGTTACCGCCGCTCTATCAGGCCTCAGTTTGGCTTCTGTGAACCAAAAAGGTGACAGAAGTCCACCAGTTGTCAGCTGCAGAAGACAGGGAGAGCGGCGCACCTTATCACTGACACTCCTCTTCCCCTGCGCCCCCACCGATACCGTGCCAAACGCCACGGCCGCGCTTTGTCGCGGAGGACTGGGAGAACTGCGCATCTTATCACCTACACTACTCTTCCCCCGCGACCCCTACCACGGCTGTGAGGGTAGGGAGAGTACAACCCTTTCGATCACAGCCAGGCCGCTCAAAATAAGCAACCCCTCACCCGTATTTTATGAAGAGGTTTTCTTCCTCTCTGTGAGTGCCTTCCGCCCGGCTCCTCTTAGGTTCACCACGGGTGGCAGTTACTGAGCCCCCATCGCGACAAGATGGGAACTAATTGGGAGGGAGGATGACACCCCTGGCCTACCTCAACGATAATATATATGTAAAAATCCAAGACCCAAGTCAATCTGAAAAAGATAATTTTTCTATCTTGACCTAAACGAGGATTGAACCCGGGACTTTCGCTGTGACAGCCTGGTATGATGACCACTAGGCCACAGAGGTTGTCATATCCTAAATTAATATTACAAATGTGAAAGTGAGTTTGTTTGTTACGCCTTCACGTTTGAAATACTGAAGCGATCTCCATAGAATTTTGTATAGGTATTGTTTGAGATACGGAGAAGAACATACGAGTACGTCTTATCTTTTATCCCGCAGAAAGAATTGTTCTCAGAGGTCATTAGAAACGCGAATGGAGCCGCGGCCAAAAGCTAGTATAAAATCAAACGATAATACAGACGTAATTAAAAAATAATCCTCTCCCGTCCTGACGTACAATTATTTCAGCCGAAAATCCACGTGCTAGCTGTTATATTTAGCTAGATACAAGTATCTGCAATTTAACCTTAAATTTTAATAAATAAATATAAATATATACGGACAAATCACACAGATTGAGCTAGCCCCAAGGTAAGTTCGAGAGTTGTGTTATGGGATACTAACTCAACGATATTATATTTTATAACAAATACATATATAGATAAACATCCAAGACCCAGGCCAATCTGAAAAAGATCATTTTCCATCTTGACCTGGCCGGGGATCGAACCCGGGCACCTCGTGTCGCAGGCTGGCGTGTTAACCACTGCGCCACGGAGCTGTGAGCATAAATACAGCTAAAAGTACTCGTACAGCCTGCAAAATTAAGTTTCAAATTAAGAAAATCACCCTTCAAATTTTGTTCAAGACTTTTCTTTTCGAATTTTCCACAACGTTTCATACAAACTAGAGCTGCGCTGCAATTTCTGTTTGGCGAGTTCCGTGGCGCCAGCCTGCGACACGAGGGTACCAGGGTTCAATCCCCGGTCAGGTCAAGATGGATGTTATCTTTTTCAGACTAGCTTGGGTCATGGATGTTTATCTATATACGTATTTGTTATAATATATAGTATTGTAGAGTTAGTATCCCATAACACAAGTCTCGAACTTACTTTGGGTCTAGCACAATCTGTGTGATTTGTCCGTATATATTTATTTATAATTATACACAGAGAGCGCTACGTATAAACAGATTATACTAAATCTAATAATAAAAAGCATTGTCTATTATTACATTTATTTAGATTACATTTTTATCTAAAAATAAATGCGTAATATATTTTTAACAAAGCTCATAAACATCAATGAGACCTCTCCAACCCGTCTGGCCATCGAGGAGAGTGTAGACCAAATCCAAGTATGGCTCCGATAGTACAGAGAGCGTCATGCTCCTGCAGTGGAGACTAAAACGACCTGATGATGATGATAACATATTTTGAGTCTTTAACAAATTCTTAGTCGTCTTATTACTAGCAGTAACCTACCAATATCTAACCATGACATTTTTATCCACCTGCTCTAACTGCTCGTCCTCATCTGAGCATTCTCCCGGTTGCATCCTCAGCTGTGAGTGAAAAGAAAATCGGTTCATAAATGACGGAGTTCTGAGGTAACAAACATTTAAAAAAGCATACTGTCACTACCCCCTTTTTTAAGACGTTTAAAAAGAGAGAAAGGAGTCGCACCGAAATACAAGATTTCGCACTCTTTACACTTAAACTCTGCTGTTATTAAAAGCACATGTAAACACATGTTCCTAATTAGACACTAATCTTTATTACGGTTGTGCTTTCATTCCGTTTTATGAGTGTTTCAGGTTATGCTAAAATCCCCGTTGCTTGGTATATTTTTATGGGTTTTCTCGGAAATACCGTTACTCGTTTTATTTTCTTCAAATATCTGCTTTACTATTTTTTGTTATTTCATTATTGTTCGCAGTAGTAGATCTGTTCGTTTGAAATGAGATGCTTTTATTAAATGTAGTTTTGCACATCAATTAATAATATAAATATTACTAAATTAGTTCCTTTAATATGTGATTTGACGTGAAAAAGTTCCTGCAAAGGCCTATTTTCTGAATAAACGTTTTGATTTAGATTATGCCACAAAAGCCCACGCACTAATTTATATTTAAAAAAATAGTTGTAAAGTCGGTTTACGGACGATAATTGTACGTGATATGGGTGGAAGAGAGATAGATGCGTCACAAGCCGAACGCTTAGGCCCATCGTGCCTCTCTATCGCTTGTTCCGCGCAGCGCTCTCGCTTGCGCACAGAACTTTACACATTTTCGTGTGTGCAGCCGTCCATTAACACGCCTATAAACATCGTTTATATAATGATATTATCGTCATTCATCCAGTAAATATATTTATTTTTATCTTTGGCGACAATAATCCTCTTTAGAAAATAAATTTTGACATATTTTTTTCCTTCATATGCATGGAACCATCGTGGAACGATCCCGTGCGGCTCTTTAGAACCAAAAATTGTATTCATTCCAAGAATTCATTAAAATGTGACCATGGAGTATGACGGAAAAAAATTACTAGGAAAAAGCGACCATTCGAATGCGGTTTCTTTATATTTTTGTGTTTTATTTTGCATTCACAATGCTATTTTGATATACTCTTATTAATCCTGCCCACTTGGAATTTTTTCTCCATATTTTATTTCTTAATTTTAACAAGAGTATATCAAAATAGCTTTGTGATTGCAAAATAAAACACAAAAATATATTGTATGGCTTCCTACATAGTAAAATGAATCAAATACCTCACTTGTAAAAGTCAGGTAGCTGTGTTAGGTGACGTAAGTCTTAATACGTAATGGGATATGGTGAGGAATTTTGGGGACGAGGTTAGGTGGTGGCTCAGTTGGTAGAGCGCGAGTCATACATAGACTCAAGGTCGCTGGTTCAAATCCCGCCTGCTTGGAAATGTATCACCATATTTTATTTCTTCACTGCACACCATGACACAAGTGGTCGATGTTGGAACGAAATCTGCTAGGTTGAAGTGGGACTAGGCGAGCCATGTTTGCCGAATGGTGCCGGAAAGATGGGCTTTTAGAACAACCTCATGGGTACCTACTGATGGGAAACGGTCAAGAGACAAACCAAAAACAAGATGGACAGACGACTTGACTGCTTTTGATGAAACTTGGAGAGAGATGGCAAGAGATAGAGCAAAGTGGAAAAATAAAGGGGAGGCTTTTGCCCAGCAGTGGGACATAAATAGATAGTAAAAAAAATTGTAATTTAATAAGAGCAGTTGCTTTATTAAAAAATTAATTTGCCGGGCTAAGTGCTTCGCTAGCTCCTAAGTTGAACTAACCTGAGCAGCCAAGATCGTAAGCAGCTAATTGAGTATCTATAACATTGAATTTGGGTTCAAATTATTGATATAGACGAAGAATCGGCAGTCAAGTCAAACACATCGTTTTTCAGACGTTATAGCTATGTTACAGTCGTACCTGTATAAAAGTCGCTTCCGAATTATTCAATGACTTTACTGGTATGTTCTCCTTAAAACTCAATTTTGCATCTAGAAAACATGCTACGTGAAAGTCTAAAAAGTAGTATAGATGAAGAATGATATAATTACGATATGCAACGTCGGCAGGAAACCAGATCATGTCAGTGGTGGACCAAAATACCTATTTTTCAACAAATTTATAGGAAATAACTTTTCCCCCAGACCCAGACGCCAAACCCAGACGAAACTATTATAAGAAGAACCTGTGGAGAGCCTGTATTTTTATACACCTACCTACTGTATTTTTTACATACATTCATACCTACAAATTATCACGTCTTTATCCCTTAAGGTCATAAGACCAAAAGGCCACGTAAAGCGTGTTGGTGGGCCTAAATGTGGAAAACGGAATCAAATAGTGATGGGTTGCTAGCCGCATCGCCTATTGTTATGATTCTTTAGATTTTCGCCCATTCCTCGACCAGCTTCTTATGTCTGCGCGGGACGAGAAGCAGCAGGCACATTCTACGTTTTTTTATTTTCTCCCAGACCAGCATGGAAGAGTAGTAATGTATTTTTATATAAAGTAAACGAATAAAAAAGCGACTCATGCACCCATTTAACCCGGAAACCGGAAAATCTCAAGTCGGACGGAAATATTAACATAATATTGACGGATTTTTCTCTCACAAAGATACTGCCGCGTCACGGACCCTGTACCCAGAAATTGTGATAAATTGCCCCGCCGATTAGCTGAGCTATTAACTGGACGTGCAAGGTTGAGTAGATGTATTAAACACAGCTTGAATCGACTGGCTTGAATACCTTACTTATAAGAGAAATACCATAATTAGGACGATATTCCAGTTGCACCAGCAACTAGGATTCGTTGTGTGTTTTGGATAGTTAAGTTTATATAAAACTGGCTTTCGCCCGCGGCCCCGCCCGCGTCAATGTCGATCCCTCGGGAATAGTACTTTTTGCCGGGATAAAAGGTAGCCTATGTCCTTCTCCACACTCCAGAGAACTTGTATGCAAAATTTCATGATGAACGGTTTAGTAGTTACGGCGTGAAAGCGTAACAAACAAACAAACAAATAAATAAACAAACAAACAAACTCACTTTCGCATTTATAATATTAGTTAGGATAAAAGGTAGCCTATGTCCTTCTCCGCACTCCAGAGAACTTGTATGCAAAATTTCATGATGATCGGTTCAGTAGTTACGGCGTGAAAGCGTAACAAACAAATAAACAAACTCACTTTCGCATTTATAATATTAGTAAGGACTAGCTTTCGCCCGCGGATCCGCCCGCGTCAATGTCGATCCCTCGGGAATAGTACTTTTTCCCGGGATAAAAGGTAGCCTATGTCCTTCTCCGTACTCCAGAGAACTTGTATGCAAAATTTCATGATGATCGGTTCAGTGTTTACGGCGTGAAAGCGTAACAAACAAACAAATAAACAAACTCACTTTCGCATTTATATTATTAGTAAGGAAGTAAGGATGCAGAGAGAAATGTTTTAATATCTTTAAGACGGTACTGCACGACATTGTGAAAATTGACGTGTTTTCAAATCACTAGTACTAGGCGCTGAATTGATTTAATACATTCAAAGTGTTTGTATAACTTAGGTCGATCCTTGAACAAGATCGCCCCCCTTGTTGGAATTTGAAACAGATACATATGAAATTTAAAAACGAAATATAAATTTTATGATATCTAAAAACATTTTTCTTCGAAAATTAATTTTTACGTTTGAGACAATAATTCTCACATGAAAATGTTTATATTTATATCTCGGAGGTAGCTTCCTTATATTTCCTTCCTTATATTTTTTTATAAAAATATAAATATGAAAATATTAAGAACATAATTAAGACTCGTAATCAGGACTTTATGCTCAACGTTTTCATAAGTAAATAAAAATTTCATAACCTATTAGTGCATTAGTGCATACGAAAGTTTAGGAGCATGCTATCACCTGACGGATTTTTCTTACAAAGATATTGCTTCGTCACGGATCCTGATTCCAGAAATGTTGATAAATTGCCGCACCGATTAGGTGAACCATTAACTAGGAACGTGTAAGTTTGTATTAGATGTGGGTGTAATATAACTTTTGGGTACTTCGTTGAATACACGATTACAAGCCTGATCTCGGCTTAGGACAGTTTGTAGTCTGAAATCCAGAATTTATAAGTATGCGGCTTGATATTATGTACAAAAATAAAATAAAACAAAGTTGTTACTTTGCTCTGATCCTGGACTCCAGTCGGACTTTAGCAAGCACTACCATGAATAATAAAAAATCATTAAGAGTGTGCCACGCGAACGAAGAAGCGATTATGTCAAATACTAAAAAGTCTTTATATTTTTATAAAAAAATAACAAAGAGTCTATGCAAAATATAAACAGAAGAGAGAATATTTACAAACTTTTTGAAGAAAAATGTTTTTAAATATCATAACATTATATGTATCGTTTTATAATTCATCATATGTAAGTATGTGTTCCAAATTCCAACGTCACGATTTAAAAATACGTCAAATTCTACAATTTTGTGCAGTACCTTCTTAAATTTAAATCATTTTTGGCCTGATTGGTTTCTGGTAGAAACTCGTTTCTATTGAGAGACGGGTTTGACGAGAGAAAAATACACACATCGGATCTCGAACTCCATTATGCCTTTGACCTTTGTACCTAATAACTATTAGACGAATAAACAATATACCCTACAACTTTCTGCCTATTAAAATGATGGCAAAAAACATAGCCTAAATAATATTTATGTCTACTGAAATAGTATGCCAAAAAACATTTATTTTAAAATATTATTATGACGAAAATAAATATTTCTAACCCGTTACGCCAAATTGACCTCTCAACCACCAAGCGGTCCAATGAGGACGCATAACAATAGAAAAACCATGGTGTCTACGTTTCTCGCGCTAGAAGGGTTAAATTAGGACAAAAAGTTAAGCCGAAAAAAAGGGACCCTATTAGTATTATATTGTCTTTTCCTAGATCACGTATAGAAGTAGCAATGCATTTAAAAGCAGGTTTATTTAAGTATAATCCAAATGCAACAGAAATACGACCAACCTGTAGTTATTTCTACTGAAATATTCATTTCCTGCTAACCAATGGTCGCGTGACTGGCTGAAGCCATTCAGTTTAATGGCCCACGGGTAATTGACTGGGTGGGGGTACATTGATTTCTTAAAAGCTATCTGGGTGAAACGGAACTACAGAAAATAAAACTGGCCAAGTGCAAGTAAGAATCGCCCACGAAGGGTTCCGTACCGCCATACAATATTTCATCACAAAAAAAAAAAAACACTAAATAATATGATTATTGTATAGGGGCTTCGCCTTTATTATTAATTTCATCATATTTTTTTTAATTGCTGTCAACATCTTAGTTACTAATACTTAGTAATAGGGCCCGGTTTTTACCATTTGCGTAAGGAATCCTAAAAACGGAAATGAACAAATTATATTTTATTTCGTTGAATGTCGGATGTCGACTCATTGAAAATTGATCATGGTTCTTGGTACGAATATTTTCTGTATATTTTTGTGTTTTATTTTAAGTAAGAAAGTACTAAGGTGGTGCCTATCACAAATAAGGTGTGAAGCAATAGACTGGCATGGTTTGGTCATGTGATGAGGAGAGACAAAGAATACTAGACAAAAAAGCATTAAATATGAGGGTTGATGGGTATAAAGGAAGAGGCAGGCCAAAACAGAGGTGGATGGATTGTGTCAAAAGTGATATAAAAGAGGTGGGAGCAAATGTAGGAATGGTGGGAAATAGAGAAATGTGAAAAAATAAGACGTATTGCGCCGACCCCAAATAACGGGATATGGTAAGGCAGATGATGATGATTTTTGTGTTTTATTTTGCATTCACAATGCTATTTTGATATACTCTTATTAAATTAAGAAATAAAATATGGTGAAAAAAATTCAAGAGGGGCGGACAAGGGTCGGACACCTGCCATAATTATGATAACTGAATACAATTGGCAGGTGGTTGCTTGCCGCCTAATTGTAGTCAGTTATCATGATGACACCAGGGTGTGCATGGTCGATTGACCGTGACATCTACTCGAAATGATGATGATAATGATTACAAGTAACGTTTAAAGGATTTATCATCCTCTTCGTCTTAGACGTCCCGAGGTTAATTCCTTTCTATTCCCGCCCTGTCAGTCATCTTTGGTAACTCTAGGTCAAAATCAAACCTTTTCTTACTGTGTAACGAGGAGACCGATGGCCCAGTGGCCGTGAATATTAAATGCACTCAGCATGTTAAGCAACCTGAGCGCAGTCCCTACTGGGATGGGTGACCGCAAGTGGTATATAATATCTTAAGCTCCTCCGTACTTCGGAAGGCACCTTAAGTTGGACCCGGTTATCATCATGGATGGCAGTCGTTAAGCTATGACAGATGCTTTTAGGCAGCATAAAATCGGACATCAGTGTTGGCCACTTACACACCTGAAAAAGAACAACACTTTGTTACATACGGTGTTATCATTATCATCCTCCCACCTTATGCCCACTGCTGGGCATAGGCCTCTCTTCATTTCCGCCATCCGTCTCCATCCTGTGCTGGTCTCATCCATAAACAGTGTACCGGTTAATATTTCTAAATCCCATTTAGCAGGAGCTCTTATTTTTACTTAACATTGCTAATAAATAGCGAATTCAATTAATGAATATCCTAAAATAAAACCAATAAAGTTTTCGACCAAAATGGGTCGTATTTACACAGATTACTTAATGGTATTTATTCACTCGCCTACGCGTACTGTAATAACAAAGAAGAAGAAATCTAATATAATTTTATAATCATAAAGAGTAAAATGCTCAGTAAGGAAATGCGGGTCGTGGCAGGAATATTCGTAACGCGACAGTGAAAACATTCGTTTCCCATACATATTTTAACACATACTGAGGAACGAGGTTGGTATTACGCATTCTGAAACAAAACATTTCTGCAGCATAGTTCATATTAGGGAGAGTTAGGGAAGTTGCGATGCGAGTAACTAGACCTAGCAGTCTGAGGGAAGAAGTCAAAAAGACAGATCATTTTAGTGGAATGTTGGGTTTAATTTAGCCCCGCTTCTCACCAGACAAGTCGGCATTTCCGTGTTGGGGTATTAATAATAAATGTATGTGAGTAGTTTTAACTTGCCTCAAATACCTACCCAAAAATTGGTTCCAGCTTTCCTACAATATTACTCGCAACATGATAAGAATTTTTAACAATAACAAACGTTTTCCTTCTTATAGTTTCCAATCGATGAACTAATTAACCTAATCAGTTTATTACTTGTTTGTGTCTTATTTTAGTAATATAATAATGGACAGACCGGCTGCTACTTTTCTCTAGCTCATAACTTCATATCCGTGCTTCATATCAATTTTGGTGTAGAAATTGTTTAATAATTTGTCCTGCGATGTTTACTTGTATTTAATTTAATTTCCCTATACGGACTATATGGGTTACTGTTACTTCTATAATCGTGTGAATGATACTAATTGTAAATTCTGTAAGACATAGAATTTATCAGCTTTTGTTTAGCCAACCGTGTTTTATCTCGCGCATAGTTCTAGCGTATCGCGCAGAGTACGCTGCTTGTTTCGCTTTACCAAAAGGTGATTCCCTTCCTCGTCATTTCAATCGGCTTTAGCCAATTTACTTGCCGATTCAACTCGACTAATGTACACTCATTTGATGGATAATCGGACAGACGAGGGTGGAATAAAACGTATTTGTAAGATATCTTGGATGTGTCAGTAAGACAGGCCTTTTAGACACATGATTAATTTTCCACTTGTTACATTTATTTTTAGCCTGTTTCAGAAGGAGGGTTTTATTTATTGAATAAACCTATATAAATCATTTATCTTAACTTTATGGTATACTAGCTTTCGCCCGCGGCTCCGCCCGCGTCTATGTCGATCCCACGGGAATAGTACTTTTTCTCGGGATAAAAGGTATCCTATGTCCTTCTCCGCACTCCAGAGAACTTGTATGCAAAATTTCATAATGATCGGTTAAGTAGTTACGGCGTGAAAGCGTAAAAAACAAACAAACAAACAAATAAACAAACAAACTCACTTTCGCATTTATAATATTAGTAAGGATATGCATGTTTTTTTCCAATGATGAGGATGAGGTTATGTTCGATGGTCACCTATTTTCAAGCAAACATTAATTCCATTCACTTATCTAAGTAAGTATTTACATTTAATTTTCATGAAAACAAAAACAATATTAGCAATTCAACGTTTATGAAACAATGTTATTTAATATTGCCATGTAATGTAATCAAGTTAAATTAAGTAAGCTTCGTTGTTGAAAAAAATATAATCAAGTCAACAAAGTTTCCAACTATTGGGTTCTTACCTACGAAATTGACATTTTTTATAGAGAATTTCGAGTGAATATATTTTTTTATACCCATGCTTTTAATATTATTTCGGGTTTGATAAATTCAACTAAAGTGAAATTTTGCATTTACGGACAGCAATAAGCTTGATTAACGCATTATACAATTTACAAAAAGTAAGAAAAAGAATAGAAAAATTAAGACATTTTTGATCAAAATGGACGCCATCTAAAACTGGTTCTTTTTAATAAGCATTTTTCAATAATTATATTAAAATTGAAAAGCAAAGGTTTTACCGTCATCCGCTTGCCTAACACCTGATCGGCGATATACAAACAAAGGCAATATTAGAGGATAGACTTCCTACCTTATACAAAAAATATTGGCGCCTAAACTTGGTGAAACCAAGTAAAAATGCCAAAAATGATTATTTTTTCATCCCCAATAAGATATTATTCGTGAATTTGAATTATATTTTCTCATAATATGGTGAATAATTGTTGTGAATTAACCTATGGTCCTGCCTCCTCCTCTGCCTCCGTGGCGTTTGTCTATAGACTCGGGGGCCGTGGGTTCGATTTCCACGGGAAACATACTTTGTTTAGTTGTTTCCAGTTTGGTTAGGACATTGCAGGCTTGAAACACTTGATTGTCTGATAATGAAGATGTTTTCCGGCTGCCATCTGGTAGTCGTTAAAGGAAGCACGTCAGAAGCGGAAAGGCGGTTTCGAAGAACTCTGACACCAGGGTGTGCATGGTCGATTGGCCGTGACACCTACACGAAATGAATGAATGAAAGCCTATGGTGACATCTTTGTGATGAGTATGTAATAATACGTACGCGATAGAAGTTAGAGATACATGGCATGGTACAAGTATTCACTACCGCACGAGAACATACATACATACATACATAGTATCACGTCTTTTTCCCTTGCGGGGTAGACAGAGCCCAGGTCTATAAGACCTGAAGGCCACGCTTAGCATGTTGTTGACTTAGTACGTCTCACGTACTGTGCCAATTCACTCGTCTTTTATAGCTGAAACAAAAAAATAAAAGACCACCGACAACTGTCGTTTGACGCGTATACCTGTCAACTTGTCATATCGTTGGAAGTTATGTTTGTATATGGACCTGAAGTGGTATATCCCAATGCTTCATGTCCATACATGAACAACCCTATGACTTGGTTAATACCTCAGTATGGATGGGAGGGATATGGGTGTATTTATCTCGGACGGGCAACTTCGTATAATTAAGATAGAACTTCACTTAGGTAAGTTCGTTTAATCTTATAATGAGGATCAGTAAAGTTGTAGCAAATTCAATAGGACTAATATCCACATTATTCTTTATGACATTACAATGATAAATCTTTTTGAATTATCCAAATCGGACCATTACTTACGAAGATATTAATAATAAACATAATGCCGTTCCTGCCGCGAAAAGGCATTGCACGCCGCTGCGTGTGACGTCACTGTGACGGACCGAGCGCGGTCGGCAGTCGGCACTCATAGAGCGATCATTCGACTGAGCGACGACGACGCGGTTCGTCGCTATATTTAACAATTTATTGAAATAAAGTCTTGTTAGAGTGCAATTTTTATAATATTTACGTATAAAACGTACTTATTTTGGGAACTAATAAAGAAAACAAAGCAAAGAAAGATTTTTTATTTTTACTCTTGATTGCTATATAGACAGTCTTGTAAATTAACTAAATCACATGCTATTGTTACAATATTATCAAAAAAAAAGTATGAAATATGGACATATGCGTGAGGTCCGATCATTTTATAGTCTTTCAACTTCCATATGCTTCTTTCAACGAGAACTCTTTATCGCTTATATCAGCGATCGTTTTTGTTTGCAAAACTTCTTCTGCTGTAGGTTTTGGGTTGGAACTGTCCGTACTTAAAACTCATTAAAACTGTTCTATTTCTTATCTTTTCTTAAAATCAGGTCTATAGACCTGATTTTAAGGGTTCCGTACCTCAAAAGGGAAAAGGGGATCCCTTTAAGGGTTCCATTTCATCACTTGGTTATCCGTCTGTCTGTCAAGATCCTTTTTCTCAGGAACGTAGGAGCGTAGAGGTATCAAGCTGAAATTCATATCAAATATTCAGTTTATGCCGCAAATTTTCGAAGGCAACGCAATCTAAAGATACAGCTGGTTGTGCAGTAAATTTTCGTGATTTTTCGATTTCGCAAGGGAATCAATACCTACCAGGGAACTTCCCGTGAAATCAGAATCTTAAAATTTGGTACGAAGCAACGTCTTTTAGCACAGATCATGAAAAAATTGCGAAATGCATAAATTTTTAGTTACATCATATAATAAAGATATTTATAATAACTTCAAACTTATACGTGCGCAAGGCTAACTCGCACTTCGACGGTTTTTTTGAAAGCTTTTGACATTCAAATTAATGAGGCAAAACTCCCTTCTTCAGTTAAACTTAACGTGATTTTCCATGTCTTTTTCCACCTGAAATATATAAATATAAAATAATACCATATTTTAATCGGCCTCACATTTTTGTATGAAAATGTCGATATTGTTTTCTAGTCCAATCCTGGGTCCCATACGTTGTTCATTTAGACGGGCTGATTTAATGGTTTTAGGTACAACGGTGTTCACCCTTACATCCTGTATTAACTTATTTGCTTACAACAATCAGGCATAGCTGGGGCAGATACATATTATATCATTAATTATTTGCTTTTTACTCCAGTACGTCCCTGTGTCATTGTTTTGACCTTGGAATATTACATAGAAATGGAAACGGAAGTATTGGAAGGTAAGTAGGTTTGTCCCCAAAACTAGAAAGAGATAAGTAGGTATGTTTTTATTAATACATCCACCTTATAAAAAGAGAATACATAGGCACTAACTTATTTCCATATCAACTTAATAAAAGGTAAGAATAGTTATGTAGGTACTTACATCGAAATGATATTCACAACATTGTCTACTAGCCGGGGTAGAGGGTGGAGTCTTATAATCATCCCTTTTTACAACGGAATATAATTTTAAATTGTATTCCGTTGTAAAAAGAGATGAAATAAAAATACACACAAAACTTCGTGAAAAATTATTAATTTTTCCAGAAGTTTTATGTCTTTGGGCACGTTAAAAGATAGTTTTTCTGGCGTTTTAAAAGAAGTGTTTGTATAGTTCGGCACTATACAATATTTGTACATAGTTAAAAAGATAAATTAGACATAAATAATTTGTTGTAAAGTCGCAATTACCACGAAATCACTGCGCGCCTTGTCACTGCCAACGGGCAACTAGCGGCGTCCGTCACAGTGACGTCACAGCCACCGCGCCGGCCGGCCAGTGAATTTTGCTAGTAATTTGGTCATAACTTCGTCAATTTTTATCGTAGAACAATAATTTTTGCACTGTATGTTATGGATTTCTTAGCTCTATAATCCTGCATTCTCAACTAAAAACTTTACGGATCCTCATTATACTCATTGCCCGTCCTTCATAAATACATAACGTGTAGATGTTTAAAGTTAGGGTTGTAAATGAAAAGTTATAGAAATGAACAACATGAGAAACATCAATATTATCAAATTTAAGAGCTGGGCTCTTATCGGTGGAGCTTTTTTCATTTCTGTCTTTCTTCTGGAAGTTCCTTTACTTCTCTATAAGAAGTAATCTACGTGAAACATATTACATACATATTATTTTATTTTATTTATATAGGAAAACCAACAGCTTTTACATAGAAAATTATACAATGATTATAGTCAGTTATTCAGACAATAATAGGTCTTTACGATTATACTGATAGTTGATTATCACGTATTTATTCCTTACGGGATGGACGAGTCTAAGACCTTAAGGCCACGTTTAGAGTGTTGGTGACAAACTATGAACACAGACAGAAACTAAATATGTTTGTTAATATTAATTATCAATAGATTATAAAAAAAAAAAATGCCAGGCACCTGCAATGTAATGCTCTAAAATACAAATATTTAAGCGTTACGCCATCTTCAAAGTCGATTGAAAAAATTACAGCATTTTTATATTTGCTTCCCCAAACTCACCTGAGTTGACAATATTGCTTTTGTTCAACATTTTTCGCCAAGATAAAGGAACATTTTGTTATTAAAAAGGCACCCCACAAACGCTTCTTACTTTCCTAAATATCAGGCAAAAACCATAATGATAAGGTATGACACTGACAGAGGCATAAAAGCTTTCACAAAATGGTTGATTTAGCGAAACAACGGAAGATGTTTGTTTCACACTTTGAAGGTAGGTACTGGATCGATGAAAATACAAAGACGTACTCTTGTTAAATGCAGAGACACGCAAGTATCTTTGATAACAATCCGCGATTTCTTCCATCGATAATTTATAGCCGCCTATAATATAAGTATGAACTTAAAAAGCTGCCAAAATCCATAATGGACACATACCGCACCAATAACCATTAAAATCTGCCGTTTGGCGTGTTTTTTTTTTTTAATATTTCCATTGTATAGATGATAGGTTATAGAAACACATTGCTACCCACTTTTATTCACGCTGATATAGCTGACCTCAAAGCTCTGAGGGCTGCTTTAAGGTAAACCAAACCGCCGTGTTGCCTCACTCGTCCTGATTATGGTTTTCGTAACAGATCGAATTAGTCGGCATTCCGACTGAATAAATGAAGTAAAACTTTTTCATAATGAATTGACTCGCGCAAGTTTTAACAGTATTTTATCTATGTTCAGAAATGGAAAAAAATAATCTTCTAAATCCGTCTAGTTGATTACGAACGGATTTAGAAGATTATAAGTGAAAACTTATCAAGCGGCTATGTGCAGTTTTTGGGACAGATAAAAAATGTTGAACTCGCGTCAGGACACGTGACCTGATGAAAATTCGTAAGACGTACACGTGACTTGACGTGATCTGAGACCGCCGGCGCGGCGTAGGAGAGGCAGTAATATCCCCCTCTCTTTCTACCGCGTGGAGTTTTCACTTATGCCGGCACTCCCGGAGTGCAATCCTTTTTTTTTTACTTTTACACTAAAATACATAGATTTAAATAAAAAAATTGCGTCTCTCTGCTAAAATAGTACACAAGCAGACGAAGTTGCCAGCAATAAATAATCATTTTGCCCTCCTTAGGTTATTATGAAAAAGTATTTGAAATGAAACAGAACGCAAAGTTTCAACAACCTTCGACAAATTGGCTACTCCAATTCTCGTCGCAATCTCAAAGTAGTTCAGCTATTTACATTGGACATAATAAAAATGTCCGCGGAACATTCGAGAACACGGCTTAAAAACTCAGGCGGAGTTTTAAAGCATCGTTCAGTTAAACGAGTCCGCGACGGATATTAGCCCCGAATCGGAGGGTGGAAT
Organism: Elegia similella; assembly: GCA_947532085.1. Lineage (NCBI taxonomy): Eukaryota > Metazoa > Arthropoda > Insecta > Lepidoptera > Pyralidae > Elegia > Elegia similella. Next base: position 9,327,470 of record OX383937.1, read on the forward strand.
TATTTTTGACGACGACAACGAATGTCGATGTCATGAGAAAATACAATCCCACAGAGTTGAGGATACTAATCTCTTGGTTAAATTGTTAATTTAAGCGGGTGCCGCGCGGATGAAAAACGTCGCGATTGCGCAAGCCAATTAGGCTGCGCAAAACCATTAGGTGATTATGTAAAAAAAATAAGTCTTAATATTTTCATATTTATTTTTTCATAAAAGAGTAAAGAGAGACCGTTAAATAAATTTCATATGTATCTGCTTCAAATTCCTTCTTCTATTTAGTGTTTTTTTTTTAGTATAAGGATTATTTTTGTAGTAAACATTCGGATTTATCAATTATTAAAAGTGAATGCAGACTTGGCCGCACCTCCCGCGCCGCAGTCGCTTTTGTTTCAAGTAATGCGGTGACTGCGGCACGGGTAGGTGTGCGAGATTACATAAAACTTCATATAAAGAATTCGAATGCGGCGATAGCGGCGCGTGCGGTGCGGCTCAAGTCTGCGTTCACCTTTACGTGTGTATTACGATCGGCATGGAAAAGAATATATGAATTATGTATTATTAGCCGTGTGGTATCCGGCAGAGTAGAATAGGACCACTCCAAGTCTTCCCGTGGATGTCGTAGAAGGCGACTTAGGAAATACAAGCTAAACAAAGCTTTTAAACATCTGTTCTGAGACCTCTCCAACCCGTCTGGCCAGCGTGGAGAGTGTAGGCCAAGTCCTCTGGCTGCTCTGGCCAAGTATGGCTCCGGTAGTACAGAGAGGGTCGTGCGTACTCCTGTAGTGGAGACTAAAAAGGACCTGATGATGATGATGTATTATTCTTGATAACTTTGTACATGATTGTTGCACATTTAAATTATATCAATGAATACAGTTTTTACAGTTGATGTATCGAAAACTTTACAGTTTTCATGTTCGCAGGTAGACTGCGGTATATAAGACCTATCAGCCACGTTACCATGGTTTGTGGGTGCAAAGGCGGTGTAGGTGGAAAACGGAACCAAAATAGTGATGGATTGGTAGCCGCATCGCCTATTAACATAATTCCTGAGATTTTCGCCCATTCCCTCGATCGGATTTACAATCTGCGCGGGAAGAGAAGCAGCTGGTATATTCTACGTTATTTTTCTCCCAGACCAGCATGGAAGAAGTTATAATTTATATACATTTATCTCGTATTTGCTCATGTAACCTGGTGGCCTCTTTGAACACCTTAAAAATAATAAGATCCCCAGCCGTGAATGATTGTAATTAAAACTTGATGTTTGACTTCGCAAAAGAATAAAAACTCAGTTCTGATGGAACTTTTCGGCTACATTACCGTCTCCCTTTCATTCATTTTCCCTTTAATTAAATCATAACTTTAATCTTCGACGCAAAAAGAGGAGTGTTTTAAGTTAGACCGGTCTGTCTGTCTATGTCATTGTAGCTATTGAACGGGTGATCTGATTTATATGCTTTTTTGACATGATAACGTCTTATAAATCGATGAACGGCTGCACGCATGATAAATGTCATGTTCCGTGTACAAGTAAGAAGACGGAACAAGCGATAGAGAGGCATGATCGGCGTAAGCGTTCGGCTTATGACGCTGACGCATCGACTATCTTCTAAAATTATATATAATTATAAACGTTATAGACAAATAATTTTTGAAGTGAAAACTGCTTTAGCGGTGTTGTGCACTTTTTGAGATGGGTAAAAAATGTTGAAGGACACGTTTCCTGATCGAAATTTCGTAAGACGGATACGCGACCTGAGACCGCCGGTGCGGCTTAGGAGAGGAAGTTATTTCACATCTGCCGACACTTACGGGGTGCAACCCCTCGTTTTTTTTTATTTATGATATCTCATAGCTCCGATAATTATGATCCGTACTGGTTTATAATCATGTACGGACCTAACAAAGTCGGCGTCGCGACGGACAGGACGCTGGCCATATACACATTACCAGATCATGCAGCATGTACTGTAATGCTTTCCTAAAGAAGGTCCTAGGCTCGAAACCACCATAGCTGAAAATGCTGTAGGTCACGCTTGGGTGAGAACGAGATGTCACTATGTCAGCGGTAGTACATACCTATACACATTTGTCTACGTAAAAGTTCGTCATAATAATTGATAATCTTACAGATACCAGAAAGGCTTCACAATTTTTGTGAAATTTAAATGGAATCAATTGGAAAGTATTATATAGGTTATATTAATCGGTTCATGGCCGTTGGCTTAGTAGGTGTGAGTGTAATCAGCGTCTACGCATGTTAAGTAACCTCGGGCGCAGCCCCCACCGGGATGGGTGACCGCTAGTGGCATAGAAATATCTTGAGATTCTCCGTACTTTAGAAGGCACGTTATCATTATTGTTGGCAGTCGTGAAGCTTTGTCAGATGCCTTTAGGCAGCTTGAAAAATCTGACCCCAGTGTTAGCCCCTTACACACATGAAAAACAAACAAACAATCGGTTCATAAATGATGAGTTATGAAAAAATTAAGCTACAAAATATACAAACAGAAAGGTAGTCTCTTTCTTTTGTAAGTTGATTGAAAATAAAGTTAACACTAATTAGCTAACAAAAATTTCAGATAGTATAAAAATCAAATCCGTCGATTACGTCCCACCAAACTTTTCCTTTCAAGACATTTTCCGAGGTTGTAAATCAATTTAATACTTCCTTAAGATGAAACATTCTTTGAAAATGTACTTAATTTGTTCAAAGTTTCGATATCGGCCATGTAAAATATTTTATCCGTGAAGTTTGTAAGTATTTTTTGTTATATACCTTAATGATTTTTATACTGCCCCGCTTTTGGTTTGAGCTACACTTTATTATTTCTACGGTTCAAAGATTAATTCAGAAAATAGGCCCTTTCAGGCACTTTTTCATGTCAATTCACATTTAAAATAATGCCTCATCATCATCATCATCATCATCATCAACCTATACTAGTCCACTGCTGGACATAGGTCTCTCCCATGGCACGCCACTGAGCTCGGTCTTGAGCTTTTCTTTTCCAATCACTACCACTTTAATAATGCTTATTAAATTATATTTAAATTATTAATTATTTTTCATTAGCTACAAACTACTAGCGTTTCAGAACCGACCTCGAAACTCACGTTTCCATACAAACTTTCCGAGCGGCCGATATTTATGTTTGAAAATGTCAATTTTTTTGGGTTCCGAGCTACAATCCCATAGAAAAAGTTGTTCATATTGACGAGCTGACTCACGCCTTCAAGGATCGGATAGGGTTTTCTTCACATATTCAAGGTTCATAGGCACACGCAGATTTTCCAACATCAGACAAGAACCTGAAATAAGTGATGGTAGAACTGAGGCGCCGCGTCTGTCAAGCTGTTATCGGAAAACTGTATCAGTTGCTAAAACTTTTCAAATATAATCCAATAACAGCGGCTCATCAGACCCTACGATTAAGTGCTGCCATCTGGTCACGGTGCCAACTGCAGCTCGTAACGCCAATCCTCTGAACATTCCACAAAGTGATACTAATTATGTTCTTATAATTGTTACAGATCAAGAGTCCACACACGCCAGTCATCAAGAATGTTTTAAAATGATCATATCTCAACCCCACCTACAGTCAGGCACAGAATGTGACCAGGGGGTTAGGAAGTGACGTGATGCAACTATTAATGCTGAACTTCTTAATCATGTTCGACGTAGTATTCATATTCTTCCTGTTTTTAATCGCTGTGACTTGTGTGATGAATTATATGCCTGGGAAGAAGAGGCAAGAGGTGATAGAGGAAGAGGTGGAAGATGACGTCATTCCCCCTCCACCACTGTTCGATGATGAAGTGGCTTCGACTAGTCGGGATACATACGTTGTTATACCTCCCCCTATGGAGAGCGCCAGAGCTAAGGATGGATGTCCTATACACGTGGTGTAGTTTAAGCACTGATATAATATGTAAGTATTTTTTACTATCTTAAATTATATGATTGGTGAAGTGGGTACTTCGCCTCTCGTCTGCGCTTTACACTTAAATTTCAAGGGTTCTGTACGACTAATTAACAAAATTGTTAGGTTCGTTGATTAGGTGTTAGGCCCAACACCATACATGTAGAGATGTGATGCTGATGGGTGGCAGATGATATATTTTTTTTTTATGGTATAGTGCGGCGTGCAAGCGAGTCACCTGATGGTAAGCGACTAGCGCATCCCATGGACAACTGCAACACCAGGGTGTAACAGGAGCGTTGCCGGCGTTGAGTTGGGGAAAGGACATGGGGGGAGGAAATGGGGGAAGGATGGGCCTCCGGCTCTCTTACTCACCGAACGAATCATAGAAGCGGTAAAAATCCTACTCAAACGTCGATTTTCTGTAAGAGTGTGGTACTTCCCCGGACGAGCTAGTCCATTCATACTACTAACTACTATTATAACTACTATACTATATTCATATTACTAACAAAAATGAATTTTGCCGGTAGCGTGGCTCTACCACAACACAACTAGAGATACAAGACCACGTCACATACGAGTAGTAAACTAGTTTATTGCTTCTTGATTAATACATCTTGCTAGTCGGGCGTGACGGATCCTTTCTCGTTGGCTTTCCGATAGTATTTCGAAAATGATAAGTGTTTTGGTGCTAATTATAGTAACAAATTCGCTGACACGCGTCCTACGTTTACATGGCCGCGAGCCGCCTTAATGTGCGAAGTGAATGAATGAATGATTTATTGTACAAATATACAAAATTCTAATGAATATACTACACATATAACATATCTATATAATACGTAATACAAAATATGCAACAAAATGACAATGAAAGAGCACTAATTACGCAATGATTAATGAGACGGACGAAAAGAAGGATACAATAAAAGAGAATTTAGGTTACAGCGAGAGAAAATGGGCTTTAGTTTGGGACTTAAAGCTAGTTAAAGTTTGAGCACGAATAGAGAGTGGTAGGTTGTTTCATAGACGGATAGCTTGGACAGTAAAAGAAATAAAATAGAAACCAGAAGAGAGAACACCTGTTTAATTTTCTATGAACAAGTATAAAAACATGTACTTAAGTCGAATTTGTGTAAATTTTTCAAATTATATGTTAATCAGTTTGATGAAACATCAAATCACCTCAACTCCTAAAAACAATTAACTATTTGACGTTTCCATAATGAATACATTAACCCTAGAAGCCCAATCATATTTTTAAGGTTATAAAGCCCAATCATACGTAAAACTGACGTATAAAAATGAAATCGCTGTATTTTATTATATCTTTCGGATATTCAATACCTTTTGATTTATTTAAATAAAATATAGTTTAATGAAATAAAAAAACGTATTTTAAGTTTTACATACATTTTATTTATACTTTTATAATGCTTTAATTGGAAGATAATGAAATTTAACAAAAAATTAGATCCTCTTAGGTTTTATGTTATCATTAGTTTTTTTAAAATAATAATCAAAAATATTTACATTGTTTTCTAAAACTAAATCAATTCTAAAGAATATATTTTTTAACTAACTTTAAACTTATAAATTCAGCCTTTATACACAGTCTTGACAAATATCAACTTTGTGTTCTCTGCATATTGCTTTTTTGCATTTGGAGTACAATGTTTTGGTCATCCTTCTTTTTTTTTTGAGGAGCAATACCCACAATATCGGCGTTTCTTTAGTTCAGGCTCATCACAGGAAGTTTCAAAGCTTCTCGTCTTCAAAGTCCCTCCTAACATCATCTTGTGTAAGACAATCTTCCTGCTCATGTTCAGAGTCAGTATCGTTGGGAGAATAATCGCCCTCATTTTCCAAAAGCGATGCTATCTTCTCAATATTCAACCGCCGAGAGGACACCATAGTACGTTCGTTCCTAAAAATATAGAACTGTGTGAAAAAAAAGCAATATGAAACAATAATCGAACAAAAACACAAAGTGGACATAAGTTGCAAAAGTTACTCAAAGCCCAAACATACGTCAAACGTACGTGCAACATTGCTATAACAACAAAATGGCGGCACTTACCGGGACAATGCAGCCAACGCCTATTAGCCCAGTTGCCGGTTTCGGCGGCTACTGAGTTGATCTGGGAGATCGCGGCGATCCGATCGTAAATTAGAAAGAGACAGCGTATTTCCATCGGAGTGTACGTCAAAATGACGTAGATTGGGCTTCTAGGGTTGAATTTCTGATAATAGCCAGGTTCTGTAATGAAGATTTGAACGATCAAAAAAGAAAAATTATTAATTAACTAGCTGTTCCCCGGCCACTCCGTTGACGTAAGAACGGAGTCGCAGGGGAAGGGTCGTCTTATCAAAACTGGGGAAAAAATTAAGTAGCCTATCCTGTGTCCTGTACGTCTAAATGTTTATTTACCAAGTTTCGTTAAATTTCAACATACATACAGATAAACGTTCTAAATATGGTCAATTTAGTTTCAATATCATGTATAGAGCTTAAAAACACGATATCTCTGAAAACAAAGTAACTTACTCCATGACCAACCCTTAGAGATTTATTATTAGTATTGATCTATACCATCTTTCCTTTGTATACTTGGAACAGCGTAAAAATACTTCGTGATGGTTTTTTATTGTTTCTAAAATTAGACATGATCTAAAAATAAATCACGAGTCTATGTCATGTCTTGAAATATATTAGGAATACCTAAAAATCCTTACTTCCTCATCCCTATCCTTACTAATAATAAAAATGCAAAAAGCTGTAATATTGAACACGTGTAGGATCGTCAGAAAAAACCTTCAATCAGATACCTTAAACCATGATATTCACTTGACTCAGGTCTGTGTTTATAATAGGCTAGATTCCTGGGTTGTAATAATAACATAACAATTAGTCCGTCAGTTAGATAATCAAAAAATATTGGACACGTATTTTTTCTTTTGTCAAATAAATAATAAAGATAAAGCGCGTCAATGTTCAGGAGTGGGGGCTCGTGACGTCAAAGTTTGCTAAAAATTGTAGCAAACTATGACGTCACACGGAACTTCAAAGGCCTATACCTTTATCATTTTTTATTTAATCGACAAAAGAAAAAATACGTGTCTAATATTTTTTGAATATCTAACTGACGGACTAATTATAATTTTTTAGGTAACTAGCCTATTATTGCCGGCTATATTCGACGAGCAAAATTGGATTCCAATATTTATAATATATACACTTTATTACATCAGAAAACACAAAGAAAATATAACATATGAAATACAATTGATGCACAATAGGCGCCCTTATCGCTAATGCAAACTCTTACAGGCAACCTTGAGAATTAATTAGTAATTTTTAATAATCCTTTGAAAAGGCCTATGTCCAGCAGAGGACTTCTGCGGCTAATATGATGATGCGGGGATTTAAAATATGCGAAGTAGCGACCCGCCGCGGCTTCGCACGGGTGCGATAAATTATACATATAAACCTTCTTCTTGAATTACTCTATCTATTAAAAAAACCACACCAAAATCCGTTGCGTAGTTTTAAAGATCTAAGCATACATAGGGACAGACAGCGGAAAGTGACTTTATTTTATATGCAGTGATAAATTAGGTAACTTTTTACAATGCATAGTAATAGTAACGTATTGAGGACAACGTCGCGGGCGGGACCTTACCAGTATCCAAATAGTGTTGTTTGAACACTGTTATTTATTTCTGTTTCAAAAGTAAAGCAGAAAGAAAATGTAAAAACAGTTTTCTTACTGGTTGGTAAGAGCACATATTTAAAACACCCAATTAAATGTTACAGGAATAATTATGTAACAGATTTAATGTGTTACCCTTATGAATGTGTATCCCTTATAATGGTGTTTTTGAGACCCTGTTTGTAACATTTCATAATTTTTTTACGTAAAATTAAGCGGAAATTTCGGTTGTTACATTTATAAATACGCTATGGTTAGTTAAATTGTTTTTATATAGCATAATAATGCTCTGCGTATTATTAAAATTGCTGTAGTTGGTAGCACACTTGGGGTGTAAACCTAAGGGACGGGGGTCAAATCTTTTTCAGCACAAAGTGTGTTTTTTATCACATATTTTCAATTTTACGCTATGGTTGTTTGACGTATATTAAGTAACATTACAAATAATGCGTTTCTTTTGTTTCAGATCAACGTAGGAGTTTATTACGAAGAAGCCTTATGAGAATGTAGGTGTCGGAAATTTAAAAGTAGTCATTTTTTACCAATTAGTCGAGTTTAAATAAATTTCTTGTTGAAGACTACCGTTGGTGGGAATTAGGGACTCAAGAGAAGGTACATAGGGAATTGCGCTATAAATGTCAAGTTTACGGCGTCATGAATATATAACTTTGGAAGATACGTGTTTTATCGTCGAAGATACAATATTTTAACTTGTTATAGAAATAGGTAGTCGAATGGGTAAAGCGAAATTTCAAATGATAAATATTGGAGTTACGAGCATGCAGAAGCCTAATTATGTTTAACTTGTGTTTACAATTTACTGAGCAAATAAGCAACTTACGTCTGTGTTACCGCATAAGTAAATTGGACTCTGTTAGGGTACGTATTTACTGAGAACATTCGTCTTGTAATAGCTATTACAACATATAAGCACGGTGTAAGAAACGATTCTGCATTGTATGGATTGGTCTATTGAGCGAAGTACTCGTATACAACATCAGTTAATCAGAATAAAATAAAGTGTAATTGTTACTTTGGGTACAATTCACACTTACAAATGTAATTTTATATGACCTTTTTGAAAACCTTATGGGTAAATCTGGATGATCGTAATAACTAGCTATAACAACATGACGATGACTGTTACTAAATGTATGATATCATCGCATTTAAGAAGATAAAGTGGCATCGAATTTACAACCTTTAACACCTCACCTCGTCATACGGATACCTACATTTTAAACTAACTGATACTTTAAACTTACTATAAAACGAGAACTAACTATAGTACCTGAGTTTAAACCATTATCCACTTATCACTTTGATGTTTGGTGAACTATCATTGTCTATTATATCTATTGGATAATTAATAGTTAAAGCCAGGTCCTAAAGTTAGTCCTCGTTTTATAATAAGACTGTATGTGTCTTGAAAATCTCCTTGGGTACTCATCATCATCATCATTTCGTGTAGGTGTCACGGTCAATCGACCATGCACACCCTGGTGTCCGAGTTCTTCGGAACCGCCTCTCGGCCTCTTACGTGGTTCCTTTAACGACTGACGACCAGATGGCAGCCGGGACCACCGGCTTAACGTGCCTTCCGAAGCACGGAATCATCTTTATTATCAGACAATCAGGTGATTCAATCCTGCAATGTCCTAACCAAACTGGAAACAACTGAACAAAGTATGCTTCAGGTGGGAATCAAACCCACGACCCCTGGGTCAACAGGCAAACGCCTTAACCACTGGACCACGGAGGCTGTTTGTGTGTCTTTGGGTACTTTAACTAATATACAAGACGAGACCTTTTTCGTGCAATAAATCACGTTACGTATTCATGGAAATAGAGTCGATTATTAAATTTATTAACAGCTATAGTGTTTTATGCTTTTTGTTGGTATTTAATTCAATATTAGCTATACGTTACACCTCTAGAGCGAATTCTCCGTCAATGCGCACCTTTATGCAAAGTGTTCAATATTCGCGTCAAATATTTCAAGTGCTTGTTTAAGATGAATGTGACTGAATTATAGTTAGTATAGATAATAATAGTGTGTAATTAGTTATATTTGCTTGCTATCCTACGTTAAGTTACAACATTGGTGCTTACAGCACTTTTATCTATACTAATACTAATAGTATAAAGAAGAAATATTTGATTGCGTGCTTATTTGTAAAGGATAATCTCAAACACGATTAGATCGATTTTAAAATGTATCTAACCTATAGAAAGCTAACAAGAAAAGTCACATAGGCTATAATTTCTTGAACGATGTTGCAGGAAAAAGCTAGTTAAAATTTAACCTATCGTTTTCCATTATGTCTTCCCTACTACAAGTGTGTTCGGTTGTATGTAATATTTTCATTAATATATTAAATTATATGTTTATTGATGTGTTGAAAGCTATAATATTGTTTGTGGTATTTGGTGACTAATTATTTTTGCATAAGTTACTGGTTATGTGGCCTATTTTAATTAAAAGAAATATGTATTTATGTTAATGTTATTATTTTTTTAATTGTAAAGACATCTGGGAAAGGTCGGAATTATTGACCACTTATATTTTTAAAATATAATCTATTTTTACAATATTCCGTAAAGTATTTATGTCTTTTTTAGGGTTTCGTACCCAAAGAGTAAATACGGGACCCTATTAATATCGCTCCGCTGTCCGTCTGTCCGCCTGTCAGCAGGCTGTATCTCATGAACCGTGATGGGGAGAAAGTTGAAATTTTCACAGATGATGTATTTCTGTTGCCGCTATAACAACAAATACTAAAAAATAGAATAAAATAAATATTTAAGGGGGCTCCCATACAACATACATGATATTTTTGCTTGTTTTTGCTCGATATTGATAACGGCAACAAGTAGACGCTTGAAATATTCACAGAATATTTAGTTGTATATTCACTTAAAAAATAAATAATTAAATAAAAATAAAACAAATATTAAATGGGGGCTCCCATACAACAGGCATGATTTATTGCCCATTTTTATAGATAACGGTACCGAACCCTTCGTGCGCGAGTCCGACTCGCACTTGGCCCGTGTTTTTTAATTTTAGAAATCGAAGAAATGGTGTTTTATCGTTATTCTAAATAAGTATGCGTTTCCGAATGGCCTATTTAACCAAAAACAGAATCAACATAACACGTGGCTTATAGTGTCATTTTTTTATTAAGTTTAAACAAACGTCACTAAAAGTCATATATTAGATCTAAAACACCTATTATATTAATAACATTTAAGTTTTTAAACAGACGTCACTCCAATAGTAAATAACTATGTTAAGCCGACTCAGAACGAATTGGAACATATTATAAGTTCGTATCGTGTAGTTAAATTCTGTTATAAGTTATATGTCGCGTGTAAATTATTCAAGCCCGTTTTGTTGGAAATTTGCAGACTGTGCTGAAACTAAATTTTAAGACCACTTTAAATAGAATTCATTAAGGCGAGGCCTCAAATGTTTGGTTACCTTCGCTCGGCAAAGGACTGATCAAGTGCGCGCAAGGGATAGCGCTTGGCGGTTTAGCCCGTGAATGATGAGATAGGAGATAGTCTCGAGTCGCTCAAAGAAAAAAACGTAAGCGCCAAATTCGTTATTTCTATTTTATATAAAATCAGACCGGTTAATTGTATTTTCATATTTACATTTTGATGAATTACTAATAACCTATCTTTTAGTCTAAACCAGTAAAAATCATTATTTCATTCGTCGCATTTGAGCTACAATAACAAAAACTCTGCGAACGAAGACCATTTTTCAAAAAATATTTCTATCGAGAAAATTTTATCAAAACGTGTATTCATCTTCAATTTTTGGAGATGAAATAGTCAAAAATCATATTACTTAGATTTGAAACTCCTAATTTAAGTATTTTGCGAGATAAATAAGGTTCAGAACGACCTTATTTACAGTGGCATCACCTTAACTAAATTCGATGGCCAGATTTAACAATTTGCTGTATTAGTAGGATTCCGTACCCAAAAGGTAAAAAGGGACCCTTTTACAATGCCTCCACTGTTCGTCTATCTGTCACAGGGCTAAAAATCATCATCATCAGGTCCTTTTTAGTCTCCACTATAGGAGCACGACCCTCTCTGTACTACTAGGGCCATACTTGGCTAGAGCAGCCAGAGGAATTGGCCTACACTCTCCACGCTGGCCAGACGGGTTGGAGAGGTATCTTAGATGTTTATAAGCTTTGTTTAGCTTGTATTTCCTAAGTCGCCTTCTACGACATCCACGGGAAGACTTGGAGTGGTCCTATTCTACTCTGCCGGATACCACACGGCTAAAAATATCGAGCCGTAATAGAAAAGATTTGAAATTTTTACAACAGGTATAACTATTGCCGCCTTAACAACAAAAAATAAATAAAAATTATAGAGGTCATACTAAAAGTGCATTTGAGAATTTTTGTTTAGTATATGGTGGTATGGAACCCTCAGTCTGCGATTCTGATTCGCACTTGGCAGTTTTTTTTTACTGCATGTACTTGCAATATTGTTTGTATACTTTTAAATAGTTGGAATTCAGTATTTATAATTAAAACTTGTATTTTCTCATTTTTTTTCTATCGGCCCAGACTAATATTAATAATTGTCAATGAATACTCATACACGTATCAATAGAAATAATATGCATTAGAATTAAGGCGTATAATAATAATAAAAAGACAATACATGTATTACAAGTCTCTTATATCATTATTTTTAAGACATTGTTGATATGAGCTACTTTCATAATAAAAGCAATTACATTAAAAAACAAACTAATTATTTTAGTAAAAAAATGCGATGTTTTCTTAACATTATTTTTTACAGATATAACTATGATTTATTGAGTTACTTTAATAATATACAAATATATGTAACGAATATGTGTAAAATCAATAAAATATACTATTAGATATATTCAGAATTTTACATATACGTATATACAGTGGTTTAGTGATTATAAATAAAAAAATTACAAGTTTGTCTTTTTCGTGAAAGTGGCTCCTTCAATACATCAAGTTATCACATACCAATAGAAATGTAATATATATGTTGTAGTTTATATATTGTGTGACATACTAAACTAAAACTTAATGTGTTGACTGAACGATTGACAGGTTTTGTAAATTTTTCATAGCAAGTTATACTAAATGTTTATAATTTAAAGTTATGTTTAAGTTACAAAATGTTATAGAATTAATAGATATTTAAAAAAGTTTCTTTTATTACTAAAATAATATCAACATAGTATGCAATTATAATAAAAAAATAGTATTTTTCGAATCAGAAGTAGATATTTAAAGTTTTGAAAAAGTTTTTGACATAGGCTTCAATGTCGATTTCCGATATGATGCATAATCATCATAAAAACTAAAAAAATAATAATCTGAATAGATGAATTAGAATAAAACAAAAGACTTATACCTATCTCATTGTTGAATCTATTGTCGTGACAACATTGTTATAACCTACTAGACCAGCAGCGGAAGTCTGTAATATTATAACGATCGTTACGATACCGATTTAACAGGAACACCGTATTAATAAAAACAAACGCATCGCTTCTCTTTCTCGCAATACACATTATACTGTGGTAAGAGTGAAATGCACATATAAATCCAATCTCTTTCTAAATCGGCCGACAGAACAGATTGTGAAATAAAAATATCCATCCACAGCGAATTGTACTTTCATACGGAATCACAATGACACATATTCAATTACCAAACAATTTTGTTTTTCAATTAACCCTGTTTACTTAAAATATATGTGTAAATTTTTTTGTAGGTTATTCGTCCGCGAAGCTTTCCGCTACGCTGACTACGCTGACAGATACTTTCGACTGTTTTTCATCCGAAGTGACATTGACACGTTGGCGGCCTTTTCACACACTACGGGCATCGCGTAAAGGTCTTAGTATTAATAGCGGCATATTGTTGGGCAGCCTGTAGGTGTGATGTCGCCCCTTAGCGATCGAAGTCGGTTAATAAGTTAACGTTTACAGACTTCCGCTGCAGTAATGTCAGGCCTGTCTCAATCCCCGTGTCGGTAGAGCAATCATACCTACGCGCGGCTACCACTTCGAAGCGGCAAAACCTGGCAAATCCAGTAGGAACGACGCGTGTTTGGTCACATGTGTTCACCGACTTCATTTAATTAACAATCGTTTATTCAGAGCTATAAGAATGAAATGGGCTTGCTATGGATACTAATAGGTATCTAAATGAAAAAGTGCTGCGTTCTGACGCGAACTAAATTATACCGTATCGCTTACTACCTACATCGAGTTGATATTTCTTTAAATACCTTTGCAAAGTGCGACTAGGTACTAGTACTTATTAATGTGGTAATGTGCATTTTTCTCCCAGAGTATCTCCATCAGTTTAAGTGGGAAGCAGATGCATTACGAGATAAGTATCTATAGAAAGATTATTGTTAAATAATCGAAATCCAATAAATATATTTTATTTTTCTATAATGAGAAGGTTTTGCCCTTATTTATTCCTAAACAATTGAAAGATGAAAATTACTTTCGCCATTTCAGCATTTGTACTATATTTAAAAAGTAGTCCATAAAAAGGGAATTCTCATCTCAATTTGGTTGTATGTTTTTTCAACCGACTTAATACAAAGGGGGTGGTTTTCAATACGGTTGTAATTTATAACTATTTTAATTTTTTATTACGGTTGTAATTTATAACTATTTTAATTTTTTATTACGGTTGTAATTTTTAACTATTTTTATTTTTCATTACGTTTCATTACGTTGACCAGACTTCGTCATTTATAACCAATTAAAAAAAATATGTGTAACTTTCAAATAGGTCCTTTAAATTTTATATAAATTTCATCAAAGTCGGTTTAGTTTTTAAAGACTATTTCTGTTGACAAATTGCAATGACCAACTATCGATCTAACTTTCAGTAGTTAATAACCTAAAGTAGTGCGAAAATTTAATAAATAGGTAATTTTACAGAACAGAACCTATATTAAACTTGAGTAATGGCCATTATAGTTTCTTTACATATTTCATCAGATATAAAGGGAACTACAAAGAGTACATATTTATAATCAACAGACTTCATAAGCTATTTCTATATATGGTCTAGGTTCCATATATGTATATCATGGCGTTTAAAGTCCCTGGCTTTTATGTTTCACCGCTATAACTCCTTGCAAATAATTTATTTCATTTGTATGACACGTAATTAAACAAGGTATTTTTAGAAAATATCTTAACACCGTATTTAGAGATGATATATTGAGGTACAGGTTTTTAATTTTTGTATGCCTAAATTTTGACTTACACTGAACTGACATTGATAATTTTTAACTTTCGTTAGAATAAGCATAAAGTTAACACTTTATCGAAATGTTAATTTACATACGTTTGTTAATAAATAAACTCAAACAATTCATTATTAAACTAAGTACAATCTGAGATCTGACCTTCAATATCATCTCAAAGGCCACACACATAAAAGTTATAATTAAATGTTATTATTTCGCTGGAATTGGGTTATTATGAAATGAGTTTATGTTTTATAGCAAAATTCTGTACAACAGTAGTCAGATTGGTAAATTATAATGGGTCTAAATCAAATTGCATACACTATGTGATATAAATATACACAATTTTTAAAACGTAGAAATTAAAAATATAGGTAACATTGTTTTGAACTTATTGTTATATGAATGTCATCTTAAGGACGCATAAATTATGTAATTAATAAAATGCACTAAGGCAGTGTCGTAACGCACTTGTAGTTTTTATCTTGATCTCCTTTTGTCTGCACCATTTTCTCTTTCCCGCCCTATATCGAACCAGTACTTCCCAAGAATTTGCTCGATATCGGCGACCCACCTGATGGCTGGATTTAAAAAGAAAATATGACATATTTTTTTACAATTAAGTAGGCAAACAGGCACCCGTCCACCTGATGGAACCGTACCGTACCCTATGGATATTAGCAACACCAGCTAAACTGTCCTTCCACCTGCACAGTCGAAGATCTTAATAAGGCAAACGACAAAGGAGTCGCTGTGGCCACCTACTGGTCAAAGACTGTATAAGAAAAAGTTTCAATTATAACCATTTTGACTCGAAAAGAAGAAGAAGCAACACCAGCCGGCCTATTTGCTAACTTAGTGTACAACGTTTTGATAGTCACTTCAAAATATATTGCTTTCGTATGATTAAATATTTTTAGTTGAGATATATAAAACGTAATGTATTTTGAAGTGACTATCAAGACGTTGTACACTGACTTACCAAATAGCAGGTAATTTTTTTATGAACTGCTTGTCGGTGGAGTATTTCCATCTTCTCCGATCCTTCATAAACTCCTTAACCTCTCTATACAACACGACCCTTCTCTTTTGTTTTCAAAAGAACAGAAAAGAGAAGGCCATATTTTGAAATTGGGATTTAAAATAAAACCGATAAAACCATTTAGGAAAGGAAATCGACGTCAGAAGAGGAATTGTAAGGCCGAGGAGGGCTTTTATAAACTAAGTAAATAATCAAACTTCCCTTGAATATAAATATAATTAATTTTCTACATTTTCGAACATTTAATTAACCGTACAGGAACATTAAAAATACGTTTATTGTCCGATCTCAACTTCCACCGTTTCCTTTCTCTGCCATCCAACATGAATAAACAAAATATGCAGACAGTTAATTACTTTCCAGTTGTTTTGTTTCTTTACGAATTCTCAATGCTTGCTTATCGAACTAGATTTAATGTTTAAATTAATTATTCTTAGGATCCTTAACCATGAAATATACGAAACGGAACCCTTATGGGAACAATTTGTTATCTGTTCTAAGATATGAACAAGTTTTCTGCAAAAAATACATTATGTGACAAGCTTTTTTATAAACAAATCCACACTGTAAAGTTCTTTCCAATACAAATCAAATGAGCCCAGCCGGCCTATTTGCTAACTCAGTGTACAACGTTTTGATAGTCATTTCAAAGTTCATTACGTTTTTATATCTTTAATAAAAATAGTCAATCATAGGTAACCGGCAATGTATTTTGAAGTTACTATTAAAACGTTGGTCACTGAGTTAGCAAATAGGCCGGCAGATAAGATTGGTTTACCTTATCTAGAATAGAAGTTCCTATGGCCACCTTCCGACTCCATCATCAGTCCAGCGCACCGATTCTATAATATTATTATATCCGATTTACACTTGCATGCAAAATTTCAGCTCACCGGAAAGTGGATTAAATTTAACGTCAGCGCATTCAAAAGATATGTTGGTCTCTATCATATATTGTGAAAATCTGCTCACACTACAAGGTATTCCAAACTCACAGGGTAGTCCCCGTTGACCCCGAAATATGAAATTTGGCAAAGGGCATGTTGTTGTTGTTCTGTTTCGTGTGCGTAAGTAAGTGTTCAACATATATGTCAGATTATTCAAGCTGGCACAAGTAAAGGAAAATCACCAAAGACTTAAAAAAAAAACTTTTTTTTAGATTTGACTTTGACTTGCGTTAGTACTCCGCTAGCGAGCCGCGCAAGCGGGGCGGCTGGGCAATGATGCTCAAAGTACTTGATTTTGAGCAATAACTTTGACTTTGTTCCTATCGCTGTGGAGATAATGGGCCCGTGGTGCCCCGAAGGAAAAGCTTCTTTAGTCATCCAGGACTCAGGACGCCGTTTAAGGGATAGAGGCTATGACCACCGCTCCGGATGATAGATACCATTTAAAGCGGTCATAGCCTCTGTCTTCAAATAATTAAAAGATACGCCGCAAATTTCCGACATTCGCAAGGAAATCAAAACCTACAGGGTACTTCCCGTGAACTCAGAATCTTGAAATTACAGCTAAAGGAAAAATTGCGAAAAGCATACATTTTTTGTAACATCATATAATCAAAATATATTATAAATATAATATAATTATAGATAATGGTACGTAACGGAACCTTTCGTGCGTGAGTCCAACTAGCACTTGGCCGGGTTTTAATAACTTTTCTCAAGGAAGTAAAGCAATAAGAATTCCGACTATGTATGTCAGAATTTATATGAAAGGCCCAAATATTATTTATATTTTTACGTACATATTAAAATACCAGTTACTGATGTGGACTAAATATCTATCATTTTCAACAGAATTGTGTTTAAGTAAGAGGGCTTTTGCCCAATATTTTATTCAGCTTACTAAGTGGTCTGCTCTACTTCAAAATAATTATGTAAAATTATGTAATTACTTTTAGCTCTCACAAACTTTTATACCTGAAGTTATTTACAGCTAAAGTATCTAATTATGACCTGCAAACAGAAGGAAGGGCCCGTGGTTAAAATTTTATGGATTTTACAAAGCTATTTAGGGAAAATATTACGATTAAGAGAGGTAAGGATGCGGACTGATATCGAACATTCTACAAACATTTCTACAAATTTATATCTTTTTTATTAAAGCCTAGCCTGGATGTCTATGAGTCCTTGTTCTGAATTATCCTTATCCTTACTAATATCATAAATGCGAAAGTGAGTTTGTTTTATTTATTTGTTTGTTTATTTGTTTGTTTGTTACGCTTTCACGCCATAACTACTGAACCGATCATCATTAAATTTTGCATACAAGTTCCCTGGAGTACGGAAAAGGACATAGGCTACCTTTTATACCGGGAAAAAGTACTATTCCCGAGGGATCGACATTGACGCGGGCGGAGCCGCGGGCGATAGATAGTATGATTATATTTTTATTGCGAAAGTGAGTTTGTTTGTTAGTTACGCTTTCACGTTGTAACTACTGAACCGATCATCATGAAATTTTGCATACACGTTATCTAGGGTACGGATCTAAAGAAGGACCGGAATACAGATCTACGGAAGAGGAACTAGAGAAGGACATATGGTTCATTTTATCCCGGGAACTAATATTACTAATGCGAAAGTGAGTTTGTTTGATGCTACGCTTTTACGTTGTAACTACTGAACCGATCATCATGATTTTATCCCGGGACAAAAGTACTGTTCCCAAGGGATCGACTTTGACGCGGGCGGAGCCACGGGCGAAAGCTAGTAAAGTTATAATGTCTCTTAATTTTTCCATTGAACCGGTTGTCATGAAATTTCGTCCCGGAAAAAAGTATTGTTCCCTATTGATTTACATCAATATTTAACATAGTATAAATACACGTCCGATTACTTTTTTGGGTAAGCAGAGACTGTGAATAACCATAGTCTAGTGGTAGAAGCATTGCCTTGTGAGGTCACTAAGTACTAACACAAACAGCTGCATGGACTAGCCTACGCTAGCCATAGGTTTTTTTGGAAAAAAAAGATACCTACCCGAATATGTAATTTAAATAATCTTAATATTCCTCGCCAATTTTTCTGGTTGTTAGAAAATTACGATGACACACAAATAGTTTTTCTTATAAAACCGTTGTTTTTCGTGGTTCATGAAATGCCTTTAGTTAGGACGCAACTTTATAAGTAATTCAGCGGAGGAATTAAGTGCAGCTGATCCAGAATTTTGGAAAGTTAATTAGGATTCTACAGAAATATCCATAAAGCGATGTTAAGACTGGATTTATGATAACATGCTCATCCTTCCATGCTGGTGTAGGAGAAAAGAAAAACTTCCCTCGCAGATCGTATAACCACATAGAGACCAAGTCTGGATTGCGTTCCTTTCGGCGTATTCTTCTCACCAGTGGTTGTTCTGAAAGGATTGTAGTATTTAGATTTTGCATATATTAAAAATGATGTAAGAAATAAAAATATGACGTTCAAAAACAGATACATGTATCCAATTTTGAATAAAAATCTTTGACTTTTTAGCTGATCGAGGAATGGGTAAAATCTGAAGAATCATGCTCTTAGGCGATGCGGAATCGATCACTATTTTGATTCCGTTTTCCACCGAATGACCTGGGCCAAAGAGCCTGGGCTCAGTCTAACCCGCAAGGGAAAAAGACGTGATAGATATTTTTAATATACAGTAAATATACAGTAGTGATATGTCCCTATCATCATCATCATATCAGCCGCAAGAAGTCCACTGCTGGACATAGGCCTCACCCAATGATTACCAAAATGACCGGTTGGAAGCGGCCTGCATCCAGCGTGTCCCTGCGACCTTGGTCAGGTCGTCCGACCACCTATATATGTCCCTATATATTTATTTATTTAGTAGTGGATCCGCTACTACAGAGTTGTGGTTGATTTAAGTTACACACTATCATGCTTTTTACCCGTGGGTCAACACAAAAGAATAAAACGCAAACTAACAAAACAAAGCCGATCCATCCTGTTTATGTTGTGATAGTTGGCAGTAGGAAGTCCATTGTGTGTTTTCCAGTTTCCAAATGCCAGGGCTGTCATCCTCAACTGCCTGTACGGTGGTTGAAGGTATGCTATCGGTTACGCGCGGCCTCTCGAGCTGTTTTTGCTTTTTCCCCATTCACCTGAGTGAGTAGTATCCCAATACCTATGTTCCCTCTCCAAATACAACAAATTTCTGTCCTTCCCCAGCTTTGACATGCTTCCGATGAGCAGCAGTGTCGGAAGCACAAGAAGCCAAAGAAACTGCGCTTGCCAACCCGCCTTCCTAGCGTGGTGAGCATGGCAATATCCGCCCATAGAACTGTAACGTTGCAGCATGCCACCTGCATGCTGTATCTCGTCTAACCTCATTTCTTTCTCATCCTGTTCATTTTTCATTTCTCATTTTATTTTAAATTTCATTCCATTCCATTTTTAAATCATTTTCTCTCTCTCTCACCACTCATTTCTTCAGTCTACCATCATCTCTCGGATTGTAACGGTCTCTGATATTAATTATTACATAAAATGTTATATTGATGTCAATATATAATAAGTCGTGAAGTTGTGTTCAATAAATTAATCTTCTTGTCTGTCTATTGTGTCGAGTGTCTGTTCTCTATTCCTTATATGTGGGAACTCGACTAAGAGCGCCGGGACGGTCGAGCCCTCACAGAAAGAAGTATCTGTGGGAGACGCCTTTGTCCAGTAGTGAACTTTTTACTTTTTAATGACGAATGATGATGATGTGTATTTTCCGGTAACGCCGTTATATTGTATGAGATGTGTTTCTTCAAATAGTAAGAAGGTAGAGCGAAGCTTCCACAAATCTAGGCTATATACCTGAACTTGACAGCCACATATTATTTCCTCTATTACGAGCGCCTCGTTAAAACGGAAACATTGGATAGCAGCCAATGGTACGCCAACGGAGCTAGGTGCAAAATAGACGATTAGCCTTAATTTATTTGCATTTGTAATGTCTTAATTAGTAGCAGCAGTAGGCTGACCGTGACTTGTAAAAAAAGGAAGTATATGCGGAGGTAAAGCCAATCTTAATATAAAACAAAATAAAGTTAAACTAAAAGAGTGTCGGAAATAAAACATTGTGATGTATTTATTTGTTTTGTAGTATGGATGCTTGCTTTGACGATTTTGATCTTACTTACTATTTCACAGATCCTCTTTATATAGCTCAATATTCAATCATAAAAAAAATAACAGCCTCCGTGGTCCAGTGGTTAAGGCGTTTGCCTGTTGACCCGGGGGTCGTGGGTTCGATTCCCACCGGAAGCATACTTTGTTTAGTTGTTTCCAGTTTGGTTAGGACATTGCAGGCTTGAATCACCTGATTGTCTGATAATAAAGATGATTCCGTGCTTCGGAAGGCACGTTAAGCCGGTGGTCCCGGCTGCCATCTGGTAGTCGTTAAAGGAACCACGTCAGTGGCCGAGAGGCGGTTCCAAAGAACTCTGACACCAGGGTGTGCATGGTCGATTGACCGTGACACCTACTCGAAATGATGATGATGATAAAAAAAATAAGTGTGATCTGGGAAGTTTTTAGATTTCCACAAATGTAGGCTCTAATCTAAACCTGAACTTGAGCCAAATATTTTAATTACAAGCGCCTCGTTGCAATAGAAACATTACATGGCAGCAACGCCAACGGAGCTAAGTGCTAAAGAGGTAATGAGAGAAAAAGTGTTACTAGGCGAACGATCTTCACATCTATATCATAGAATAGCAAAAAGGAGTTTTAGCAAAGCTTCCACTAACATAGGCTGTACTTGAAAGGCAAATATTATTTTCTCTGTTCTGACCATCTCGATGTACCGCCTTCTTTCAACGTAGCTTTCGGCCCATAATGCAAAAGATGAGAGTCTGCTGTCTCTCCTAGTCTTGCGCGCACAGGCAACGCCCAAAGTCCAGGCCCGTCTATACAGGCTGAGGCCACTCTGCCCTCGCCTTAAACGTCCGGTGGAGTAGTAAAATCTCACTTGAAGCTAGCTACAGTCCAACAATGGATTGCAGCCAACGCCAATGGAGCAAGGTGCAAACCAAATGCTTAGGCTCGGCTTTCAGAGAAGGCAATTTCTGAAATAGGAATTATGTCAATAGTTTGATGAGTCGTCGAGATTTTTACGAAATCTCAATATGAAGAACTATCGACCAACCTGCAAATTATATTTGCACTAAAAATTAATGGGAAAGCAAATTAGTAATAACCGAGCATTGTAATGCTATTTAAAAACAATTGAAGTTAGTAAAAAGCTTAATCAACTTTCTATTCATCGGATATGAATGAAGTAGAATACCACACTACTAAATAGTAGGTAGTATTGAAGAAGGTACGCATGCTTGAAATTAGTATACCCTACGGGGAAATATGTGATGAGGGAATACGACGCGGTGATTCGAAGTCACGGCGGTGTAATGGTATCACACTTAGGGCGTAAACCTAAGGGACGTGGGTTCGAATCCTACCTGTGGCCGAGTTATTTTTCATCACATATTTTCAATTTTAATAATACTCAGTTATCAAAAATTTGATTTTCATCTTAACGTGGTGTGTTTTCAATTTCCATCAAATATTAAAAACAGATTTTAGCCGAGATTCCACAAATCTAGTCTAGAACAGGTTAGGCTATAAACCTTAAATTTAGAGCCAGAGATTATTTCCTTTATAACGAGCACCTCGAAGGTTCGGACGGCAGCCAATGCCAAAGGAGCTAGGTCCAAAACTATCGTACAGACTCATATTATGAGTAATTTGTAACATTTGTGGAGAGTACGATCTTATTATGTCTAACTCTATATTAAAACGTAATACAACGTGGAGATGTACACTCGACGTTCCCTTAAAGGGATGGCTCAGATCAACAGTATGGACAACTTTTCCTATGGGACCATTGCTAAGAACTCAAAAAAAGTCGGCATTTTAAAAGTCAGTTTGTATGGGAATGTCGTTTTTTTTTAGTTACCAGCATTGTTCCCATAGGAAGAGTTGTTTATATTGATGGGCTGAGTCACCCCGATAAGGGAACATCGAGGGTCAATTTACACGCTGTAATATCTTATCATACAATATAAAAAGAGAGATTTCAGTAGTTTCTACAAACCAAAGCTTACGAGCACCGCATTGTAAAGGAAACATTGGATCGCAGCCAACGCCAACGGAGCTAGGTGTAAGACTAATGTTCAGGCTTGGCTATCAGAATAGGTAATAGCTGCAGTAAGTAATGTCTAAATCAAAGGTATAAAGTTTGTAGTCTTTTTAATTCTCACCTTTCCTTTCTACATTTACGAAGTTTCTTATTTTGTCAAAAAGAAAACTTGAATTTATTTCAACAAGTTGAAAGTCAACGTCGCTCGAACAATCTTCACCTTCTTCTTTCTTCTTTGTCGTTTTGCTCTTGTCAGTGCGGTCGTGGTCACTTTGAGGCGTCCACGTCGGTGGTAGAGGCGGACACAGCTTTTCGCACGATTTCCCGCCATCTCTTCCTGTTGGCAGACTGTCTGACGCAATCAGAACCACAATTTCCTACTGCAGATTTCACTTGGTCATTCCAGCGCATAGGTGATCTGCCGCGCGGTCTAGTTATATAATCTTCACCTTACATCCTGTAAAAGTACCTTCATGCTTAAAAGTATCTACGCAATGGAGCCAAAAATCTTTTACAAATTACTTACACATCATCAGAGTTTGCATATAAATACAAACCTTTAAACAACTATTTATTTTAAGTGCCAGAACTTATTATAGTGTAGATGAATACCTGTCCGACAATTTTAATCAAATGTAATGCTACAATCAATGACATAAATACCTACCATCAATTAATTTAAACTAACGTTAAGCACTAATAATTGTAAATTTGTAACGTAATTGTATATTATAACTAGCTGTTGCCCACGACTTCGTCCACGGCAATTTCAGTTATTATAGACATATACTGTCGCGAACATTTTTTTAGTTCGTTTAATGGGGAATAATTCTTTAATACACATTTGGGCAACTTAAACCGTTTACGCATTGCACGTGTTAGCTAATATAGTATCAATTGTTAATTATCACTAATTTATAAAGTATAAATACGTTGTTCATTAACAACTGATACTATATTATCTAACACACGCGTCGGATGTCCTCAACTATGAAAAATTTTTCCCCGTTTTCAATGCAGTTTTTATTGATGCTTCGCTCCTATTGGTTGCTGCGCGATGTTTTATAGCCTAAAGCCTTCCTCAGTAAATGGACTATCTAACATAAAAATAATTTTACAATTTGCACCAGTAGTTCCTAAGATTAGCGCGTTCAAACAAACAAACTCTTCATTTTTATAACATTAATTTGAATTGTAATACTTAAGAGCCCGCCATATGCCAGGCGGCGTGGCGATACAAACGCGATGGTCTAAACGCATTGGCTACCTTGGATATTTTCGTTTTTTAGGAATATTCAAGGGTTATTCGAAAAAGAAAAACATATGATGGCTGCCTTATCTGTAATGCAATAATAATCAAAAGTTTCAAGGTTAATTTTAATGTATTTGGTGAATAATGCTATATACCGAGTAAATTAGACGTGATTTGGAGGCAACTTTGCAATTTTTTTCTATCGAGAAAATTTAACGCAATCGTTTTTTTGAGTCATATAGTTACCAGAGTTAGTCCTGAACTTTGCTGCATTTTTATTTCAACTTGAGTACTTAATTATTATTGATATAACAGTCAATCATGCAAAGCAGTGTGAGGTAGTACGGGCCCTTAATAGGTATCAATAAAATTTTGTACGCAGCATAGCGCACTAAAGCCGTGTGGTTTCCGGCAGAGTAGAATAGAACCACTCCAAGTCTTCCCGTGGATGTCGTAGAAGGCGACTTATAATACAAGCTAAACAAAACTCATAAACATCAATAAGACCTCCAACCCATCTGGCCAGCGAGGAGATTGTAGGCCAAATCCTCTGTCTGCTCTGGCCAAGTATGGCTCGGGTAGTACAGAAAGGGTCAATTCCTGCAGTGGAGACTAAAAACGACCTGATAATGATGATGATGATAGCGCACTATGTAACCAATACTAACACCTACGAGTATACCCATGTCTGACAAAAATAGAATAATAAACGAATTATGTATTATTCTAGGTAAATCAGACCAGTGATTCTCACTCGAATATAAAATGAACCTAATCTTTTAGTTTTTTTTATATACAACGTGATTTTGAACCCCCTAGCTATATTGAAATCTGGGAATCAGAATCCCTAATGGAACACAGAATTGCAAGAAAAAAAGGTAAAAAACGAAAAAGAAAATTAGGGTTCCCATCCAAAGTCGCCGATCAGCTGGACGAATTTCTATGAAAGGTTAAATTTATTTTTTAGTTTTTTACCTTTTTTGCTTGCAATTCTGTGTTCCATTAGGGATTCTGATTCCCAGATTTGAATATAGCTAGGGAATTCAAAATCACGCTGTATAAGGAAGTAAGCAGTTTCTATTTTAGTCATGAAACAGATACTATAAGGATAAATTTGAATTTCTGATCAGCATTCCATTGAATTATCCTATAAGACGAATATTTATAGACCCATAATCCTGAGCCACGATTATAAGCTGTTTTCGAGTGAAATCACGAATCGTCCCACGAACAGGCGGCGCTTTGGTAAACGAAGGCAGAACGATTTTGTCCTGCGGGATCAGCTTACCTAGTGAATGTTTTGATGAATCGGGCAACTGATACATTTTATGATTTGTGTAGACACGAAAAAAAGTGTTTGACCATAAATTTTATAGAAACAAGTAAGAAATCAAAAACT
Organism: Elegia similella; assembly: GCA_947532085.1. Lineage (NCBI taxonomy): Eukaryota > Metazoa > Arthropoda > Insecta > Lepidoptera > Pyralidae > Elegia > Elegia similella. The sequence continues at coordinate 9,353,232 of OX383937.1, forward strand.
CACATAAATGTTAACAATGGTGATCTTTTTATTGATTTTTTTTTACAGGTGCATTGTCGCCCTTTCAATGTGTTGGGGAAAGGAAATGGGGTGGGAAGAGGGAAGGATGGGCCTCCGGCTCACTCACCGAACAAAGTATAAAAGCGCTAAAGCTTCTACTCAGACGTAGATTTTCTGTCTGAATGTTGGTACTTCCCCGGACGAACCGGCCCATTCATGCTACTAGCAAATAATTTTGCCGGTAGCGTAGCTCTACCACAAATAAAAATGTTACAGAGTTATGTACATATCAACAATGTTTATTTTTGTTTGACGCCTTTCAGCTTTCAGCCTCCTGAACCGATTTCCTAAAGTATAAATACAAGCTTTTCGTTTATTATATTTACACAACCTAATTGATGATAATAATAAATCCAAACATAAACTGAGGTAAATACACAGCTGTTATTGGTGTTAATAGTAATAATAATACCCTGGGGTTCAATTACCCGCGCTTATCCGTCCCAACCCCGGCAAAAATCCGCTTAATCCATGAGTATGATTGGTTGCTCTTAGGAGGATTCCGATTTGCGATATTTGCCTTATCATTTCGTTGTCAAATGTTGCTTTTTTTTTAATATATAAGTAAATATCTCACAAATTGAGCTAGCCCCACAGTAAGTTGTGAACTTGTATTGTATGATACTAACTCCACAATACTTTGTTAGAGTGTTGGGTAGCATAAACTTAGTCTCTATTGCGTACTACGACCATCAATTTTGCCGTTTGACAAAAACAAATTTAATGGTTCCTGATGTTTTTGCGATTGTTACACATTTAAATAAACTTTAATACGGTATTATCGCGTATAATTAAATATTACATTATTTTTACACCTAACGTTTCGAAAACTTTACAGTTATTATGGTCGCAGGTAGACTGTAAAGTTTTTGAAACGTTAGGTGTAAAAATAATGTAATCTACGTGATAATACCGTATAAAAGTGATTTTATTTAAATGAAAAACAAATTTATTTTATACCTACTTTATGATATTTCAATTACAATGGATTGCCAATACCACGTTAAGATAATTTTAGATGTCTGACTGTTCACCTGTTTTGGGTGGGACTGTACAATGAATCTGGCGATCTCTGTGGCGCAGTGGTCAATATGCTAGCCTGCGAGGGAGGGTTCCCGAGTTGGATCCCCAGCCAGGTCAAGATGGAAAACGATCTTTTTCAGATTGACCTGAGTCTCGGATGTTTATCTATATAAGTATCGATTGTAAAATATAGTATCGTTGAATTAGTATCCTACGACACAAGTTCACAACTTACTGTGGAGCTAACTCAATTTGGATGATATGTAACTATATATTTACTTATTTATTTATGAAAACCGAGATCTGCTGTCAAAGATAACTTAAATACTAGCATAAATGGCAAAACCAGCTTTCTCACTGCTGTCGTTTAGCAAAAATATTTTTTTTTCTTATTTCTAGTTCAAACTGTCAAGACATTAAATTAGCAATTAATTGCTAATACTACATCGAGATAATTTTAGGTCTTTACTTGTTTGGGACTATCCAGTGGATACTGTGATATGGAGCAGCGAGATTCGTCAACTACTAGTAGCTCAAATTTTATTTCTTTGCCATAAACAGCATTTTCACTGCTGCCGTTTGGCATGAAGAAATATGTTTTCCTATTTCCAGTTCAAACTCTCAAGATATTAAAATGGCAATTGATTGGCAATACCTCGTCCAGATAATTTTAGGCGTCGGACACGCCACCTGCGGCGGAACCAATCGATATCGTGATATAAAAGCGTCGAGTCACTTTCAATTTGACCCAAAATGCATAAGTATTTTGAGTTATACCGTACATACAATATATACACATGGTTATATTGTATGTACGGTATTTGGTCAGTACGTCACCCCCAACTGCTTGTCCGGCGGTTGCAGGCATGGCATATAAGCTGCTATTTTCTTTTCTCCCATTCATCTAAGTAAGTAGTATCCCAATACCTTCATTTTCCATCCAGATCCAAAAATCCTATATATAGATAAAAAATGCTTCCGATGGGCAGCAGTGTCCGAAGCACAAGAAGTCAAAAATACTGCGCTCGCCACCCCGCCTGCCAAGTGCTATATCCCACCTGTAACGTGAGTAGGACAATATCCTCCCATGGAACGAAGAATCCTTGATAGAAGCCTTTGTTGATGATGATGAAAAAATGGTTATCTTCTTCATAAGGTTATGTCAAAGAATATAAGGTATTTAACAATCTTCAGTATATTTAATTCGTTAATATTGCCTTAAATATTACTGCTATAAATATTCAGATTTAACACTATACCGCACTTTTCACTGCAGCCTTTTGGTAAACGAAAACAACATAAAGTGCAAAAGTAAAATATAACTAAGATTACATGTTATACAAACAAATTTCTAAATTTCATTGAAAATTGTTAAATATTTTATATACTTGCAGACACGGCAAACTTTGTACCGCCTCTTTTTTGGATAGTTGGGCAAAAAGTATTATATATGTTAATGCAGAGTGTCAGCTATCTACATACCAAATCTTATTAAAATCTGTCCAGTCGTTCTTGAGTTATAAGTGGTCGAACAAACCGCACTTAGTTTAGTTTTCTAGATAATATACCTTTTATTTGATACCAACACCGTATTTATCAAATTATATAATTTTCAGGACTTATTAATACATCCCTAACGTGCTAAATGTGGCCATAAAGTCTTAAAGACCTAGGTTCTGTCTACCCCGCAAGGGAAAAAGACGTGATACTATGTATGTATTAATTTCTAGAGAGTACCATATTGAGTGACGTCACATGGATTAAAACTACGGTATATAATAATAGACGCTTCTGACGTACGTTGGGAAGATTAAGAGAAATGAGAAAACAGATACACATTATTATATCAAAACAAAGCTGCCTACATCATAACCCGCATTTTGTTTTACCGTTGTCGGGTAAAAGTACTCATAATTGTAAATTAACCTACTCTTTGTTTATACGACTTATCATTGCTGTCGTTTGGTAAAAGGAAACAATTTTCTGGTTTTCCAATTTAGTATTTCAACACATTTAATTTCCAATTGATTGCCAATACCACGTCGAGATAATTTTAGGTGTCGGACACGCCACCTGCGGCGGAACCCCAATCAATACCGAGTTATGGAGCGTCGACTCTGGATACAAAAATATTGCTTAAATTTCGAGGAGTATTTTGAAAAAGACTTGTAATTATTAGTAGAGGCTTTGTTTCCATCCTTCGTTTAAGTAAGTAAAAATACTTTATTGAGCCACAAAGATACATTTGAATTTAAAAAAATAACAATAAATACATACATAGTATCACGTCTTTTTCCCTTATGGAGTAGACCGAGCCTAGGTCTATAAGACTTATGGCCACTTTTAGCATGTTGAAGGACGTGTAGGTAGATGGAAAACGGAATCAAATAGAGATGGGTTGCTAGTCGCATCGCCTGTTGATTGATAACGCAGATTTCAACCCAATCCTTTGGTCGGCTTTTACGATCTGTGCGGAAAGAGAAGCAGTTGGCCTGGGAAAAAGGAAAAAAAAAAACAATATATTCAATTATAAATTAATAAACAATCTCTTGTGCCAAGCCGTGTGGTTTCCGGTAGAGTAGTATCCCACTCCCAGTCTTCCCATAATAATAAAAATACAAGCTAAACAAAGCTCATAAACATCAATGAGACCTCCCCAACCCGTCTGGCCAGCGAGGAGAAAGTAGGCTAAATCCTCTGTCTGCTGGCCAAGTATAGAGTAGTACAGAGAGGGTCGTGCTCCTTTAGTGGAGACTAAAAAGACCTGATGATGATATAACCTTTTTTTTCTTTCTACCAACTAATCTTTAAAGTCAAGTGGGTATCCACGACACTCGAGTAGATCCACATTTAGCATAATGGGTCCGTAATATTCTCTCCTATTATAATAATGTATTATTTTCGATAAAAAGGTGAAATAATTACCTTTTCATATAAAAGTTAGCATACCCAATTTGAAATGTTGGACACGCCACCTGCGGCTGAACTTTGCAATCGATAGCGAGATATGGAGCAGACACGTAAAATATTGCCCAAAATACTGGCGCCCGGTAAATTTGTCTTCTGAATTCCCCTGCTAGGGTTTCTGGTAATAAATATTCAGTATGAACGTCTGTTATCACTGTTTATTTTGTGTTTGGAAATGTTATTTGATATTATACACAAAATATAACGAATGTAAAATCATGGTACATTTATTTCGTCTTTGCGCCGCCTTTCGCATTTAAATAGCCTTTAAATCTTAGCCTTAGGTTTTATCTTCATAAAAGTTAAGGCGATAAGATTTAAAGATCTCGATTTTTACTGATGAATTAAAATATCTTTGTCAATATCAGATGGAAAACTCAAAGGTGTATTCACACCTTTATGTAAGAAACAGAATGTTGATGAATTCAAAATTTTGTTTTAATTAAAATCTGCGTGCAGAAAAGGCACTGGCACATTCCTTTCTTTATCGAATAAAACTATTCACAACACTTTCTTGTTCAATTCTTAAAATATAAGACAAAATAAATGACGAAACCTCACACCAAAGTCAAAATTAAAAGACGAAAGGAAATTAAATTACATTCGAGTTTTCGTCCGTTCCGCCGCCCCTTTAGGCGAAGAAAATTGGCAGAATTATCGGAAGTCGATAGCACCTTAACAATAAAAAATGTAACTCTAACCTGCCAGTGTCAAACGACATTTTAAAATTCTAAAATCACGAGTACCTTTTTGTAAAAAGGTTAAATTGCCTCGCATTAACATGTTCTTACTGCTTGGACGAATTAACCACTGGACGCGAAATTAAAGAAAAATGTATGAAAACTTGTTCAACCAATACTGGGGGGACGGGAGGTAATGACAACATAGAACCGAACAAATATGAAACATACTTACCTCCTGCGACATGCGTCTATATTTAAAATTTTAAATTTATTCGTGTTATGTCAGATGTCATAGACAGTGTTGTTACAAAGTCGATAGTCGACAAATTGAATGAATGATCGGTTTAAAGTATCGCAAAAATATGTAACGAGCCTTGCTCAATTTTTATAAACATGGTCAGCTCAGTTACCTATGCTGTTTATTAAAAGAAATAATGTTTTTTAGGTACTCAAAACAACAATTATGATTTTTAAGATATCTTGCCCTACAACGGGCATTTTACTTCATTGTGATTGTTTCAAATCTAAATTTTATTTGAAAAATAAAACGAATTTGACAATGACACATTTAATGACAATAGTCACTGTCATTTTCGTATTTCAACCACCTACTGTTTTTAGGATTCCGGCCTTCAGAATGTATCTTCTTTTAAATCACACACACAATCTACAGAACACTAGGTTTCAAGTTAAAAATTATATTACATATTAAGGACTAGTAGAAGCGCTAATGGTTCAGTTGCCTTAAAATTCGAACCATAACAAATAAACCCGAAAGGTCCCGGGTTCAAACCCCGCCCGGCCCGAACTGTATCTCTTGAGTTTTTAGTAAAATCTGAGTCAAGTACGGCCATTTTCATGGACCAATACTTGCTTTTGATGAAGGAAAACATCGTGAGGCACCATGAACACTAGTGGATTTTTGCTAGTACCCATGTAAAATGGAGAGCAAACCACTCCATTATTTTCTGGTCAAAATAGTCACTGTGTCAATTTCTTTACATACAATGACACCGTCAAGAGCCTAGCTCTTAAATATTAGAGAGAATGTGTACATAAAAGCTTTATTTGGAAAACAAAAATTCGTTCATTAGACGGGAACCTATTTTTCAGAATATATTTTTCAAACAAAAATTTCGGATTATTTAGAAGTTTTTATTTAAAATTGCTTTTTGTGTGAATATTTTATTACATATTCTTATTTTTTCTCATTTTTTCATTATCTTTTCTAATTTTATCTCACTTCATACAATATTAATTTACATCATTTTGTGGAAAATTACTTGAGTCTTAATGTATAAAATCAGATTGTGTAACGAAATTTGAAGTAAAAAAATATCCCAACTCGATTTTCTGATGTATAAAATAGTGTTTGTATATTATTATACATACACTTAGCTGTATATCCGGGTGTAAGAAATGGGATATGTATGTTCACTAATAAAGTGTGCATCGATGTATAATTGTCTCTAAACAGAATTTTTTACATCATAAAATCGGAATGGTGGTCAAAAATGTATTATCTATTGACTGTTATTGTGAATAAGCTTTTTAAAAATGTGCTTTTTCGAGTTTTTATCGACGCTTTGCTTTCTAATGAACGAAATGCGCGTGTTGAAGTAAATTTGTGCAATAGCCTTGATAAGTTCATCCAAATGATCTACATCATCATTTTCTTTCCTGTGGAAAGTCGGGAGTAATGCACAAACTCGAGAAAGCAACAACTCTGCTGTATACTCTTTTTGGAGTTTGTTATTAGTGACACCTTTTCTTAACTCAATTTCACAACATCTGCAGATAAAAATAATGTCGCTCGAAGGATAAATCAATTTTCCTTTGTCTTTTTGACTGATAAGACTGGACTGACTTGTGCTTTCTGTTGATAATAGTGCGGATATGCATATGTCGCACTTCACTTTCTTTATAAGCTTATGTGCGACAAATCCAGCGATGTATTCTACCACTTTGGCGCCAAATGGTGAAATTTCAATAACTTGCATCAAGTCAGGACAATTTTCGTCATCTTTAGCGTAAGTTAAATTAGAGACATCTGCATTGTATCGATCACTGTTGTGTCTTGCCGTGGTCATATTTATTCGGTCCAGGGGGGACGTTGAGGAACAGTTTAAAATAGATATTTTATCTAAAGGAATACAATTGCCGGAATCAACGTCAATCAACTCCATGTGAATCAACATTTTTTTATATATTGATTCGAATACTCTTACTGTTGGGTTGTCATTTTTACCGCCATGGCTTCTGACGTTGCTAAAGAAAATTTCTAGATGGTCTTGAGAAATCTTATGTAATGGCAGGTACTTCATAGGCTCAGTTTCAGGTAAAACCAAATCTTGAAAAAGTCCTTTAGCACTTTCAGCACACACGCAAAATCCCAGAAATCCAGTAAATCGGCCCGATTTCATGATACTGTCACCGTTGTATTTTAAATTTATCAAATGTTGTGTTGCACTGTCCAGTTTATTGAATACTATTTGATGATTCTCCATGTTGAGAGCTCGTTTAAAACCATATTGATGCACCCTTGAATCTAATATGTCAAACAAATCATTAAATCAGTTTCAAAAAATCTGCCGTTGCCTGTACACCATTGAAACGATGAATGTTAAGTTCATTTTCACAAAAAATGAGTGCATCTGCAATACTTTCACTAAACAGCTGAGAAGCAAGCCGGACATTCATTATTTTTGTTTTAAAATATATGTGGTTTGCTCTCAGCTTGTTAGCCATATGAAACAGCTCAGCATCTTGCAATATATGCAAATCTTCCAAAAAATGCCACTTTATATCTCGGTTCAGTGTATCTTGTAGAATACTATATGCCTGGAATGCATTTCTGTCATTTTTTAACATATGACACGGGTCGAGAAAGACGTAGATCTTATTATTATTTATTGGATTCTGAAAATAGGTTTTTAAATTTTCTGCATCCAGAAAGCAACCTAATTTTTTTGCTGTAGCTAAATTTACTCTTGGTCCATCAAATGTAACCGATTTTATTTCAACGCCACATTCATGGACTAAGCTAATGGCAGTTAGTATCAAACCGCTTTTTTGCTCAGCTGAAACTCCACATGTGGCAAAATAGCCAATCGGGACTTTCCATGTTTCATTAAATGCCACCAGCAAAAATACTAAGACTTCTGTTGCATGTTGATGGCAGTCTGACTCTATAGTAAAGCCAAAGTCTTCAAAAGCAAAAGTTCTTCCAGAAGCAGGGTGTAATTCTTCACCCTCCATTATCTTCATCTCGTCAACTATGAGAGCTCCATAAACTTTTTTTTCGCCTACTCTTTCTTTTATGGCTTTCATGGACTCTGTTCACGCCATTACGCAAACATATTTGTCAGCAGAGCAGTCACTGACCGGCGTTAGCCCAAATAAACATCAAATCTGCTGCCTTGCTACAAATACTGTACGATCACAAATAAAGATGACAAACTTTATACACGCACACATGTAAACATAGTTAGGTTTAAATAGTTTTGTAATGTTGTAATAAATTCTCTTTTGGATTTGGTCTTTGACGAGTTTCATTGTCTAAGAACTTCCTTGGAGCTATCCTCCCACTACGGCCAAGACACCTTTAGCCGTCAGTATACTGATCAGTCTTGTGAGCCTGCTTGACTGGTAGTGGGAAAATCCACTGTCCGGCGTACATTGCACCTCGTACGCCACCCCTTTGATCCTTCCAACTTTCCTTCTGTTATCTTAGGTCTCATGGTAACAGATTTCCCGCACTATCTATATACTTATATATTTCCGTAGTATATGGTTAGGGTAGGCTAATAGGTAGGCACTAGGGTTGTTGCAAGTAAACCATAGCTTTCCCTACCATTTGATGTTAAGCCATCTAACCAACAATACAGTACTATACATCTACACATACATTACACACCATCGATACTACACACGAACTCTTTATAATTAGTTGGCTTAACATAGTGGTCCTTCGAGATGTTCTGAATCAGTAAATTATTAAATAACCCCGGTTCCCTTAAGGAATTTAACTTATATTAAACTCACATTAAACTTACGTTTTCTTAATAACAGGCGGGTGTAAATAAATAAATCAATAACTAACTAAATAAATTAATTTTGTTGCACTCCGAGGCAGACAAACTTACGTTAAACTTAATTTTTTTTTTTTGGTTTGTGGTTTTGTACCAGGCGGGTGTATAGATATATATATATATATATATATCATCATTATATCAACCGCAAGAAGTCTACCGCTGGACATAGGCCTATAAATAATCAATATAAATTAAATAACATAAACTCACGTTTTAACTAATTAAAATAACATACCTTTGCAGATAAACTTATTTTTTCTTAGTAACAGGCGGGTGTAAAATAAAAATAAATAACTAAATAAAATAAAATAAATACCTTGGCTTTTATATTCGGAGGCAGACAAACAATTAGGAGAAGGGTCATTGAGATGGACATTTTAAGAATTAACGAGCTTATTAAGAGTCAAGAAAACGACTATGACCAACTAAAACGGATCTGGGAAAACATAAGAAAGGATTCGTCTAAGAGGAAAACATTGAAATATATAGAAGACAGAAAGACTACGTTGGACAGTATTTTTCAAAGAGCATTTCAAAATCATAGATTGCTAGAAGACCAAGAAGTTTTGTCAACGCACAAGTATATGACGTTGGATTATTTCGACACTCAAATTAAAAAGTACTATGAAGTGGCCATGGATCATTTAAATAAATGTCAAGAAAAACTATAATATTTAAGTAATATTGCGGACATAAAAATAGACTCAATTAACGACCAGGACGACCATACGAAGACTATGTCACCTAAGTTATTTATACAGAAATATAGACTGAAACAAATACAAAATAAAATATCGACTGCTATAACCGCCATAATGGACGAAAAACCAGTATGGTATCTACAATCATTAATTAGAACTCTTGAAAAACTATTTCAAGAAATCGAAGAAAATCATATTCAATTACTAATGGAACAAAGTACTCTCGACGACGAATATTTTATAGAAGATTGTTTTACGACTATACAGGACGAGTTAGACGCAATACTAGAAAAATTGCAAGAAAAAGTAAATAACGATAACACAAACAATAATAAGACTCAGTCATCAAAATTACCAAGAATTACTATCCCTATTTTCACTGGAACTTATGAGTCCTGGAGTTCTTTTTACGACTTATTCAAAAATATTATTGACAACGACTGCACTATCTCAATTACCGAGAAGATGCAATATTTAAACGCACGTACGCGGTGATGCAGAGAAGTTAATTAAACATTTGACAGTTAATGAGGTAAATTACAAGGCTGCACTAAAATTATTAGAAAACCGATACAAAGATGAGAGATTAATAGTACAGACATTTATTGATAAATTGTTAGATTTACCAAAAATACAATTTCCTAACGCGAAAATGCTATGTAATATGCATGATTGTATGAACGAGAGTTTAGAGGCATTAAAAAACCAAAACATTGATGTATCTACTTGGGATCCGATTTTGACACGTATCGTAAGCCGTAAATGGGACCACGAGACAAATATGAAAACCAACTTGAAGAGCCAAACAAAATACAAGATTTTTCAAAAATGATGAAGTTTTTAGAAAAACGTTTTAAAAGCTTAGAATCTTGTAACACGAACTATGTATACACAGTACGAGATATACCTCTATACCCATATGCTTCAAAAGGATTATGTTGGTATTGTAAAAATAACCACAACATTCAAACTTGTCAGGCCTTTAAAGAGTTATCAGTGAATGACCGAATTAAAGTTGTGCAAGACAGTCAAATGTGTGTAAAATGCCTCATGCATGATTCGAAAAAAGAATGTGTTAGTCAAAAATTTAAACAGTGCGAAATATGCAATAAGGGCCATTCTACACTGTTGCATCGTAATTTTAACGAATATTCATCTGTAAAATCACAGAACGGCCAATCAATGGCGAATAAATTCAATATTGACTACTCGAATTCAAAACCAAGTACGTCTAAGTCCTATAAGGTCCAGGCACAAACAAACGAAAACACCACAAAGGAAATAATTACGAATACTATAATACAAACTAATGAAAAACAGAAAACCGTTCTGTTAGCTACTGCAATAGTACAAACAACAGCAATAGACGGTACACAACATTTGCTAAGAGTTTTATGTGACCAAGGCTCGGAGGCGTCATTATGTACGGAAGAAGTAGCCAAATTATTAGGATTACCTAGGCAGAAAATCAACGCAGAAATAAAAGGCATCGCTGACGAAAAACCCAAAATTGCAAGACATATGATTGAGGTTATACTTAAACCAAGATTCACCAGTAATTATAAATTACAGACGCCACTAATTGTATTACAAAAACTAACTGGGTCAATACCAACACAAAATGTAGTCAAAATAAACAATAATGTAATGGATAGCAAAATAATTGCTGATCCTACTTATTACAAACAAGGGCCAATCGACATTATTTTGGGTGCAGAAGAATATAGCCAATTATTACAACAAGGCTTTGAGAAGTTAGATAACGGCATTATTGCTCAAAATACCGAGTTTGGATGGATATTGTCCGGATTTTGCCCCATAGAAAGGTCAAAAAAGGTGCAAATCATAAGTCTAATCACTCGTGCTGAACAAACACAATTAACAAAATTTTGGGAAATTGAAGAAGTAACTGAAGACTACCAATTGAGTAAAGAAGATGAAATATGTGAAATTTTTTACAGAGAAACAACACAACGGAACTCTGACGGGACCTACACAGTAAGACTTCCATTAAAGACTATTCTAAAGAATACGGTAATACACGACACCAAGCTGCAGCGAGACTTATACAGTTAGAGAAGAAATTAGAAAGAAACCAATGTTTACGACAACAATACCACGAGTTCATGGAGGAATACCTCCGAATGGGTCATATGAGAAAAGTAGGAAGAAATCATCAATACGAAGGAAAATTTTATATACCACACCAACCAGTAATAAGACAGGACGCCTTGACAACAAAGTTACGTTGTGTATTCGATGCAAGTAGTAAGTCAGGAACAAATATAAGTCTCAATGACAATATGTATAAGGGCCCCCGATTACAACAAGACTTAGATACTATATTGTTACGATGGCGTAAGCATAAAATTGTTTTTTTAGCAGACATAGAAAAGATGTACAGATTTATAAAGGTACATAATGACGACTTAAAATATCAGAGAATATTATGGAGATGGTCACCAAAACAAGCAATAGAAGAATATGAACTAACAACAGTAACGTACGGGACTTCAGCCGCTCCTTACTTGGCAATTAAGACTTTACAACAATTATCAAACGATGAAAAAGACAAATATCCCATAGCCAGTAAAGTAGCACTAAGGGATTTCTATGTTGATGATCTATTATCTGGGGAAATAGACATAAACAATGCAAAAAACCTACAAAAAGAATTAATAGAAATGATGCGAGCAGGTGGATTTATCTTAAGAAAATGGTCATCGAATAGCGCCGAGCTATTAGAAAACATACCCGAAGAAAATACACATAGCACAATGGTTAAACTACCCTTTGACGAAACCAGAAAATCATTGGGAGTAGTGTGGACACCAAAGGAAGATAGTTTTCAGATAAAGATATCATTGACAACTAGTGACAAACCAACAAAAAGATTTATATTATCAGAAATAGCAAAACTGTTTGATCCCCACGGGTGGCTTCAGCCGGTCATAATAACATTGAAATTACTAGTGCAAGAGATTTGAAATACAGGTATAGGATGGAATGATATATTACCAGCAAAAATAAAAGAAAAATGGGCGGATATTCAGAACCAATTGAATAATGTTGAATATATAAAAATACCTAGATGGATTTGGTACCAACAAAACATGCTAGTTGAATTACATGGATTTAGTGACGCATCAGAAAAAGCTTACGGAGCAGTGGTGTACTGTCGTATAAAAGTCAATGAAGTTTACCATGTGACATTACTACAGGCAAAAACTAAGGTAGCACCAAGAAAACATGAAATTACTTTACCCAGACTTGAACTATGCTCAGCTGTTCTATTAACAAAACTAATCAAGAAAGTAAAAACAGCTCTTGAGTGTGACATTGCAAAAATCTATTGTTGGACAGACTCCATGATTACACTCGGGTGGATAAGAAGACAGGCTGACAAATGGCAAACCTTTGTAGCAAACAGAGTATCCGAAATACAAAAAACATTACCTTTGGCAAGATGGGACCATGTTGTATCTACAGACAACCCAGCTGACGTAATATCAAGAGGAATAGAACCTCATAAGCTACAAACGTGCAACTTATGGTGGAGTGGCCCCAAATGGCTTTACACAGATGAATTAACTACACATATTACTAAAACGATACCAGAACCACATGTAGAAGTAAAAAATTGTCACCAAACATCTATAGAAATACAAAATAGAAATGAGGAATGGGAGAGATTTTCTAATTTCAGTAGATTAATACGAGTCATATCTTACTGTTTGAGGTTAGTAAGGAAACAAAACAAACCTGACTATCTGACGTACGAAGAACTAGACAACACCACAAAACAAATCATTAGAAAAGTACAGAAAGAAACGTTTGCACAAGAATATCAAATATTAAAGAACGGTCAATCACTAAAGAAAGGTAACATATTATCATCATTGGACCCCTTTATAGATGAAGATAAAATAATTAGGGTGGGAGGTAGACTACAAAACTCACAGTTACCGTACAATCAAAAACATCCGATATTAGTGCCAAATCAACATCATGTAACGTCACTGATTATACACGATGCACATTTAAAAACACTTCATGGTGGCAATCGACTTACATTATCATATATACGACAAAAATATTGGATAATAAGTGGAAAGAGGAAAGTAAAAAATCACATAAATAAATGTGTAAAATGTATAAGATATAAAGCAGAAACAGCACAACAAAAAATGGCAGCACTGCCTAAGCCAAGAGTGACGCAATCACACCCCTTTAGTCACGCAGGATGTGATTTTGCAGGACCAATTCAAGTACGAACAATGAAGGGCAGAGGGCATAAATCGTATAAAGGCTATATAGCAGTATTTGTCTGTCTTGCAACAAAAGCTATACATTTAGAATTAGTTGGAGACTTATCGAGTGAGTCATTTATAGCAGCGTTACGTAGATTCATGGCCAGAAGAGGACACGTCTCTCATATGTACAGTGATAATGCTACAAACTTCATAGGGGCAGCCAATTTTCTCTACAAAGAATTGTTGGAAATAACTCAATCGCCGCACTTTCAAAATACTATGACAAATATGGGGACAAGATGGCACTACATTCCACCATCAGCGCCGCACTTTGGAGGAATCTGGGAGGCTGGAGTAAAATCAATGAAATATCATTTAAAACGAGTCATCGGTGACAGCACTCTAACGTATGAAGAACTGTCAACATTCCTGCATCAAGTGGAAGCTTGTCTGAATTCAAGACCAATATGTATTCAATCTGACAACATAAATGACAATATAGTTTTAACTCCGAGTCACTTTCTTATTGGTCGTAAGTCAGTAGGAGTACCTAATCCAATAGACAACATCAATACAGATCTTATAAATAGATGGAAGCATATACAGAAAATGAAGAAAGATTTTTGGAACATTTGGACTAAGGAATATCTTCATCAGTTACAACAAAGGTACAAATGGAAAACCAGCGAAGAAAATTTAAAAATTGGGACGCTTGTCCTTATAAAAGATGAAAATATCAGTCCCAGCAAATGGCCCTTAGCAAAAATAAAACAAATTCATCCTGGAAACGACGGCGCTACAAGAGTTGTAACCCTTGAGAGAGCACAAGGAGCCGACCAAAAAAGAGCCATGCATACATTGATACCACTACCTGTGAACGAGATACTAGAAGAAGAAAACGTTATATCAAATAAACCCATTCATAGTAATGTAGCCATGGTGAGAAAACGTAAAACGAAATTTTATCAGAAAGCAACAGGGAAAACACGATATTTAATGTTCTTATTTATGACTATATTACAAATATTTACTACTGTTACAGCGACTTATACTATCAAAAATTTAGAACCAGGACTTTATATCGAACAAATGGGAAACGCCACATTAGACAGAGGAACTTTTAGAATTGAAATTGACTACGAGCGAAGTACAATGTATGACAACCTAGCTACAATAAGAGAAGTAACAAGTCAGTTCAAAACATTTTGCGATTACGCTATAACAATTGACAGCCAGACACATTGCACTCAATACTACGATCACCTACAGGAATAGGAGCAAAAGTTTGAGAAAACTAACTCATACTTAGGTGAACTCAGTGAAATTAGAAAAAAAAGAGGTTTTCTAGGTCAAGTTATGACTTCAATATTCGGTGTAAATGACGAAGCTTATAGAGATATCAATGCATTACAGCAAAATCAACAAAAACTTATAGATGCAGCAAACCATCAAACAAAATTTATGATTTCTACTATAACGGCAGTAAATCATTCAGAAGAAAAAATACAACAAAAACTAGATAAATTTAGAACAAAGCTAAATCAAGCGTTAAGCTATATAAATGATAATAATAGATGGTTTAGACGAATCAACAGTAATAACATTCAAATACAAGTTATACAATCATACCAACTAGCAGTTAACTATATAAAAGAGATCACGGACTACTACTCGGGGCTAATGGAAATATACCTTGCAAAGGCCACGGTCTATAGTGTTATATCACCAAAAGATATATCAAGCATAATAATAAACGCTAACAAGAAATTACCCTCTAACATCAACATAATCCAAACGCAGTTAATTGATACAAAGTTGGCGGAAAATGAAACTCATATCAGAGTATTTTCCTATTTCCCTATAGTAGAAAAAACTATATACACCTTAGTACACGTGACGCCAATACCAATGAAACAACCAGACGGATCTTTCATAAGTATAGACACTACCCAAACAATTTTAGGAATAGATTACAATAATGAACGTTACTTTGAACTGACTCATGAAGAATTTAAAGAATGTTCTCATCGATATAATAAGTTCATTTGTTTTCCGGTGGCGGTGAAGAACATGCAATTTAAACAAAATTGCATTGTTAGATTGCTTACTAATAATGAAAATACTACAAGGTGCCCCAATAAACATTATAACTTGACAAATGAAATAGTATGGAAACAAGTCCAAATGTCAAATACTTGGTTATATCTAGCTAAGAAAACAGAAACTATTTCCATCATATGTGACGGTCAAAGAGAAGAAGTGTCCATTCATGACATTGGAATAATACGAATATCTGAAAATTGTATTATAAGAACGTTAACGACTATATTAACAGCAAAGCGAATAGTGTCATTAAACGTGATAGCATCTTATATTAAAAAATCTGCCTTTAAGTTAGATTTTAATTCCAATGAAACATTATTACATATCCAAGACATGTCTAAAGAAGAAATTGTAGATAGTAATAAGGATATTTTTAAGGATTTAATAGATAAAGAAAAAACCTTGCAAAAAACCCTAGACAATACTATTTGGAGTAGTATAACTACTCAAACATTTGTAATTAGTCTCAGTTCACTGGCAATATTTTCTATTCTAAGTTTGTTAATATACTGTTTCGGTCCACAGTTGGTGCAGAAACTACGGGACATTATACCAGTAAGACGTGCGGTGACCATAGACGACAGCAGTGCACAGGCTGTCAATTCCAACGGCGGAGTGCAGTCATCCAGTGGGTCTGCCATTCCAACGCAACTACCAAGCCACATCTACGCGCAACCAGCCATCAAGAAGACGTCGCCTGCTGCGTCACAACTTTATGAACTCAAGACTTTCTCCTGAGAGGCGCCAAGATGTTCACGCCATTACGCAAACATATTTGTCAGCAGAGCAGTCACTGACCGGCGTTAGCCCAAATAAACATCAAATCTGCTGCCTTGCTACAAATACTGTACGATCACAAATAAAGATGACAAACTTTATACACGCACACATGTAAACATAGTTAGGTTTAAATAGTTTTGTAATGTTGTAATAAATTCTCTTTTGGATTTGGTCTTTGACGAGTTTCATTGTCTAAGAACTTCCTTGGAGCTATCCTCCCACTACGGCCAAGACACCTTTAGCCGTCAGTATACTGATCAGTCTTGTGAGCCTGCTTGACTGGTAGTGGGAAAATCCACTGTCCGGCGTACATTGCACCTCGTACGCCACCCCTTTGATCCTTCCAACTTTCCTTCTGTTATCTTAGGTCTCATGGTAACAGATTTCCCGCACTATCTATATACTTATATATTTCCGTAGTATATGGTTAGGGTAGGCTAATAGGTAGGCACTAGGGTTGTTGCAAGTAAACCATAGCTTTCCCTACCATTTGATGTTAAGCCATCTAACCAACAATACAGTACTATACATCTACACATACATTACACACCATCGATACTACACACGAACTCTTTATAATTAGTTGGCTTAACAGACTCGCTTGTAAACCCAGGCTTGCCATCTATGGTACTATACCATTTTTGTATAGTGCGAGGGGCTGGTAAGCAAGTTTTAATTGTGTACTCACGGAGTAAAAATGCAAGGTAAGGGCAAATGTTCTTAGTTCCGGAGAGTACTGAGTTCGAGGAACCTTTCCTGTATCTACGCTGTGTTTAATCCTAGTAAATAAATGACTTGCTTTTCCTCCTACTTTTTCCAAAATAATTTTATCTTCATCTGTAATTAACTTTTTATTTGTTAAGTTATCCAAAATGTCTTGTAAACTTGCTACCTTCTTAGCCAAACGTCGGTTTCGATATTGTAACCGTTTAATTTGCTTGTTCTTTATATTTATTGTCCGTTTTAAACGTTTTGTTTTTGGCGAATCTATAATTGCCTTACGATTGCAAGGAAGTTTCGATGGATTTATATTTAATGTAGGAACTGAGGATTCATTTTTTTCTGACTTTGATGCTTTTGATGTATAAGGATAAGTGTCTTGTAGATTAACATCCAACGTATAAACTATTGATTTATTTTTTTCAGCATCTAAAAAATTTATTGCGTTACGTTGCAGCGTTCCGCTATTCAATTCCTGTGGATTCTCTTCACTCTCATCTGTTACAAGTTGAGAACAATTAGCACAGTTATAATCAAATTCAGGCAAATTCAACGTAGGAACTGAATCTTTGTGTAATTTTCTTTGTTTAACATTTTGTTTGAAACATTCTGGTTTAAAATGCACGCTACAAATTTGATTTTATTTAGTAGGTATCCACGTTTTATCTCTTTGGACAGCTGCAACCCACTTTCTTTTTCTTGATGGATCAGTAGGAAATCTGAAATTTACGATTTTTATTATGGAACTCGAATAAGAAGTAGGTTAAAACGGAGTTAAAAACTAAAAATGTAGTAACAGAGTACATACTGATAAATAATCGTTTTAAAATAAATATTTATTATAAACTACGATAGAAAACTCTCTTTGTGCAAATAGTATTATGTGAACAGAACCTATAATAAAACGAACGGATATTAACGTTTTGGATGTTTCTCGATTACTTTCTCGAGATTCGTGTGATCGACGTCCCAAACTATGTATCTTACATATAAGCTGACCTCGGACTATAGGAAAAACAATCGGATGGTAATTAAATGTATTTGAACATGGAAAGTTAATAAATAGGGCCTTTTGATCAGATATGAATTTGCAGGCTCTATCTCCACTGTTATGGATAAATACATGAACCTTCATGTGTATTTATTTGCCCTTAGAGAACTAGTACCTGGGCGACCGAACTTTGCTCGGTTATTACTATTTGTTGTAATATGGTGGTGTTAAGGTGAATCTATATTTATGATAAATATATATTGTTATCTCAAACATTAACTACATTTTTTTTTATACTTGTCCAAAAACAATAAAAATTAAAAAAATATAAATAAAATTTAAAATACAAAAAATAAGTAAGTCGCGGAGCGGGATTCGAACCCGTAACTCGTTTCTTGCCATCCACGCCTTAAGCCGCTGGACCAGATGGACAGTGGCAGGCAAGACGAAATTAGCGACCATATTCTGCGTAAAATGGATAACGCATGAAAAATCGAAATCACGCATTTTCCCAAACATAAGACTAATCAAGATCGATTGTTTACCCCCGAAAACCCTCATATACCCAATTTCAGCGAAATCGTTAGAGCCGATTCCGAGATCATAGAAATAATCAGAAACCATCATAGAAATAAATTTATATACTTTATGAGAAAAACATACAAAACGTGGCTTTTTTGGCGTAAATAATAAAGAGGTGATTCTGTCTCTTTACTTACTGAAACTAAGTTGGTTGTTAGTTTCAGTAAGTAAAGAGACAGAATCACCGCTTCAACAAATATAATTACAAATAATGAGAAAAGTGAAACTGGTTATTTATGGATATTTATACATTTTGAGTATTTATTTAAATTGGCTATTTATCCGCCGCCCGTAATAAGATTGCATTCCTATCGATATCATTCATCGACACGTTCATCGATAGGTGCAAGCTCTAAATGAATGGAATGAACTGAAGAATTAGTGAACGAATGTAACAATGACAGAATTAATCCGACTCGTTAGAGTATGACAACATTCTGGTTGACTTCCAGTTTAAACCAAGGATTTTTTAAGTGGACGTATTATTCGGTCTGATGATTACGCATTTAATTAAATTCACTAGAAAATACTAATGGTTGAAACATACTATGAAAACGCAACGCAATGTGTTGTGTCGACACCCGACGCTCGTCGTGCACATAGGCAACACGCCACGCGATGCTACAACACGTATCGTGTAGTGTAGTATCTCACGAAAGACTGAAGTGTATTGACGTGACACGTGGCCATGGATTCGATTCTGCTTGAAGACGAGCTAGATGAAGATTTTGAAGAAGATTTATTGCAGATTTTGGGGATATATTTTGTACAGAAACAGTTAATAAAAAAAAGACGTACTAGACGCAGACGATACTGGGTTCATGAAATAAATCAAGACAGAGCTATGTATGGTGACAGAGCTTTACAAAAAATTGGTTAAAGATAGTGAGAGATATCATATATATTTTCGGATGAATGAAACTGAATTTGAAGTTTTGCATGACTTTATTAATGATGACATCTACAAGAAAGGAACAAGTTATCGTGAAGCTATAAGCACAAAAGAAAGACTGGCAGTGGCTCTCAGGTAAGTACAAAACATTTTCTTTATTATCTATGCCTATTCATTATTATTATAATTAACATAATATTCTCTCAGACTTGTTTCGTTACTTCCGTTTTCAACTTCTTCATAATGTGCTACATTGTAACGTAAGTCTTGATGATTCGTTAAAAAAAAATGGGTATTATTATTCAGTGTTCGAGCTGTTTCGGAAAGTACTACATTGTCACTCACATTTTGATTATTCGTTTCATAAAATTGGGTTTTGGATGTTACAGTGTTTTTTGTATTCAGATGTGAAGTATTTGAATATTGTATTGTTTGGTTACGAGTCACACGTAGCGGCGTCCTCAATAGTTGTTCGCGTTTTTTTAACATATTAATTTCGGCATCATGCATGAGTTTATGCATTTGAAACTTAATATTAGCTTGGTCTATCTCAGGTAATTTTTTTAATTGTTTGCTCATGGACAGGAAGAAATAATCTGTTTCATCCATCTCTGACATTCTCTTTTGTCGCGCTTCTTGAGAAGATTTAATAACATTAACCATCTCTGTTACAAAATTGTCTTCATTTCCTTTCTTATTTCGATTTGATGAAGAGGTTGGAGTCGGTGTCCTTACAGAAGAAGGGCTTGGTGTCGGTGTCCTGACAGTAAAAGAGCTTGGACCAGGAGTTGCATTAGCACGAGATGATTCGGTTTCATCTGAGAATTGCAACTCTTGTGTTGAATCGTCAGTTATATCAGACAAGTTTGTGATCGTTGGTCTGCCCTCAAGATGCGACCTTAAAAATTCCATCTGTGCTTCGTATTTCCATGGTACAATTTTAGTTGAGGCTTGGCCACTCTTATGGCGTCTCTTAAGGGCATTGGTAAAACAATTTCTCAATTTTCCCCATCGATCTTTGCAAATCTCCACTGGAAAAAAATAAAAAACACATTAATAAATTTATGATTGTAATTTTTTCTTATGTTGCAGATTTTTAGCCACAGGGAATTCATTTCGATCATTGGCATTCAATTATAGAATGGGATTCAGCACCGTGCGAGAAATTGTAAGCGATGTCTGCGAAGCAATTTGGAACAAATTGGGCCCAATATTCATGCCAGAACCCACCACCGCGATGTGGGAAAAATCTGAAGAAGGGTTCAGAAATTACTGGAATTTTCCTAATTGCTGTGGTGCATTGGACGGCAAACATGTGAATATCACTTGTCCAATAAATGGTGGTTCAGATTATTGGAATTATAAAGGAGAAAATTCAATAGTACTCCTGGCATTAGTGGATCCTAAATACAAGTTCTTGGTTGTAGATGTAGGCTCATATGGAAAAAACAGTGACGGTGGAATATTCAATAAATCTGCACTTGGAGAGTCTTTAGAACAAGGCAAATTAAGAATGC
This sequence comes from Elegia similella, assembly GCA_947532085.1. NCBI lineage: Eukaryota > Metazoa > Arthropoda > Insecta > Lepidoptera > Pyralidae > Elegia > Elegia similella. The sequence goes on from OX383937.1 coordinate 9,374,598, forward strand.
CTGCTGATAAATCTTTATCTCCCGATTTGGAACCATTACCACACGTAATAGTGGCAGATGAAGCTTTTCCCTTGAAGTCGTATTTTATGCGGCCGTATAGTAAGAATGATGTTCGCAATAATGAACCCAATAAAATATACAACTACCGGCTAAGCCGTGCTAGACGTATCGTTGAAAATTCTTTCGCTATTTTAAGAGCAAGATGGCGGGTTTTCGCCTAACCTATGGAAGTACAACCTGATATGGTGGACAAAATTATTTTAGCAACATGTTGCTTACACAATTATTTAGGTATTGATACTTTGCCATCTGACTGTCAAACACAAGATGATAATGAGACGCCATTGGGACCTACAGCTTTGGAGGACTTGGACACCTTACGCAGAAATTCTACACAACATGCTTTTTCTGTCCGAAATAAATTGAAGGAATATTTTAATTCCAACGAAGGGGCTGTGCCGTGGCAAGTAGATATTGTAAGGAGAGGAAGACAAAATACTTTGTAAATCTGTGTCAAAGTGTATTTTATAATAAATTGAATTGAATAGCTGCTTTGTATTAATTTCAACTCGACGCATTGCTGACAAAAAGGGTCTTGAAAGACAGACGGACGGACAGACAGACGGACAAACAAGGTGATCTTATAAGGTTTCCTGTTTTCCTTTAGAGGTACGGAACCCTAAAAACAAGCAGGTACTTACTAATAAATGTAATTAATGAGGTACCTATTTTTATGATAAATAAATAGAAACTGTATAGGTACTGATAGATAGTAGGTAAGTAAATGGGACAAATTACATTTTATTGAAAACTTACCTGTAGTATGCAATTGATCTGCAATTTCTTCCCAAGCATTATTTCGAATACAATGATCACGATAATGAACTGAACTCATATCATATAACACTGAGTACCGTTTCACTAATTCTATTAATTCTTCATCCGACATTTTAAACCAATTTTTAAACAAAAACTAACAAAAAATATCTTTTCTTATATGATAACCTTAAAAATGTTCTCGAAAGAACGCGTGGCGTCGGGTGTTAACTAGAAACACACTGCGCTGATTCGTCGGGTGGCGTGTCCTCCCCCCTCTCCCGGCAACACGCTGATCCAAATCGGTTGGATGTTGCGGCGTGTGGTCACATAGCGTGTTGTCTATGCGCTTCTGACTATATTAAATATATGGAATTGATAAGTACTGACATGCGTCGGGTGGCGTGGCGTCGTGTCGTGACACGCGGAGGCGGAAACATACTACCAAAACGTGTTTTGGTAGTATGTTTCCGCCTTAAGAAATATTGGACAAAATGTGCTTACTGGTGAAAAGAAATGTTGTTTGTGCGACTACTGTAATTTTTACACTGCAATACCGCACACTTCACCATTTTTTACGCAATGTTTTGCCTTGAGTCTCTGAAGTCACACTGACGTAGCCTGTTGTTTAACATAGAAATATTTCATAGTACCGTGATAGAGGGGTAAGGAGTCAAATGTCATAATTTCGCGTCCAGTGGTTAATTCGTCCAAGTCTTACTGACTGAATCGGAAGAATTAGAATATACTATCTGTAATTGTTTATAATATACACAATACGTATTAAAAACCCTGTCCGATCCTTAATATCGACTTGAACAACTTTTCCTAAGGGATCAAAAATTATGAAGTAAAAACTTCTATAGCTTTATAAGTGCATATCTTAATATATATAAATCTCGTGTCACAATGTTTGTCCTCAATGGACTCCTAAACCACATAACCGATTATAATAAAATTCGCACACCATGTGCAGTTCGATCCAACTTGAGAGATAGGATAGTTTTTAACTTATGGCGAAACGAAGTTCGCCGGGGCAGCTAGTAAGAATATATATTCTTATATGCACTTTTTGGGATGAGTAAACGCGAGTTTAATCTCAGGTCACGCCTTTTGCCAGCACAGAGTGCAACGCGATTTTTTTTGTTTTTATCTAATATGCTAACTTGTTATCCTATATGCTACTAAGTTCGACAAAAATAAATGTAAGAAATATAGTGACATCACCGTCCCAGCAGTATTGTCACAGTTTTAAGAAAATAATTTTGTACATGTTTTTTTTTTTATTGTCATTTCAAATTTTGTTTTGCTTTATCTATGCTTAAATTTTGATGTGAAAAACTTATTGGCACGTACTGTACCGATATAGGTGACAGCAAACCTCAACTGCATCTAATCCTGTCATACCCAACCTGCCATTCAAACTCAAATAAAAAAATCATGAGAAAAGCGTGACACTGACATGACGTGACGTTGCACTCAGTAGGTACGATAAGCGAATCAGTCACAGAACAACAAACACGTTAGAAGTGTTAACACACGTGATTTCTATGAAAACCAGCGTTGCCTCATTTCAAGCATACTACTAACGCAAAACAATTGAGTAGAAACTCCTCGTTTGATCAAAGTTTCACTAGGACTACTCACTTTACACGTTAGAATAGCACACTTCGGCATTTTTCGATTTTTTTGCACGTAATTCTCACTTTTGTTCCTTTGACGATCGCGGGATAAACTGCTTAGGTGATTCAAGTGAGCTGATCGAGCGCATTGTCGGCGCCCGTGCTACACCCCCTTGTCATTTCTAATGTCTTTGTTGTTCTGTAGAATTAGTTAACCTCGGCCTTAAAATAAAAGTATTAAAAAAAATTTAAAGTAAAATTTGAAAATTCCATTTTGACACGCATAGGCGTGTTAAAATGGAATTTTCAAATTTTTAATTTTTTTTTTGACGTTTTCTATGTCATCATTAAGTCCTATGACTTAATGACATAGAAAACGTCAACACGGTTATTAATATTTTATGTACGCTTGATTTAAACACAATTCTAAGATCTGAGCCACCCCTTCACGGCAACGTCGTTGGGTAAGTTATACGCTATATATTCTTACTTGCCGATCATCATCATTTTGTTTAGGTGTCACGGTCAATCGACCATGCACACCCTGGTGTCGGAGTTCTTCGGAACCGCCTCTCGGCCTCTGACGTGGTTCCTTTAACGACTACCAGATGGCAGTCGGGACCACCGGCTTAACGTGCCTTCCGAAGCACGGAATCATCTTTATTATCAGACAATCAGGTGATTCAAGCCTGCAATGTCCTAACCAAACTGGAAACAACTAAACAAAGTATGCTTCCGGTGGGACTCGAACACACGACCCCCGGGTCAACAGGCAAACGCCTTAACCACTGGACCACGGAGGCTGTTACTTGCCGATGAAATGATATTTCTTTTCATATGTTAAACACCGGAGGCACAATTTTTCCCAAATTTTAAAGCAGATTATCGCGTGTTAAAACACAACTTAAATAACACTAAAGTAAAATATTTATAATGGAAATTTGCGCTATGCAACAAAACAAAAACATTATTAATGTCATTGTAAATGATAAACTTTTTCAGTTTATGAAAGTTAATGTTTATGTTGAGTCTCTTTTAAGTCTTTTATTTTCTTTTGTCTTTCTGTGAGATTACCTGATGTACATAGATTGTGTGAAGTAATTATTTTTATTATATAGACCATTAACACATAACCACCACCACATAAATATTATCAGTTTTATGAATGAGAAGTATTTAAGCAAATAATTGTTTTAAACTAACATAAAAAGCATGAAATTGAATATCACAAAAAAATACAAGTTTTTAAAAATGTCACAAAACTTGGCACAATAACACAAAATACATTCTCATGGAACCATTCCGGTCTCCACTGGTAATATAATGACGTTATGAAACGAACTTATATTTGAATGGAACTTCAAAGAGTTTCAATAGAACAGGGAATAAGTAAGGAGACAGATGGACAGATGTAAACATAGTGGATATATGACCTTTTCGGATAAAAGGAAAACTTTTTAATAACAAGTTCCGCTCTGCCCTTTGGCGTATTCCGGCTCCCTGCGGAATTCCCCTAACTCTATTTTCTTTCATTACTCGTACGTTGTATCAAACGGGGTATCAGCGTTTCAGAACTCATGATTTTGAAGGAGAGTGATTGCGAATCAGAAAATGTTTACTTTGTCTTTTATTTGTAGGAAATTGACATGATGAATATATTTTTCAAAACGCTTTGAAAATGTAAGCATTTTCCTGAAAAACTTGGTTTCGTGGGACGAGTCAACTCCGCACGCGTCAATGTCGAACCCTTGGGAACAGTACTTTTTCCCGGGGTAAAATGTACTCTATGTCCTTCTCTGTACCCCTGATAAGGTGTATGCAAAATTTCATGAAAATCGGTTCAGTAGTTACAACGTGAAAGCGTAACAAAAAAAAAACAAACTCACTTTCGCATTTATTAGGATGTCATATCACGCGTTTTCCTGATTTGGTGACGTCACAACTAAAACGTCTTACACACGATTCAATTTGTCAAATCCACAGAGAAAAACAAAAAATATAAAGAAAATAAAAGCCGTAAGAGTGTCTTGCTCTGTTGTTTAGGTTCATCCTGCTTGGTTGAATGACAAATTGAATAAAGTGTGTTTATGTAGTACTAGCTGTAATGTTTTTTAGTTCCCAGCATTGGTCTCATCAGTGCTCGAGGGACTGCCGTGTCGCGACGTCCTTGACACTCGTCCTGAAGATGGCCATCTGAATTGGCTGAAACTTGGCGACGATACCGACTAACGATACGTAAGTGAAACCGTTTGTTATAACATAAATTATGTCTCGCGTAACTTTTAATATTATTATCTCCATCATGCTTTTTAATATAATGGAACATGGCGATAGATCGATAAACATTATCGCGCGCGCCGATTTTCTTTAATGAGTAAGTGTGTGTGACTCTTAAAAATGTTAATTACTGGAACTGGGGTAGGCTAAATATAAACCGTATCCCTTATTTTACAATTAAATAAAAAATCTTTTTGTAAATAAAAAAATAAATATCCAAAAAGGCGAACAATTCTCAAAACAACAAACGATTCGCTAATCGTTAGATCCATTCACGTAGCGGGTGTTATCCGCCTCGCTACACACGGCGCCAACATTGTATTTTCACGTTGTACGCCCATTTTCTGATATTCGTATATTGGATACGAACATCTACCTAAATCGATACAAAAACGTTACACGTTACACAAGTAACTTTCCTAAAAAAACAAAACAAATACGCGACAGTTATTGGAAATGGTCCCTTAATATATTAAAGAGATATCTTATGGCAAAATATTTTTTCATTTATTCATACTAAAAGTATGAATAAATGAAATGGACTTATCCAACCAACTTTAAACAAACTTTTTTTTAATGTATATTTGACGGCAAACGAGCAGACGACCCTGATGGGAAGTGGTCACCGTCACTCATGGACATGCAACACCAGAGGAGGTGCTGATGCATTGCCGACTCTTAAGGTACCTATAAACACGACTTTTGAAGGATCATAAGTCATAGCACACAGGGAAAACAACCCTGCTGTACGAGGAAAAACCACGTGACGCTCTGACATTTTAACGTAATATACTTAAAGTAATATCAAATTAAAAGTGTGATTAACAGTCTTCAGGTAACACTTACGCTATGAGAAATATCTATTATCGAAATCTACACATCATACAGGTTACGCATCCTTGACTACAGGCAGAGTTGCGGACAATAGATGTCCGGAAATCGGCTCATCATCATCATTTCGTGTAGTGACACGGTCAATCGAGCATGCACACCCTGGTGTCAGAGTTCTTCGGAACCGCCTCTCGGCCTCTGACATGGATCCTTTAACGACTACCAGACAGGGCCAACGGCTTAACGTGCCTTCCGAAGCACGGAATCATCTTTATTACCAGGCAATCAGGTGATTCAAGCCTGCAATGTCCTAACCAAACTGGAAACAACTAAACAAAGTATGTTTCCCGTGAGAATCGAACCCATGACCAGCGGGTCTCTAGATAAACGCCTTAACCACTGGACCATGGAGGCAGTTATTGAGCGAAAATCGGCTTATACTCAAGGACGCGGAAACTTCACCGTTTAGAATTACTAATATAATATAAATCAAATCACTTGCCTTGTTGACGCAGCAAGATGTAGCATAAAAAATAGACCTGTCGTAGTAATTTATTATTATTTATCGGAGGATTCAAGCCAATGAGGTGTCCTGCAGGTGCTTATTTTATAGGTCGTGCGATATCGACGAGTGGCCAAAATATTTCTTGCGGCGACCGCAGACGTTAATGGCGATCAGGGTCGATAGGGGATATCGCACAATCTCCAGTAAAGAAGCTATGCTGACTGGTAACATACCCTGAGACCTGAAAGCCGAGACCCTTGCAGCCCTATTTACATAGCGTGAAGAGGCACTGGGCCGGGGTCAACGGCCGGCACCCAGAAATATTGCGGGACGCCGCAACGTACTATGTCAGCGCACCATTGAAGAGTGGAGCCAGAGGCTGGACCAGCCCACTGCTGGGCGTAGGACTGTTAAAGCGGTCCATCCCGTTTTGCGCCACTGATTGGCGAGGTAGCACGGCCCTCCGACATTGCTTACTCTGACGTTAGTATCCGGGCATGGTTGCTTCGGAGGGTACCTGTGTCGTATAGCGAATCGGGAGTCGGGAGCCGTCTGCTGTTTGCCACTATTGTAAAGGATGTCCAGCACAATGATAATGATAATGATAATGATAATGATAATTTATTCACGTAAAATAGAGTACATTCGTTGTTACAATATTTTATGTCCTTAATCTATTTTGCTTACATCAAGCATGTGAATATTTGAAATAATCTATATGTAGGTACATCAAAATTCTTAAATCGTTAAAATTGTCATCATAAATAATATAAAATATTCATACAAAAACATTACTACTTTATAAAACAAACTATATATACGTCACATCATAGATTTAAAAAAAAATGGCGTCTCCATACTTTTATGCTTCAGATAAACAAATCATTTATTTGATAAAATTGTTTGTCAACGAGCCACAACTTCAGTTTCTTTTTAAAAACTGGCAATGGGAGCTCTTTTATATCTTTAGGCAATCTATTGTATACTTTTACGCACATCGGCATGCAATTCTTTTGATATAACGCAGTCATAGGTATATCTTTAACCACAAGCCTTTCCTCATTTCTGGTATTACGGATAAATATGTCACTTGCTCTTGTGAATAAATGCATATGACTTTTTACAAACACACCTATCTCGTAAATATACATGCAGGGCAACGGTAGTATGCCAAATTTTTTAAAAAGTGGTTTACATGATTTGTATGGCGGTATGCCTTCCATAGCTCTGATGCACTTTTTATGTAGCAAGAAGGCTCTGTTTACATCGCTTGAATTTCCCCAAACTAATAAACCATACCTAAGTATAGAGCTTACATAGCCATGATAAGCTAGTAGGCTGGTTTGTACAGTTGATGTTCTACGTAAGTTACTTAATACATATACAAATTTGTTTAATTTATTACACATGTCATCTATATGGGGTTTCCAATCACAATACTTATCTATAGTTATACCTAAAAATTTCATATAATTGCATTCTTTAATTTTCATATTATTATAATAAATGTCATCAATAATTGGTTTGCCTCGTTTAGAGTGAAATTGAATATAACTCGTTTTATCTATATTAACACTTAAATTATTTTCATTCAGCCATTGAATTACAGATTTAATAGTTTGATAAATAATGTCATTGTAAATATTTAAATTATCACATGTCAACATTATAGAAATATCATCTGCAAATAAAGTACATTTTTGAGATGTAATATCTGGTAAGTCATTTATGTACAAGAGAAACAGGAGTGGTCCTAATACACTTCCTTGTGGTACACCGCAGTTATTGACTATGTAATCTGATTTATATTGATTTAGAACCTTTTGTTCATCCAAATTCGAAATTTCAACGCATTGAACTCTGTTAGTTAAATAGCATATCATCCAATCTAGAGCTACTCCCCTTATACCATAATTATCAAGTTTTTACCCCTTATACCATAATTAACAACCTCGAGGTCTATCCAGCCTGGGCGGAAGACCGCGTGTAGTTACGCGCGATCGTGGGGGACGAACTCTCTTTGCCGACCGTGTTCAAATACATGGTCAACAGTGAGATGTCGTGGACAGTGGCACAGAAGGCAGGCGTATGGCTTGCACTATCTGCTGCCATAATAGGGGCCGTTAAGGCGGCGGCTGGGCGGCGGATACGGGAATCCGTCATCCCGCTTCACGGCCCGTGTTGAAAGGTGCGCCGGTGTCAAGTGCGCTTTTATCCAAGCCGGTAATTGACAGCCTACGGGCCATCCCGCTGGCCGTTCTGTACCTTTCACTGGAGAGAGGTTCTGACAGCGTGCCGTGCCTATGTCGCCATGATAGCGGCCGCTGCGCCGGCGTAGTGGAGCGGGAATAGCACACAGTCCCGGCAATAACGCGGTAAGCGTTGACACCGTGTAGTCTTCGTGGGTTCAAGCCCCTCACACCTAGCCGGATGGACGAGACGAGGGTTTTTCAACACTAAAAAAAAAAAACAATGTTCTCTTAAGTAAAGGCCGTGCAAAATTAAAACAAGCCGGAAAGCGGATCCCAACTTCCGTAGTAAAACAACAACCTAGAACGCAAAGGAATTACTTGTTTGTTTTAAAATCTTTATGCACAAAACGCAAAAGACAATATAATGTTACAATTCATACAGCCTCCGGCTCTCTCACTCACCGAACGAAGCATAGAAGTGGTAAAACTTCTATTCAAATGTCGATTTTCTGTGAAAGTGAGGTACTTTCCCGGAGGAGCTGGCCCATACATGCTACTAACAAAAATGAATTTTGCCGGTAGCGTGGCTCTACCACGACTAAATTTTATTATATATTGTCATGTCGATAGCCGGGCATAGTCTATTCTATGCCCGGCTATCGGCTATTCTTGCTTGATTGAAATCCTCACAAAAGTCACGCTATTAGGCGTTAACAACTGGCGCGTACTTCCTCTTTGTTACCGGGTCGATGAAATGGAAGCGTGGGTGAATTAAGTCATTACGACGAATGAGGATCATCAAATCCTTCTTCTCATCGCAGTGTATCCTGTTTGAGTCCAGCGGTACGTAACGTGTCGGAGTCGGAGTCCACTATAATATGTGATGTGATTTTGCGAAAGTTTTTACGGAAAGCTGCCTAACGTCAACCCTTTTTACATAGCTCCAGACAGAACCACAGTCAATTAACTGTAAAAATGAAGTACTAGTATTATCCCAAGCCGGGAATCGAACCCAGTGCCCTCATGTCCTGTTTGTGTCCTGCTGCGGTACGTGATACGTCGTAGTCTTAATATCGTCGTAAACTAATATGAGATATGATATGATTGAATAAAATAAAAAAATTTCAGTATTTGAGAAAAATTCTAACTGCAACTAAAACCGCCAATGAGGGTTTTAGAAATAAGAGACTGCACAGCAGCACCTGAGGCGCTGGGTTCTGCTAAGTTGTTAATGGGCAACAAAATGAGTACTGGAGATCTCTGCCACAGGCCCAGCCTTCTACAGGCTCTAGTCTCCACAAATTTAAGATTACACCATAATTATTACCGTATACACTGTATAAATAGATTGTTGGAGAAATATATTTTTATGTTTATCTTTTATGTGATGTGCCAGTTGTTTTTACTTTTAATATATATATCTTTCTATTAGCAGCTCATGGGACTCTGAGTCAGTACTGCCAGATGGTGATAAGCAATTAGGAGACCCAAGTTTTGGTGAATATAAAATGCACAAAAAAATTGGTTATCTGTAGAGTCGGCTTGTCAGATGATAATTTTACGTGATAACAGTGGAATAAATGCGTCACAAGTCAAATGCTTCCGATAGATGCATCACAACGCTTAGGTTGATCGTGCCTCTCTTTCGCTTGTTCCTCACCTTCACTACGTTTGGCAGACAGGCAGTCCTTATGATAAACGGATAAACATTGCTTAGATATTTCACTTGGTGGTAAATGGTGCGTAACGAGTTATAATATTGACGAGATGAACGCCGGTTGCACGCACGAAAAAGTGTCATGTTCCATGTGCAAGCGAGAGCGCAGAACAAACGATAGCGCGTTCGACTTGTAACGTATCTATCTCTCTTGCACCGTTATCGCGTAAAATGATATTTCATAAACCAACGTTACACACAACCAGTATTTTGGGGCTCCAAGGTTTCTAGAAACCTAAATCTGTTAAAAGTAATATAAGTGTAACAACCTGACGTTAAATAGCGATATATTATACCTAGCAATGTAGGTACAATGTGTTTACTCAATAAATCTTTTATCATTTTAGCTTCATTGCGTCTTCCACGAGTTTAGGCAGAATTTATCAATTTTTATTATATCTGTTACGACTGCGGCATATTTTGCCTTATTTATAGCACCATTTTCTTGTCATATATTTTAATACTTGCTGTGCCCGCTACTCTGTTCGATTTTATTGAGGGGTTTTGAAAATGACATTAAAAAAAAGGTTAATTACTTTGTTTCGGACTAGATGGCGTTGATGAAGTCAAGTGTCAAATAAAGCCCTAGTAATAAAATAGTTAGGATAAAGTTTTATCATCCATTACATTGACACTTGCCTTTTTATCAACGCCATCTATCTAACTTAAAATTTAATTGCTCTTTTGAAAAGAACTCTACTTCTATGAGACTAGCTCCGTGGCGCAGCGGTCAACACGCCAGCCTGCGACACGGAGTGACCGGGTTCGATCCCCGGCCAGGTCAAAACGGAAAATGATCTTTTTCAGATTGGCCTGGGTCTTAGATGTGTATCTATATATGAATTTGTTATAAAATATAGTATCGTTGAGTTAGTATCCCATAACACAAGTCTCGAACTTACTTTGGGGCTAGCTCAATCTGTGTGATTTGTACGTATATATTTATTTATTTAACTCATTGGGAAAAAAAATTAAGTAGCCTATCCTTTGCCCTGTACTTCTAAACTCTATCTACCAAGATTCATAAAATTCAGTAAAATCGTTCAAGAGTTACAGAAAAAATCAAAAATTTAGAGTCAGTATCATGTATAGAGCTTATAAACACGATATCTCTGAAAACAAAGTAACTTACTCCATGACCAAACCTTACAGATTTATTACTAGTGGTTCTGCGAGAACAGTAGACCTCGCGAGCCCTTACAATCAACAAATTTGATATTAGTATTGATGATTTCCCATATTACTTTCTTCAAAGTTCATGATTCCACTTTTGACTAATTTTTATTGTTTCTGATCAGAGTAGCCCGATGGTCTAGTGTTTCTGAGCATTATTAGCGCTTACGTTTGTTAAGCAACCCTGAACAAGGTCCCCACTGGGATGAGTAAACGCCAGTGCCATAAAATATATTTAAGCTATTGGTCCCGGCTGTCATCATTGATGGCAGTCGTTAAGCCTTCAGGCATTTTAGGAGTGATCGTGTTAAAATTCTTTATAAGCATGGTTGTCAGTATGGTTTTGAGCAGTTTCGATCAATTTCTGTGACGGTTTCAGGACGCACTTGGCCACATGTAAAACTTAATATCTTGAGAAAGCTTCGTAAGAAAAAAGAAAGAAAGAGTTTTAATCACTGTATGAAAGGAATCCTAACTCCTGAATATGGTTTCGTCACACAATCAAGAACATACATTTTGGACATATGGCAACCAACTATGGCCAAGTTAGGTCAAATAAACAAGTTAGAACCGTGACAGAAATCGATCTTAACTGCTCAAAGAAATACTGCCGATGATAAAAAAGATTTTTTTTTAATAAGTCCTATATTTTTGTATAACAAATTTTGATATTTTCAAACTTCCATAACTTCTATACGCTTCCTAAACGGATATAAGAAATTGGATATCTATGTTCACTAATGAAGTACCCATCTATATTATTATAGTCCCCAAACACTATCATATACATCAGAATTTCGCGTTGGGATGACGGTCTATTGTGGCAAATGTAGAGGTAGCCAAATATAAGGCACAGTATCTCTCAAGTGCCTTCATTATACTCAAGATACGAGTACAACCATTGTAAGTTTACAAGAACATCTAGTAAATAACAGCAATTACGTAATCAAGCCAGGAATCTATGCAACAACCTGAAGCGCTGCCATAGCGACCCAGCGCAAACATTTCAGAAATTCAGTTGTGCCAGATTATTTGCATCATTGGAGCAACTCGACTTTGCCTTGACTTAGTGGGTATTCGAAATTATCTGTTGCTTTTGATCGTTCTGTACGTAACATTGTCTGTCTGTTACTGGCGTGTATATTTTAGGCCATAATAGGCAGACTATTGAAATAAATCATAGACAGTAGCCTCTTCTTCATAAAAAATAGCAATAATCATTACATAGTATAAAACAAAGTCGCTTTCTGTTGTCTGTTCGTCCCTATGTATGCTTAGAACTTTAAAACTAGGCGGATTTTGATGAGGTTTTTTTTTTAAAGATAGAGTGATTCAAGAGGAAGGTTTATATGTACATTGCACCTGTGCGAAGCCGGGGTCCGGGTCGCTAGTAACAAATACAATTAAAAATCAAACAAGATCATTAAAGATTCTATTTTCTGTCAAAGATGCTGCTCATTCTTACTTACTGATAGGTGTTTTTTATTATTTATTATTGTCATTAACAGAGAAGTTATTGTCCTCAACTGCTTCACCGGTGGTTCCAGGTATAGCATCAGGGACGCGCCCCCGGCCTCTCGAGCTGCTGCTTGCATTTCCTCCATTTATCCAAGTAATAAGTATGCCAATACCTTAATTCCCTTCCCAAATCCAACTTGTGAACGGGTGCTGCTAGGGGGGACAGGTCTGCTCGGCCTCTTTGAGACTACTGTGTATAATGTAAAATATTATCATTGCACACTCGATCGCTAACATAATATGTTCCAAAATGTGCGCGAGGTGTAGTGGAGTGTACGGCCTACTTATTTACCTCCACAATCTCTTTTCCAGTGGCTCCAAGAAGTTGCAATCGCAACGGCCACACCTCGGTAAACCACTTTAGTGGGCTAAACCTGGAGAAGGGGACCACATCAAGAACATCTGTAGATTGGTTAACGGATGATCCCCGTTCTGTTCTAATGTCTTCATCAGTACGGTACCAATTTACTTACACGACTGTTGGAAACAGGGTAATGCGAAGCACCCCAAGAGCATTAGTCAGGGTCCATTTAGTGACTTATGGTCTTTCGCTGCAGCCAAATCTCTGCCAATCGTATCGGTCTACCGATCCATTGGATAACAGAGAGCAGGCCGAGAGAGTGGACTTGCACCAGCGCAACTGCTTGTTCACTTACAAATAAATTCACGCGCAGATGACCCTTGGCAATTCTTAATGGACCTGAAATGGGAAAGCCCTGCGGCGATGGGGTGTTGGCGATGGGGTTGGTGGTAACGATGTACCTCGGCTCTAGTTAACATTCTGCACGTAGGCGGTCAGGAGAGAGTGGTCGCTCCCAGAGTCGACTGAGGCGGGAATCTGGGTTCGGCAGCACGACTGACGACAAAGCAGCCCTATTTAGGATCGCTCTGCTTTCCTCTGCTCAGAGGAGGGGCCTAGAAAAGGTGGCCCAAACATAGCCTGCCTCACCCACTATCTAGGTGTCTAACCGCGGGCGCCTGGACATCGATATACGCGGTCGAAAGATACACAGATATTTAAAGATGATAACCAACCGACTTTGCATAGCCACATGGAACGTACGCACCTTGCTAGACAACGAAAATAACTTGTGTCCAGAAAGAAAATCTGCTCTCATAGCAAGGGAGTTAGGCAGATATAAAATAGACATAGCCGCATTAAGCGAAACCCATCTGAGTGAATGTGGTGAGCTGTGTGAGAAACTTGGAGGCTATACATATTACTGGAGCGGACGTCCTACCGTGGAGAAAGCAGCTAATGGCGTAGGCTTTGCTATTCGTAATAGCTTAGTTAGAGACCTGAGTGACTTACCTAAAGGTGTCAATGACCGTCTCATGACTCTACGCCTACCGATTACAAACACTAAACATGTTCACTTAATAAGTGCATATGCACCAACCCTGCCCTCTTCAGAGCAAGATAAAGACGTATTTTATCAACAACTTTACCAGGTTCTTGCAGCCATACCTAACCATGATAAAATAATGTTGCTGGGAGATTTTAACGCTCGTGTTGGCACCGACTATGATCTCTGGAATGGTGTCCTCGGCAAACATGGTGTCGGAAAATGTAACGATAATGGTTTGCGGCTCCTGTCGTTATGTGCCGAATTCGATCTTGGCATTACCAACACCTATTTCAAGCTTGCCGACAAATATAAAACCTCGTGGATGCACCCTAGATCCAAGCACTGGCATCTTCTAGACTATGTAATTGTCCGGCGAAGGGACCTACGTGATGTTCATATAACGAGAGCGATGAGAGGGGCGCTGGGCTGGACAGACCATCGTCTCATAAGATCGAAGATGCATTTGGAGCTAAAGGCGCCGCGAAGAGCCTCTCACAAGATTCCACCTAAAGTTGCCTTCTCTAAGTTGAGTACATCATTGGAACTAGGTAAAACCTTGGATTCCAAATTTGCTGCTACTGCGAATGTATCACGGGCCGGGTCTTCTACGACGGTGAGTGGCGAATGGCGGTCTTTTGCAAAACATCTTTATGACTGTGCTTTAGATACCATTGGAAAGCCACAAAAGAGACACCAAGACTGGTTTGATGAATGTGACAGCAATATTAGAGACCTGGTTGAAAAGCACAGACATGAGTTAAATACGAAGTCAGCGCATAGTGGCAGTATTAAGAATGCTAAGCGCAAACTCAGATTTAAGGTTCGGGAACTGAAGGACAAGTGGTGGAGAGAGAAGGCAGATGAACTACAGCACTACGCCGACACCCACCAATCGGGAAAATTTTTCGAAGGCATACAAGCCATCTTTGGGCCACGAGTACGGAAAACAGCATCTATATATTCAAAGGACAGGCAGTGCCGAGTTACGGACAAAAACGCTGTTCTAAAGCGATGGGCAGAACACTTTAATGATGTGTTAAATCCCAATGCGCTCAGTACTGACCCAGCTTATATAAACTCACTCGAAGAACTTCCCGTTTGTCAAGGTCTGGATGATCCACCTACCTTCGAGGAATTTGTGAAGGCAGTAAAGCGTCTTAAAAACGGAAAAACTCCAGGAATAGACCATCTCCCTGCAGAAGTATATAAATATAGCGGCAAACACATCTTAAACAGAATCTATCAACTTGTTTTGAGAGTGTGGGACACGGAAGAGGTGCCACAGGGCTGGAAAGACTATAAATAAATATATACGAACAAATCACACAGATTGAGCTAGCCCCAAAGTAAGTTCGAGACTTGTGTTATGGGATACTAACTCAACGATACTATATTTTATAACAAATACATATATAGATACACGTCCAAGACCCAGGCCAATCTGAAAAAGATCATTTTCCATCTTGACCTGGCCGGGGATTGAATCCGGTCACTCCGTGTCGCAGGCAGGCGTGTTGACCGCTGCGCCACGGAGCTAGTCAAACTCGATAATTTGTAAGCTGTACAAAGGGAAGGGAGATGTCTCCGATTGCAGTTCTTATCGAGGAATATCGCTACTTTCCAGCGCCGGTAAGATCCTCGCGCATATAATTAATATCCGCCTTAGCGAAATAGCCGAACAACATCTTCCCGAAAGCCAGTGTGGCTTTCGTCCTAACAGAGGGACCATTGATGCTATCTCTGTCATAAGGCAACTCCAAGAGAAAAGCCTTGAACATCAACGGTCGCTTTACATGTGCTTTGTCGATTTGGAGAAAGCATTTGATAGAGTACCACGCGAGGCCCTTTGGGTTGTTCTCAATAAAGCTGGATATCCAAGAAAGTTCGTTAACCTTATTCGTCAATTTCATGATGGCATGAAAGCACAGGTTCAACATGAAAATGAGCTTTCTGAAGATATTCATGTCACTAGTGGAGTCAAACAAGGTTGCGTGATGGCACCCACCCTCTTCGCAGTATATTTCGCAGTGGTCATGAGAGATGCTCTGCGATCTTGTGACAACCAAATACGATTAAAAATCAGAACGGATAGGGGCGTTTTCGATATATCCAGATTTAAGGCAAAGACCAAAATTGATATAATCCCCCTATTGGAAGTGCTTTACGCTGATGATATATGTCTCATGTCTGACAGCGTGGCGCACCTCCAAAATTATATCGACGCACTCCATCGGTCATGCCAACGTTTCGGTTTGGTTATTAGTGCTTCTAAGACCCAGATCCTCAAACAACCACCGAGAGGAAGCGCAGTTGATGAAACCCCGCTGACACTAGATGGGAAACCACTAGAAGAGGTACCATATTTCAAATATCTGGGAAGCACTATACGTCATGATAACACCTTGGCTTCGGAGATACCAATGCGCATTGCAAACGCTGCTGCCAATTTCGGGAGGCTCACTGGTCGCGTCTGGAGGTCCCATGATCTGAAGTTGGAAACGAAAATCAATGTTTATAAAGCGTTGATTTTACCTGTTCTTTTATATGGCGCAGAAACATGGTGTCTCTACAGGTCCGATATTAGGAAGCTCGACACATACCATACTAGGTGCCTTCGATTTATATTAAAGACGAAATGGCAGGATCGTATACCTAATACTGAGATTTTGCGTCGTTCCGGAGTGTATGGCATGGAGGCTCTATTGATGCAACGGCAGCTTCGGTGGTGTGGACATGTTCTTCGTATGGCGGATGACCGTTTACCAAAAGCAGTCTTCTACTCAGAAATGGCAGAGGGTAAACGGAAGCATGGTGGTCAACATCTGCGTTATAAGGATGTGTTTAAGAGAAACCTTAATGCGTGCGGCATAGATCCCGCATGCTGGGAGGAGTTAGCTACCAAAAGGTCCTCTTGGCGATCTACCATCCTCAGCAACATTAAAATCTTTGAAGCAAACCGGTTAAAAGAACTTGACACCAAACGCCAATTACGCAAAGGGAGACCTAAGCTCTCTTACACCTATACCTACAATTCAGTCGGCCAACTGTACTGTCAGCCATGCGATAGGACTTTTAAAACCAAGTTCGGTTTAGCGAGCCATATTAGGGCTCACAATAGAAATAATATTTAAATTAAATTATTGTCCAGGGTCGCCGTCATCGAAATCGATGAGGAGGACTATATATGTTCCAAAATAATAATGTACTTATATAATAAAAATTGTAATCATAAAATGAAAAAAAAAATGATAAATGAAGAAATTAGATGATAAATGATAAAGATAGATGATAAAATAAAAAAGCCCTTCAGGCGAGTAGGCGACCAATACTGTTGAAAAGAGTTTCTTTTGGCGTTTCTTCTCTGCAGTGGTCGGTTCCGAAATGCTAGTAGTCTGTAGCTTTTGCACATTAAGTAATAATATAAATATGACTAAATTAGATCCTTTAAAATGTGATTTGACGTGAAAAAGTGCCTGCAAAGGCCTATTTTCTGAATAAACGTTTTGAATTTTGAAAAAAAAAAAAACAACACATTCCTATCCCTCCCTAGTTTAAAATGATTTCTATGGGCAGCAGCGTAGAAAGTATAAGAAGCCAAAGAAATTGCGTTGGTCAATCCGCCTGCCAAACGTGGTGAGTATGGAAACAATCCTATCCCATAGAATGAAAAATGTGAATACGAACGTATAAATATTGTGAGCTATGTAGATAAAGCCGTTTTCATTTTTACCCAATTAATTTTCTAAAATAAGAACTTATAAAACACGTTCTCAACGAGTTCCTGTCTCTCAAATGAAAAGGGTTGACAGTCAGTTTTCTTTTTTTTAGATGTAAAATTATCTGATAAACTGTTAAATATTCTATTCAGGGATAGGAATTCAAATCCACATCTGGACTTGCTGTTTGATATAAATAAATATCATATCATAGATTTTTGTTCTTTTAATAATAACTTTAATTATTTATTTGTTGACTGTACTCGTTTTGGCTGAATAATAGTCTGTTTTTCTTTTTTAATTTATAAGTGGTCCTAGTCGACAGAAGCAAAAATTTAAATAAAACGAACCCGGTAACTAGAACGGCGCTCCGATTAACAGATCCGTTGATTCTGGTCCCAGATGCCGGAACCCTCTTTTTGTATTTACGAGTATAATACTTAGCTTCCAACTCTAAGTCTTCCATGCTGGTCTGGAAGAAAAGAAAAAACGTAGTCGACGACGACGTAAAAAGTCTCTTCCCGCGCAATTCGTAAAAGCCGATCGAGGGATTGGGGTGAAATCTGCTGAATTATGACAATAGGCGATGCGGCTAGCAACCCATCACTATTTTGATTCCGTTTTCCTTCTACACGCTAAATGTGGCCATAAGGTCTTATAGACCTAAGCTTTGTCTACCCCACAAGGGAAAAAGACGTGATTCTATGTATGTATGTAATCCTTAGCTTGTAAATGTGATAACTAGTTACGATTTTGTGCACATTCTAACAATATCTGTCAGATGGATTAACAGCTTGTTTCCTATATAAAAGTAGAGTTAATTATAAATATAGAACAGGCGATTGAAAGGCAATTCATTAATGGATTTGCGTAATTTATTCCAGTCAATTCCGGACCCGACAACCGCACCCAGTGAGTAATTGATTTTTACATTTTCAATGCAATTAATTTACGCCCTCTTAATTATTTTTTTCGTAAATGTTTTTAACTATTTGTGCCCCACTGCTGGGCAAAGACCTCCCCCCGTTGTTTCCACAAATTCCTTTCCCTTGATAAACTCTTCCAATTCATCTCAAACTTGTTAACATCATCTATCCATCTCTTCCTCGGTCTTCCTCTTTTTCTACACCCACTTCTTATAATTACCTTATATTCTACGAAAGTAGTAGTAGTATCTATTATATTCTACTTTCGTAGAATATAAGGTATTAGAAGCACGAGTAAACAAAACATTTGTTTGATAAATAATCCCATTAAAAACATAATTGTGAAAGATTGCGTTTGTTGTTGTTCGTGTGTGTAAGTGGCCCACTCCGGTTTTAGATTTTTCAAGCTGCCTAATAATTATTAAACTAGATATTTTATTACATATCATCACGTCTGTATCCCATACAGGGCAGACAGAACCTGAGGCCAAAAAGCCCGAAAAAATCATGATAAGCGTGTTGGTGGGCGTATAGGTAAACGGAATCAAATTAGTCGTGGTAGAGCCACGCTACCGGCAAAACTAATTTTGGCTAGTAGTTCGTACTTCTTTGCTTCATTCGTGAGAGAGCCCCCCTCCCTCTACCCTCCCCCCTTCCTCCCTTATCCTCCCCTCAACTACGTGAAAGGTCGGCAACGTACCTGTCACACCCTGTCACTTACCATCAGGTAACTCGCTTGCTCGTTGGCCGTACTATATTATAGTATAAAAATAAAACATAGCCATCGGTAGCTAGCCGAACCGTCAATTGACATGATTTTCGCCTATTCCCTCGACCAGCTTTTACGGTCTAATAATATGTACATTAATGTGCAAGTTGAATTATAAGTTGCTATTTACTAGTATCAAATAGATGACGAGTATCAAATAAGCTTGGGTCGGTTGTAGATAATCTTGTTTTGTTATAAGTAAGTCTGTTAATAAATATTAAGTGACAGATCTATCTTGTGGCCCATGTTTTGAATGCTGTAAATTTATTAAGGGTCAGCTAAGATGGAAATTTATCATCCTAGAAAGTTCAGTAAGATACCAGATGTTTAGTGGTTTAGGACTAAAGATAAATATTATTGCGTCTTAACAGACCATGGACGGCACGATAAGACATTAGTCTAGATCAGGGGTCGCCAAATGGTGGAACGTGGTCCGCATCCGGACCGCTGACCCATATTGTGCGGACCGCGACAAAAATTAACTTTGAAACTTCTTACTTTGTTTATGTCAACAATTCACCAAATATTTGTGATGATGCAGCATTTTCGCAGATGAACTTCTTCAAGAATTTCGAATTCGCTCGACTTACTGATAACCTTCTCCAGGATAAAATGTCAATAGTTTATGACATTTTATTCTCACTGATATGTAAAAGATACCTACTGATACTATTTGTTATTTCCGTAGGTAATTACATTTGTTCAATTAATATGTTTTTCTATAAAATGTTGTGCAAACCGCGATCGATATTTCATTTCTTAAAACGGACCCCGAGTAAAACTAATTGGTGACCCCAGCACCCGTAGCATGGCGCCCGCGACGCCGTTTATATCGCGAGATAAACTATTCATATCTCGCTCTTTGATATTACGGAAAACAAGACGGCGATAGTAGATAAACGTTGTCGCGCGTGCCATGCTACGGGGGCTGGTCTAGATTGTTACTGCTAGTGTACGCTAGATTGTAACATTATAAAGTTAATACGGCACATAACATTGTGAGACACCTTCCATTATTCCATGGGTGGTCCATCTACCGAGATACAGACTTAGTTTTTTTTAGTTTACTTCGGAGGTGGACTTCCGGGAGCATGGTCAGTGTCCATATAAACAGACGAACTATTGTTACCTGTTGTTTTGAGTTATTGATGTAAATTGATTGATTAATTGAGTGTTTACAACTGAGCCGTGTTTTGTCTGGTCCTAAGAAGAGCTAAGACGTCGCCGCGTCGTACAAAGGGCAAATTCTTTCTAATATTATAAATACAAAAGTAACTCTGTATGTTTTTATCCCTTCCCGTTATGAATCGTTCAGAGCTATAAGTATAAAATTAGCTTGCTGTAGTTATCTAAACAAACAGGAGCTGAGTTCTGACGCGAGCTAAATTGTCTAGCTCGTCGAGTAGAGAGTCTAAATTGTCACAAAAATGCAATTTTTGATTACAAAAATTACATTTTTGTGTGTGTAAAACGTGTTCATTATGCCTTGTTAAGTAAAATGTTCACAAAGTTATTATATGTCACTATTATTAAAATTTAAGAGCATGGCTCTTCTCAATGGAGATCTCTCAATCTCTCTATATCCTCCCAAAACTATTTGACATCCTGGTATAAAAAGAACGTATATTTATGAGCTTTAAATATACGTATTTATAAATCACTGAGGCTTTAATAGTGGCAGTTTTAAAGTCTTCAAACTGAGGATCGAAAACCACAGCATAGGTAGTTGAAAATAATTTGCCTGGCATCTTACGTTAATGGCTTGTGAACAGTTTAATATGTTGAGCTCAGGTTAGTTAGTTTGAGAGTTGCCGGTATTGGAAGTTATTGTGTGTATGTACTACTTACGTTCAGATTCAGAACGTTTTTTATTTGAGTATATAAAATTTAATACACGGTGAAATTTTGATCTTTCTGGATCGTTAAAGGGGTTATTCAGCCCGTCGATATGAACAACTTTTCCTATGGGACCAATGCTGGGAACTAAAAAAAAATGGGCAGTTCCATACAAAAAATTCTGCCGCCTGGTCAACTTGTACGGGAAAGTCAAAAAAAAATTTGAGTTCCCAGCATTGGTCCCATAGGAAAAGTTGTTCATATCGACGGGCTGAATCATCCCTTTAAGGATCCAGAACGAGCAAAATTACACCGTGTAGAAGATAAAAGAAATGGGGAAGAAATTGACAATATAAGAGTCCTTAAGGCATTAAGTATCAAATAAAGAGATAATATTGTTACTATATACATCATCATATCAGCCGCAAGAAGTCCACAGCTGAACATAGGCCTCCCCCAAGGATTCCCAATACGACCGGTTGGAAGCGGCCTACATCCAGTATCTTCCTGCGACCTTAGTCAGGTCATCCGACCATCTGATCAGTGGGTGTCCGACGGAGCGATGCCTTTCAAGAACCCTTCCGAGCTATCGGTAATCGGTTCTACGCGCTATGTACCCTGCCCACTGCCACTACAAGGAGGTAATCCGTTGAGTTATGTCAGTGTCCTTTGTTCTTCTACGAATCTCCTTGACTCGATCTCACGCAGAGAAACACCGAGCATAGCCATTCCATAGCTCTTTGAGCAACCTTGAATTTGTTTATGAGGACCATAGTAAGGGTCCACGTTGCGGACCTGTAAGTCTGCACCGAGAATTTCTTCTTCTTTCTCTCAAGTGAGAATTCTCTCGAAAATTATTGGAAATTTCCTGCAAATTTCCGTAAGAAAGAATTCATGAGAACAGAGAATTTCTCTGCGGCACATGACTAACTGAGATATTTGGACAAGAAGACATTACGGAGCTGCCCGAACGCTGCCCAGCCGAGTCAGATTCTCGAAATACCTCTGAATTTATGTACATATCAAGAAAGTATAAAATCATATTCACCTGAATTAACACGATGAAGAAGTGAAATACTATTAATTCCTACGCTTATTAGGTACCCAAGTAACGTTGAATTCAGGATTAAAGTGTCAGCATAGTCTTAAAAGGTGTTTAAAATAATCTGCACGGCAACTCAGGCAGGCAGGGTTAATGACTCGCGAACAGGCGGAACGTATGTAAGTTAAGAGTGAACGCCGAAGAACTTTCTAAGTATTTTGACACTGTGGATATGAGTATAAATATACAGATGCTTCATTGGAGAGACATTTATTTTTACTAGACGTAGAGAAAATTAGTCTTTATGACCTAAAAGCCACGTTTAGCATCCTGAAAACGGAATCAAAATTGTGATGAGTTGCTAACCGCATCGCCAACTCATATGACTTGTCAGATTTGCACCCAGTCCCGCGATCGACGTTTACGATGTGTGCAAGAAGAGAAGCAGCTGTTTTTTTACCCAAAGGGTAAAAACGGAACCCTATTAATATCGCTCCGCTGCCCTTGCTGCCTGTCGGTCTGTCCGTCTGTCACCAGGCTGTATATCATGAACCGTTATAGTTACACAGTTGAATGTATAGCAGATGATGTATTTCTGTTGCCGCTAAAACAACAAATACTAAAAACTAGAATAAAATAAATATTTAAGGGGGATCCCATACAACAACAACGTGATTTTTTTGCTTTATTTTGCTCGATATTAAAAACTTCAACAGGTAGACGTTTGAAATATTCACAGGCTATTTAGTTATATTTTCAATTAAAAAATAGATAGTTAAATAAAAATCATATTAATATTAAAGAGGGATCTTTGCCGTTTTTATAAATAACAGTACGGAACCCATCGTGCGCGAGTCCAATACGCACTTGGCCGATTTTTTCTTTTCTCCAAGGCCAGCATGAAAAAGAATGAAGAGAGAGAGAGAAAAAAAAATAGTAAAAGAAATTAATATTTTTTTTTTTAGTTCAGGATTTTAAATTAAATAGATTTTTATTTATGATTGTATAAGTTGATTTAAAAGAAATTATGAATAGGATTTGTGATAAAAAATAACAATTAGATATGCGGAGCTCAGGAAAGTTTAAGGGTTGCCAGTTATGGAACTGCAAGTGTATTGAGGCTTCGCATGTATAGAGGCTACAATGCATGTCAAAACCTTACATTCAAAATGGAAACTTTTCTCAGTACTGGCAATACTTCGTGCCCAAAATTTTGTGATTAAAATACTTAAGTCTTTAATGATTTATAAAGTTTCTGAAGTCCATTCCGTTGTGGATGTTGTGGTTACTAAAGTTATTATTACAGTTGTTTAAGTGATAAATAAATAAACTCTTTATTGATTTTTAATAAATATCAATTATACATCTACATATATAAATAATAAAAAATATTTATCTTGTATCTATTTTTTTCGATTTTTATTTAAATTTACATAAGTTCTTGTTGAGCTGATAAGTTTTGGGTTTTCCTTCCAGCATGTGCCAATAAATCCGTATCACGAATACGGAATCCCTGAATACAGAAGCAATCAGGGGGATACGGTTCAGGCTTGCCATAATATAGCCAAAAGAATAAAAAAAAAAGCTTATAAATTGGGTCTCGACGTTCCCTTACCGGGGTGACTCAGTCCATCAAAATAAACAACTTTTCCAAGACAAACAATGCTGTGAACTCAAAAAAAATCGACGTTCCCATACAATCTGGCCGGGCGGCAGCACTTTTGTATGAAACTGCCGATTGTTTTTTGTTCCGAGTTCCAAGCATTGTTCCGCTGGGAAAGTTGTTCATATTCATGGTCTGAGTCACGCTGTTAAGGGAACGTCAAGGGTCAATTTACACGCTGTATTATATTTTTTTTAACACAAATAATTTAAATCAGAACGTCCTGGTATGGAATTCCAAAATAAAATCGCTTTTCAGTGAGTTGCTGCACTACAGCAGCTCAAATAATTTAACTAATTAATATTTCATAAATGCTAGTTTAAGTTTATTTCCTATTGTTTAAAAAATAATAATAAATAAAATAAAAAAATCTGCGAAAACACAATCTTTCGACCACAGTACGACCACAAATTTTCAACCCAAGAATCCGCGAATACGGGAACCACAAATAGTGATCTTTTACAGTACTGACATTTAATTTTCTCTGATATTTATCAAATATTTGACTTAACTGTGAAACCCTATATATATATTTAACACAGCTGCACAAGTCGCTGGGTTAATTACTCGCAAACAGTTTCGTCTACTTACATAATGTATAAGTTCGCTGTGTTATTTGCCGTGTGGTTTCCGGCTTAGAATACAGGACCGCTCCATTCTGTCCTATGGATATCGTAAGTGACGACTAAAGGGACAAGTATATACATCACGTGCAACGAAAGCATTCCCAAGGAGGGTTGCTTTTCAAAGCTTGAAAAGTATGAAAGACTTACATAATATCCCGAACCCACATAAAGTGGGATGAGGAGTAGGAGAAAAAATTTGCTGTGTAATAAAGGTTTGGACTTAGTTACTGTTTTTAACTACAATATGTGCGTACTCGTATGTACATAACTTTACTCGTATGTAAACTTCATGCATTACTTTTTGTATGATTATACAGCGTGTAAATGTACCCTCGACGTTCCCTAAAAGGGGTGACTCAGTACTTATTTAGAATTGTATGTTCTCATTTAAGTGAACAATGTATTGTTCTTATCTATACATATAATAAAACAGTAAAAATATTTTGTCTGTACATTTAGAATTTTTGACTGAAATGGATAGAGGGACACTTAAAAAGAATAATAGAAAGCAAAAACATTTTTTAGAATTTCTTGTCTGTCTGTCTGTCTGTCTGTCTGTCTGTATGTATGATCACGATTATCTCCGAAAATACTGAATTGATTTACTTCAAACTTTCACCAATTGCTTTGTTTTAACTCGGCAAAACATTTAAAGTTTGTTTCATCAAAATCGGTTCATTAAAAAAAAGTTATCGTCATTTGAATGAATTCTGTCTGTCTTCTTTTCACGCTTCAACCATTAAACCAATTTGGATGAAATTTGGTATGGGGGTAGTTTGAGACCCGGGGAAGAACATAGGGTATCTTTTATTCCGGGAAATTCTACAGTTCCTGAGGGATGGACACTAACGGCAGCGGCGTAGCCGCGGGAAAATCTGATTTATATATCAACGCAACCGAAACTGCTGCGCCTAGACTTGAAATTTGGTACAGGGGTTCTTATGATGATGTGGGTGAGCGCTAAGAAAGGAGCGTCTGTCGTCTTCTTTTACGCTTTAACCATTGAACTGATTTCGATGAAATTGGGTATGGAGGTAGTTTGAGGCCCGGGAAAGGACATAGGGTATGTTTAATTCCGGGAAATTCTACTGTTCCCGAGGGATCGACACTAACGCGGGCGGAGCCGCGGGCGACAGCTAGTGAGAAATAAATGCTTTAAACCTAAACCTACTCAGACCATCAATATGAAAAACTTTTTCTAAGGGAACAAAGCTGGGAACTCAAAAAAAAATTCGACATTCCCATACGTGTCCGGGCGGCAGAACTATTTTGTATGGAAATGGCGATTTTGTTTTTGAGATGGTTCGAGGGTCAATTTACACACTGTATAGTTTTTTAATTATACTTTACTGGTCTTAAATTTATATACATTTTTTAAATATTAAAGTGACTATAAATATATAAATAATATATACGGACAAATCACACAGATGTGCTAGCCCCAAAGTAAGTTCGAGACTTGTGTTATGGGATACTAACTCAACGATACTATATTTTATAACAAATACATATATAGATACACATCCAAGACCCAGGCCAATCTGAAAAAGATCATTTTCCATCTTGACCTGGCCGGGGATCGAACCTAGTCACTCCGTGTGGCAGGCTGGCGGTATGGTATAAATAATCTTTGATCATCAAATGATAGACTTAACAAAAACACAAGTCTTTATGGATTAATTACTACAATTATATGCTATTTAAAATAACATAGAGCAGACGGGATTGTTTTGGTATTTACTTTTTACCAGCATGGAAGGGTTATATAAGAAGTAATATTTCTACAATGTGTACTGGATAACATTAAATGTACGGGTTTGGTATGTACATTGAAATATGGTAGATAAAGTTTAAGTCTTGAATGGATAATTAAGCCAATGTTTATTATATAAATGATAAATAAATATATACGGACAAATCACACAGATTGAGCTAGCCCCAAAGTAAGTTCGAGACTTGTGTTATGGGATACTAACTCAACGATACTATATTTTATAGCAAATACATATATAGATACACATCCAAGACCCAGGCCAATCTGAAAAAGATCATTATCCATCTTGACCTGGCCGGGGATCGAACCCGGTCACTCCGTGTCGCAGGCTGGCATGTTGACCGCTGCGCCACGGAGCTAGTCAAAAAAATATAACACAAATAAACAGAAAAACAAGACAAATAACAACTATACGTGTAGAATATAGTAAAAGGATTAAAAAGTTAAACTTATGGTAAAATTAAGAGTAAATGAAGATGTTCTAAATATGGTATTAATTGGACTGGTAATGGTTAGAGAGCACACGCGAATATGATAAGATGGTTGGTAGTGTACTGACTGAGAAAAATGAATAACAATAAAAGTAAAATTAGGGCGCGACGTCAATATGCTGACGGCGTACTTGCACGGTGTCAATGTACGTACAAACCGTACACTGAGTTAGTATTCCTCTCTTGTGGTCACTGGTGTCTCTGCGATAAATGGAAAGAGGATTATCTCTCGCGTATTCAGAATACTATTTTAGACTACGTAGCTTTGTGAAGTAGAGGGTCTTCTCACACATCCATGATTATAACATGGATGTGTGAGAAGACCCTGTGTGTGATGTGTAAAAATCAAAGTTTTGTCAATTTTTCACAGTATTTAATGTGCGATCTTAATAGAAGTCATGTGGATACAAAAAGGCTAACAAAAGACGACGATTTTTCCATATTTGGGATATATTCTTTCACAGGAGAATGAGATGTGCCCTTCATATCATAAGCCAACCTATTTCACTTCATCCTTCACAATTCTGCTTTAAAATTTGATTCATCATCAGGTCTTTTTAGTCACCACTGCAGGAGCATGACCCTCTCTGTACTACCGGAGCCATACTTGGGCCAGAGCAGACAGACGATTTGGCCTACACTCTCCTCGCTGGCCAGACCTCATATCACATGCTTTTGTCCAACTTACAATGGTTTGTTACACCGTCTCGCTATGTGCCCTTCACTTCATAAGCCAACGAACGTATATGTCACTTCGTCCTTCACAATTCTGCCGTAAAATTTGTTTTTTATGAGAAAATGTCAGTAGATGCACATAGACCTCACATCACACGCTTTTGTACAGCTTACAATGGTTCGTTATACCGTCTTGCTATGCGCCCTTTATATCATAAGTCAACGTATTTGTCACTTCTTCCTTCAAAGTTCTCCCTTATTGAAATTGTTTATTAGAAAAAGTCAGTAGATGCACATAGAATTCACCTCACATGCCTTATTAAGCTCACAATGCTTTAGCATCAGCATCAGCAGCGCATAATAAACAGCGACTCGCCATGCGTCCTTCACAATTGGTCTTGGAATTTGGTTATTTATGAGAAACAAGTCAATAGATGCACACAGACCTTACCACACCGCATCGTCAAGCTTATAATGGTTCCTTAGAGCGAATCGCCATGCTACTTTTACAATCCAATGTATTTCTAACTTAGACCTTCATAATTCTGAAACGACATTTGATTTCTTATGAGAAACTTGCCAGTAGATGCACATAGACCTCTTAACACACGCATTTGCCGTCTAACAATGGTTCGTTACAGACTAGCCATGCGACTTGCAAAACGGAATGTATTTTTCACTTTGTTCTACACAATTTTATCTTGAAATGAATTTCATTATGTCATTTATTATGATATAATGTTTTCGAAGTGAAAACATCTTTAGCTGCGTTGTGGACTTTTTGGGATGGGTAAAAAATGTTAAACTCGCGTCAGGACACGTGAACACGTTTTGTGGCGAGAAATGTTTTATTTTTGAACACTTTGCATCACAAGGTGTCGACGCACCACATCGACATCAAGACACGCACACACGCATACATCTTGCATAGGCTCTGCGGCTACGGTTCTCCCGCACTCAACCTCGGACCTCCGTTGTGCATACATATTGCTGTATACCTATTTACCAGTTGTTATGTACTTTTCTCATTTATCATATCACTAGCTTTCGCCCGCGGCTCCGCCCGCGTCAATGTCGATCCCTCGGGAATAGTACTTTTTCCCGGGATAAAAGGTAGCCTATGTCCTTCTCCATACTCCAGAGAACTTGTTTGTAAAATTTCATAATGATCGATTTAGTAGTTACGGCGTGAAAGCGTAACAAACAAACAAACAAACAAACAAACAAACTCACTTTCGCATTTATAATATTAGTTAGGATTAAACCGAGTTCAATCGAGTCATCTTCATCATTTCATCACCATACATCAAGCACTTCCTTAGGACAACTGCCAGCCCGAACAAAAGGGCTGTTTACGGAGAGGCGTGGCGGTGCGAGGCGCGCACGACTTGCGTCACGTTGGGCGGTGCGTGGGGCATTTTCTGAGGGGCGTCATCCTCAAGTGCTTAGCCGGTGGGTGTAACATGGCATCGGTTACGCGCGCCCGGCTTCCCCGAGCTGCTACTTGCTTTTCCCCATTCATCCGAGCTAGTAGTATCCCAATACCTTCAACCCTTTCCTAAATCCAACAAATTCCTATAATTGAATATGCTTTCGATGGACAGCAGCGTCGAAAGCGTAGGAAGACAAAGAAACTGCGCTCGCAAACCTGCATCCCAAGCGTGGTGAATATTTACCATATATTCATATAAGAAGCCCACTACTAAAGGGTTCTCCCAAGGATTCTTGGTTCTATGGTACGCAGAGTGCGGACTAGCCCCAACAGCATTCTGAGTATGGTAGCCAGTAGACTGGACTGTGCTTACATTGGCCACTGCTGTGCAGTCTCCCATTGGACTGTACAGCAGTGACTGACAAATTTACTAACCAAAGGCTAAGATATCAATATTATTAACAAAATGGACTTTGTCTGAAATAAAAGTTTTTTATTATTATTTTAACCAAAGAAACTGCGTTCTCCAACCTGCCTCCCAAGTGTGGTGAATATATAGTAAATATTCACCACGCTTGGGAGGTGGGTTGGCGAACGCAGTTTCATTGGCTTCCTATGCTTTCGACGCTGCTGCCCATCGAAAGCATTTTCAAGTATAGAAATTTGTTGGATTTAGGAAAGAGATGAAGGTATTGGGATACTCCTCGCTCGGATAAATAGGAAATAGCGGCTTAGTGCAATTCGGACTCGACCATGAAAGATTCCGTAGCAGCAAGTAACATAACATAAAATTTCTTGTTATATTTGAGTTGATTGAATGAAACTACAAATAAGTAATAAGTCAAATGAAAGGTAAATTGTGGTTTACGCATTATTTTAGATAATTATTATTTTAGAAGTTATAAGACACGTTTGACCACTTTGGAATTGTCTCTCTCGAACTATTCAATTTAAAAAAATATATATATTAGAAACCTCAATATCATTTTTAAAGACCTATCCATAGATACCTCACACGTATGGGTGTGATGAAGAAAAATGATTTTTAGTTTCATTTCTAAGTATCCCCAAAATATATTGTTTTTTTTTTATTTTTGTGGGAAAGTCTTAATGCGGTTCACAGATACATCTACTTACCAAGTTTCAACAGTATAGTTTTTATAGTAACGGAAAAAAGTGGCTGTGACATACGGACGGACAGACAGACATAACGAATACATAAGGGTTCCGTTTTTGCCATTTGGCTACAGAACCCTAAAAAGCAAGTAGCAGCTTGGAAAAGCTGGACGTGCGCATGATGCCATACACCCACCGGTCAAGCAGTTAAGAATGATTTTAATCTAAACGGCATTTTTAATATGTAAACGAAAAAATCCTTACGCGCCGCACAACGTGACGCACGACGCGCCTCTCCGTAAACAGGCCTTACTTTAATGCGGAGTGTTAACCTATTTGGCGCCATTGACAACTTAAGTGATTACAATTTGTACTAGACTTCCATCGGGCATGCAGTAACGTAAACAAGTGCAAAATAAAACATTTCTCGCCACAAAACGTAGCCATTACAGTCGGCCAAAGTATAATTTAGCGGTTACAACCATGACGAGACAAAAATCTCAGTTTCTTTCATAACCTCTTAGAAGTTCGCAACCCCTGAAGAGTTTAACGTATATTTATATTGTTAGGCCTGAGTAAAGTTCGCGGAGAATAGAAAAGTTTCGTGGCAAAGATTCGTCCAATTTGTTCCCTTTTCGACCAACATTTGTACCTTTTAAAATTATTTATTAGAATAAACAAAAATAAACATTTTGGATAGTATTGGATTCATTACCCTTGCCAAAAGGAAAAATCATCAGAGCTTCACACGATTTTTACTTACTTCAATCGCTCTATAGGTATTTACCAAAAGAATATAACATAACAGTACTGTTATGTTTTACCACGAAAAAAAAAAGATATTTACTTTGAGACAATTTACTTTGCGTGCTTCGGCCACCAGTTAGTTCATGCAAACTATTGCTGGCCAGCGCTCACCCACTACTGTTATTCCCTTCATGCCTGCCACCAATAGATGATGCGTGCAACCCTGGTCCAGGCATCTTCACGCAGTGAAACCTAGATGTTGGTCGTTCGAATGACAAGCAACGAACTTACTGATGGCGGAAGCACGCAAAGCATATATCTCAAAGTAAATGTAGCTTTAACTCCGCAAGGTAACACCTGAATCTATTAACTATAAAAAAAGATATATTTTACTAAAAGATGATGAGTCACTTCAGTATACTGAAATAAGCACAGCATTATGTCTTAATCCTACTATGGTGACATTTGTATATATTTTTTTTTAATTCCTGTATTTGTATTTAAATACGCGAATATTATTACAATCTAGCCTAAACGTTGGCTAATGAGTAATTTTACATTGACCTAGTTTGTAAAGTATATAATTATTAATATAATACATTTGTATATGTGCGAGTATATTTTTATATTTTCGTCAAGTTATTTATCATTTAAAGTTATTTAAATAGCTTTCTCACTCCCTGTAGTACAAAACTCCGGTCGCCAACTTCGCTAAAAACTTCTCGGGTTCTACTAGAGACTCTACTGTATCTTTTCATTGCTTTTTAGGTGCTTTTGATATAATATGAGTACATTCTCTATGTGCCACACCCATCGCAGTTATTGTACCTTGCAAAATTTTAAGACGTTTTAAATATCTACTAAACGTAGTAGCTATTGCTTACGTGAGTATAATTTTTTGGTATGGTTATACATTACATATGATAGTTATTTAAAATTAAAAAATAGAATAAGTATTTAAAAAATATTAGGAAAAGAACTCGGCCATATCAGGGACGAAGATTAAGTCACAATAGAAATTCAGTTCCCGCGCACTTTCAAAATTGAAGTTTTATCTAACAAGCAGAATCGCCTGGGAACGGAGAGGATTGTCGTGTCAGTTGCAATTTAGCATTTCATGAAAGAAAATTAAAAATTGCTAAACCTTTTCGTACAGCTGTAAGATTTTTTACAAGCCGAGTTGTTTTGTACAATAAAAAGATTTGCATTTGAAATTTTATACCAAATTTTACTTTTGTAGTGTTGGATTTTTCTTTTATAGTGTTGGATTTTACTTTTATACAGTTGTCTATGTCCATGGGCAGTGGTGATCACTTACCGTCAGGTGACCAGCTTTCGTTTGCTGACCTGTTATAAAAAAATTAAACACTTTATTTAGTAAATTTTATTGCTTATGTATTTTACATGTAGAATTTTGAAATCCATCGTCTTTATCATCATGTTAGCCAAGTGCAATATACACACTATATTTGCCTTAAACGATGATTTTGGAAAAACTACTTACTGGAACAGCCAACTTATACAGTTACAAATCATGAGGTTTTAATCAGTAAGTCAGATAGAAACGAAAAAGGAGTGAAATACTTAAGAGTATTACTCCTAGAATTCCTAGAAGTATTCGATGGTGTGCGAAATAACCCACCAACGTAATCAAAAAAGCAAAGACACAATAAATACCAGAATGCAACAAATTATATGCAAAAGCGATGTTTAAATTTAAAACCGCATCTTTGTTCGTATTATTATTGCGTTCGAGTGATTTAAGTTAAACCGCTGTATTTAATCAAATACCGGAGAATAAAAACTTAAAGTACGATGTATTCCGTTCTGGGTTTTATCACTTTCAAATCGTGGCCGAGGGTCTCGAATTAACCGCTTGCAGCGTATTGCCCGGACAGCGGATCGCGTCGTGCAAGGGGCAATAGGCATATCGCAAGACACTGGTGAAGTATTGTCACGGAGGTGGTGGGTTCAATTTCCTCGTCGATGGTATCTGGTGTATGTCTGTGTGTGGACAGTGTTAATCGTATCGGGCTCCTACTAACTCTGTCAGTCTTAGTATATAACGAGGGCTAACTTTAGTCCATTATCCATCCAAAACAAATTGACAATGACAGTTGACTAAACGTCAAAGTAATATCTGTCGACTTATGTGGGTCGGATAATGGTTTAAATCAGGTACTAAAGTTAGCCCTCGTTTTATAATAAGACCGTGTACACACACGGTTTAAGTCATCCTTTCCTTAAAGGACCAGTTTAACCAACAGAATAAAGAGGTTCATCCGCCGGACCTGCCTTCGAATCAGGGAGTAGTACCCATTATTCCGACGAAAATTCACTCACCTCTTCGCCGCTTGAAGGTCGGTGAATAGGAAGGTTGTTGAGTCCCCATCGAAGCCTAGAAAGCGATGGATCCTCGTGATGTGACCATCTTAACCAACTTTTTTAAACTCTTTACTGGTAAAATCTAAGAAGCTGATTATTATCACACCAGTCTTCAAGGGAAAGGGATCGGTGCACGAGTGTAGTAATTACTGCGGTCACGGGTCACGTCTCACACCATAAAGCTCTTTGAGCGGATAATAGACTCTAGGGTCCGACAAGAGAGTCCTGTCTTGGAGTGTCAATACCCTTGGATTTCGCCCAGGGCTAGCGACCATGGACCCTGTTTTTGCTCTAAAGATCGTCATGGAGAAATACAGGCGACGCAACCAAAGATTACCTTTATAAAATGTGTCTTTTGAAATATTTCAAACATAGTACATTTAATTACAACCGACTTTTCCGTGTCAGCTTCAGATAATGTCGCTACATTTCAGTTGAAATAAAACGGAACAAATAAAGGCGCCTCAAAACATCGTAAACGGAAAGCGGTATGGCAAACCGACAAAAAACAAAATAAATTACATGTTTGTCCATCCCTCGCCGTTTAAAAAACAGCCAATGATTTTTACGTTTTATGTTAACGCGCTGAAGTACGGTATAGACAGGGACTCAAAATACTGGATGTGACTTTGGGAAGTACTAATAACTTATTGTATTTACTATTATCGAATTAAGATCACAGCTGCCTTGGTAAAAAAAAAGAATGTATTACTAGGGATGACGTAAGGATTCCAACGATATCCCATATTATCCAAATCTGTTTAAGCATGTAACTCTCACACACTCATCTGCTCTCGTTCTTACCCACCCTAATCGAACCCCTTTACCTCAAGGTAGCGTCTTATCGTTTATTGTTATTATAAAATAAAAAAACGTGAAAAATTCTAAAAATCAAGAGTTAGTTGTCTAACTCCCGATTGTTATTGTTAAGTGCTCCAACCACAAAACCAAACCCAGTGGAGAAGACCAGTGCTCAAAGAGAATCTGGAACCGCATACAGCCCGAGGTAACCCTTGTTTTTTCCCCTTTCTTCAATAGCAGAGTTATTTTTAAACTAAATATTGAAGTATTGTCTCTCATCTCATATTATATTTTTTGTATTGTTGTAAGTTAGTATGTATGAGAGTTTTTTCCACAAAAACATCTTTAAGCTTCAATGAATTTGGATGTAATAGTGCATTGTATGTAACATCCTCGTTTTCATCGTTACTACATCAGGTGAGATATGAGACAAATGACTAATCCAACATTTAGTTTAAAAAAATCCTTAGTCCTTACACCCGCCCAAGTAAAAAGATTTTATTATTTTTAAGCCAATCGTATTTTATCTGCCTTAAATCTAGGTGATACAGAAATGTGGATTATGACATCCTATCCTGAGTTATCTAAATTTTAACGAAACACTACATAGTATAAAACAAAGTCACTTCCCACTGTCTGTCTCTAAGTATACTTAGATCTTTAAAACTACCCAACGGATTTTGATGCGGTTTGTTTAATAGAAAGAGAGATTCAAGAGGAAGATTTATTTGTATAATATACTGCCCCATAATAGTATCTACATATTGCACCCGTGCGTAGCCAGGGTGGGTGACTAGTATTTCAATAGAACCTTTATTCCATTTTGTAATATATAAACTAAATAAAAGACATTGGATTGGTTTCTGTACATTTTAATTGATTTTGACCAATAAATATACGTTCTTACACATCCAGCAATGTAAGCTTTTGTATTCCCAAATCGTCAGTACAATATGCGAACGCCCCACATGAATCGTGTATACGTCCACTTTAATTCGAAACGTGAACTCTACCGTAGAGTATAGAAAACATGGCTCAATTTAAATTAGGCATAAGGGTCTGAGTTATGAGAGGTGTTTCTGACAGTTGGCAATACTTGGAGGTTTCCGCGGCATTGTGTGAAGTTTGTTTAGAGATTGGGTTTGCATAATCGACGAATAAGACCGGAACTATCGGTCTAGAATTTCCGGTAATTAGGCTTTGTTCGTGTTTCAGCGTACAGAATATTGATGAAATAACTCTGCAAGTAGGTATGTGTTCAGGCGCGGTCCAATGGGGTCACGGGAAACATTATTTTGTATGAAAAACCTTAAACAAAGTGTAGCGTGTCGATTATTAAAATTTTACCCGTAATGTATTATTTGATCTAATAAATACATAATTGTGCCAGCCCTTATAATATTTGCGATTACTTTGAGACAATTTACTTTGCTACCAGTTAGTTCATGCAAACTATTGCTGGCCAGCGCCCACCCACTACTTTAAGTCCCTTCATGCCCGCCACCAATAGTTGTTGCATGCAACCCTGGTCGATACTGCTGCATCCGATGAGGCTGCAGCAATATCGGCCGTTGTGCTCGCGATACGTTTTTCTCCTCTGCACGAGGCATCTTCAGGCAGTGAAACCTAGATGCTAATCGTTCGAATGACAAGCAACGAATGTCTATTCATTCTTGCCAATATATATACTCAATATATATGATAGTGAGTATGACATCGTCAAAACGAACATTTAATAAGAAGATTCTTTATATTCACTTAATGTAAGAATTTCCGGTAATTAGGCTTTGTTCGTGTTTCAGCGTACAGAATATTGATGAAATAACTCTGCAAGTAGGTATGTGTTCAGGCGCGGTCCAATGGGGTCACGGGAAACATTATTTTGTATGAAAAACCTTAAACAAAGTGTAGCGTGTCGATTATTAAAATTTTACCCGTAATGTATTATTTGATCTAATAAATACATAATTGTGCCAGCCCTTATAATATTTGCGATTACTTTGAGACAATTTACTTTGCTACCAGTTAGTTCATGCAAACTATTGCTGGCCAGCGCCCACCCACTACTTTAAGTCCCTTCATGCCCGCCACCAATAGTTGTTGCATGCAACCCTGGTCGATACTGCTGCATCCGATGAGGCTGCAGCAATATCGGCCGTTGTGCTCGCGATACGTTTTTCTCCTCTGCACGAGGCATCTTCAGGCAGTGAAACCTAGATGCTAATCGTTCGAATGACAAGCAACGAATGTCTATTCATTCTTGCCAATATATATACTCAATATATATGATAGTGAGTATGACATCGTCAAAACGAACATTTAATAAGAAGATTCTTTATATTCACTTAATGTAAGAAAAGAAAAACAGTAGATTTTAATAAACCAAATCCGCTTGGTATTTTGCTCAGATTTCTCTGATATAGCTTGGCGAGCTTCGTGGCGCAATGGTCATCACGCCAGCCTGCGACACGAGGGAGCCTGGGTTCCATCCCCGGTCAAGTCATGATGGAAAACGACCTTTTTCAGATTGACCAGGGTCTTGGGTAGTTAACTATATAAGTATCTATTATAAAATATAATATTGTTGAGTTAGTATCATGACAGAAGCTCACAACTTACTGTGGGGTTAGCTCAATTTGTGTGATATGTCTATATATATTTATTTATATAAACAACAGTTAGGCCACACTTAGACTAAGGACACAGAATAAGCACCAGAACTTACGTACAGAAGTCGCACTCTGTAAAGATATTCAAAGAAATAATAGTTAGCAATACGGTGTAATTTAGCTCGCGTCAGAACGCAACACCTTTTCGTTTATATACCTACATAATCCTTTGCAAGCTAATTTTATTCTTATGGCTCTGAACATACGATTCACAATACATTGCAGTCGGTGCACACATGTGACCAAACGTGCGTCGTTTCTAGCGGAACTGCTCGGTTTTACCGCTTTGAAATGGTCGCCGCGCTTAGGTATGTTTTGATACAAACTCGGGGTCATAGACTTGCTAAGGTGTAGGGTTTGTAGAGAACTTAAAACTAAGATTCATGCATAATATTATACGCTATGATAGGAGTTAGAGAGTGTTAGTTTAGGGCTTGTAGATTTGGTAACTTTTTTACAAACTTGATTAAATTTTTTTGCTGAGATTATATTTTCGTCATATAACTGATTCATATTCTCAAGAAGAGAAAGGTTGATAAAAAAAGCTACAATAAGTATTGCGAAAAGATATAATATCTCCTTAATAATAAAACCCAGTCAGTTGACATTATTATATATATATATATAGATAGATAAATAATTTATTGACAACATGACACACGAAAATTTAAACAATTTACCTAAAATCTTAAAGATTCAAATGTTGAAGGATGTTTATTATTAATATGTGTATTTGTTATAAAATAGAGTATCGTTGAGATAGTATCCCATAAGACAAGTCTCGAACTCACTTTTGGGCTAGCTCAATCTGTGTGACTTGTCCTTATATATTTACTTATTGAATACAAATACTATATTGAGTCCTTCGTATTATTTATAAAGGCTGTAGCTCAGTATGGGGCATTGCTCTTTATAAGGGCGTAGGCACATTGAGCCAGGGTTTTATAAGCGAGGCTATTTCCCAACAATTACATCCTAAAAAGCCCCTACTCGAACTCGTCATGTAGAACAAGCTTAGCAACGCTTCTGTTCGACACATGTATGTTAATATGTTAGATTTAATTTTGAATAATCAAAAACTGTTTAAATATCTTGTATGAATTTTATTACGTTTGGATAGTTGGTTATTGTTCTATCCAAACTAATATAAATCCTTTCTAATAACATAAACGCGAAAGTTTGATAGTATGGATTTAAAGATGTATGATGGATATTTGTTACTTGATGATGATGGATATTGATTGTTTTGGTTTTAATCACCGACCTAGGTATATCTACGACCTACGCTCTGCCAACTGAGCTACCGCATGTACCAACCTCGACGCCGAAATTTTCCGCTATATCCCTTTCTCCTTATACGTATTAAGGCTTCCCTCACCTATACCCGACTTTTACAAGTGAGTTTTTTTGTAAATAAATAAAGTTTGAGAGTATGGATGTAAAGATGTATGATGGATATTTGTTACTCTTTCACACCAAAACGAATGAATTTTGACAAATTTTTCACACAGATAGGTTAATACCTGGATTACCACATAGGATACCTTTCTTCCGGGGAAAAAGAACTGTTCCCACGGGATCGACATTAACGTGAGCGTAGCCGCGGGCGAAAGCTAGTAGTATATAAATTATTTAGAACAAAGTTACTTGAAAAATCCAGCTCTCTCACTCACCGAACGAAGCATATAAGCGGTAAAGTTTGTACTCTAACGTCGTCAAGGTACTACCCTGGACGAGCTGGCTCATTCATGGCACTAGCAAAAATGCTCACCCGTGTCAGACTTTTCGGAACCCCCTCTCGGCCTCTGACGTGGTTTCTTTAACAACTACCAGATGGCAGGCGAGGCCAACGTCTTAACGTACCTACCGAAGCACGGAATCATCTTTGTCATCAGACAATCAGGTGATTCAAACCTGCAATGTCCTAACCGAACTGGAAACAACTAAACAAAATATGGTTCCCGTGGGAATCAAGTAGAGTTATTTAAAAAATAAACCTGAATGCTTTTTTTGGACAGTTTACGTTCGCCATATTGATTTTTTGCTGACGTCACATAAGCATATGACACTTTGGTGAAAGAATATGAATATAATAATAGCTCTCTGGTCAAGCCGAACAGATATTATTACATACCTACCCACATTCATACGCACGGATAACTTTACCCTACTTTTTGGTAAATCAGTCGGTTAAATAGCCTCCACGAAAAACAAACGAGTAAAGAAAATGATAAATTTGCATGCTATTAACTTATGTATTCTGATTCCGTCATTGAAATATTGCCAGAGAGCTCAGAATCGGCCTGTTTATATATTGGTATTATTATAGAGGTAGTAATGTGGAGTTATAGTAAGAGAGCATTTTTGGGTAGGTATTTGAGGCAAGTTGAAAACTTGTCGCATACCTCTCCTATTATACCTCAACCTGAAACTGGAGACCTAGTTGGTGAGTAGTGGGGCTAAATCAACCCCTTTTCCAAAAATGTATGAGGCAATATGCAGTTCTAATATTTTACGTTTAAAGAATACAAAAAATATAAACCAGAAAATTTAGTCGAGGTTTTAACATTTCCAGACGCGTGCAAAAATATTTTGCAAAAAAATATAAAAAGTGAATTTGAATCAATTTTGAACACGTGGGATGAGAAAACGTGGGATGAATACGGAATAACCCAACTTGAAAAGTTAATAAGGTATTTAATAACTAAACAATAGGATTCTCAAAAAGAACGATCATTTTGGTGAGACTTTCTACCTGCCAGGCCGCTTCTCACCAGCCACGTCTGCAGTTATGTGTTGAGGTATAATAGCTCTACTAATAAACAAGTTTTCAGCTCACCTCAAATACCTACCTAAAAATTGGTCCAGCTCTCGTATTATTAGTACAACACAATACAAGTTCAAATGTTCCTTTTAAAAATCTAAAATATCTAGATTCAAGTGTTTCTATCACAACACATAGTAGTAAGTATTTTAGTCAAGTCATCATTAAATCAACCAGAGTGAATTAATTATTTCGTCGACTTACGTCAATCATTCAGTGATTAACGTGCCATTTTGGCAATAAATCTAATAAACCGAGCCTAGCACCTGATCTTGGATCGTTACCGATAAATTGATTGAATATTCAGATATTAGATTAAGTTATTTATGCGACATTTCAACGAGATAAAGTAAAAATCGGTTACTTATTTTTGGAACGAAATCCTTTAGTTAGCTTGCAGGTTTGATTTCCAAAAGAACCTAAGTAACATTAGCTTTAATTATTGAAACTAAAATAATACAAAAAAAAAGTAACCTACTTAAAAATATATATTTACAAATCGTATAGTCCCTCCAGATGCTCACCTCTGGGCATCGTGCCCAAAAGGCTGGCAGCATTGCCTAATTGAATGGCAATGCTGATACGCTGAGCTAGGTAATTTCCAGCCCTTTGGTCACGAGATACCTCAATAAGCCTTTTAGCCAAGAAACTAAAAAGCTTATGCGCTGATGGACCCCACGGACCCAATGTTTCTACCCCAAAAGGCTCAAATATGTAGTTACCTCCGATACCTACATATTTGCGACTTTTAAGGGTTTCTGCTCCAGCAGCGGCTGTGCCTGCCTTCGACTTCGTACTTTGGAGATGAGATGGCGCCAGTGTGTCGACGCAAGTAGCGTCCCATACCAGCGGTCGCCCCAATCTCCAGGGTACCAAAGTCATTCCGTCTGGTCTCTTGCCATCATCCCGTGTCAGGCCGTTTGGTTCTAAAACGGCAGGAACGTGAATGCTGGCAAGAGCACGGTAAATAATAGAGAACCTAATGTATTTTATCAGGTATTTTTGCAAATCATTCTTCATTACATAAGAGGAACTTTTAAAGTTAGTGTCCAAAATTGAACATAAAACAATTGTGTAACACAGAATGCCGCGCTACGCACCATCAGCATCACAATTGAGCGCACGACCAGATGACCCGGATACACGCTGCGTCGGCAATCTTCACGAACGACACACAGCCAAATATCATCAAATGTGTATAGGATAAGAATTATGTATATAAGCTAAAATAATTGTAAATAAAATCAGTTGTAACTTTGGATTGGAGTTGATCATTTCCTCCCCGCTCACCACCAGCACCGCTGGTTAAGTGTACCTATACGCTTGAGCTCTACGTCACAGTTCCCAGTACGATCTGGTGGAACCGCTGCACTACCCAGTGTCTACTGTGTTACAGCATCCCCCCACTGCGGCCAAGACACCCTTAGCCGTCACGCTGATCAGTCCTATGAGTCTGTAGGATTGGCAGTGGGTATTCATTTCACAACACCTTAATTCCTACCCAACCTCCATCTGTAACCTTAGGTCTCTTGGTTACAGATTTCCTGTACTTATCTATATATTTATTTATAACACCGTATGGTTAGGGCTAGGGTGTTAGGTACACATACACACCAGTAGGGAAGGTTAGGAACTCCGTCACATTCAGTTACACTCACACCACATACATTTACACATAAACACGCACATCCAATACACACCCATGAGGGTGATAGAGTGAAGAGTTAGGAGTTAGGTTTTTTTTATGTGCAGTGTTGGATAAGCTGTTCACGGATTTATCCTACGTCTGCACATTTTGGTCCTTCGAGCCCTGTTTTGTTTTTAAATATAATTTACGCAGTATACTTTATTAGTTACGCGGTTAACATTATTGCGCGTTAATCTTATGTTGTAGGTATTTATCGAGTAAAAGCAGTTTAAAAAATAATATATATCTCATTAGTTGATTAGGTTGAATGTTTAGGCTTCAGTCTAACTTAAAATCGTGTGATTATTAACATTCATATATAATTTGATTATTAAATTATTTGATTATATTATTACGTTAGGATTGAGTCGATTTAATTCAGTTACGGATCATGGATATACCAACGATTAATGAAATCATTAAGAGCCAAGAGGCCGATTTTAATGAAATAAGACAGATATATACCAACAGCAAAAAGGATTCTGCGTCAAGGAAAACGCTGAAGTACATATCTGACAGGAAAAATAGACTGACAGATATTTATTCAAGAATACGCAACAAACATGCAAATCTTGAACAACAAGAGTTGTTAAAAGAACATAAATATATCACTTCCAATTATTTTGGAACCATAACGAACCTTTTCCATGAAGCAATTGAATATTTAAATCAATGTGAGAACAAGATACATCATTTATCTCAGGTTTATCAGCCGGAAAACTCTGATCCGCAGGAAGAATCCAGTATCAGCTCATCAAAACTATTTGTACAGTTGTTCCGTATTAATCAAATTCAAAAGAAAATACAGTCTGCAAAATTATCGGTCATTGAAAATAAACCTATTTGTCTCTTGCAATCTTTGATGACCACTTTACAAAAACAATGGCAAGAAATTGAAGAAACTCATTTAGTTATTTTGATGGAAGAAAGTACCTTAGAACACAAGTACTTTCAACAAAACATGTTTGAGAATACACAGGAAGAGTTAGAGGCTATAATTGAACAATTATTA
The DNA here is from genome assembly GCA_947532085.1 of Elegia similella. NCBI lineage: Eukaryota > Metazoa > Arthropoda > Insecta > Lepidoptera > Pyralidae > Elegia > Elegia similella. The sequence goes on from OX383937.1 coordinate 9,416,789, forward strand.
TTAGCAATAAATAATAAAAAATCAGCTGATCATCAGTCATCCGTTAAGCTACCAAAAATAGTTATTCCCATATTCACAGGGACTTATGAATCATGGAATTCATTTTACGATTTATTTGTTACAATAATAGATCAAGACAAGTCATTGACCGACACAGAAAAAATGCAATACTTGAAAACACACGTACGAGGTGACGCCGCGAAACTAATTCAACACTTAACTGTATGTGACGCTAATTACGTCACCGCGTGGACATTGTTGACAAAGAGATACAAAAATGAAAGAATTATAATAACTAAACACATAGACAACATTCTAAATCTACAAAAGATAAATAAGGGAAACGCTGAAAATTTAAGACAACTCCATGACACAATCAATGAAAATTTACAGGCTTTGAGAAGTCAAAATATTGACACTTTGTCGTGGGACCCCATATTAACAAGGGTACTTAATAAAATATGGGACTTCGAGACAAATGAAAAATATGAACAACAGATAACAGAACCTCATAAACTTCAGCCATTTTCCGGAATGATGTCATTCTTAGAACACCGATTTAAATGCCTAGAAACGGCCTACCCAAATAAAGAAAAAAATTCACATATGAGATGTTATGAACCTTCAACTTCCTCCAAAAAACAAGAAAACTTTCGTTGTTGGTTGTGCAATACAAATCAACATAATATTTACCAATGCATTAAATTTAAATTACTATCTATACAAGACCGAAATAAAACGGTGATACAAAAACAGATCTGTAAGAATTGTCTGATGCATGACACCATTACAAAATGTCATAGCACCAAAGATTGTGGCTATTGTGGGAAGAAAGGACACCACTCATTGCTACATTACGAAAAACAAAATAGAACATGTTCTAAAAATACAAATATGATGAAAGAAACCCCTTGTAAGGAAAAAATAGGTCAGTCATTGCCCATAAAACTAACTAGATCGAACGTATCTACCACTACCAATTCACAAAAAACAACATTACTTGCAACAGCGTTGGTACAAGTAAGCGCAATCGATGGTACAAAGCATCTGCTAAGAGCTTTGTGTGACCAAGGGTCAGAGGCATCATTTTGCACAGAAGAAGTCGCGCAATTATTAGCATATCCCCGCAGCAAAATACAAACTGAAATAATCGGTATTGCTGACGAGGAACCAAAAGTTTCAAATTATTCTATTCACGTACAATTACAACCTAGATTCCCAAGTGATTACAAATTACCGGTAACACTTATAATATTACCCAAGTTAACAGGCGCTTTACCAAAGGAAAGTGTAGCACAGCTAGAAACATGCTGCCTTGATAATAAACTCATTGCAGATCCAACTTATTATAAAAGGGGGCCAATAGACATCATATTAGGAGCCCAAGAATACTGTGGCTTAATTCAAAAAGGATTATACAAAATTCAAGATGGAATTATAGCTCAAGATACAGAATTTGGATGTATATTATCGGGAATATGCTCTAAAGACACTTCAAATAATATAAAAATAATCAGTATGATGACCCGAACTAATGAAATACAACAGATAAACAAGTTTTGGGAATTAGAGGAAGTACCAGAGAAATACCAATTGTCTAAAGATGACCAAGAATGTGAAAACCATTACCGCAGCACAACATTAAGAAACTTAGACGGAACATATACAGTCAGTCTACCATTGAAAAATCCGGACATGGATTACGGTGATTCTCGCCAAAAAGCGGTCGCGAGATTATTACAATTAGAAAAGAAATTAGACAAAGATTCCAACTTACAACTTAGATATCAATCATTTTTGCAAGAATATCTAGAAATGGGCCATATGAAAAAAGTAACCGTAGCAAATAGATACCAGGGTAAATATTATATTCCACATCAACCAGTAATAAAAGAAGATTCCATCACCACCAAATTACGGGTGGTATTCGACGCATCTAGCAAAGCAAGTCACGGTTCAAGTCTGAATAGTAACATGTTCACAGGCGCAAGATTACAACAAGACATAGCTGCAATATTACTCAGATGGCGAAAACACAACATAGTATTTATGGCGGATATCGAAAAGATGTATCGGTTCATTAAAATAAACGAACATGACTTAAAATACCAACGCATATTATGGAGGGACGATCGAAACAAACCAATCGATGAATACGAATTAACTACAGTAACATATGGAACATCTTGTGCACCATACTTAGCAGTTAGAACATTACAACAACTTGCAGAAGATGAAAAAGATAATTATCCAAAAGCTAGTACAGTGTCCCTAAAAGACTTTTATGTAGATGACATATTATCAGGAGAAAAAGGTATTATATCAGAGAAGAAATTACAACATGAACTCAGTCGAATGATGAAAGCTGGTGGGTTTAACCTTAGGAAGTGGTCTTCAAATAGCGAGGAATTATTAGAACACATTCCAGAAGAAAACAAAGACAGTGAAATGTTAAAAATTCCATTAGATGAAACAAGGAAGTCTCTAGGGGTATTATGGTCACCAAAGGAAGACTGTTTCCGCTTCAAAATTACAACCAACAAAAACGAAAATCCTACAAAACGGTTTATCATGTCAGAAGTAGCGAAACTATTTGACCCATTGGGATGGTTGGCACCTGTAGTCGTAACAATGAAACTTATCATACAGCAATTATGGACAGATGGTTCCGAATGGGATCAGCCTGTAAAAAAGAACATCAAGAACAAGTGGTTAGAAATACAAGAGCAACTGAACACTCTGGAAAATATATCTATTCCTAGATGGTGTCATGCCAGCCCAGACAGGAAAATAGAAATCCATGGGTTTTGCGATGCATCAGAAAAGGCGTACGGCGCCGTTATATACAGTAGAGTACAAGATAATGATGGCACATACATAATCACGCTTTTGCAAGCAAAATCAAAAGTGGCACCAATTAAACAGAAAACCACGCTACCTAAGTTGGAATTATGCGCAGCGCTCTTGCTCGCACAATTAATGGAAAAAGTCATAAACACAATAGAAATAGAAAACACTGAAATTTATTGTTGGACAGATTCAATGATTGCTGTAGGATGGATAAAAGGTGAAGCTCAACGTTGGAAAACATTCGTAGCTAATAGAGTAGTAGAAATACAGAAAAGGATTCCTCAAGCAAAATGGAACCATGTAATATCACAACAAAACCCAGCGGATGTCATTTCAAGAGGAGTTGCGCCCAGTAAATTAAAAGATCTACACTTGTGGTGGAGAGGACCAGAGTGGTTAAAAAACGATACAATTCCAACTACAAAAACGATACCAGAGATATGTGAAGAAGTAAAACAAAGTTTTCATATTGTGACTAATGACAAACACCAGGAAACCATATGGGATAGATTTTCAAGCTTTCAAAGAATGATACGAGTGCTATCCTATTGCTACAGATTGCGAGTGAAACAAAGAAATACAAGTCTATTAACTTGTGAGGAAATTGACAACTGTACTACAAAAGTTCTCATACAAGTCCAGAAACAAGTATTTAAAAATGAATATAAAACCATTTGTGATGAGAATTCCTTAAAAAAAGGAAATAAACTAACATGTTTAGATCCATTTTTGGATTCCAATGGGATGCTACGAGTAGGAGGGAGACTTCACAACTCTAATTTACCATACGATCAAAAACATCCAATAATATTGCCATACAACCATCATGTTACATCAATTATAATTCACGACGCCCATTTGAGAACGTTACACGGAGGGAATGGTTTAACATTGTCATATATAAGGCAGAAGTTTTGGATTATTGGAGGAAAAAGAAAGGTAAAAAACTACATAAGAAAATGTGTAAAATGCATTAGATATAGATCAGAAACCGCAGCACAAAAGATGGCAGCATTACCAAAACCAAGAGTGACACAGTCTTTCCCATTCAGTCATTCGGGAGTAGATTACGCAGGACCTATAAAAATTAGAACAACAAAGGGAAGAGGTCATAAATCATCAAAAGGATATATTGCACTCTTCATCTGTTTAGCTACGAAAGCGATACATCTAGAACTAGTGGGAGATTTATCAACAGAGTCATTTATAGCAGCGTTACGTAGATTCACGTCTCGTAGAGGTCCAATATCACATATTTATAGTGATAATGCAACAAATTTTGTGGGAGCAGCGAACTACTTATATCAAGAAATATTAGAGATAACCCAGTCAGATCAAATACAAAATACATTGACAAACATGGGAATACAGTGGCATTTCATCCCTCCTGGATCCCCGCATTTCGGGGGAATCTGGGAAGCAGGAGTAAAATCCATGAAACATCATCTTCGACGTGTAATAGGAGAACAAACATTAACGTATGAAGAAATGACAACATTTTTATACCAAATAGAGGCATGTCTAAACTCAAGGCCTCTGTGTGCACTAAGTGAAGACATAAACGACAACGTAATACTAACACCTAGTCACTTTCTCATCGGAAGAGAAGCAATAGGAATACCAGACCCACTTTCAAGTATAAACACGGATCTTATTAACAGATGGAAACAGATTCAAAAAATGAATAGTGCTTTTTGGAAAAGATGGACTAAATACTATCTACATTTGTTACAACAAAGATACAAATGGAAGACCAATCAAAACAACTTAACGGTAGGGACGGTAGTGTTGATAAAAGATGAGGCCATAAGTCCGAGCAAATGGCCTGTGGCTAAGATAACAGAATTACATAAAGGCAATGATGGACTAACAAGGGTTGTGACACTGAAAAAGTCATCAGGATCAACGTTAAAAAGGGCAATTCACACACTTATTCCACTAATATCCAATGACAAAAAAGAAGAAAGTAATGAGTATCAATCGGAACCCACATATAGCAACATAACTACAGTTACTAAGAAAAATAAATATAATTGCACAAATTCAACAACGAAAGGTTGGAAATATAGTATAGTAACAATACTATTACTTTTACAGATAGTTAGTACGACAGCGTTAACTTACACTATGAAAAATATTCAGCCAGGGTTTTATGTTGAACAAATAGGAACAGCAAATATAGATCGTGGAACATTTAGAATAGAGACAAATTATAAAAGGGAACACATCCAAGAAGATTTTGATAGAATAGAAAATGCGATATTACAATTCAACAATTTATGTAAAACAACAGAAGCATCAACAAAAGAAACACACTGCAATCAATTTTACAATCATTTGATTGAAGAAAAAGAGAAGTTTCAGCTAATCAAAGAATATCTATCTGAATTAAATAATACTAGAAAGAAAAGAGGAGTTTTGGGACAGTTATTGACATCCGTTTTTGGTGTAAATGAAGAAGTATACAAAGACATAGATTCACTCAACCAAAATCAGCAAAAATTGATTGAAGCAGCGAATCATCAAACCAAATTCATGATATCAACTATTTCACAAGTCAATGAAACAGAGATCAAAATCAGACAAAAAATAGACAATTTTCAAACAAAGTTAAACCAAGTCATCAATTACATACATAATAATAATCGTTGGTATGCATCAGTCAACAGCAACAGCGTAAATATTCAAGTACTGCAGACATTTCAGCTAGCAAACAGTTATGTGTCAGAAATCATAGATCACTATAATGGGCTATTAGAAATTTACTTGTCTAAAGCAACTATATATAGTATATTAAAACCACAAAAAGTAAGCAACATTATAACATCTGCGAATAAAAAATTACCTTCTAATTTAAAAATTGTAAAGCAACAACTATTAGAAACAAGGATAACGGAAAATAAAACTCATATACAAGTGTACGCTTATTTTCCGATAGAAGATGAAGCCAAGTATACACTAATGTACATTACTCCTATTCCAAAAAAAATATGACAATCAAACATTCCAAACTATAGAATTAGAAAATAATTACATAGGTTTAGATTATAATAATGAATTATATTTTGATTTAACACATAATGAATTTCAAAGCTGTATGCAGAAAGATGCACACTTTATCTGCTTTCCGAAGGCCGTGAAGAACATGCAATTAAATGAAAATTGCATCGTTGATCAAATTTTCAAAAATCAGACTTTTACAAAATGTCATACAAGAATATTTGAACTATCAAACAACATACTATGGAAGCAATTATATTTGCGAAATACGTGGTTATTCGTGATCAGAAATAGAGCCACAACGTCAATCATATGTGATGGACAACGACAGGAAGTAGAACTTAGAGATGTAGGTGTAATCCGTATTTCCGATAACTGCATCATAAAAACACCCAACAACATTCTAGCAGCCAAAAGATCAGTGTCGACTCAGATCATAGGAACGTTTTCAAAGACAATAAATTTTGATATAAACACACACGTGCCCACTTCTAAACCACTAAACATAACGAAAGAAGAAGTGATAGACAGTTCCATAGATATTTTGCAACACTTAACTGATAACGAACAGAACTTACATTCAGATCTAGAAAACACAAATTGGAAACACATTAACACAAAAACATACATAGCTAGCTTCTTCTCATCAATTACATTTATAATTATCATATTATTAACAATATACTACGTTCCACAGGTCCTGAGATGCATGAGAGCACGGGCACAGCATCACCAGATAACCATCCAGACGTCGTCCGAACGGCCCACCAACCAACTACCGCAACAGGAAGCTGCCAATGGACCAGGGCCAGGGTCAATAAGGAGCCTGCAGCAGCCACCAAGAACAAAGAATCACATTTATAGTCTGCCGATACGCCGCACAATGAAGGGTCACGCCGTGGAGATAAATCATCCAGTTGTCAACGTAGAACAGATTGAACTTTATCAACTAGATGGAACTGCATCTTGAGAGTCGCCAGAATGTCCAAAATTGAACATAAAACAATTGTGTAACACAGAATGCCGCGCTACGCACCATCAGCATCACAATTGAGCGCACGACCAGATGACCCGGATACACGCTGCGTCGGCAATCTTCACGAACGACACACAGCCAAATATCATCAAATGTGTATAGGATAAGAATTATGTATATAAGCTAAAATAATTGTAAATAAAATCAGTTGTAACTTTGGATTGGAGTTGATCATTTCCTCCCCGCTCACCAGCACCGCTGGTTAAGTGTACCTATACGCTTGAGCTCTACGTCACAGTTCCCAGTACGATCTGGTGGAACCGCTGCACTACCCAGTGTCTACTGTGTTACAGCATCCCCCCACTGCGGCCAAGACACCCTTAGCCGTCACGCTGATTCATTTCACAACACCTTAATTCCTACCCAACCTCCATCTGTAACCTTAGGTCTCTTGGTTACAGATTTCCTGTACTTATCTATATATTTATTTATAACACCGTATGGTTAGGGCTAGGGTGTTAGGTACACATACACACCAGTAGGGAAGGTTAGGAACTCCGTCACATTCAGTTACACTCACACCACATACATTTACACATAAACACGCACATCCAATACACACCCATGAGGGTGATAGAGTGAAGAGTTAGGAGTTAGGTTTTTTTATGTGCAGTGTTGGATAAGCTGTTCACGGATTTATCCTACGTCTGCACAGTTAGGCATATACAAGACAAATTAGCAGAAACAAAACTGCGAGGGTATGACAGGAAAGTTTTCGAACTGGAGCCGATGCCGAAAAACGCGGAAGAGCCCGACTCACATTAATTATTAAAAAAATACATAAAGCACTTCAAAATTGACACAGGCCCATCACTTATGGAGAAAACTGATTAGGAGAGCCGATCCCAATCAAAATGGGAATGAGGCCGGATGAAAAAGAAAGATTCTTGATCACATACATACATAGTATCACGTCTTTTTCCCCTTCGGGGTAGACAGAGCCCCAGGTCTATAACAAGACACGTTCGATGACGACCTTGAAATTTTCAAAAAACCGCTGAAATAAACGTTTATTTACATTTTACTTTCCCTGTATATTTTAAAACAACAGTAAAAGGTTACGAGAAGCCACAAAAAGAATCTCGGTACAAATTCAATGAAACCTTTCCGTTACCCAATAAAAGTTCTAATAAACATAAAAAGTTTAGCTTAGTACGTATCGCACTCGCTCGGGAAGTAGACTAATAAAATGTGAGATGAGTTTGGGGCAATACGAGTACCTATCGCAAAATGTATGTATGCAACATACATTTATACACCTTGTAGACTAGGTTAGTCTTATGCTTTTTCCGTGCCCAGTACTGATGTTATAATATTACCAACTTTCTTAAACGCATCTAACTATTTGCTTTTCAATTCAGAGTTGTTAATTTGATAGAATTTGTGTCAAAAATAATGTTTTTTTTAATGGGATTTCTTGGCGGGAATATCGGCGGACTGTGCAGGCTTATATTTTGGATTGTTTCTAATGGACTTTATAATGTGAAATCGGTGTAATTTGGTGTTATAAATGCCCATGTTTATGAACAATGAGTGGAGTAACTGAAATAAACTGGCACAGTGCGGCTGTAGGAAGATTTACAGCGGGCTGGTGGTTGTCCGCCTCGCCTCGTTGCGTCGTCTATGATCAAGCCAGTGGGAATGTCACCAGGGGCTGCGTAGAATCAACGAAATGAACTACACCATCATTTCATTGATTAACAGGACTTAGATAAAGCGCGGGAAAACTCATTTATACTTGATACTGGCTAAATACTTAACGCGTGAAAGCCATAAATAAATTAAAAAAAAAATGGTTTCTTTATGTGTTTTATTTTGCATTCACAATGCTATCCTTGATACACTCTTATTAAATCAAGAAATAAAATATGGTGAATAAATTTCATGCGGGCGGGGTTTGAACCAGCGACCTAGGTCTATTTACGACCTACGCTCTACCAACTGACCTACCGCATGTTCCAACCAAAAATTTTGTGCCATATCCCATTCCCCTTATACGTATTAAGGCTAACTTCAATACCCGACTTTTACAAGTTTTTGATACAACTCAATAAACTAATATATAGGAAGCCAAGCAATATTTTTATAAGTGTTTTATTTTGCATTCACAAAGCCATCCTTGATATATTTTATTTCACCCTACGAGTATTACCAAATAAATAAACCCACTCAGATCCGCGCTACTAGTGGTCGTAATCTTGAAACACAAACAGAACTGACATACAATAAACCGGTATATTGAGCTCGCTTTAAGATATAAAGGTTAGTACTTGTTGAAAGCATTCTTTATTTTCTTCTAAACAAACTAACTACAAAATAGATATAACTATTTCTCCTACTTAATTGATAGGGCTATTTTCTGAGAAGCGACATCACGACTTTTTCGCACGTGTTTTTTTCGTACCACACGTTAAATCAAAGTTGTTTTGAGATCACATGTATTATATTTCAATACCTTCTACCCGTCTGGCCAGCGTGGAGAGTGTAGGCTAAGTCCTCTAGCTGCTCTGGCCAAGTATGGCTCTAGTAGTAAAGAGAGGGTCGTGCTCCTGTAGTGAAGACTAAAAAACGACCTGATGATGAATAACGGTTTGCCTTCCTCACCTTTTACTTTGCTCTCAAAAGGCTACTTTATTGGTAATGAAATTATATAACATACTTCGCTTTTATTCTGATTTTATTCCTCTGGACCTGTAGCAAATTGGCATGTGTTATTTGATAACAGTTTTTCAGCGCCTGTATTTGGTATGCAGACATAGTTGCTTTTTCATAAAAAAACAATTTTTAAGCGGAAAATGACATCTACATATTTTTATTCATCATCATCATCAGCCGCAAGAAGTCCACAGCTGGACATAGGCCTCTCCCAAGGATTTCAAATACGAGCGGTTGGAAGCGGACTGCATCCAGCGTCTTGCCATTAGGCTGCGCAAAACCATCGGGCGATTATGTAAAAACATGAAAGTCTTTATATTTTCATGTTTATAAGAAATTAAGAAAGGGGGCGACCTGCGAAGTGTAAATATAAATATTGTCATGTGAGAATTATTGTTTTGGACGTAAAAATTACAAACTTTTCGAATAAAAATGTTTTTCGATATCATAACATTTAAATATCGTTTTTAAATTTCATATGTATCTGTTTCAATTTCCAAAAAGGGGGTGATCTTGTGCAAGGATCGACCTAAATTATACAAATACTTTTGTCTTCATTTCAGGAGCAGGTCGTAATCGTTTACAGCACAAGTGTTACAAAAGCCCTCATAGCAAGGCTTGCGCGACAATGTTTATCGACTTCCGCTGTATTGTTTTCCGTTATATTGAAGATGGAGATGAGTGAGTTTATCGCGCGATAAACTGCGTCGCTGGTGCCATGATACAGGTGCAAGTTATCCACTTAAGCAGGTGCCGCGCGCACGAAAAACGTCGCTACTGCGCAAGCCATTAGGCTGCGCAGAACCATTCGGGATTAGGAAAAAAGATGAAAAGTCTTAATATTTTCATATTTATATCTTTATAAAAAAAAATAGAAAGGGGCCGACCTCCGAGACGTACATATAAATATTGTAATGTGAGAACTATTGTTTTAGATGTAAAAATTACAAAGTTCTCGAAGAAAAATGCTTTTAGATATCATACCATACATATATTATTTTAAAATTTCATATGTATCTGTTTCAAATTCCAACAAGGGGACGATCTTGTGCAAGGATCGACCTAAATTATACAAATACTTTTGTTTTCATTTCAGGAGCAGGTCGTAATCGTTTACAGCACAAGTGTTACAACAGCCCTCATAGCAAGGCTTGCGCGACAATGTTTATCGACTTCCGCAGTATTGTTTTCGGTTTTAACTTAAATTATGAATTCAAATGTTTTACTAACCCTTCTTGTAACTATCTTATTATTTGCATGCCTGATTTCAGGTTAATACATTGTACCTATACTTTAATTTTAAGACCTGCATTTACTGTATTTTTGGCAAATAAATGATTATGATTATGATTATATTAAAGATGGAGATTAGTGAGTTTATCATGACAATAAATATGACAGCCTCCGTGGTCCAGTGGTTATGGCGTTTGCCTGTTGACCCGGGGGTCGTGGGTTCGATTCCCACCGGAAGCATACTTTGTTTAGTTGTTTCCAGTCTGGTTAGGACATTGCACGCTTGAATCACCTGATTGTCTGATAATAAAGATGATTCAGTGCTTCGGAAGGCACGATAAGCCGGTGGCCCCAGCTGCCATCTGGTAGTCGTTAAAGGAACCACGTCAGAGGCCGAGAGGTGGTTCCGAAGAACTCTGACACCAGGGTGTGCATGGTCGATTGACCGTGACACCTACTCGAAATGATGATGAGTGAGTTTATCGCGCGATAAACTGCGTCGCAGGTGCAAGTTACCTCTTAAGTTAGTTCGATAATTACAAACTAAACCGCTGATAGTGCGATGGTGTTCAAATCCTCGAATGCCTTACTAATATTTTAACAAATCTTTGTCAAAATATTAGGCACATTCTACGTTTTTTCTTTTCTCCCAGACCAGCATGGAATATAAGATTATAATAATCGTGGTAGAGCCAAGCTTTAACCAGATGTACACTGTGACACATATTATTACTGTTTGCTGCGGATCTTTAGTAACTGAGTGCAGCGTCCTTTGCCTGGGCCTCGGGACCTCAGAGCGCGTCACTCCTTTTCCAGGTGATATCGTGGCTCGTTCTCTAATTATTGTGAAGTATACAACGTGGAAGGGACACACCCGTAAAAATCGAACCACGGGCTATACTTGTTTACTAAATTATAATGAATTTAAAATAACAGTCATAAAAGCAAAATATAATTATGCATTCCAATACAAATTGCCCGGGCGGCTGCACACTTTATGGAGACCAAATTTTTTTTTGTTTTTTACTTATCCTAACTAATATTATAAATGCGAAAGTGAGTTTGTTTGTTTGTTTCGCTTTCACGCCGTAACTACTGAACCGATCATCATGAAATTTTGCATACAAGTTCTCAGGTGTGCGGAGAAGGACATAGGCTACCTTTTATCCCGGGAAAAACTACTATTCCCGAGGGATCGACGCTTAAAGCTAGTATAATATAATTTCGTTATACCATAATGATCTAGTATAGACCATGGTTCGAATTATTAAGGGTATGTTCCTTCTACGTAGTATGACCTATACTTCTGCTGTAATATCTGGTCATGTGGTATTATTATTGCAGAACAATAATCAATACGGTCGAACTTTTAAATTTTAAAATAGAGAACAGTTCAGACATGTCTTTAGGTACACAAGCTTTACACGCACAAGTAAACGTTCGACTCTTGAACTGCAAGAACTGTATCAACATTTAAGTTCCATAGAACATCTGCAATGAACTCTCACCTTTAAATATAACAGAACAAACGCACGAGACGTGAAATTGACAAGGGTTACGTCTGACCTGAAAATACTCTATCATTCGTAAACAAAACACTTTCACAAAACGAGGATAACGGGATGAGCGATATAAATGTCAACAAAAGTGACGTGGATGTTTCACGAGTGCTTAGTATCAGTCATTTTCAGTGAGCTACATGAAAATTCTTTATAAGCGTTCCGTACCGAAAGGTGCCGAAAAGAACCCTATTATTAATTCTCCAATGTCCGTCCGTCTATCACGAGGCTGTACCTTTTGAACCTTTGTTGAAGTTAAAATTTTGACAGTGTATATATTATCTTGTCCCTATAACAACAAATAATAAAAAGAAAAGAAAATAAATATATGTTTTATATGTATAACGTGTCAAACCACAGATAATAAAGAACTATTGTTCTTAACCAAACTCTTTCGGACACGAACAGTAAAGAGTTTGGGAAACCTCATAAGAGAGGTCGCTTGGAAGAGGTATTATGCGTACGTATACATCAAAGTCCCCATACAAGAAACGTGGTTTTTGTAGTTAAATATTTTACAGTGGTACGGAACCCTTAATTTGTATGCTATGCTAATGCGATTTGTACTTGGCTAGTTTATTATTACATTCTTTAAGTTGAGAAAGGTATCATTATAATTAATGCTCTTTTTAGCAACTTTATAATGGAGTAGGTTTCTAAAATACAAACATTAAGCGGCTGCCGCGCAAATTTTTCATATTTACATTTTTATAAAATAAATAAGAATATAAGTCTTGTCATGTGAGAATTATTGTTCTAGACGTACAAGTTTGTAACTTTTAGAAAGAATTACGTTTTTAAATATCATATATTTATATCGTTTTTAAATTTCATATGTATCTGTTTCAAATTCCAACAAGGGGGACGATCTTGTGCAAGGATCGACCTAATCTGATGTGTTTAATTAGCGCATAGTACTAGTGATTTGAAAACATGTAAATTTTCACAATTTCGTGCAGTACGGTCTTAATACTTTTTAGGGTTTCGTACGCAAAGGGTGAAAACGAGAACCTCTTACTGAGCCTCCGCTATCTGTCTGTCACAGTGCAGTATCTTTTGAACCGTATTAGGTACATACTTGATATTTTCAGTATAATATGCAATAACTATTGCCGCTGTAACAACAAATAATAAGAAAAAATAAATATATAAAATGTAACGGGTCCTAAATATGTAATGTGTTTCTTTTGGCGCTTTTTAGGGTTTCGTAGTTAACAAGATACCCTTATAGTTTCGCCGTGTCTGTCCGTCCGTCCGCCGATCTGCTCGTCCGCGGTTTTACACAAAGACTAGTTTCGGTGTGGCAGTAGAATCATAAAACTCAAAGATAGAGAAGTTTCTAAAAAACAAACTAAACTGATTAATTGTCTGAAGATATTGACCAAAAATCTGGATATTTCAAATTACAGAAGACGAAACCTCTGACAGACCCCTAGCTTTTCAACAGACCCCAAAAAAGGAGGTTATCAATTCGCCCCGAAAATTAACATCGGAAATCCGAAAAGTCAAAATTGCACATTTTTTATACAATATCAGCTTTTAAACAAGTTAGCCAATGTGGTACGGGTATATATATATATTTTTTTTAAGCGGGCGGGATTTGAACCAGCGACCTTAAGTCTGTGTACGACTTAAAGTCGCTGGTTCAAATCCCGCCCGCTTGAAATTGTTTCACCATATTTTATTTCTTAATTTAATAAGAGTATACTATCAGATATTTAGATTTATAATGACAGCTCCGTGGCGTAATGGTTAACACGCCAGCCTGCGACACGGAGTGCCTGGGTTCGATCCCCGGGCAGGTCAAGATGGAAAATGATCTTTTTCAGATTGGCCTGGGTCTTGAATGTTTATCTATATATGTATTTGTTATAAAATATAGTATTGTTGAGTTAGTATCCCATAACACAAGTCTCGAACTTACTTTGGGGCTAGCTCAATCTGTGTGATTTTTCCGTTTATACCTATTTATTTATTTAATTTATACAAAAAAAATGGAAATTTTCAATTCTACTCATCTTTACTTTATGGCAATCAGCGCTGCGAGGTAATAATAGTAGGTACCTACGCTCTCGTGGCACGCGGCCGGCGCCGGCGGCTGCTAATAAATAAATAAATAAATGCTGTATGTACTGTAATGCTGCTGTAGGCTGCTGGCTGTACACATACCGACAGCTACCAGTAGAATTAAATATACGCTCAACGTTTGATAGAAATCCACATTTAAAAGGTAATGTACCAATGTAAAATCTTACTATGTATTGCGTTTAGGTTAAAGTCATAGAACAAACGTTGTTAGTCATGATGTACCAAAGTCGTCTTTAGCAGATTTTGCGTTAGTTAACTGTAACCCTGTACACTAAATGCTCAGATTATACAAACTAATTCCGACAGTTCTACTTTTGAAAGTACTTAAACTTTCAATACCCAATCTCAGACGACGGAAATTGCTGGAACCGATATAATCAGATAAAAGGATTTTGTCTCTTCGTAATCTGCAAGTTACCGAGTAGTTAAACGGTTATGGTTGACTTAGGACTCTCTAGAACAAGTGGCTGACCTTAAAGTTTCGGAATCACCAAGTAAGATTATTGATAGTCAAGGTAAGTTAAGAACTTTGTTAAGTGGTTGAAAATACTATAAGGAATTCAATTGTGCATACTTGGATTGTCCTTTGTATACTCTCGCACTTTAAACACATAACCTTTTATATATAAATAAGAATGAATCACTATTTCCCTTGGTCACGGCATCACGTGTGAACGGCTGGCTATTTGGCTAATTCTTTTTTTGTCGTGTTTTTATCCATATGAGAATATTCTTATGAAAAAAAAATATTAAGAAAGCTGCACCTAAAATTAAAATATTTATTAAGCCCCTTAAATATTAAATCCTATACAACAGACATGATATTTTTGCCGTTTTATAGATAACTAGTTTTCGCCCGCGGCTCCGCCCGCGTCAATGTCGATCCCTCGGGAATAGTACTTTTTCCCGGGATAAAAGCTAGCCTATGTCCTTCTCCGTACTCCAGAGAACTTGTATGCAAAACTTCATTATGATCGGTTCAGTAGTTACGGTGTGAAAGCGTAACAAACAAACAAACAAACAAACTCACTTTCGCATTTATAATATTAGTAAGGACTAGCTTTCGCCCGCGGCTCCGCCCGCGTCAAAGTCGATCCCGCTGGAATAGTCCTTTTTCCCGGGATAAAAGGTAGCCTATGTCCTTCTCCGTACTCCAGAGAACTTGTATGCAAAATTTCATGCTGATCGGTGCAGTAGATACGGCGTGAAAGCGTAACAAACAAACAAACAAACAAACTCACTTTCGCATTTATAATATTAGTTAGGATAGTACGGAAACCTTTTTGCGCGAGTCCGACTCGCACTTGGCTGGTTTTTTTTATTATTATTTATGTCTGTTGACGTTTCGATGGCATTGCATCCATCGTTGTCGCAACAAGACAAAATTCAACGAAAATAATTAAGTAAAAGGTTCATGCCAAATCCTATTTAATTACAAAATTAAAATCTTGGATTGTTAACTAAAAATTTGTTATTTTTTCCTTAAACTTTATAGATAATATGTTACGAAAATTGTATATTAGGTCGGAGAAAACGTTTTTTTTTTTCGGTTTTTGTGTATAAATTCTTACTAACGTCAAAATTATATTCGTGGCCTATTTTGAATTTTACTTATTTATAATAAACTTTACAAATGTTTACGTTAATCTAATTCATTTTGATTGACATTTAATATTTTTCTTTAAAATGTTCCGTTCTTTCAGCATAAACGAAGATATTTTAATGAACCTACTACAGTCCCAATAAAACTAACAGAAAGTAGATTTAAGTATTTCTTGTCATTGATTTTTTATCAAATTTACAACTTTTTTGTTTGAATGTTAAGTCTCCATACAAAATACGTTCAGATTTTTTTTCCCCACCCTTACATATCTTAATCCTCCTTACATTACTTAATCCTCTTCTCTCAACGTTGGAGCAAATCAAAATCAAGATAATAATGGTAACTGTCATCTTATGCACTAAGGTTGCATTAAGATAATTCTATATCGGGGTTTCCACTTCTAATGGCGTTCAAAGCGACCGATGGAAATTTCACTTCTTTCGATTTTAGGATTCCATACCCCAAAGTAAGCTTTTGTGCTTCGGAAGCTGAAAGTCTTTAAAGTACTGATATAGCGTCAATTTATTTTTATTACCGGCTGCGCATTCGGTATTGTACAGAATACCTAGGCAAAATACACAATAAACAATAATTCATACATTGTCTAAAGTTTAGGCAAGAATTAATAGAATACTTACCGTTTTTTAATACTTAAAGTTTACGTTTAGGGCCTAAACGTAATAAAACGTTTAGTTAAATATTTTAGAAACGTTAAAAAAATTATAAATTCTATTCATTGCCTAGGTATTGTATAAAATACGGAATTATACAGATTGCCGGTAACATATACATACGAAGTGAGGTAGTATCCATACAGATGGATAGGTACATGTCGTTGGTAGCGAAGCTCGTTACGCGGCCATAGCGTCTTCGTGAGATAGGGCCCTATGTTGACCGTCACCGGTAACTTGTTCACCCGAGGACTTGATGCCCTTAAATAATTATATTTAATTTACACACTACAAAGATTTAGGCAAATATATACCTATGTACATATAATTATTAGACACTTCTTGATGTCATCCGAAAATTGTTTCTGATGATTCTAAATAGCTAAAAGCATCACGCAATTTTTTTTAAATCTATGATAGCAGTATGGAGGCATGTTTTTTTTAAATCTATGATAGAAGTATGAAGGCATGTTTTTTAAAATCTATGGCTAAAAGATTATTTAATATACCTCCTTATTATTATTAAAGCTAGTACATAAAAATAATGTTTATCGTTAAATACTATAATTTTTATAAAGGCATAAAAAGAATTATAGATGTATTAAATTAAACATTGTTTTTTAACCCCCAGGGTGCTTGGTGGGTCTGTCAGACCAAGCGCTTCACGAAAATTCCAATGATTTTTCAAAATCAAGCTACGTAAACATACATATATATTATCACGTCTTTTCCAGAAAGAGCTTAGGTTTATGCGACCTAAAACCCACGGTCATATTGCCACCCCTTTTGTGGTCCGCAATTTTAAGCGCCCAAGTTACAGGGATTTCAAGTGCTTCCGGGTCGCGTATTGCGAAACTGTATACTGACCCTGACACCAATACTCTGTACTGAACTACGTCGTGCTCATTAAAATCACAAACAAATTGGAGCAAAGAACATACGAGCTCAGAGCAGTCTGAGAAGGTATGCACTTTGCTCGCCTGTATGTAAAGGCAAACTGCGATCGAACTCAGAGCAACCCTGGTCTGGGTGAGTATACAGTTTGGCAATACGCTTCCGGGTCGGACACTGACAGACCTGCCGGCCTACTCAGTGTTCAACGTTTTGATAGTCACTTCAAAATCCATTCCGTTTTATGTATCTTAAACAAAAATACATATGAACGAAGTCGTACATGCGAAATCCGCAATGTATTTTGCAATGACTATCAAAATACACTGAGTTAGCAAATAGGCCGGTCGGTCAGACTTTACAGCGTAACTGATTGAAATCAGTAAGAATGACTCCATTTTCTTATTATATAATAATTTATTTATTTATTTTATTTTTATTTATTTATTTACTTCTTCTTACAGCTATCATTACAGGATTTGTTACCTAATGCGATAGTGTAGCTATTTCAATCTATATTATTATTGATAATAGGTAGGTATATAGTATATTTTGTACAAAATCGTTAATATAGAAATAAGGCACGTTTGAGTCTCTTGCAATAAGTATTATCAGTATTATCATTTAATTATCAGTATGTCTCTAGAAGTACAGAGAAAGTCATGCTACTGTAGTGGAGACTAAAAAGACCTGATGATGATGAGATGATGAGTCTCTTGCATGAGTACCTTTGCCTGGAGCGAAATTTTTTTATGAATTATACATACTCACATAAATACTGATACGTTTTTCCTCTATGTAGAAGGTTATCTACGGTTTGTGAAGTACGGATTTATTTTAGCAAGCAATTATAAAAACTTATATAAATTATTAAGCTCTACTCGTATTCGAAAAACCAGCAAGTAAACGCAAGTAATTAAAATTCTTACGAACGGAAAATAAGTAAAAAGAAAAGAACATTTATTTTCAAGCTATTAATATAAGTCGGGCGGGAACATAAACCAATATGGCGGTGGACAGGCGCCGCGGACAATACCTCTCTGTCAGTGAACCACAGTGCGCGGGGCGGAATACTGATCCGGAAAAAATATATTTAACCGACTTCAAAAAAACATGAGGAGGTTACTCGTATCAATTCGGTGGTATGTTTTTTTTTTCAATATTTGTTACCTCAGAACTCCATCATTTATGAGCGTGCGTGCAGCCGGCGTTCGATTTATAAGACGTTGTCACGTCAAAAACGGCCTAACCAAATAAGACCCTAGTACACATTTGTATGCATATCAAAGATGCATATTTTCAAACTGACGACGGTCAACTTTCGAAATTCGACTTTATAGCATGCAAGTTAGGTTGCTTTTGCATCGATGTAGGTTTATTATGTTATACTTATACAATATGTATAGAAAACCCTGTCCGCTTCTTGAAGTAATGATTCAGCTCATCGATATGAATAACGTTTCCTATCGGATCAAAGCTGGAAACTCAAAAAAAAATTGAGATTTCCATGCAAAAATTTTCGGCCGCCGGTCAATTTGTACAGGAACGTCAAAATAAATATCGAGTTTCCAGCATTGACCCCATAGTAAAAGTTGTTCATATAAACTAGCTAAATCACCCCTTCAAGGATGTACCGTTTTTTATGCTCGATCGAAGGGTGTTTGTATCTTTTTATAGAGTAAATAAATAAATATATACGGACAAATCACACAGATTGAGCTAGCCCCAAAGTAAATTCGAGACTTGTGTTATGGGATACTAACTCAACGATACTATATTTGATAACAAATACATATATAGATACACATCCAAGACCCAGGCCAATTTGAAAAAGATCATTTTCCATCTTGACCTGGCCGGGGATCGAACCCGGTCACTCCGTGTCGCAGGCTGGCGTGTTGACCGCTGCGCCACGGAGCTAGTCAATAAGGACAAAAGAGTAGGTATAACTTCATTAACACACGTCATTATTACATTCTCATGCTCTTTGTTAAAGATATAGATAAATTAAATACCTAATCGCAATTTCTTTAAATCTATGCCTAATAGATAAAATAGTGCATATTTTTTAGAAGCTATAGGTATGTCGTAAGTATTTTCTCACAGATAAAATTTCAAATCCTGACTGAGTAGTTTTTTACGCTCAACCTTCTATACAGACTGTTCTAAAGTTTTGCAAACTCCTGTTCAGGAGTATTACAGAAGGGTATCAAAATACCAAAATACTCGCAGTACAGCGGAAAAAGGTTGAGAGCGTGAACAAAAACATTTTATGTACACTAACGAGCACTACACACTAAAGTTGCCAACCCGCCGGCATAATGATGGCGACTATATTATCGGTTACCAAGATATTATTATATTATTTAAACTCTCTGTTTCGTCTAAAAGTTTGACTGGGAGAGAATGCCTTATGGCATTAAGTCCGCCTTTTGTTATTTTTTTTTTTTTTTTTAACTGTGCAATAAAGTTAAAATAAAATAAATAAATATTGTTCAGTATCTGAAAATATTAAACTTTGTTTAATACACCTTTATTAAAAGTAGTCTTCAGGTGTATCATGTCGTATAATATCAGAATCACTAATAGAATGCAAGTTTTTACCTGCGCGTTTGCTTGAGATTGGACGGATATTATCCTAAAATGTTTTGCGATGAGTTTGGGTAGTAACTATTTAGTAATCTGTGGTTTGGATAAGAACATTTGAGCAAACGAATTGGTTGTATGGTTTGTAGAGACAGCCATTATCGCTGTCGCTGGAAATACGTAATAACAGTAATTTGAATTTCATTCTAATGAATATAATGTATGAGAAGAGTGTAGGCCAAATCCTCTGTCTGCTCTGGCTAAGTATGGCTCCGGTAGTACAGAGAGAGTCATGCTCCTGTAGTGGAGACTAAAAAGACCTGATGATGATGAGTGAAATTAATAAAGAAGCCTTGAGGAAACCACTAATATTTATAATGTTGTATGATGTTTAAAAGATTAAGGTTTAGATCTGTTAAATTTGAAACTCAGTAGTATACCTTGTTATTCAAAACTTTATTTAACATTTTGACGTTGAAATTACAATTATTTTCTTAGAATATAAGGTTACTACACATATATTTTTTAATTGAATGCTATATCATCTCTTCTTACTCACTGCTTGCAACTGTCCGTAAGATCATAAAGTAAGAAAGGGTAGTTTTCAGAATCTGGAAAGAAAATCCAAATATAAGTATCAAATCCTAACTAATATTATAAATGCGAAAGTGAGTTTGTTTGTTTATTTGTTTGTTTGTTTGTTTGTTACGCTTTCACGCCGTAACTACTGAACCGATCATCATGAAATTTTGCATACAAGTTCTCTGGAGTACGGAGAAGGACATAGGCTACCTTTTATCCCGGGAAAAAGTACTATTCCCGAGGGATCGACATTGACGCGGGCGGAGCCGCGGGCGAAAGCTAGTTGCATATAATTTTGAAATAGTTCTAACTGTTTTATGCTAAATCACATTGTAAGATGTTTATATTTAAGTTGCTGCATTTCAATATAAACCTCCGTGGTTTTTCTGAATTGTGTGTATGTTCTGTTGTATGTATAATTTTGAAATATATATTTTTTTATTAATCTGTGCTGTCCCACTGTTGGACAAAGATCTCTCCCATCTCCTCACACTTAGAGGGGAAGTGTGGACCGTATCTCACCGCGCTGATCCAGTGCGTGTTGGCGGGCGTGTCGCCAGAGCCTCGTCCGTTAATCAGCAGGTACCTCGGGCAGGTAAGGTTGGTTTGTGTCCCTAATGGCAAGATTTCAGGCGGGTCCCTGCCCCCCTTATTTATTATAATAAGTGAATAAAATACAAAAAAAAAATATGGAAAAAATAACACAGATTAAGCCAGCCCCAAAGTAAATTCGATACATGTGTTATGGGATACTAACGCAAGGACACTATATTTTTTGAAAAATACATATATAGATAAGCATCCAAGACCCAGCTTGATTTGAAAAAGATAATTTTTCATCTTCACCTAATCCTAAACCGAAAGTCCGCTAGAAGTAATTTGCAAAGCAATTCAAAACAAAAACCGTGCAGTCTGCCAAAATTCCCGCCATGAACTTTAAGCTTTTTTTGCAAAAAGCTTTCATTATAAAAATTACAATCGTATTTGTTTATGTCATGTGACCGAACACGCCGACCGCCATGTTTTCTTGTGAGTGACGTCAGTGAAACTAAAACACATAACTCTTTATATTGTTATTGTGTAAGTTTTTATTAGTATTTTTATGTTTAATCACACACAAAATAAGGTATTTCAATAAAGGTATTTTAATTTTGTTTCTTATGACATCACGATTGACAACAATGGCGGCTGTCGTTTTGGCGCGAATCATTACTCGTTAAAATTGAAATTAAATTTGGAATCTATTTTTTTAGGAAATTAAAATACCAGTTGACTATCAAGGTCATACGAAAATTTTATAATGTATTTTTAAAAATAGTAAAATAGCCTTTTACCGTCGCCATGGTCCGACATCCGACCTCTATCATGCCCAAAGCCTTCAGCCCCAGTGGTATCTGCGTCTGTATCAGCATCATCAGCACAAGCCTTCTGTTCTTGGGGTCCATACACTCCCATGGCACATTGTACGTGGCTCTTATTAAAGGATCGTTCTGAAAACAATCCTTATTTTGTGGAATGATAAATCATACAGGAAATTGAAATTGAATTCATTAGCAAACGTTTAAGAAGTGACTCAGACCACGAATCTGAACAACTTTCGTTATGGGACCAACTCCAAAACTACAAAAAAAAAAAAAACAGCTGTTCCATACATTTTGGCCAAGTAGATATTCCACTTTTGTATGAAAGAGCAGATAATTTTTTCACGATGTTGAAGTTGGTCGCATAATGAAAGGTGTTCAAATTTGTGGTCTGAGTCACCCCTTAAACGTTTGCTAATGAATTCAGTTTCACCCTGTGTACCCATGATACCCATACAAACTAAAATAATAGTTTACTACTATGGGCCCCTCTACTATTTTGAATTTAATTTTGTTTTTAATATTTGTTCTTGTAATTAGTTTTCTAAAAAAAATAGTAAGTCCTTCAGAATGTTAATCAAAAATATTGGACACGTATTTTTTCTTTTGTAAATGAAACAAAAAATATAAAGACATAGCCTGTTAAAATTACGTATGATGTCACAGTTTGCTTTTTAGCAAATTAATGAAACCAAAATTTATGAACTTTGACTCGCTTTATCTTTATCATTTATTGTTTAATTGACAAAAGTAAAAATTGTTACACATTTTTTAAAGTATGTAACTGATGAACTGGTTGTTACATATTATACAACGTGATTTTGAACCTCCTATCTATATTTGAATCTCGGAATCAGAATCCTTAGAATCCAGAGTTGCAAGAAAAAAATGCTAATTGCAAATTAAATAGGTTTCCATACAAGCTACATATCATCCGGACGAATTTCTTTGGAAGATCAATTTGTTTCCCATTTATACAATTTTTTGTTGCAATAATGTATTCCATTAGGGATTTTGATTCCCAGATTTTGATATAGCTAGGAGGTTCAATATCACGCTGTATTGAACCAGGAAACTAGCCTAATATTAAAAACAGAGTTGCAAAAGATCAACTAATCATGAAATATGCTTGCGAGAAGCCCGATTGTGGTCG
Source organism: Elegia similella (assembly GCA_947532085.1). Lineage (NCBI taxonomy): Eukaryota > Metazoa > Arthropoda > Insecta > Lepidoptera > Pyralidae > Elegia > Elegia similella. The sequence goes on from OX383937.1 coordinate 9,440,057, forward strand.
TGAGCATTATTAGCACTTACGCATGTTATGCAACCCCGGACGTAGTCCCCACTGGGGTGGGTGACCGCAAGTGGCATAAAATATCTCGAGCTTCGGAAGGCACGTTAAGCCTTTAGTCGTGGTTGTCATCATTGATGGCAATCGTTAAGCTGTGTCAGATGCCTTCAGGCAGCTTGAAAAAACTAACACCAGTGTTGGCCAATACACACAAAAAACGAAAACCAACAGATAGCATGCTATATACCTACCATTCGACTCAGCAGCTCGAATATAACAGAAATTTGTATCAGCAGTTGAGTTAGACCGACTGTTAAAGGTCCAAAATGGATCAGTGCTTTTGGATCCTGAAATTAAAACAAATTAGTTAAAATTACACAAAACTAGCAAAGATAACCGCATGTCCTTCATTGGGGCATAAAGTACCTTAATACTTATTATGTAGGTTAAGCGTGAAGAGGTAAGAACCAGATAGACAGACGAATTAACAGACAACGCTCCTTTCTTCTTTAAAATATTACTAGCTTTCACCCGCGGCTCCGCTCACAGTACTTTTACCAAGATGAAAGGTCCTACTCCGTATCATTACCAACGTGTGTGCAATTTCATGATGATCGGTTCATTCAGTAGACAGGGGGTGAAAGCGTAACAAATAAACAAACAAACTCATTTTCGCTTCGCTAAAGATCTAAGCATATATAGGGAAATCATTGGGGGAGGCATATATCCAGCAGTAGACTTCTTGCCGCTGATATGATGATGATGATGATTCATAGAGACAGACATTTCGCTTAGTCTTTCATACCAATATGAGGTTCTAACCCTATTGCGTACAATCTGTTTCAGGCTCATCACATATGTGTCTACCATATTATGAAAAAATAAAATCAGTGTTTACGAAAAAAACAATTATTTCACTTGGTTACCAAGTTTAGGCTAAGGGTGCTTTTCTTGAGATGTGCTATGCAGCTATGCTAAAATAATACTAAGCTATGTAGCTATGCGAGGAAGATGGGCTACAAAGAAAATGCTATGTATCGACAAACGCGGGCATACTGTAGGTACTCTGCTCTGCACATAGCTATACCACTCATTATGGCCCATAGCACGCATCCATACCACGCATCCATAGCACGCTTTCTCATCATCTTTTCATATAACACGGAGTGCCCGGGTTCGATCCCCGGCTAGGTCAAGATGGAAAATGATCTTTTTCAGATTGGCCTGGGTCTTGGATGTTTATCTATTTGTTATAAAAAATAGTATCGTTGAGTTAGTATCCCATAACACAAGTCTCGAACTTACCTTGAGGCTAGCTCAATCTGTGTGATTTGTCCGTATATATTTATTTATTTATTTATTATATAAAAAACATAACTTAGTAGAATCGGTTTCCACCAGTGCTAAGCTATGTGCACCAATGAATATGATTGGTGGATATCAAACGCATCCATAGCATCGTAGCATAGCACATCTCTGCGACAGCCTCCGTGGTCCAGTGGTTAAGGCGTTTGCCTGTTGACCCGGGGGTCGTGGGTTCGATTCCCACGGGAAGCATACTTTGTTTAGTTGTTTCCAGTTTGGTTAGGACATTGCAGGCCTGAATCACCTGATTGTCTGATAATAAAGATGATTCCGTGCTTCGGAAGGCACGTGAAGCCGGTGGTCCCGGCTGCTATCTGGTGGTCGTTAAAGGAACCACGTCAGAGGCCGAGAGGCGGTTCCGAAGAACTCAGACACTAGGATGTGCATGGTCGATTGACCGTGACACCTACACGAAATTATGATGATGATGATGATGGTGAAAAAGCACCCTAACGCCATCTAGTGACGGGTGGAAATGAAAAGCTTGCCAGGTGAGCACCTATAAAGTATAGGTGCTCTTAAAGAGTTGCCGCTCTCCAAAGGCTTTTGTCATTGATTCTCAGATTGGCCCTTCAGGCTTGCATGCACGTATACGCGGCCCAATATGAGAGTTTGCTGTCTCTCCAAGCCTTGCACACACTGGCAATGCCCAAAGCCGAGGTCTGTCCCTCCTGGGGTCCTGGGGGCCGGTTGGTGATGTTGTATAAAAGGTTGAGGGCACTGTGTCCTCGCTTCAAACGCCCGGTGAAGTAGCGAAAGCTCACTTTTAGCTAGCTACATAGTCCTTCCAAAAAAAAACAGTCTATAAGGTAGTATTATATTGTCTTTGATACCAATTCTGAGCATTCCAGGAACAGGAGACATCCACTTATTTGGTGAAATGCATAGTAAGCAGCGACATTCAACCCGCAGGTGTTTGAAATATTTTTGGAGAATCTTTAACAAACAAAATTATGTAATATACTAAGGAAAATAGGATATCAGACAAGCGCAGAACAAAAGCACAAAGTAAAACAATTTAGTATGTATTTAATCAGTGTTTTTTTTCGTTTATTTTAAGGATAGGCAAATGTGTTACTTCAGAGTCCGGACTCTGCTTTTTACAAGCTTTTATTTAGTTTCACCTGTCCCGATGTTTGTCTGTTATGAAAATCTAGTTAAATTTGAACCACTTCCCGGTTACCGATTAAGCTAAAGTTTTGAATGCATGTGTAAATAGGACCACAATACAAAATTATGGAATCGTTGCGCTATTTTGATGATGGAGCCGAAAGGTGGCCATAGAAACTCTTAAACTAAACAAGGTACACCAATCGTATTTGGGCTCATTTAATTTGTCTTGGATGTACTTTACAGTGTCGATTAGTTTAAAACAAAAAGCTTGTCACAAAAAAAATATTTCTGCAATAAAACTTATTTATTCAGTTGTTTTATAAAATTTGTCACGACTCCTATGCCGTGTTTATTATTCTAACATTTTGCTGAAGCACGGCTAAGGGTTTATGGCCTAAAAATTTTTCTCATGTAAATATCCAGTTCATAAAGTGAACATATTGATGCCAGCTCTTGCAGTTTGTCTCTATGAAGGTTACAGCTAATTCAAGACATCTTCATACCATCTTCCAGCAATACTTCTGCCATTCAGCATAGCTGTATCGTTTTATTTTGATACAAAAAAAAACTTACCTCAATATAAGTCTGTGGTGATTCACAATTTCCTTTAGTCTATTATTGACGTCAACCAACTCTTCATCCGAATAAGCTAAGTCTGAATCATTATTGAGTGAGGATTGTCCCTTGTAACCAGGACGTGGAAAATTCTCAAGATTATAAATTAATATTTTTAAATGACCCCATAAATGAAACACAAACAGAGCAAGTACCAAATCATAAAAGGCGATACACATTCCACAATTAAAAGTAATGTACCAATTAAATATAAATATGACGAGAAATCCCTTAAATTGGTGTTGATAGTCAAAGGGGAGTTGGTAGTAGACAGAATGCTCGTACGTTATGTTGGCAGGGATTGGGCTGCTAAAACCACCTCTAGAAATATTATTGTATATCGGTGTTATGTTGAAGAAAATGGCTACAGATATTACAAGTCCAACAGTGTAAGCAGTGAAGAAATGAGACAGCTTGTGAATAAATAGATGAGTCTGAAAATACATCAAAAGTGATTAGATTTTATTTAAAAAAACGGTTCATTTATGTGCTGTTTCGTCGGGATTGTCGACTATTGTATCGGCCCGGACCCTATTTTCAAGGCGAGTGAGGGACGCGCGGCGGAGGGTCCTGAATAGTGAGGTACTCGTATTTATACATGATGCCTTAATCTCAGGTTAGTTTCAATGAGATAAATTTGTCCGCAAGTAATCCCATCGTTACAAACGATATTAACTTAGATAGTCAATTTCGCTCAAATTTGCACCAAGACGAGAGACGTGTTGACTACCAAGAATATCTACCCACTGGCGATACTAGCCGACAGTCTGTTTTTTAAAGACTTGTCAAGTTAGCGTAAATAACAACCTAGACACTCGTGCGAACACCAAACTCCTGTTTCATAGTCACGCGTTTGATTAGCGCTGGCAACACGTGCGCGCCCTTGTTATTAGCTATGACAAAAGATTTCAGTTGCGTTTCATAGTCACACAGTTTAATCGCGCCGTTTCGTGAGACGCGCGCCTTCTGCCAGCGCTGCCGAAGCGCGCATTCAATAATCAATAAGCAATGTTTTACGACGTCGCTGTTTCACTCTTTTCCATAGAAAATTAACAGCTAATCCTGTTATTATATTTTGCCCTCTTGATAACGACTATACTCAGCTGTACATTGCAATGAAATACGCGATATCAAAACTCGTTTCACAGTGGACGCCGGTCAAGCGCGCGCTGTTGAATGAAATGAGCTGGTCAACTGCTCGTCTCACCGGCGGCGTCACTCTTAAATCAGCTTAAAGTCTCGCAGGCTCGTAGCGTTGCAGAGTAATTATAATTATGGAGTAATCGCTCGCCTGGGAGGCGATGGTAAGTTTAATAGTAAACATTTACTTCAGACCACAAGTTGTGTGTACATGAGTATAGACCACAACATGAGTACAAAATTATAACAAACTAATGTACAAAAATTACAATAGCACATTAAATAGTTTTTCTAAATTATTATACTACTAGCTTTCGCCCGCGGCTCCGCCCGCATCAATGTTGATCCCTCGGGAATAGTACTTTTTCTTAGGATAAAAGGTAGCCTATGTCCTTCTCCGTACTCCAGAGAACTTGTATGCAAAATTTCATGATGATCGGTTCAGTAGTTACGGCGTGAAAGTGTAACAAACAAACACAGTTTCGCATTTATAATATTAGTAAGGATTAAGTAATCGAATAGCGTCACTACTTAGATTAGACGAAATCATAAATTAGATTCCGTTTTCTACCTTTCAAACGAGTTCGCTACCACGGCATCCCCATTTACTATAGAACTGCCATACGAATAAATAAATAGAACTAAGTAATAAAATGTAACACTTACCTTTTTTGCCTGTACCGATTCATTCCTGAAGTTAAATAAATGGATGACATTTACAAATTCGTCAAATGTTTTGTCATACTTTTTCGAGATAAGTGTAATAAATCGAATCTGAAAAAAATTAATTCTCTAATAAAGGAGTCATCAGGCAGGAAAGCAGTTTTGCTGACCATAAATTGCTGCTCAACTAGCTATTTTAGCTGACCGATAAAAAAAAATTGTAAACAAAAATACATTTTCGAAAGGGGTGCGTATTGTTTGATATAATAACAAATTCTATATTTTCATTTCAATAAAGTTCAAAAGATATAATAATAAAATCGTAAAAATTCACGAACGTCAAGGTATAGCGTAAATAAAACCGGTCACGTGCGAGTTGCCCACACTAAGTGTTAAGTATCCATGCAAGAAAGAGTTTTGCTAAACTCACAGGATAGGTAGCACGAAGAGGTTTCTTGCATCCTTATACACCAAAGTCCCCATACAAGAAGCGTGGTTTTTGTAGTTAAATATTATGCGGAGCAGTTAGTGTGTCCAACTCGCACTTGGCCGGTTTTATTTACGCTATACCTTAACACCCGTGAATTTTTACGTTGCTTATCGTAGACTTCCACGATACAACGTCGTATCGTAAAAGGATGCCGCGCCGTAGTACGACGCCACGTCGTATCGTGTTTATGTGTATGAGTGCGTCAGCAAAGTGGTATGAGAAGGTATTTTCATCTCGACCCAAAAAAAGGGTTAGGTAACATCAGCTCCGATCAGTCCCACTTGTTTGTGGTGCCCTGAGCTAAAAAGTATTATATTAGTTGCTTGTGTCACAACCTACTATACTACTATGACTTGATACGTAATCATGTCTGGAGCGCTATTTTTGAAATGACGCCGTTCGTAAACGAGCGAATTTTCCATAAAGAAATCGCTCGAAAACGAGTGTCACACTTTCAAAAATAGTCCCCCTGGACTTGAAAGTAATACTGCATATACATAATTTTAGTAGTTTATTGCACTTACACAATTTAAAGTACTCAAGAGCACGTTAATGTACGTTTGGCCCATTTCAAAAAACGATAACTTTCTGATGTTATGTCTCACAAAAAAACTTTCCAAAACAATACAGGTAAGTGTTATAAACACGTTGAAACATTTGTATGGAAATCGCAGATTTTCCTGTTCGCCAAACACTTTCCCAGGCCAGGCACCGATGAAGATTAAAGCCCGGCGGAAATACTTCATGTATTTTATATCTTGTGGACGATTAATACCCCTGAAATTAATATAAATTAGTTTATAAACTACTAGTTTTGGCCCACGGCTCCGCCTGGGTCAATGTCGCCTCGGGAAAAATACTTTTTCCCGGGATAAAAGGTAGCCTATGTCCTTCTCCGTACTCCAAATAACTTGTATGCAAATTCATTTCTCTCTCCCATTCACCAATTTCATGATGATCGGTTCAGTAGTTACGGCGTGAAAGCGTAACAAAGAAACAAACTCACTTTCGCATGTATAATATTAGTAAGGACTAGGGGCACGCCTCCACAAGGGTAGATATAATTATTTAATGCTATAGCCTATATTTATCAGGGATAGTACAGGACTCTGGATAGGACTCTATGGCAAAACATAGCAATGAATTAAACAAGGTGGAAAACTGAGAGGGAGGATTTTGCCCAGCAGTGGGACCTAAATAGTTTACAAAAATATATAGGACTTTAATAGTGAAAGAATTTTCAAATCGATCCTGTAGTTTCTTAGCCTATTCTATGCAAACAAACAAACAATCAAATATTACCTCTTTAAAATATATTTGTGATACTTTTTAAAAAAGTTAGGGAATTAAACGAGATATTAATAGATACGAGTAAGAACGGTATAATTAGTTATGTACTAAATAAAAATTCTCGGTTCTCAATATTCTTTCTTTAGGAAATTTGCAAGAAATTTCCATTAATTCTAGAGAATCTCTCAATTATTTTCGTATATGAGAGAAAGAAGAATAAATTCTCGGGAGACGTTTCTAACATGACCTATTTGTTCTCGAAAATTCGATGGCAAATCTAGGTGTCATATAAAAAGTCACATTGCCCTCGGTGGAATAAAAACTGAAGTCCCTAATAAGAAGTTTTGAGAAAAGTACAAAAACCATTAATCTATTAAAAAAAAAGACTATTTAAAGTAACAAAGTTTAATAATTTGTTCTTAGTTGTACAATGTAGGATGAATTTGTAAAAAATCATTACTTTAGTTACCAAACTGTTTCTGCTTCTTAAAAGTATCCTAAATATAATACATGCAAGGTAAAATAAACACATGTACATGCCACCGCATGTACATTTACATACAAACCAATAAAAATTAAATTAAAATAGAGTCAATGTTTATATGGTAGAAAACAATTGACATAATAAACAACACTAATATTGTTTTTATCCTTTTGCTAGTTTGAAAGGAAAGACGAGCTCGATCATTGTATGAAAGTTATTTCCTTTTCTTTTTAAACCTTTTAATTTATTGTAGATTTTAAAGAAATACCAGCAATATTTCACTATAGACAAATATGTAGTCTCGTCCTTTGACCTCTTTCTAAATATACAAAAGTTTTAGTGTTTTAGTTTTTGTTTACGTAATTATAATTTATTAGCACAGATTTTTTTATTTTTACAATAACGTTAAAATAAAAAGTATTTTTCATTTGATGTTTATATAAAATTAATAACTTCAAGAAACTCTTGAGCACAAAAAAGCTTTTGTCTTGTAAACGGCTGGACCGATTTCAATCAACTATAGCCAAGAATTGCCGTGTGGTATCCGGCAGAGTGTAGAATAGGACCACTCCAATTTTTCCCGTGGATGTCGTAGAAGGCGACTTAGGAAATACAAGCTAAACAAAGCTTATAAACATCTGTGAGACCTCTCCAACCCGTCTGGCCAGCGTGAAGAGTGTAGGCCAAGTGCTCTGACTGCTCTGGCCAAGTATGGCTCTAGTGGTACAGAGAGGGTCGTGCTCCTGTAGTGGAGACTAAAAAAGACCTGATGATGATCATAGCCAAGAACACTAGTCTTGTTCGGATTTAATAATTTCTTTTTGTTTACGTTGTTTTTTTAACACAGATTACAGATTTATTTAACTTTGTTAACAAAACGTCAAATAAAAAGTTCATTTTTTGTATTTCATATTTACATAAAAATAATAATTTCAAGCAACTCTCTTGACACACAAAAAACCATCATGGACCGATTTCAATCAAGCATAGCAAAAAACACTAGTCTTGATAAGATTCCTAACAGAATAAAATTGCATCAAATTGGGCACAGCCACAGCCCTTTGGACGCTACTACTACTTTCAGGCATACAAACACACAAATAGTGACACAAACTCGTCAAACTTTGAACACTCCTCTTATTTAATTATATTAATAGCATTACAATGCTCGGTTTAATGTTAAAATCGAAAATATTATTACTTCAAGGGTTAAAAATAAGTGCAAAGAAGGGTTAAAACTTCAGAAAAAAATATAAAGAAAAGTCGTATATTTTTAAATCTATGGGAAAAGTGAATAATACAGTTGAGATAACTCACACAAGATCACTACCATCGGTGAATAAAAGCATTTTCGCACATTGACAGATGAACATAAAATGTGGAAATCTGACATTTTTTTTTTTATTTATACCTTTCCATCAAAGGCAAGCATCGGAAGTTGCTTTTGATGATTTATTAATTATGTACTTGCCCATAAAACGATAAAAAATATAGGTTCTTTAGCTTCTTGCTTTAAATCATACTATTTTTTTTTTTCATGAAATGTTGTATTTTTTATTGTTCCATACCCAAAGGGTAAAAACGGGATCCTATTAATATGGCTTCGCTGTCCTTCTGTCTGTCTGTCCGTCCGTCTGTCACCTGGTTGTATCTCATGAACCGTTATAGTTAGATAGTTGAAATTTTCAAATATAATGAATTTATCTTGCCGTTATAACAACAAATAGTTAAAAGCTGAATAAAATAAATATTTAAGGGGGGTCCCATACACCAAACGTAATATTTTTGCTCAATATTAAAACGGCAACAGGTAGACGCATGTGGTATCCGGCAGAGTAGAATAGGACCACTCCAAGTCTTCCCGTGGATGTCGTAGAAGGCGACTTAGGAAATACAAGCTAAACAAAGCTTATAAACATCTGTGAGACCTCTCCAACCCGTCTGGCCAGCGTGGAGGGTGTAGGCCAGTATGGCTCTAGTAGTACAGAGAGGGTCGTGCTCCTGTAGTAGAGACTAAAAAGACCTGATGATGATGAGACGCATGTGGACGTAGGTGAACTATTAACATACCGTGCAGTACCGTCTTATGACGGTACTGCACGAAATCACCCCCTTGTGTTTGAAACAGACCAGACAAATTTGACACAGATACATATGAAATTTAAAAATGTTATATTAGGAAAAAAGATGAAAAGCCTTAATATTTTCATATATATCCTTACTAATATTATAAATGCGAAAGTGAGTTTGTTTATTTGTTTGTTTGTTTATTTGTTACGCTTTCACGCCGTAATTACTGAACCGATCATCATGAAATTTTGCATACAAGTTCTCTAGAGTACGGAGAAGGACATAGGCTACCTTTTATCCCGGGAAAAAGTACTATTCCCGAGGGATCGACATTGACGCGGGCGGAGCCGCGGGCGAAAGCTAGTATTTTTATAAATGAAATAGAAAGGGGGCGACCTCCGAGATGTATATATAAATATTGTCATGTGAAAATTATTGTTTTCGAATATTTTTTTTATAGATAAGTATCATATTTGGTTTTGCGCAGCCAAATGGCTTGCGCAGTAGCGACGTTATTCGTTCGTGCGGCACCCGGTTAAGTTTGGCCAGTATTTGTGTATAAGGTTGGTAGTCTAAAGTTAGTATATTGTCTTGGCTACCATATCTATCCGTTTATATGCTCCGCTGTATGTCACTCTAATAACAGAAATTCTACTTTCTTATTATGGCTACATTCACTTATAACTAATATGACTCCTTGATTGATACTTGATTGTAGGTTCTTTGAATCGCATTAACAAAATAGTCAAGGCGCACATATTGGGAATAAAAAATGGGATGAAAAAAATATTCCCAATATATCCATAATGGAATAATTTTTCGTCAAACATTTTAAAACTATTCGCACCATAATATTTAAAATGTCTTTGTTACATGTTATTTATAATACACTTGTAATTTTATAAACGCATCAAAAAAAATACTTTAAATCAGGCCAAATAACATTGCTAGAAAATACAGACGGTCAAAAGTCAAAGATTTTTATTCAAAATTGGATAAATGTAGGTATCTCTTGAACGTCATATTATTATTTATCATATTTTTTTTAATATATGCAAAATCAATAAACTACTAGCGCTTCGGAACGACCACTGGTGAGAAGAATACGCCGAAAGAAACTAAATCCAGACTTGGTCCCTACGTGCTAACGTGCCTGAAGAGCTCTGATTACATTGTTTACATTAGACACAATTTTTAATACTGTTAATTAATTTGTTTACACGAAATCAATTTAATTAAATATCCATGAATTTTTAGCAATTATATTTCATCAATGCAGTAATAAGCCTTTTTTACTAAATGGTTTTTATAGTCATTTTAAACTTAAATAAAGGCAGACCTATGTCCAACAGTGGACGAGGGTAGGTTGATGATAATGATGATGATAATGATGAAAGGCAGACCTAATATTTCTGCAGGAAATTGATTCAAGAAGCATACTCCTAGACCAGAAATGAATCCATAGTTTTCTCCAATCGCAAAACTGGTGTAGCTAATTATTATCCTTACTAATATTATAAATGCGAAAGTGAGTTTGTTTGTTTGTTTGTTACGCTTTCACGCCGTAACTACTGAACGGATCATCATGAAATTTTGCATACAAGTTCTCTGGAGTGCGGAGAAGGACATAGGCTACCTTTTTTCCCGGAAAAGTGTACTATTCCCGAGGGATCGACATTGACGCGGGCGGAGCCGCGGGCGAAAGCTAGTATACAATATTTTTCACAAAAACTTGAAAAGCCTTGCCTTCCTTACAGATAAGGTATGCACTCGACCAGTGAGCCACTTCAATCTTTTACTAATCATAACGGACAGAGAAAGGCTTCCGAATCAACTCTTTAACTGCATTACAAAAACGACCCAACATTTTTGGCATAAATAAAATAACTACACCCTTTCTCAGCCACTTTCCGTATGGGTTCTCATAGCTATTTGGATGTTATTGATTCGTATTGGGGCCTATTTGTATAAAATCCAAAACCCCTAATAAGATTACGGTTTATCGGAAAAGTAATATTTAAGGTTTGGTTTGTAGGAGTTTGGGGTGAAGGATACCGTCCCAATATTTTAGGGGAAAGTAGCTACTACTGAGTGGCTCTATCATTTTAGCGATTTACCGGTATTATTATAGACTGGCTGATTATCCAGTGGTATTTTTTCAGGCAGTCACGCGATCCTTATTTCTAACTTATTAAAAATACAGTTTGAAACCGATTACAGGCCGATTACTTCAGATAAATACCCATATAAATTAATATTACGGTTTTATTATGTTTATGACATTATTTTTACACCTAACGTTTCGAAAACTTTGCAGTTTATATGGTCGCAAGAAGACTAAGTTAAGATTTTAAATACAATAGACAAATGTCTACTTAGTCTACCCGCGACCATGAAATCTGCAAAGATTTTGAAACTTTAAGTGTAAAAATAATAATAATAATAATAATAATAATATGTACCTATTTAATCAGATTTCAAAGATCCATAATATGTTAGTAATACAAAAAACTTATGCAACTATGTTAGTATGTTTTTAAAATGAATGAAATTAAATGAAATGAAATTAAATGAATAAAATTAATAATTCATGTACCTGCCAGTGATGTCAGGCGGCCGACCAAACATTGGACGACTATGATCTACCGTCATGTTCATCATCCGCCCGAGACCTCTAAGCAAAGGCGCATGCGGATCATCTGCTACTACTTTCAGAATGCTGTTGTCACTGGCCCGCACCCTACTCACTATTGATGCATTTTTTTGCGTATGATAGCGTAGAAGCCATCTGTTCGGTTTTCCGCGAACATACCGGACGCGCTACAGTAGCGAGGAAGATTCAACAGCACTCTGAAAATATTATTATATTGTATGCGCAGGGCGTTAAGCGACGCTTTGGTGTAATTACCACAGAGAGCTCGTGTACATACTTTGGCAATAGGCTTTAAAAAGTAATTTTAACCTAATCCGTACAGCGAGCAAATCTCCTAGCCAACATATTCCCACGCACAGCCAACGCCCTGCGTTCTCTTTCAACACGGAATAATAAACAATATCAACATCATCATTTAGGCCATCGGTAAAAAATGTCCCAAATATTTAAATTGATTTACCCTATTCAGAAGTATCGGGAAAGAAGTTTCTGGATACTTACCGTTGGCCCCAAAAATAATGTAATAAGTGCGTGAAAAACTGCTAGTCGTATTATTATTTTATCTAAACAGTTCTACTTCAAACCCTCTAATCTAACTCATTTATATCTGCCACAGTAAATAAAATACGTTTCAAAATCCGATAAATTCCGACGTCGCAGTAAGTTTGTTGCCACTGGGTATTTTTCAGCGTCGAGTTTCAGTCGAGTTTAGAAGTCGTTCAAATTAATTATTGAAGTTATCGAGTCAGGCGGTAGCTCGCGGGCATTTCGCTACAAATGTACACAATCTGTTAAGTTTGGGAAGGATTGAGATTTTCGAAAATTGGTACGTATTTTTGGTTGGAGCATTTTGAGCGCAGAAAAGGAATTTTATGCGCTTTTTATTAGCTTCACCTATAAATAAATATATACGTTCAAATCACACAGATGTGCTAGCCCCAAAGTAAGTTCGAGACTTGTATTATGGGATACCAACTCAACGATACTTTATTTTATAACATATATAGATATACATCCAAGACCCAGGCCAATCTGAAAAAGATAATTTTTCATCTTGACCTCGCCGGGGATCGAACCCGGGCACTCTCGTGTCGCAGGCTGGCGTGTTGACCGCTGAGCCACAGAGGAGAATCTAAAGAATGGTGGGACCGCAGAACAACGAACACATTAGAAGTGTTATCACGCTATTATGTTGTGTTATTTAGTTTCATTTATTTCTTTTACTAACATTATTATTATATTAAAATTATTATTTATTATCATAGTAAAATGTATTTTCCTTTGCACTATGTATTATGTTTCCTTATATGTAATTTTCATCATCATCAGGTCTTTTTAGTGTCCACTACAGGAGCACGACACGACCCTCTCTGTACTACTAGAGCCATACTTGGCCAGAGCAGCCAGAGGACTTGGCCTACACTCTCCACGCTGGCCAGAAGGGTTGGAGAGATCTCATAGATAATAATTATAAAGTTTATAAGCTTTGTTTAGCTTGTGTTGGCTAAGTCGCCTTCTACGACATCCACGGGAAAACTTGGAGTGGTCCTATTCTACTCTGCCGGATACCACACGACGTATTCTATAACAATTAAGTAATTACTATTATATATATTATGTCTCTTTTTATGTATACTGCGCCAACCTAGCCTTTTTGTCAGTGGCTGGAAGAGATTGCATTCTGCGATAAGCCCGCCTTTGTACCTCATGTTGTACCTAATGCTAACTGCAATAAAGTTTCATCATTCATTCATGCGTGGTTTCTATGAAAACCAGCGTCGCGATATTTCAAGCATACTACTACGCAATACAATTGAGTAGAATCTCCTCCTTTGGTCTAAAATAGTGTTTTACACTTTAGAATAGCACACGTCATTTTTTCACATTAATCTCACTTTTGTTCCTTGACGATCGCGGGACAAACTACTTAGGTAATTCAAGTGAGAAGATCGTGCGCAGTGTCGGCGCGAGTGCCACGGCCTATTTCTAATGTCTTTGTTCTGTGGGTGGGACTATGCTTTTGATTCTCCTCATAAAGCGAACAATAACCAAATAATAGTATAAAGTGTCAGATAATTTACCTAAATAGGAAAATAATAAATAGATGCCCAAAGCGTAACGACCCATAACAATATTAAACGAAAACTTAATTTAACAGTACCCATTTATGAAATGCCAATCAATTCCTTGCTCGGGCGGTAAACAAAATAGTTCACTTGTTTAACCCTTCGTTGGTGGTTTCTGGAAACAATATCGTGAGTCAGCGTGATTATCCGATAATACCACTTCCAGATATTATGCTGTAATTTATCATTTAGTACGATGAAGAATATGCACGGAGAAGACACGTAATTTTTAATTTACTTGATATGATATGGTTTTAAAAGCTAATAGCAATTTATTGGAGTAAATAGATTTTTCAAATATTTTAACATATAAAACAGAGATTAAATAAAAAGGAATTATAAAAAAAGAGGCCGCAGTTTTTTTTTCGCCATGAAACCATCCTGTGATTTTATAATTAAACAACGGGAAAATTCTAAGCCTTCTAATAAATTAATTCGTTCTTCGTTCTTTTTGAATGCCACGCATCCCCAATTATTTATTTATTTATTATTTATTTATTTATAGTTTTCCCGACTTAAGGCGTAAAATGGTAACAGTGACCTACATCGAAGATAATATAGTGTCTAAGATAGATTTTTTTTTATAATTTTGTAAAACTTTTATAAGATAAAGATGAAGGAGGTAGTCTAGAACGATTTACACAAAAAAAACGTACAAATCTACAAATGATACTATGATGCAAAAACAGAAACGTTGCTACTGCATTAAGTTTCGTTTCATCGATTGTATTGAACGAAACGATCATAGTCAAATTTAAGTATTAAAGCTTCCCTAGGCTTCGCCATTTGAAAACATCTGCATTTATTAAATATTCAAAATAACAAGTCAGTTCCCTTCATTTATCTCAAAGCATTTCGTGAAATGTCATTATTCATTTTGAATTCCGAAAACCGTAAAAGCCCCATTGTCCGTTAAATGCGTGTCATTTTAACCCAAAAGCCTTCCTGTTACAAACAATTTTCAGGTGTTTGGGTATTCTAAGGCTGATATTACTGTTACTACCTCGTACATTTGTTTTGCACGTGTCTTCTTTATAAACTGACCTAAGAAGAGATTCTTATTCTATCCAAATGTTTAAAGACTAATAAAAGAGAATTTTATAAGTATAGCAATAATAGATAGATACTTGTATACTTGAATATTACGTTATATACTTGTATTTTCCTTGTAATAAACATAGAGTATCAAATTACCTATATAATATTAAAAATAGACTATGGTCATGTAGGCTGGGTCATCATTTCATCATCATCATTTTATCCATAGGAAATTCACTGCTGCACAAGCCTCTCCTAAGATTTCTTCGTTCCATGGGAGGATATTGCTGTACTCACCACGCTTGGCAGGCGGGTTGGCGAGAACAGTTTCTTTGACTTCTTGTGCTTCCGTCGCTGCTGCCTATTGGAAGCATTTTTAAGCTGGGGAAATGAAATAATTGAGAAGCTACTCACTTGGATAAATAGGGGAAAAGCAAGTAGCGGCTCGAGAAGCCGGGCACACATAGAAGTATGAAGAGACGAATTTTTTTTTTTAAATCTATGCCGGGCACACATACCCGATGCCATGCCTGCAATAACCGGCCAAGAAATTGAGAATGACACCCTGACTGTAGACGAAGTCCATCACATCAATTACTAACTATAAAACAAGTTATTTAGTTTGCTGTTAGTGCTCTAGTGACAGCCTCCGTGGTCCTGTGGTTAAGGCGTTTGCCTGTTGACCCGGGGGTCGTGGGTTCGATTCCCACGTTTAGTTGTTTCCAGTTTGGTTAGGACATTGCAGGCTTGAATCACCTGATTGTCTGATAATAAAGATGATTCCGTGCTTCGGAAGGCACGTAAACCCGGTGGTCCCGGCTGCCATCTGGTAGTCGTTAAAGGAACCACGTCAGAGGCCGAGAGGCGGTTCCAAAGAACTCTGACACCAGGGTGTGCATGGTCGATTGACTGTGACACCTACTCGAAATAATGATGATGATGAGTGCTATAGTCTAAAAATAAAAAAAATATTTTTTTTTTTATGAAAACCTAAAAAACATTTACAGATAATTTGTCAATACGCTAACTCGTATTTTCTCAAGTCACAAACAATATGTTTCTTAACAAATCGTACCAATATTTCTCGTGACCGATCGCCAAGCTTGTAGGAGATTGATAAATGTACTTGAAGGCATCGGACGTGAAACCTCCACCATGGAAAGTGCCACTTCATCATGTCTGCTTACATTGAGCCCTACGTTTGTTTATTATCCGATTGCCGTTAAAGGAGTATGTCAACATACGGCATTCTACTATTTTAGATACGAAAGGTAACCTATTTCAATAGGTTACCTAGTGTAACCTATTTACTTCTGTGAAAGGCAATTTCGTGAAATGTGTAATTTATTATAAAGTAAAATGAAATATACCTATCTTTTATATTTGGCTTTCCATTATTTTAAATAGGTTACCCTAGGTAACCTATTTAAAATAATAATATATAATAATAATAAATTACTAGCTGTTGCCCGCGACTTCGCCCGCGGCAATTTCTGTTATTGTGATTAATTAGTTTTTTTATTAGTATAGATCCATAATTTTCCCCCGTTTTCAAAACATTTTTTATTGATGCTTCGCTCCTGTTGGTCGCAGCGTGATGTTTTACAGCCTCAAGCCTTTCTCAATAAATGGACTATCCAACACAAAAATAATTTTCCAATTTGAACCAGTAGTTCCTGAGATTAGCGCGATCAAACAAACAAACTAACTCTTCAGCTTTATAATATTAGTATAGATATAGATTACACATTTCACGAAATTGCCTTTCACAGAATCATACATATTAAGTATCCACAGATTCTGCGTAATATTGTAAGATGTTGCCAGAACATGTGATGCAAATAAATTCCTAGCACGTAGCCCATGTGTTGCTGAGCGCGTATTACGCATACTTAACATACGTCAGCTCATAATGAGGTTTTCTTTGATAATGGTATATATTAGGTAAGGGGAAAAGTTATTTTGTTTTTGAACACATTAAGTTGTAATGAGATATATCCAGTTATACTGTGTGTATTTGGCTGGATTTGCTAAAATTAAAAAAAACCGGCCAAGTGCGAGTTGGACTCACGCACGAAGGGATCCGTACCGTTATCTATAAAAACGGCAAAAAAATTATGTCTGTTGTATAGGAGCCCCCCTTTAATATCAATATCGAGCAAAAACAAGCAAAAAAAATCACACGTTTTTTGTATGGGAGCCCCCATTACATATTTACTTTATTCTATGTTTTAGTATTTTTTGTTAAAGCGGCAACATAGATACATTATCTGTAAAAATTTCAGCTGTCTATCTATCACGGTTCATGAGATACAGCCTGGTGACAGACAGACAGACAGACAGACGGACAGCGGAGTGACATTAATAGGGTCCCGTTTTTACCCTTTGGGTACGGAATCCTAAAAAAATAATGTTTTATAACTCGAACAACGAGGTTTTATATGCAGCAATAGAAAACCTGAAAGACGTTAGGTTCAGAAATTTTCTTTTCTGACACACGACTGATGTAATCATAGATTAAAAAAAAATTCCGATGTTTGTTATGATAGTTCTACAACAATGCCAGATTTTTATTAAATATATAGGTATATAGTTAGCGATAGGAATAAAAGGGTTGACATACAAGAGGCGTTCCAAATAGGAAAAAGATGAAAGCTGGGAAGTGATAATATTATCTAATGTTTAATTAACAGTCACTACCATATAATAAGCTAAAACTACGATAGTAATCAAATCATTTTAATTAGTATACTATAGGGTTTCAGTAAGTATCAGAAAATTACTTTAGAGTCCATTTACAAAACAAAAAAGCATGATAGTTGGCAAATCTTTGCGGACTTACGGATTCGGCTTATATTTTGAGCTCCTCCCCTCCGTGCTTCGGAAGATACGTAAAGCCGTTGGTTTCTGCTGTAATCTCAAGATAAGTAGCTTGAAAAATCTATCACCAGTATTGGCCACTTACACACACAAAAGCGAAAGGGCTTTGTCTAACTCTCTCGCACCTTCTTTAAAAATCTATTTACTACTATAGATTTTGCGTGTTGCGCTTTCAGTCAGACAAATTTATCCCATAACCTAACAAACCAAATTGGACTATTCAATAGGTACTCCTATTGAATAGTCCAATTTGGTGTGTTATTATTCTTTTTTATGTGATACAGGACGGCAAACGAGCAAGCGAGTCACCTGATGATAAGTATCACCGCTGCCCATGGACAACTGCAATAACAGGGTGTGACAGGTGCGTTGTCGGCCTTTCAAGGAGTTGGGGGAAGGAAATGGGGAGGGAGAGGAGGAAAGATGGGCCTCCGGCTTTCTCACTCACCGAACGAAGCATAAAAGCGGTAAAGCTTCTACTCAGACTTCGAACTCATCATCATCATTTCGAGTAGGTGTCACAGTCAATCGACCATGCACACCCAGGTGTCAGAGTTCTTCGGAACCGCCTCTCGGCCTCTAACGTGGTTCCTTTAACGACTACCAGATGGCAGCCGGGACCACCGGCTTAACGTGCCTTCCGAAGCACGGAATCATCTTTATTATCAGACAATCAGGTGATTCAAGTCTGCAATGTCCTAACCAAACTGGAAGCAACTAAACGAAGTATGCTTCCGGTGGGAATCGAACCCACGACCCCCGGGTCAACAGGCAAACGCCTAAACCACTGGACCACGGAGGTTGTTTGTGGAGGAGGACTTCGAACTTACACAAGATGACATAATTAAACTCTAAAACAATCGGTTTACTTACGTATTAGTCGGTATTACCGACATGTTTCAGCCTAACAGAAAGACTATCGTTGTACAAAATATAAAGAAATTATTACACCCTTGGCAAAACAGGAAAATAATCGCGCTCCTAAACAAAATAGCATCAGTATTTTAAAAGGAACACCATAATTTATCTTTTTTAATTTGCGGCGACTATTACTGTAAGCGGGCGTCTTAAAAAGGGATGAAGAATAAATTTGAGAAAAAAGTGACCCACAAAATGTTGGGTTGGGTCCTGCTATATTAAATTTTTACGTGGGCTCTTTGTAAGGAATTCCTGGACAGTTCAACTCTGTGATCCCCCGAGCATATTAATGTCACAAGTTCACATACGTGGTATGTAGGAGGCAAATTATGGCAACAAGGTTGTCTGTCAAGTAAATAATGATAACTTTTTCTTCTACAACTAATAAATCAGCCCTGCCAGCTTATTTGCTAACTTTTACTTCAAAATACATTACGTTTTTATATCTTAATTAGAAATAGCCAATCATACGAAAGCTGTGTGGTACCTGGCAGAGTAGAATAGGATCACTTAATTAAATACAAGCTAATCAAAGCTTATAAACATCTGAGAGACCTCTCCAACCCGTCTGGCCAGCGTGGAGAGTGTAGGCCAAGTCTTCTAGCTGCTCTAGCCAAATATAGCTCCGGTAGAACGAAGAGGGTCGTTCTTATATTATTAATATTTTTTCATATAAAAAGCGGTCAAGTGCGAGTCCGACTCGCCCATGAAGGGTTTCGTAGCAGCAAGTAACATAATATAAACGTTCTTATAGTTCGTTGTAACTTTTATTGAATCAAAGGTAAATTGTGGCTTACGATTTATAAGGTATTCTTCTTCTTCTTTATTAGCAAAGTCAAAGTCAAAGTCAAAGATTTTTATTCAAAATTGGATACATGTATCTCTTTTTGAACGTCATATTTTTATTTCTTATATATTTTTTAATATATGCAAAATTGAAATACTACTAGCGTTTTGGAACGACCACTGGTGAGTAGAATACGCCGAAAGAAACTCAATCCAGACTATATAGCTATATATAGAGATAGCAGCCTAATTATACCCCTGCAGGATATATAGACCTCCTCTGATGCACGCCATGATGATGCTGCCTTGACGATGTCATTTCTCCATCGAGCCACTGGTTTTCTACGGCTTCTGTAGCCCAGCCATGGTCTCCAGTCTATTATTTTGCTCCATCTTCCATCCTCTCTACGGCTTATGTGACCTGCCCGTCTCCACTTTAGTGTGGCTACTCTTTTGGCTATATCAGCGACTTACGTCCGTCTTCTTAATTCAGTACTAGCTGTTGCCCGCGGCTCCGCCCGCGTTAGTGTCGATCCCTCGGGAACAGTAGAATTTCCCGGAATCAAACATACCCTATGTCCTTCCCCGGGCCTCACACCTCCATACCAAATTTCATCCAAATCAGTTCAATGGTTGAAGCGTAAAAAAACGACTTTCGCATTTATAATATTAGTATTAGTATGGAAGTATGGATATTATTTATACTTCTAAGTCCGGAAATGAGAATATTTCCATAAAACCTTTACCCTCCCATTTTACCCCTTTAGGAGTGAATTTTGTCCATTTCACCCATATATATCTTTTATGGACTATTTCATGAGTGAGGGTCCAGGTTCACAGCCGTAGGTCATCACCGGGAGGACACATGACCTTTTAGAAAAAAAACTACTTACTAGATCTCGTTCAAACCAAGTTTGCATGGTAATGTACAGTCTCAGCAAGCAATAAGTGGTCAAACTTAAAGAGGCAGGTTAGTTCGAGCGGAATTCTATAACAGAAATTTTAGACAGTGGACCACTACCACTTCGTTTATATCATTGAGTGGAACATAATGATTATTTTCACAATGTACCTTATATACAATCGTAACTTATATTATAAATGCGAAAGTGAGTTTGTTTGTTACGCTTTCACGTTTTAACTACTGAACCAATCATCATGAAATTTTGCATACAAGTTTGTATACACGTTATCTGGGGTACGGAGAAGGACATAGGATACATTTTATCCCGGGAAAAACGACTGTGCCCGAGGGATCGACATTGAAGCGGGCGGAGCCGCGGGCGAAAGCTAGTTTGTAAATAAAACCCTGTCCGATTCAGCCCGTCGATATTAACTACGGGAGCAATGTTGGGAACTCGCAATTTTACGGCTGGCGTCCGAACATTATTTTTCGGAAATGTATTTTTTTTTTAGAGCCCTGCTTTGATCCCATTGGAAAAGTTGTTCATATTGCCGGGCTGAATCACCCCTTCAATATATACTTATAATGTATTACTAGGATTACTTAATGTCTTGCGGTTTTTCCATTGTGTCTGTACAATATAGATTTCAGCAAGCATATTGCTTGTCGCGTCACCTGCTTTCCGCCATTTGTAATCTCGATAAAGCCAATTTGGCATGCCACTCTCCCTGGATAAAGACCGGTGTTAAGCCTTCTGATATGCTTCTATGATATTATTAAGTATAAGGACATATCGCACAAATTGAGCTAGCCTCACAGTAAGTTGTGAACTTGTGTCATAGGATACTACTAACTCAATGATACTATATTTTATAATTGATACTAATATAGATAAACATCCAAGACTCAGATCAATCTGAAAAAGGTAGTTTTTTCCATCTTGACCTGTGTCGCAGGCTGGCGTGTTAACCACTGCGCCACAGCTTACAAAGATGGCTCAACTCAACACAGCTTGAAAGCTCTTAATAATATATGGGCCACCAACGGGCACGTAAGTGAATTTCAAATGGGGTAAATTTTTCTAGAATCTAAATATATATAACTCAAAGGTGACTGACTGACATAGTGATCTATCAACGCACAGCCCAAACCACTGGACGGGTCGGGCTGAAATTTGGCACGCAGGTAGATGTTATGACGTAGGCATCAATTCTACCCCCAAAGGGATAAAATATTCCCATATTTTTTCCCCTTGGGGGTAGGAAGTTTGTATGAAACTTGTATACTTCTTAACGCGAGCGAAGCCGCGGGCTAAAAGCTAGTTTTCCATATGTTTTATGGCTTTTCCAGTGTGTCTGCACAATACAGATTTTAGAAACCTTAATGCATGTCCGCTATTTGTAATCCCGTTAAAGCCAATTTGGCATGATGCCCAGCAACACTAATTGCGTAAAGACCGCTGTTATCCATCTGATCTCAGCTTAGCTTTGTATTAAGCTATGACAGGTGGCTTAACACAAATTGAAAAACTCATACTAATATGTTGGCAACCAGAAAAAAAAACTAGAATTTTCCAGATGCTTTATGTGTTTTCTATTGTGTCAGCACAATACAGATTTCAGCAACCATAGTGCAAGTCCACCATTTGTTATTCCGTTAAAGTCAATTTGGCATGATGACCAGCAACTCTAATTGCGTAAAGACCTCAGCTTAGCTATGTATTTAATAAGCTATGAGAGGTGGCTCAACACAACTTGAAAAACTCATACTAATATGTTGGCAACCAAGAAAAAAAGCTTAATATTCTCCTTACAGGGTAAAATACTGCTCGGACTCGTAATTGAATTTCAAATGGGGAAAAATTTTTTAGAATTTTTCAGATGTTTTATAGCTTTTCCATTGTGTCTGCACAATACAGATTTCAGCAAGCATTGTGCAGATCGCTTGCGTTCCGCCATTTGTGATTTCGTTAAGGCCAATTTGGCATAACGCCCAGCCGATGTCATGCCACTAGTATTATGACTCGTGCCGTATGTTGGTTGATAATAGCACCAAAGAAATTAAGTTAATGAACTATGTACTAGAAAAACGTATTGTGCTTAATTATGTATATAAACGGGACTTAGCACGAACCCTTTTTATTATTTGTTTCCGTTGACGTTTCAATCGAGTTACATCCATCGTGGTCACAGTTTCACTAATAATTTTGATAATTTCACTACCCACATTAATTTATGTATTGTTTCATATTGTGCTTTTTTCTCTGGCTATGTATCAGAATCTAGCTCTTTTTAAATAAGATAGATCACAAAAACATTTTGTTGCCAAGTCTAAAGGTTAGTTATTTTCTATAGGTAATTACTGGTCAAAAAGTTTTTTTTTGCATAAATTACCTTTTTTAACAAAGTTTTATTATAAACAAATCCACGCTGTAAAGTGCTTTCTAGGCAAATTAAATGAACCCAAACACGATTTTTGTCTTCGATCTTCCTAGTTCATCATCAGACCAACGTCTGTCTAACCTACAAAATCTGATTTACCCATGCATGCAAAATTTCAGCTCAAACGGTAACCGGGAAATAGATAAAATTTAATTTGCAAGATCTACTTACAGACAGAAGACAGAGGCAGACTCTGTCTACTACCACACAGAGAGTGTCATGCTCCTGCAGTGGAGACTAAAAATACCTGATGTTGATGAATTACAGACAATCGGGACGGTTGAAACTAAATAAAAACTTGTAAAATGTTAAGGCCATTAACCTGCGCGATGGTAAATTCAAAGCAAAATCAGCCAATAATGATTGAACTCGCATATAAATCTATATGGCAGTAAAACTTCAAAAATAACAACACCATAGCAAGGCTGGCGTTTTATGGCGTCGATTTTCAGTAGATACTACCATTAATGGCCACTTTGGTATTATTGACGCCTTCTGCAAAGTACCATTTTATGACCGCTATTAAGTACTTTATCGCTGGATCATGAACTCTTGTTTCTGTATAAGTGTGTGTTTTTTTTTACTTCATGTTGGATTAGGCATTTGTCTCCCATCTCACCTGATGGTAAGTGACGATGAAGACGAGGACGTTACATGCCTATCGAAGAGATACCCATTTATGTCACAGGCGTTACTTCTCAACATGGTCTCCGTTTCCACTCTTAGTAAAGAGTATGTAGCATACTTCGATCACCAGTAGCATACTATGTGCGCCAACGCCTGCTACATGTACTGTATCTATCTACCCTAAGGCACAGAATTAATATATAAGGTTGACTGGAAGAGATCGCTAAAGCGATAAGTCCGTCTTTGTTCCAACTTTGTTTTCTTCTATTATTTATTATTGTATTTCTAAATTGGTGCAATAAAGTATATTTTATTCTATTCTATGTAGAGGATCCCAATAGCCCAGTGGGTCAGAGCATTATTAGCGCTTACGTACACTTAGCCACCTCGGGCGCGGTCCCCACTGGGATGGGTGACCGCAAGTGGCATAAAAATATCTCGAGCTCCTCCGTGCTTCGGAAGGCACGTTAATGTGTTGGTCCCGGGTATCATCATTGATGGCAGTCCTCAAGCTATGTCAGAGGCCTTTAACAGCTTGTATAATCTGACACCAGTGTGGTCACTTTAACACACGAGAAATAACAATAAAATAGTATAAAGAAAAGTCGTTTCCCGCTGTCTGTCCTTATTTATGCTTAACTCTTTAAAACTACACAACTGATTTTGATGCGGCTTTTTTAATTGATAGAATGATTCAAGAGGAAGGTTTATATTTTTAATTTAGCCGGGGTTGCTAGTTAAGTCTTATTAAGACGTTGTTAAATAGTTTCAATAGTCAAATATTTTAATAAGATATTCTAAATATCATTTGGTGAACGTTAACTTAAATAACACATTATTATTTACAAATATTATTATTGTTGACGTCAATAACTTACTTAGAGCTAAGTTTACGTTTAATATTGCAACATTGTATTAAAGTGATTTGTCGTAAATGATTTAGGATTCCGTACGACCTAGTGACATAACGGAACACTAAAAGAATCACTCCTGCGTCTGTCTGGACGTCGGTCATAGCCAGTTAGCTCTGAATCTACTGGACCAATTTTGTAATTTGGCAAACATAAAGCGACGTAAACCCAGCACGAGCGAGTAACGTAAGTAAATAAATTTCGAAAGAGAAATCAGGAAATTAAAAAAATGCAATCTATACCGTGTCACGTGTCAAACGAAATGGCTTGTTGCGAGTATATTTTTGATTTATTTTTATCAAAATTCTAAAATAATAATTTTTAAGTTATTCAGCAAAATAAACACAAAATTTAAAGTTGTTTGCAGTGTAGGTACTAGTAATTATTAATGCATGGTGTGTCCTGATGCTACAAAAGGTGACCGTTGAAAATTTGTGTTGGCCACTACCGTATCTAACGTAACACTTAGCCGTAGTACTCAATTTACCATGACCCTTTATTTTCTTTCGCTCTGTGTTTCTTCACTTATACTTTCACTTATCTCTATATATCTATCTACTAGCTTTTGTCCGCGGCTTCGCTCGCTTTAAGAAGTATAGAAGTTTCATACAAATTTTCATCCCCTATTTTATCCCCTTGGGGGTAGAAAATAAATCCTTTCTTAGCGAATACCTACGTCATATCGTCTACTTGCATGCCAAGTGCGTTGATAGATCACTATGTCTCTTTTAATATATATATAACTCAGTCACCTTTGAGTTATATATATTTAAAAAGAACATACAGGGAAACCTATAAGAAATGTATGAATTAATTATGGGAGGGTTCAATTGAAGATAATCCTTGTACAGAACCCTACCCACGCGAGTTAACTCACACTTGGCCGGCTTTTCTTTCCATACATTTACGAGATAAACTGAAAATAAGAAATAATGTGTTTAATAATAATTAATAACATTTTGTTGTAGCAGTGTACTCTACATATAGATATTGACGTGAGTGACCAAAGTACAAAATGATTTGAACGTTTGCATACAAGAGGCGAGATGAAATACTAGTTCAAATATTTGGCTAGTTCTAGACTAATATTTGTCGAGTTTTATGTAAAGCTTGCTGAACTAGTGGTAATATTAATACATAGTTGTAACAAGAAGGCACCAAAACTGACAAATAAGTCACAATACAATAGTAACATGAAAATTAAATAGGACGCGTACATTTTGCCGCAGCTATTATTGATCTGTACATAGTATGCTTCTGTTAGAAAAGTAAGATTATGTATTAGATTATAACATTTCTTTACCTTGAGTAGGCGAAAGTAATACACAAAAGTGCTACAAGATATTTTCAAAAAAATAAAATAACGTATCTTTTGATCTGCCACAAAAAAAAATTGTTTATGTTGCTCGATAATTTAATAATTAATAATTCGATAATTGAAACCGCGGCAAAGGCGAGTTTTAACTTCTGCCTACGCTCTATTTAGATGTTATTTCTAATAAAGCCAATGACAATGTAATCTGAAATCATAAAACTTCAAAAAGTCAGTACAAAAATTAGTTTTGTAGAGAAGTCAATTAAGTCCACCTTTAACGTTTGTAATGGAGTTAAATTAATAAATAAAAGAGGGTGCAACCGAAGAAAGTCTTTATGAGGACTAGAAAATAATAAAGTATCAAAAAGGTAGAGCTTTAGTGCAGCTGCACCAATATATTTAGAGGTCAGTTCAGCATTTCCAGGAACGTGTCGCCCCGGTCGCCCTCTCATTATACGCGCGTGCCACGTAATGACGTTAGTCGCAATCATCATGACACTAACTTAATAGACATGGACGTGTTGTGTTGCTGACAGTCACTAACTTTGGAAAGGGGAAGTTCAGATTTGATTTTCATTTTAACATTCACACTTAGTATGGGATTCATTTCAAAAGTACAAGTATTTCAGCGGCTAGGGATCAAATCCAAAGTCTCTTGTGTAATATACTAGCGTGTAAACATCTGCGCCAAGCCTAAAAACATGTTCTTCTACATTTCGTTTTATGATATAGGGCGGCAAACGAGCAAACGGGTCACCTGATGGTAAGTGATCGCCGCTGCCCATGTACAACTGCAACACCAGGGTGTGACAGGTGCGTTGTCAGCCTTATATACATATAAGACCTACATATCATATGCAGCATTATTTTAATGAGTGGGCTGAGTCACCCCTTACAAGAAATGTTGAGACTTAATGTTGAGTGTGTAATTTAGGTGCGAAAGACGAAGGTGCGCAGTGCTGAGCTGCGACTCAAGTGCGAAGAGCTAAGGCGTGAATTAACTGAGGTGCGAAGAGCTGAAGCGCGAATGAACTTAGGTGCGAAGAGTGTTAACTCGGTATACATAAACAGCATAGGTAACGCTACAAATATTTTAAAAGCTTTGCTAAAGTTACCCCGTTAATTCAAGTAACGTTCTAATTCTAGAAAACAGTCAAAGGCTTTGTTTCTAAGATTTTCCGTGAACAATTATACCGTTGAAAAATGCCTGTACCAACGTCGGGCTTTTCATAAAATCTTGAACACAATCACATTGGATTTTAAAATGATTTACCACGATTGTTACGCATAGTTTGACTAGCTCCGTGGCGCAGCGGTCAACACGCCAGCCTGCGACACGGAGTGACCGGGTTTGATCCCCGGTCAGGTCAAGATGGAAAATGATCTTTTTCAGATTGGCCTGGGTCTTGGATGTGTATCTATATATGTATTTGTTATAAAATATAGTATCGTTGAGTTAGTATCCCATAACACAAGTCTCGAACTTACTTTGGGGCTAGCTCAATCTATGTGATTTGTCCGTATATATTTATTTATTTATTTACGTATTTCTTCTTTTCCGGATGTACGCAGTATTGGCTCACGGTATCTAAAGGTCTTGCTAATTTCAATAGAGAGGATGGTTGGCATTTACCACCAGATTGGGATCCTGTCATCAATTTAATAAAATCTCAAGCTCATCACAACACTGCAAGACCATCAGACACCGTGAGCCAATACTGCGTACATCTGGAACGTGATCAATAAATATTGCAGGCGGTAGCTTTGTATAGTGCTTATAACACAAAGACAAATGTCAACTTAGTCTACCTGCGACCATGAAAACTGAAAAGTTTTCGAAACGTTAGGTGAAAAAATAATGTAATATACGCGATAATACCGTATTAAAGTGATTTTATTTAAATGTGTAACAATCGCGAAAACATCAGAAACCATTAGTTTAGCAATTTTATTATTAGTTAGGATTAGGATACCTCATTCAACTGGTTTTTAGAGTTCCGTACCCAAAGGGTAAAAACGGGACACTATTAATATCGCTCTCTATCTGCCTGTCCCTCTGCCACGAGACTGTATCTCATGAACCGTGATAGTTAGACAGTTGAAATTTTCATAGATGATGTATTTCAGCTGCCGCCATAACAACAAATACTAAAAATAGAATAAAAAAATACTTAAAGGGAGCTCCCATACAACAAACGTTAATTTTTGCTCGATTTACTCGATATTTATAACAGCAATAGGTAGACGCTTGAAATATTTACAGAATATTTAGTTATATATTCACTTTAAAAATAAATAATTCAATTAAAATAAAATTTATATTCAAGGGGCAACAGACATAATTTTTGGCTGTTTTTATAGATATTGGTACGGAACCCTTTGTGCGCGATTCCGACTCGCACTTGGCCGGTTTTCTTTTTATAATTTTTGTCACTTTCACCCCTGAATTGTAAACCGATCATCGTGACGGACAGACAGACGGACAGCGGAGCCGTATTAATGGCGTCCCGTTTTTACCCTTTAGGTACGAAACCCTAAAAACTAACTTGCGCATTTATTACATTCAGCCGTGCGGTCTGCGGTGTCCTTTGCAGGTATTTGCGGCTCATTCCACGAGGCTCCGATATTCGGTCATATGGGCATAGCAACCCGCATTCTACTTTTCACTTATCCTCTTTATTGTATTAATCATTGGTAAATTCCGCGTTTTTGGTTCACATATAAACCGATATCGATTGGAGCTTTTAACAAGGATTCGAGCAACGTTATTTTGAAGGTTGACTTGGAAAACGCATTCAACAGTGTAGAACGAGATACTATTTTGAATGAAGTTCTTGAGCATACTCCAGAGTTATATCCGTATCTTTTTCAATGTTATGCTATTCCAAGCCACCTTTTATTTAACGGGGCTTTGATTGAGTCACAGGTCGGGGCGCAACAAGGAGACCCTTTAGGTCCCCTCATTTTTAGCCTGGCTATCCAGAAGGTTATTAGTACCCTGAAATCACCACTAAACGTGTGGTACTTAGATGATGGAACTATGGGCGGTCCACCGGATATTGTGGCAGCGGATTTACGGGTTTTAGGTGAGAAATTTGATTCGCTCGGTTTGCGCTTGGGTGGTAGCAAATGTGAGTTGTACTTATGTGGTAGTGAAGTGCACTCATCAATCCCTCGTTTTGTGACATTAATTCCAGGACTGAAGGTTATCAACGAGACTAATTTTACTCTCTTAGGTGCCCCCATTTTTATAGAATCGATCCCTAATACTCTTTTACACAAAATGTCTGCTTTGGTGGCCGCACACGAGCGTTTAAGAGGCCTTTCATCACACATTGCCCTAGTGCTTCTTCGGCATTCTCTGGGAATACCTCGGATGAATTACATCATTAGAACCAGTCCATCTTGGCTATGTCCTGAAGAGGTTGGTCAGTTTGACGATACCATGCGGTCAATTCTGGAGGAAATACTGAACGTCAAACTGAATGAGGTCCAGTGGAATCAGGCCTCTTTACCAGTGAGATATGGGGGCCTTGGTATTCGGCGCCTGTCAGACATTTCGCTTCCGGCCTTTTTGGCGTCCTCAAATGGAGTGGTCAGTTTAGTCGCTAAAATTCTCAATATTAATGGTGACGGATTGATCTTGCCACATGTGGGCGACGCCTTGAGGGTTTGGTCGGCAAAGTTTCCGGGTGCATCTGTACCTGAAAGACCAGAGGTGCAAAGACTTTGGGATGAGCAAGGAATCCAAATAGTTTTTAGGGAGCTAGAGGGGCAGTCCAACGGTGCGGACGTGGCACGCATTAAGGCTTCAGCTCAGCCAGAGTCTGGAGCTTGGCTTCACGCTTTGCCATCGCCTCATATAGGAACATTGTTAGACAATGATACGCTGAGGGTGGCAGTGGCTTTAAGGTTGGGCTGTGTCGTCTGTGAGCCGCATCGTTGTGTGTGTGGTGTTATGGTGGAGGCAAACGGGCACCATGGCCTTAGCTGTATTAGGTGTGCAGGTAGGTTATCTCGCCACCAAGCCATGAATGATATAATTCGTAGGGCTTTGGTGACGGCTAACATACCCTGTCAATTAGAGCCAGCTGGTCTCTCACGCACGGACGGAAAGCGGCCGGACGGGATCACTCTTATACCTTGGCAGAGAGGACGTTGTCTATTATGGGACGCAACTTGTGTCAGTACCTACGCGGCGTCCTATCTCACCAATACCATACGATCAGCCGGAGCAGCTGCTAAAACGGCGGCTGGACATAAATTTACGAAATACTCAATTTTGTCTACGCAATACCAGTTCGTTCCAGTCGCCGTCGAAACAGCAGGGCCTTGGTGTCTTGAAGCCAAGGCTTTCATTGGTGAGATAGGACGTCGCTTGAGGGAAGGAGGTTATGACCACCGCTCCGGATGGTACCTGGTTCAAAGGTTATCCATAGCCATTCAGAGAGGCAATGCAGCTAGCATAATGGGTACCTTTGTGCCTGGAACGATCCGGGGTGGCATTTTTGATTGACTTTAATTAGGATTTATTTTATTTTATTTTAATTTTCAATTTTTATTTTCGCTTTAATTTAGGTTTAATTTTTAATTATAGGTTTCTAAGAAGTACTACTTATTAGATACATTATATATAGTAAGTCAATATTATATTTAATAATTGAGATGCAATAAAGTTAGTATTATTGGAGCTTTTGTTTGATTTATTTAATTTGAGGTTGCATAAGTAGATTATGTCAAAGCCGTTGAATGAGAAAAACTATGGAAGCAGCATTGCGCTCAAATACTGACACCACGCAAAGTAGATCAAAGCGGAAAGGGCTTAAAAAGTATATCTTTTCGCAAACTAGTCTGCCATGCGCTCCGTGACGGAAGGATGCGTCGATAAAAGCATTTAACGATATATTTTTTGTGAACTTCGGTTAAACGAAACGAATTAAGAAAAAAAAGACATATTTTGTAGTAAAGTGGTGCAGGAAACGCAAGGAAAGGCGGAAAAGTGACACTGGAGTAACCTATCAGTAGCAACTAAAATATTTTTTTCAAGCCTACCTCCGCTATGTTGACACCATAGCGTTCATTAGATATATTGACACCGCCCCGAAACCTTGACGCGGCCAATCGCAAACTAGCTTCTTCTATGAGTGCGTAAGTTTTTCTTTGTGATTTAAGTGTGTGTGTGCGTAAATGGGTCTGATATTGGGGTTCCGTCATTACCATTTGGTTACGGAACCCTAAAAGTAAAATAACATAAGAATATTAATAATGAGCAGTCGCGTAATTGGATCAATCATCATCATCATCATCAATACAAATAATAAATCTGTAAGGATTGGTCATGGAGTAAATTACCTTGTTTTCAGATATTGTGTTTATAAGCTGAAACTGAAACTAAATCACGTTTTTAAGATTTTTTCTGTATGTATATGTGTTATGTATGTATGTTCTTCATAACTCTTAAACGTATTAACTGGATTTTATGAAACTTGGTAGATAAACATGTGGACGTTCAGGATACAGTATAGGATTTTTTTTTCGTTTTTGCTTATTTAAGAAATCGTAAGTTCGCAAAGGGAGTCGCGGGCACAGCTAGTTTTCATAAAATTACATTACATATTTAGCACATAATATGTTACCTACAAACAACTAATACTACCGACCCAGCGGCCTGCGGCGTCGCGGCGTCCTTTGCAGATATTTGCGGCACATTCGCCGTGCCTCCAATATATGGCCGCGGGATCGGTCATATTCACATACCAACCCACATTCTGCTTTTCCACTTATTCTCTTATTGTGTTAATCATTGGTGAATCCCGTATTTTTGGTTTGGCAATATAGAATGAAATTCATAGGCACTTGCTGCTCGTTTTATTTATTTTGTAAGGATATCGTCAAGAATATATTTCTATGCGGTCTAGGAGAAAGGATGAAATCATAGAACGTGACAAAAAAAACTTGATTCCCTACATTGGTTTCATTGGAAAAGTTGTTTATTTTGACGGGATAAGTTACCCCTTCACTGCAGGGCTTGTTACCGGTACCAAATTCACATTATAAATACCGGTAAGTAACGGTATTTATATTATGTCACAATTTTAACGGTAAATATGTGTATCGGTAATCTGGTAACATAACGATATAATATTTACTAAATGCATAAACGGGAATTAGCGCGAATATACCGTTTTTCTTCAAGCCAGGTTGCACCGGCCACGGCCACTGGTGTCAGATTGTTCAAGCTGCCTAAAGGCATCTGACATAGCTTAATGATTGCATTACATAATCAACGATGACATCAATAAATTATGAAAACAGTAATTCCCGATTCTACCAAGTACCGGTAAAAGGAATTGGTACCGGAATCAACGGTACCAAATACCGGTAAAATTGTATCAAGTAATCGTTACCACGCATAACGATACCCCTGTGATTAACGTTACCTAATTTAACGGCACCAATCCAATTACCGGTACTGTAGTTTCATAGAGTTACCGGTACTGGATTTTACCGGTATTCCAACCCCTGCTTTACGGGAACGTCGTTGGTTATGTTACAAGCTGTATTTTAGGCAGTCGGCCGTAAAAAAAGGTTTTGCTATTACAGCATGAACGCTGTCATAATAGCGGACCCCGGACTCCAACGTAACACAACTAAGCATGAAACCGAGAAAATGCTTGGATGAGAGAGAGCAAGAGTACATTTCAACTCTCCCCTTTTCTTAAATCATCATCGTCATCAAGTCTTTTTAGTCTCCACTGCAGGAGCATGGGTCATGCTCCTGCAGTTTTAAATCTATACGCCCACCAATATTCTAAACTTGGCCTTTGGTTCTTATGGCCTTAGGTTTTGTCTACCCTGAAAGGGATACAGACATGATTATATGCATATATACGTACATATATCATCATCATCATCAGGTCTTTTTAGTCTCCTCTGCAGGAGTATGACCGTTTCTGTACTACCGGAGCCATACTTGGCCAGAGTAGACAGAGAATTTGGCCTACACTCTCCACGCTGGCCAGACGGTTTTGAGAGGTGTCTTCGATGTTTATGAGCTTTATTTAGCTTGTATTTCCTAAGTCGCCTCTAACGACATCCATGGGAAGACTTGGAGTGATCCTATTCCACTCTGCCGAAAACCACACGGCTACGGCCACATTTCTTAAATAATATATTAATTTATTTGTATGGTCTGGGCTATTGCTAGACATGCTAGTCTAGGCTCCTTCATGCTGGTCTGGGAGCAGTAGCACAGTCACCTCTGGCTATGCCCAGAAAACCCAATTTCTTGCTCTTAACAAGATCTTAATGAGGCAAACGAACGGAAAATCACGGTAGCAAAGCAAGGTCGAAACATATTTAATGTATACGTATAGTCATCTTGCGGCTCATTATATCATACATTTAATTTGTTCTCCTGATATGTACTAATTTCCCTTAGAAATTAAAAATCACATAAATAAAAACTCCATGCTGGTCTGGGAGAAAAACAAAAAGGTACCAGGTTCTCTTCCCGAGCAGATCGTAAAAGCTGATCGAAGGAATGGGCGAATTTGAGAAATCATGTAGGTAGGCGATGCGGCTAGCAACCCATCACTATACAGATTCCGGCCATCCACACGCCCACCACCATACTTAACGTGGCTTTTAGATCTAATGGATCTATGTGAGTTATGTCTACCCCGCAAGGAAAAAGGACGTGATAATATACAATTTCCATGATAAAGTAAGTTTAATAACATTTTAAGCTCGCCATAGATTAGCGATTCAAAACACGTCGCGCCCGTTACATGCAGGTGACGGTTCCCGAAAATAAAAAACACCGCTCTGAAACGAAGATTTATGTCCGGATTAACGTAATGAATTATTAAATATAATTATTATTTTCTCTCCCATGCTGGTTTGGTGGAAGTAAAAAACTTAGAATATACCAGTTTATCCTCTTCCCGCGCATACCATACAAGCCGGTCGGGGGAATGGGCTGACATATCCCATCACTATTTTGATTCATTTTATGGTTCCGTAGTAAGGAACGAACCCTTGCTTTGCCGCCTTGGCTAGCTCCGTGGCACAGCGGTCAACACGCCAGCCTGCGACACGATCCCCGGCCAGGTCAAGATGGAAAATGATCTTTGTCAGATTGGCCTGGGTCTTGGATGTGTATCTTTATATGTATTTGTTATAAAATATATATCGTTGAGTTGATATCCCATAACACAAGTCTCGAACTTACTTTGGGGCTAGCTCAATCTGTGTGATTTGTCCGTATATATTTATATTTATTTTATTATTTTTTAACTCCATACTGGTTTTGGTGGAAATAAAAACTTAGAATATACCAGTTTATTCTCTTAATTTAACTGCTTCCGTGGCCCAGTGGTTAAGGCGTTTGCCTGTAGACCCGGGGGCTGTGGGTTCGATTCCCTCGGGAAGCATACTTTGTTTAGTTGCTTTCAGTTTGGTTAGGACATTGCAGGCTTGAATCACCTGATTGTCTGATAATTAAGATGATTCCGTGCTTCGGAAGGCACGTTTAGCCGGTGGTCCCGGCTGCCATCTGGTATTCGTTAAAGGAACCACGTCAGATGCCGAGAGGCGGTTCCGAAGAACTCTGACACCAGGGTGTGCATGGTCGATTGACCGTGACACCTACTCCAAATGATGATGATTCTCTTCCTTCGCATACCGTAGAAGTCGGTCGAGGGAATGGGCTGACATATAGCCCATCACTATTTTGATTCATTTTTAGGGTTCCGTAGTAAACGAAGAACCCTTGTTTTGCCATGTCTGTCCGTCCGCGGTTTTACTTAGAGACTATAAATACAAGAGCCGTTAGCCGTGTGGTATCCGGCAGAGTAGAATAGGACCACTCCAAGTCTTCCCGTGGATGTCGTAGAAGGCGACTTAGGAAATACAAGCTAAACAAAGCTTATAAACATCTAAGACACTTCTCCAACCCGTCTGGCCAGCGTGGAGAAAGTAGGCCAAGTCCTCTGGCTGCTCTGGCCAAGTATGGCCCTAGTAGTACAGAGAGGGTCGTGCTCCTGTAGTGGAGACTAAAAAGGACCTGATGATGATGACGCGAACCCGGCCTCCCGACCTGCTACTTACTTTCCCCTATTCATCCGAGTGAGTAGTACCCAATACCTTTCATTCCCTTCCCAAATCCAACAAATTCCTATCATTCCCCAGTTTCAACAATGAAACTAAAGGTAGCATAAAATAAACTCTTGGAACGACTCAGTCGATTTACCGCTTCATTAGAACAGAGGTGTTACACCGAAAGTATCAATTAAGTCGTTACATGAGGCGCCCTGCTGAGTTAGAGTTTGGTACTTCATTTATTAATCCTTAGGGTAACTCTGCAGCTCAGAGCTCTATATAAGATACTAGCTTTCGCCCGCAGCTCCGCCCGCGTTAATGTCGATCCCTCGGGAATAGTAGTTTTTCCCGGGATAAAAGGTATCCTATGTCCTTCTCCGCACTCCAGAGAACTTGTATGCAAAATTTCATGATGATCGGTTCAGTAGTTACAGCGTGAAACCGAAACAAACAAACAAACAAACAAACAAGCTCACTTTCGCATTTATAATGTTAGTAAGGATTATTGTTCTACATGCTGTATGACTTAACTTTTTTATATTATATAACGGACAATCTTAAATAAATAGTCCGCCATCTTGGGTGTCCGCCATGTTGGATTTAGAATGACATCAAAAGCTAACCATGCATTGTCATTAAAATTAACGAGTATACAAAATTACATCAAAATAGGTGAAAGATATATGCTTCAAAATTGAGTTGCATGATTTCACCCGAAGAAATATAGCTACATACAATTGCAAGTTAAATAAAAGCTAGTTAAAACAACATTTATGTGACTTACGCGTACAGATAATCAGAAAAGTTTTTCTGCTTATCTCAACGGAAGCTATGCAAATAAAGAAAACTCTCTAGCTCTATGATAAACAACGATTTGCATGTTACAAAGAACTGCTGGAAAACGGATCAAATATTCATTGCTGAAGCATCAAGGAGATTGGAACTTCTTTCAAAAGAAGAAAATGGTTATGTATTACTTTTAAAGCCTATATTGACTTTTATACACCTAATACGACTAGCTCCGTGGCGCAGCGGTCACCACGCCAGCCTGCGACACGGAGTGACCGGGTTCGATCCCCGGCCAGGTCAAGATGGAAAATGATCTTTTTCAGATTGGTCTGGGTCTTGGATGTGTATCTATATATGTATTTGTTGTGAAGTATAGTATCGTTGAGTTAGTATCCCATAACACAAGTCTCGAACTTACTTTGGGGCTAGTTCAATCTGTATGATTCGTCCGTATATATTATATTATTATACATGATGAAATTTTTATCGTTTTGGACCCTTAAAGGGATGACTCAAACCATCAAATTAATAACTTTTCCTATTAGAATAATGCTGGGAACTCAAAAAAAAATTCGACATTCCCATACAAACTGGACGGGCGGCGGAACTCTTTTGTATGGGAATGACGAAATTATTTCTGAGTTCCCAGCGTTGGTCCATAGAAAAAGTTGTTCATATTGATGGTCTGAGTCACTTCTTTAAGGGTCCAAAAGGATCAAAATTTCACCATGTATAAAACTGAACTCAATTTTTATATAAAACTGAACTACGTATGATTATTTCGTCTTTAGCGGCGTTGTGCAGTTTTCGGAAAGGGTAAAAAATTTTAAACTCGCGTGACGTGTTTAAAAATTCGTAAGACGGACACGTGACCTGAGACCGCCGCAAAGCAAAGTCTTCCTTAAATCTCTCCTTTTTACTTAATATCCCTTCAAAAGACACAGGAAATTTCGTACAATAGGATCAAGGTCACATCCGTAACATCAGGTCGAGTATCGGAAAATGGCAATACAATAAAAATATCCAGCGTGCTTGCGAATCGAGGAGAATACTGGGAAGTGGGAATACTGGGAAGTGGGCTCTTCACTAGCAAACCTTCGTAGTTCGTTTATGTTAAGCAACATCGAGCCATATTGCTTTTGATTTTCGGAGATATTTTTGGTGACATTCGCGCTCAATAGGGTTTTTGGTAGCGTGGATAAAGTGTTTAATATTCACTTGTGTAAAAGTTATTACTTTATACTTACAATGATAATAAAAATACTTATTATAACGGTAGATACATTATTTTAATCAAATATGCCCCGGATGGTAGATACATTATTTTAATCAAATATGCCCCGGATTGTACCCAGCTCAAAGGTACCTATAACACTACCTCTTTGAATGGCAATGGATATCCTCTGAACCAGATACCATACGGATCGGTGGTACTACATATTACTAGTGTAAATTACTTTTTATACAGTCTATTCATTTTTAAACATAGATTAAAAGAAAAATTTCGTCTTCATTATTAAACATAGATTTAAAAAAAAATATTGTCTTTTTTAAAGTTCTTTTTCATATATTTCAAGACGCTTGTCGGCGTAATTGGGATAATAAAATCCATACTTTACATGGCAGATGGGTCCGTGAGCGCAGTTTGTCTGGCAAGGGTAGTAGTTTGTTAGACTGGACAAAGAACGGGACAATGGTATTTGAGATGCTACTTGCTTGGAAGGATTGGCGATGATAAAGTAGCAGCTCGGACGATTGGGCGCGCATACCCGATGCCTGCAACCACCGGACAGGCAGTTTAGGATGACACGCCTCAACGTAATCAAAAGATACAGCCCCGTGACGGATGGACGGTCGGAAAGCGGAGGCTTTACTACACATCACTGTACACCTGTAGTCTGTGGACGGATTATTGGAAGAGATCGATCAGTGCTCTCCGTGTTCAATATAATAATGCGTTTAGGGCACTGTTGGGGCTGCCGCGATGGTGTAGTGCATCTGGTATGTTTGCGGATGCACATGTAGAGTGCTTTTATGCGGTGTTCTGCAAAGGGAGTGCGGCGGCACTGAGCAGACTGCGCGGCAGCACCAACAGTATCCTAAGCATGATAGCAGATAGGCTGGACAGTCGCTTTATAAAGCACTGCGTCAACCAGCACCTTAGTATAAGTTCCTACTAACAAAGTGTAAGATTATCTGTTACTAACAACTATATGGACAAAATTTGGTCCAAAATAAAATTATTTTATTTTATTTAGGTTTCCATTTTTCGCCCTTTGGGTACGGAACCCTAAAAAGGAGGAAGTTTACACGTCCGTAACTACGGGACAGGACGTGTATCGGAAAATTACCGTATTTTGTTTGAGTGCTTCCGCTTTGTGAAGCAAAACGGCTTATACCGGCAACTGCATGAGCGGACTCATATAAAAAACGTATTAAATGTTTAAACTTAATCAATGTATAGGAAATACAAGCTAAACAAAGCTCATAATCAATGAGACCTCTCCAACCCGTCTGGCCAGCGAAGAGAGTGTAGGGCAAATTTTCAGTCTGCTCAAGTATGGCTCCGGTAGTACACAGAGGGTCTTGCTCCTGCAGTGGAGACTAGAAAGAACTGATGATCTTTTTATCCCACTGTGGTTCGTCGGAGAAGGGATCCACTATAGTGATAGCAACCAATCATGTTGTAATATGATTTGGCTATGATCTTTAGGCTAGCCGTCTGCCTGATCCTATAACCTTGGGTAGGTCCAGATTGCAGATAATCCATACTTCCATACTAATATTATAAATGCGAAAGTAACTCTGTCTGTCTGTAACCTTTCACGCTTCAATCATTGAAACAATTTGGATCAAATTTGGTATGAAGGTAGTTTTTGGGTTGGGAAAGGACATAAAGTCCCTTTCATTTCGCGAAATTCTGTTGTTCCCGAGGGATCGACACTAACGTGGGCGTAGCCGCGGGCCAATGCTAGTTACTTATAAAAATGAAAAACAAGTATTTTCCTAATAGCATCAACACGCGAGATAGATTCATAGGCTTGTTTCCTAAAAAAAAAACATTTTAAATAATTAGTCCTGCTTATTGCTATGCTGTTTGCTTCCCTCAAAGCACATCTAAGAGCAAGAGCAAGGGAAAAAAACGTGAAAGTATGTATGTATTGGAAAATCCATTGTTCTAACTGCTGTAAAGCGAAGCGCCTATTACCGGCCACTTTATGAGTGGACTTGGTTATTAATAACAAAGTTTTCGTGTTACATACACGAAAACTTTTATATATCCTTACTAATATTATAAATGCGAAAGTGAGTTTGTTTGTTATGCTTTCACGCCGTAACTACTAAACCGATCATCATGAAATTTTGCATACAAGTTCTCTGGAGTACAGAAAAGGACATAGGCTACTATTGCCGAGAGATCGACATTAACGCGGGTGGAGCCGCCGGCGAAAGATAAATATATATATTTAACAACTGTTTGCAGATGTTTCAGGTTATTTATGTCTAGATAATTTTTATGACCTCTGTAACTACGACGAGCTCACCGTATCACGTAGGCAAAGAATACATACGCATTGGGTCGAAATAAGCCACGTAATAGTATTTTGAAATATAAATATATATATATATATGCGGAAAAATTACACAGATTGAGCCAGCCCCAAGGTAAGTTCGAGACTTGTTTTATGGGATACTAACTCAACGATACTATATTTTAAAACAAATACATATAGAGATAATCATCCAAGACCCAGGCCAATCTAAAAAAGATCATTTTCCATCTTGACCTGGCCGGGGATCGAACCCAGGCACTCCGTGTCGCAGGCTGGCGTGTTAACCACTGCGCCACGGAGCTGTCATAAAGAGTTGTTATATTGCTTATTTTTTATGTATTGTAGGAATATATAATATAACTTAACATTTATATAACCCCAGATTATATTCATTTATTTATGTATATAAGCTGGGGAAAGTTGTTCACTATCATGAGATGATCGTGTCCCTTAACCCCGTTTTAAATTTTCCTACCAATTTTCTTTTGCTAGTTAGTGGATAAAATATTCCCGTTGCCATAAAAAAGTTAAGTATTTTAAAAAGGATTAGCGTCGCTATCCAGCGTGGGATTGCAGCTAGCATTCTTGCCAACATGCCACATGGGCAAGAATTTTTAGATTCTTAAGTTCGGTTATTATAGTATGTAATTTTATGGGGCTAGCTTATTACTTTTATTTCTAGTTTGTAATTTTTCTATTATAATGTACTCTACTTTTACTAGTATAAATTTGTAATATTGTTAAAATTTGTTACACGACGTATACGTAAAAGAAAAACCCTTACAACTTTCTCTTTTACGCATACACTCTTCTGTTCGGACGAGCATACATGGACACCGCAATGGAGGAAACCAAGGCATAAGTAGCAGCTCACGTGCAGTTGCACATGTCGTCTATAACTTCAAATGTTTTTTTTTAATAGTCACATTATTAATTTATTATTACTAATGCTAAGCGGAAGACAAATTACTATTGGTTTATTTAATCAATTGATCCTGATGGGTCTTGAGGTAACGACATAATAAATAACCCTACCAAGAATGAATAATTGATCAAGTAAACTGTCAATCAACCGTATTAGTGTACTTAGATTTTCCTTTATAATCATCAAAGAGGTTTTTTTCCTATACAGGAATGAAATGGAATTCATTAGCAAACGTTTAAGGAGTGACTCAAACCTCGAATCTGAACAACTGTCAGTATGGGACCAACTTCGATGTTGCAAAAAAATCAGCTGTTCCATAGATCTTAGCCAAGTAGATATTCTACTTTTGTATGAAAGAGCAGATATTTTTCCGCGATGTCGAAGTTGGTCCCATAATGAAAGTTGTTCAGATTCGTGGTCTGAGTAGATTATGAAAATCTCTTTGATAATACAGGTATAATCAAAGAGATTTTCAAAATCTATGATTAACGGTAGGTATTGGC
The DNA here is from genome assembly GCA_947532085.1 of Elegia similella. Taxonomy (NCBI): domain Eukaryota; kingdom Metazoa; phylum Arthropoda; class Insecta; order Lepidoptera; family Pyralidae; genus Elegia; species Elegia similella. Next base: position 9,480,756 of record OX383937.1, read on the forward strand.
AATATTGTCTTATTATTACCAATTAAACTTATTCTGTTGTGTTGTCTTTTGATATGCATAATCCCCGGTCATCATGTCGGTATCTCATATAGAGATAAGATAATGTATCTCATCCTTAAGGCGCACTTGACAATTTATAATAAATCAAATTAACTTAATTAAACTAAAACCGATCTATACATATAATAAAACAGTAAAAATATTTTGTCTGTACATTTAGAATTTTTGACTGAAATGGATAGAGGGACACTTAAAAAGAATAATAGAAAGCAAAAACATTTTTTAGAATTTCTTGTCTGTCTGTCTGTCTGTATGTATGATCACGATTATCTCCGAAAATACTGAATTGATTTACTTCAAACTTTCACCAATTGCTTTGTTTTTAACTCAGCAAAACATTTAAAGTTTGTTTCATCAAAATCGGTTCATTAAAAAGAAAGTTATCGTCATTTGAATGAATTCTGTCTGTCTTCTTTTCACGCTTCAACCATTAAACCAATTTGGATGAAATTTGGTATGGGGGTAGTTTGAGACCCGGGGAAGGACATAGGGTATCTTTTATTCCGGGAAATTCTACAGTTCCTGAGGGATGGACACTAACGGCAGCGGCGTAGCCGCGGGAAAATCTGATTTATATATCAACGCAACCGAAACTGCTGCGCCTAGACTTGAAATTTGGTACAGGGGTTCTTATGATGATGTGAGTGAGCGCTAAGAAAGGAGCGTCTGTCGTCTTCTTTTACGCTTTAACCATTGAACTGATTTCGATGAAATTGGGTATGGAGGTAGTTTGAGGCCCGGGAAAGGACATAGGGTATGTTTAATTCCGGGAAATTCTACTGTTCCCGAGGGATCGACACTAACGCGGGCGGAGCCGCGGGCGACAGCTAGTATATGAATAAAGATAGAACTGCTTCCTTCTTTAGGCTGCATTATATAATAGCGGATTTTTACGCGTGCTCCGCGGTGTAAAACGCCACGCCACACGCGCCGCCCGACGCACCGCGTCTCCGTAAACGAAAATATGGAGCTTCATAAGTTTGAGATTGATCGTGCAACGCCGCTTTCGCCGCTACATGCTATGCCGCAACCGCAATGCACGCGCTCGCCTTTATTTATAAACGGAAAACGCTACACGCGCCGCCCAACGCGACGCAAGATGCGCCTCGTAAAGCCATGCCTTTAATGTCCGCCTCTGCTTGCTACGCCGCAATGCACTACTGAGGTCTACACTAATCGTTACTTAGCGTTTTATGATAATAATCATTGTGTGTCACAAAAATGAAACTTATGCATTACTCATAAACTTACTTAATAGATGTCTTTGAAAATAAATCCATCGGGTTAGCATTCCGCCTCACACTATTTATTTTTCTGTCTGAGAGCTGTTTTTCTCGGCCAGAGTCCACCGCAATATTGGTTTGTTTACCCGGCCGCCTTATACTAATAGGTAGAAAAATATGTTACTATCACAATGTTGTAAGTCTAAAATACGTTTTTATTCCCGAGGGACTAAAAAAATTTTTAATTCACATTGCAAACATGTTTTTAGTCTCGTGGGAATGAAAACACAAATATTGTTTTTCTAATATTTTTGTATTTTTAATCAAAGGGTGCACATTAGAACTTAAATTTTACAGACATGCGCTGATTAAATGACAATGCAATATAGGAGACACTAGCTAATGCCCGCGGCTCCGCCCGCGTTAATGTCGATCCCTCTGAAACAGTACAATTTACCGGAATTAAAGATCCCATATGTCCTACCCGGGCCTCAAACTACCTCCATACCAAATTTCATCCAAATTGGTTCTATGGTTGAAAAGTAACAGACAGGCAGAATTACTTTCGCATTTTATAATATTAGTATGGATTTGGATTACTTTCATGTATTACCGTTTATGTAAGAACAACTATAAAAAAGACAGACAGGCAGACAGATAGACGGACAGCGAAGTGATATTAATAGGGTTCCGGTTTTACCCTTTGGGTACGGAACCCTAAAAAATTATTTCACTTTAGTTTACGGGTAGACTCTTTCACTCACTCCATCCCACTAATTCCACCTCTCCACCCCCTGCATACAGGTTGCGTCAAACTGCTCTAGATGGCGGTGAGTAAAAATTGAAACGCGCTATCGTTGCGTTTTGCTTAAATCATATGTTTTACCATTAATATCCATGGAGTATGTGCTTCAAAATGTGTTTATCTGATCATTATAACACATTTTGAAGCATTTCATTGAATCAGTCCTAAAGGAAAAGTAAATATCATTTAGAAAAATTTTTTTCGAGTAATTACGGAACATACATACACAAAAACAATATTGCGAAGTATTAAGAACCTCCTTCTTCCGTTTTTTGAAGTCAGTTGAAAAGAAATGATTTTAAATAGACATATACCTAATAAATTGTGCATTATAATATCTGGTACCTACTGAAGTAGTAGTGCAGTATTCCGTGAGGCAGGTATAATATAATCAATTTGTAAACTTGAAACATGCTACAAAAACATTTTAAAGTACTAAATAAGCTGAAAAGGTTTCCAGCTGTTTTGCTGTTTTACCGGTATATTAATTTCCATACGAGCCGAAATACATTATGTGAAGTGCTTACCGTTTTTGCCAGTTAATTCCGAGTCACGGGCCATTGAAATGTGTCCCACACTCCTTGAGTAGTGGTCAACTATATTGTACGGTGAAAACAATTTCAGTTTCATTTTAAATTTAAACACTAAAGACTGCGGAATTTAAGTCTTCTTCTTTTCGAGTCAAAATAGCTAAATATATCTGTACTTAAATATGAAAGTTTATTATTTTCTTAATAAGGGCAGATTTAAATATGTCAGATTTCGTTAAATCCTTTGCCCATTATCCGAATGATAAACTCAGTATAGGCATCTTCTAGGCAAGCTAGCTCCATTGTAGATCTAGTCTTTACTACTTCTAGGTATGTTCTGTGATGGAATCTCTACAGTACACGAAAATACCGGCACGGGCACGTGCCCGCCCGAATTTTATAATTTATAATGTTTAAAGAATGATTTAATAAAAGAGTTTCTAAGCAACGCTCGAGCCTATCACTGGTCTCTCTCATTATATGGCAAGACATTACTTATGGAGAGACGAGTGATAGGCTCAAGACACAGATTATATAAAGGAGTCTTTACGCAACACGCGTAAAGACTCCTTTATTTAATCGTTCTACAAACATTATATACTTACGCTATACCTTTACTACAAAACAATAACTTACAAATGGTTTCGTTTAAAGAACGCCTATTAAATCTTGCAACCAACCCTGTTAAATTATCTATGAAAAGCACCTCTTTTTGAACATTAACGACACAAATCACCTCAGGTAATCTGCTTTTAGTTAGCGAATAACAGTATTAAGAAACCATCAGAGGCGGCAGATTAAATTTTAACTTATAAGTACAAAAAGTATAAATTAAATCTTTAACTCTTGTAAATTTTTACGTCAACGCTTTTACAACTATGAAAAGCAGCCCTAGTCGTAAAGCTATATCAGATTCCTTTAGGCACTCAAACGACAAACAAACAAGCAAGCCCTTATTTAACGCCATTATTTATTATACGCCATTAATTATCTCACGTAATCTTCTTACAGTCAAGCGTGTAAAAGCATTAAAAATCCATCAGAACGGCAAAATTACTCGTATGGTTGCTAGTAACTCACAAATGGTTTAAGTTCAAAGGACACCTACTTAATTTAAACTCGTATCAGGACACGTGACCTGATCGAAAATTCGTAAGACGGATACGTGACCTGAGACCGACGCAAAGGCGATTTTTTCCTTTCTTTTTATGGAGTTACCAGCTTTGGTCCTATATGAAAAGTTGTTCATATTAATGGGTTGAATCACCTTTAAGGATCTGAGAGGGTTTGCATAATTTAATGTATCCGTGTTAAATAACAGCACCTCTTTTTGAACGTTATCGCCACAAATCATCTCACATAATCTGCTTACGGTTAGCAAGTAATAGCATTCGGAATCCATCAGAGCCGGCAGATTAAAGATTGCTAACTAACTTAAGGCGCGGAATGCCAATTTACGTACCTCCGGGCGCTCTAGTTAAGTATTTCTTGTCGCGTTTGACATTTTCATTGATTTCATTACGTCTTACTCAATCCTTATTTTACATATAATAATAACTATCTATTAGATACATAAAATAAATAATAAATTATATGTCAGTTTTATTATTTTAAGTATATATGAAATTTATTTTTATGTCTTAAAAAATGTTTAAAGAAATAAAACTTTACAGATTGACCTGCGTCTTAGATGTGTATTTACGTATCTGTTGTACTATATTACAAATAAATATATAGGGTGAAAGTCAAAGTCAAAACATTTCAAAGTCAAAACATTTTATTCATCGTAAGATATTTTAAATATCATTTGGTGAACGTTAAATTACACATTATTATTTACAACATTAATATTGTTGACGTCAATAAGTTACTTAAAGCTAAGTTTACGCCGCTTCCAAGGCGGAGTGCAGAAGAAGCGGCAACAAACTGCACAGCGCATTTTCTCCAAATGACATCAACTTACAATCTACGACATACTTAGAACTAAATGTGTGGACTTGAGCTTACATTGTCTTGTCGTAAAATAAATTTCAATTTGTAGTATGAATGAATAGTAACGAAACAAGAAATTAAATTTTTGATTAAATGTCAAAAGTCAAAACACAATACGTACAATTTGTACCAATTCATGTCATTTTTATATTAATATCATGACGAGAGTCCGGCACCGAGCTTTGGCCAGATATTTTTATCGTTTAAAAAATCATCAGTCCTGTAATAAGCCATTTTACATAGTACCCGTTTAACATACGCTTTGAATTGTCTGTCAGGCATATCGAGGACTGATTCTGGCAACTTATTATAATAGCGTATACAGTTACCTAAAAACGAATCACTAACCCTGCTAAGCCTATACCGCGGGAGAAATCACACTAGCAGCTAGCTCCACTTTAAATTGTTAACTTGTGTCGTGGGATTCAGCGAGTTTTTATTTATTTAAGTAACATATCATACACACGAATTTTTTCTTTTAGAATTTCATTTTCTCGAAAACGGTATGGCGAAGTTTTAAATGCCAAATGGCTTATTTACCATATTTTCTGCTTTTATAAACTTAATAAACATATTTTTCTTCTTCTAGAACAACTGTCGACCGAAAATCAAAACACGTAATTTTATTTTTATAGATGTTTTGGTATATTCTTACCAAAACATCTATCAAAATAAAATTATTTTATATTTCATTTTCTAGAAGTATTAACGATAGAAGTACCTTTTTTATATTATTACTAGCTTTCGCCCGCGGTTCCGCCCGCGTCAATGTCGACCCCTCGGGAATAGTACTTTTTCCCGGGATAAAAGGTAGCCTATGTCCTTCTCCATACTCCAGAGAACTTGTATGCAAAATTTCATGATGATCGATTCAGTAGTTACGACGTGAAAGCGTAACAAACAAACAAACAAACTCACTTTCGCATTTATGTTATTATTAAGGAATTAAGGATACAATTTGAAAAATATCTTTTTCCATCATGATCTGACCAGGGATCAAGCCCTGGACCTTGCGATTAGCACATTAACCTTCCACAAGTCATTTCAGGGCTAGCTAAAGTTTATTCTTCATCCTTACTAATATTATAAATGCGAAAGTGAGTTTGTTTGTTTATTTGTTTGTTTGTTTGTTTGTTACACTTTCACGCCGTAACTACTGAACCGATCATCATAAAATTTTGCATACAAGTTCTCTGGAGTGCGGAGAAGGACATAGGCTACCTTTTATCTCGGTAAAAAGTACTATTCCCGAGGGATCGATATTGACGCGGGCGGAGCCGCGGGCGAAAGCTAGTTAAAAATAATCTTAAGCTTGCTAAAGTTTTTTTCTAAAGAAGCCTGATTTCTTACATGGTGAATAGAAAAGTTTAGAAATAATCATAGATTTATTGCATTTAGTTAAGCGGGTGCCGCGCGAACGAAATCGTCGTGACTTCGCAAGCCATTAGGTTGCGCAAAACCAGGCGACTATGTAGAAATATGAAAAATCCTAATATTTTCATATTTTTATAATAAATAAGAAAGGAAAATTAAATTTAAAAATATAATATATTGTCATGTAAGAATTGTTTTAGACGAAAATTTTTCAAATCTTTTCGAAGAAAAACGTTTTTAGATATCATAACATATATTTACAGTTTTTAAATTTCATATGTATCTGTTTCAAATTGCAACATAGGGGTTATCTTGTGTAAAGATTGTCCTAAATTATACAAATACGTTTGATGTATTCAATTTATTCAGCGCATAGTACTAGTGATTTGAAAACACGCCAATTTCCACAATTTCGTGCAATACCTTCTTAAGTTTCTGTGATTATACCTACTTAATAAACTATATATATTAAATTACTCCTCGTACAAATATTTGTCTATCCAATAAGAATGCCAGTGTTCAACGCTGTAAATGTGTTCGCAAACATAAATCCCATGCTTGTTAAACAACACCCCCGCACTCGCGGAAGTCGTACATACAAACATACTCGTACGTCTCTCAATTGTCAAGTATATCATCCAAAGACCTTGTTATCTGAATACGGCACGAATCGGAGGAACGATGTGATTTCCCGCACTGACATGATCCATTCAATGCCACAAATAGATTTCGATATCTATTTCAGTTTAAAATAGACTTTATAATATATATCACGGGTAAATATAAAACAAATTCGCTATGTATGATTAGATCTTAGATCTTTAAAATAACGAAACGGATTTTGAGCGGTTTTTTTTTTATAGATCGAGAGAGTGATTTAAGCGGAAACATATATATAATTAATCACACCCGTGCGAAGCCGGAGCGGGTCAAAAGATGTGTATAAAAGTAGTAGAAGTGAGATTTTAAACCTAACTTGATAGTAAAAGTCAAAGCTTACTAAGTTACCCAGCTTATCTGTTGTTGTTGCACGCTCGATCATTAACATAACATCTTTCATAAAAATAAGTAAATTGAAATTGTTTACATCTATACTCTATACTCGCCACGCTTGACAGGCGGGTTGGCGAGCGCAGTTTCTTAGGCTTCTTGTACTTTCGAAGCTGCTGCCCATCGCAAGCATCTGGAAAAGGATAGGAATTTGTTGAAGCTGGGAACTGGGAAGGGAATGAAGGTATTGGAATACTACTTACTCGGATGAATGGGGAAAAGCAAGTAGCACCTCTGGGGGTCAGGTGCGCGTACACGATACCATACCTGCAGGCTACCGGCCAAGCAGTTGCCTCAGACGTGATGCGTTGAAGGTTGGGGTCTGCTTTTTATACTGTAATATGATTTGTCGAAAGTTTTTATGACTTGCTGCCTGTCTGAAGACGTCTTTGTGTAACTCCAAAACCGAAGACAAATACCTTTGAACGTAAAGCAGGTCTGTTCCACTCCCTGTGTCGGTATCGAAAACATACCTACGCGCGGCGACCACTTCGAAGCGGTGAAGCCGGACAACTCCAGTAGGGACGTAGCACGTTTGGTCCCATGTGTTCACCGACTTTATCGAAATAAGAATCGTTTGTTCAGAGCTATATGAATGAAATTGGCCTGCAATGGATTCTCTAGGTATCTAAAGGAAAAGGTGCTGCGTTCTGACGCGTGCTAAGTTACACTGTATCTCTACCTACACTGTGTTGATATTTCTTTGAATACCTTTGCAGAGTGCGTCTGTAAAGTAAAAGCTTTGGCCTGTGCGGGAAATTGAACCTGGTGCCTCGAATATTGCAGCCCGTGTTATAATGATAGTTACAAATTATAACGTCAAAATCGTTAAATAATATCACAATAACCTGAATTTCGTGCTAACGTATATTATAAGCGACGGGCATCCATCTTGTGTCACTTGTTGCTGACGTACAGGGCTCATCAAATTACATTTTACTATGAACAATGAACATTCTGTCATGGCTGATGTAAGTAATTCTGCTTTTAGTTATATGGTTATTTTTAGTATGAACTAGAGTCTTTTAATAAAATATTTTTAGAGCTGAGTCTGCGGTTGAATGAGAATGTGGTTGATAAAAAAAAAAACAATCTAGAGCGATTCAAATCTGCACAAGGAGAGAACTGTATGAACAAAAAAACTATATCAACTATGTCCCCATCATTAAACCTGTTAGGACACTATTGTTCTTATTACTATTGTATCTTATTAAATGTAATTTGACATCTCAATAATACATTTTCGGCACCTATGGTAGTTCTTTTTTTTCCTTTAATTTTTCTTTTTTATTTGTTTTTTTTTTTTATGGTGGCAATAGAAATTTACATTCTGTGACCACATGATTTCACATTCAAAAGAACACAATATACGGTCGGATATATGTGGGTCGGATGGACGTACGGATAGATGAGTTAGTTATAGGGTCCCGGTAATACTTGTTTTAATGGTATATGATATAATTGTTTTGAATGAGCAATTTCATTACTTACATCATTATTATTTATTTTGTTTTTAATTTCGGTGTGGTATTACATATGTCACTGGCATCAAATTATACCATTTTTACAGAAGGTAGGTAAGTTTCTTAGTATTTACAGTCTACAGCAAACAAAAATCATATTAGATTAATAACTTCGTTTCTGCCATGTACGTAACCGTAGTTTCTCAACTGGCTAGGAAAAATACCTACTTAAAATTATTCAAAATTATTTGTTTTCATAGTACGATTTATTTTCACTTGCACAGAACCGGTTACGGTGAAGGAACTAATTTTTTTTTCGTTTACATTACTTCTTATAAATACTTTCCGAAATTGTGGTACACAAACAAAATCGTGCAGACTTCGAATCTAATTCCGGAAACAATTTGAAACTCAAAACAGAATTGTTCGATCAACACAAACAATTGGCTCGAATAATATTTATTTTAATGGATTTACATACACTGGAATTATTCCGAGACATTTACTCAATACTTATTTACATTATGAACTACTTATTAACCCTTACCCGAAATTCCCATTCGTCTAATTTGAATATAAATTTGGATGAACACAATTGTGGCCAAGCCTCCTTGCCTGTTAGATACGGTCGCTAAGTCATCCGAAAAATTTAATTACCAGCATTCTTGTCCTCTGTACATAGGTTTAGACCTTTATAAAAAAATCCAGACTTTGAAATAGTCACATCACAGGCCAGGAATTCTTGGTCGATGAAATGTATGAATTCTGAAAAACCCGACTTTCTGTCCTTATAAGACTATATTTTTGATCCCCAGTTAAAGGTTTAGAAAAGAACGATAAATACAATATTTCAAAGACAACTGCAAAAATCTGATATTAGAAATACGGTTTTCGAAGAATGTCGATTCTCCAAAGCTATTTTCATGAATTGTGAGCATGTGTAAACCCTTCAAATAAGATAAGATTAAAATTCACCTTTATCTGTTTGAATCGTTCGTCCCTTTTTTGCTTTGTTAGGAGTGTCACATGCATGTCACATGTGAAAAGTTAATGACATTTTAGAACATTTAAAAATTATGGCAAAAACCTTAATTTGATATTTGAAATACTGTTTTCGACGATTGTCAATTCTCCAAAGCTATTTGCATCATAGAAGTATGAAGTCTCTAGAAGCAGCGTATTACTTGATACGTCTTGTTACTGATACCCTTAAAAGGAGCGTATACTATACACTAGGCCTCCCCCGACCCCTCTCCGGCTCCGAATAGCCGGAGGAATCCCACTATCCGACCCCGTCGCACTCGACACCGGAACAGAGTGCGTAGAGTAGGATTAGCTCCGATTACTGGTGACCGCCCGGCGGTCCCGCGTGACTTGCACCCAGGATAGGCCCTTCTGGCAACGTAGCTTTCGGCCCATAAGGCAAAAGATGAGAGTTGCTGCTCTCCAAAGGCTTTTGCCATTGGTTCTCAGATTGGCCCTTCAGGCTTGCATGCACGCATACGCGGCCCATCAGGCAATATGAGAGTTTGCTGTCTCTCCAAGCCTTGCGCACACAGGCAAAGCCCAAAGCCGAGGCCCGTCCCTCCTGGGGGCCCTTTGGTGATGTTGCCTATAAAGGTTGAGGGCACTCTGCCCTCGCCTCAAACGCCCGGTGAAGTATCGAAAGCTCACTTGGAGCAAGCTACATAGTCATTACAAAAAAAAAAAAAAAACACTAGGCCTCAGTCCTCTGACGCCTGTCGAGGGGTATGTAACAGAGTGGAATTTAATTTTTTAAATTATAAACATGTCAATTTCTGAAGTTCTGTCCTTCTAAAATACTAAAATGAATATAATAGTAAACTATCGCGCTGGCACTTTTCACATTTAAGTAATGCAAGTTCATGTTATTTACAATATTATAAACATATTTATCCTCCATTAAAAACGTCAAATTCCATTGTCAGTGAAAGGCGGAAAGACGCATAGTGATGCAATTTGTTATTTTTTGCCAAACATCGATAATTTACATGAATACAGATGAGTGTAATAAGTAATAAAGTGAATGCCAAAAAATAAATAATAATAAATTCACTTTCCACAACTTTCCCGAAAATTTATTATTTTTAGTGTTCCGTTCCCTAAGAGTAAAAACGGAAAGGTAATACTAAGCCTTCGACGTCCATCCGTCCTTCCATCACACATGATGACTGTATCTATTGAACCGAAATAGATAATATTTCAAAAGGACAATGCCGGTTATTGGCGTCTTTTTGTTTTCGCGCGGCCACTAACCATACCTTGTTTTCCCGATAGTCAATAACAAAATAAAGTTATAAGGGCATATATACTTTTAAACTCAGCCCGAACTGAGTTATAAGGATTAGATATTATATTCATAGGTTTTTGCACTATTTTTCACTAAGTTCATTAAGAGTTGCAATTTAATAATAAATTAAATTTATTTTGTACATTTTAATCACTACTATACTTTTTGGAAGCCTTTTTCATCAACGATACAGCAGCAGGCTCTTCTCCACTACCTCCGTGAGGTTAAGAGTATATAGTAACTGTTTATTGGGGCAGTCTGAAGTAGCTTTGATAGATACTTGATATATTAGGTAGGTCTTTTTGTTCTTTGCTTGGCCGTCGTCTTCACTGTTTCGCTTCACTCTTGAAGTATTCGTGCAGCCGATAGTATAGTGACGTCAGCTTTGACGTTCCCAGGCGAGGGCTTGGTGCGTCACGAGGCAACACAACAAGTACCGAAAACTGTACTTGTTGTTGCTGTCCATGTTCACTTCCATATACTAACAGCGCAACTGCCACTTCATTAGTTGCCATCATTAGTAGTTGATCTGCTTCATGAACACCTGTGAGAGCTTTCGTGGCACCCCGCTCAGCGCTTGGGCAGCATGATGACCCAACAGTGACCCACGGGGTCACTTCAGCAGATGGCGAACCACCTCATTCAGCAGGCAGATCATACGTTGCACTTGGAACACAATGGGAGTAGGCTTCCGCCAATCATCTTGGTTTTGGTTATGACAAAAGTGTTTTACTTAGATGGTGCCCTCTCTTGCGGTCTGCGCAACACCATAAGAGATGTACCTTAATACATACAGGACTTAAGAGAGCCCAACCCGTCTTACTTTTTATACAAAGGCTCGTACGTCTCTAGAAGCAGCGCATGTCTTGTTACTCATACTCTTAAAACAGCGTATGCTTTTTCGTGGCCTCAGTCCTCTGACGTCTGTTGTATTATTTGTAGCGGAACCTTATGAGCCTTATTTTTATAATTATAAACATGCCTAGTTGTGTAGTGAAATCCTGCAAAAATACTGTAAAAAATGCTAAAGGGAAACCACAACCTGTGACTTTTCACATGTAAGTAATGCAAAGGACATTTAATTACAATATCATAAACGATAATGACAATCTCCATGATACAGTGGTAAACGAGCCAGGTACCGGGTTAAATTTCCGGTGCAGGCAAAAACTTGTACTTCAGTTTCATATTTATGTATGTCCGCGTTACTGGAGTTACATAAGGAGAATTGGCGTAGGGCCGTAAAACATACATACATTCATATTATCACGATCTTCACCCTTACGGTGTAGGCCTCTGCCTGAAACCAAAAGCCACGTTTAGCGTGTTTGTGGGCGTATGTAGGTGGAAATCTGAATCAGAGGTGTAATAGGTTGCTAGTCGCATTCCCTATCAAAAAAGCAACTGGTACATTCTCAATTTTTCCTTTTCATCTAGACCAGCATGGAATATATACTTCTTATTAAAGCATGAATGCTGTCATAATAGCGGACCCCGGGCTTGGACGCAGCACAACTGAAGATGCCAGGAGTATAAGGAACCAGGGAATCTCTTAGATGATTATGACTATATAATTATTACTACTTCATATGTTGTTTACTTAAATGAAGTCAAACTGAAACAAAATCTTGTTGTGGGTTTTTCTCGATATCGATATTACACGGTGTTGTTACATCTCTTATGACAGCGGCGTCAAACGTCATGAGTGCTATTTTCGAATCGACGTGTTTACTAAACGCCCGATGGTGTATGGAAAATTTGTACTTCTTCATCGAGTCACTCATTTACAAATAGCACCCCTGAAACCACGACTCCCTTTCCTCTGCCTCACACCCGGCTAATGACACACTAGGTTCCCATACAAAAATGGCAAAATGTGACATCTATTCAGAGAGACGAAATTTTTTTTTTTAAATCTTTGATTTTCATGAATTGTGAGCATGTGTAAACCCTTCAAATAAGATAAGTTTAAAATTCACCTTTATCTGTTTGAATCATTCATCCCTTTTTGCTTTGTTAGGAAAAAGTGTCATGTGTGAAATGTTAATGACATTTAAGGAAATTTGAAATACTATGGCAAGAATTTTAAAGCAAAATAAGAATCTGTAGCATGTTGGACGGTCGCTTAACCAATATGAATTGAGACAGTTAATAGATTCAGGTATTACTTTGCGTAAGTCAAAGCTGCATTTACTTTGAGATCATTTACTTTGGGTGTTTCCGCCACCAGTTAGTTAATGTAAACTATTGCTGGCCAGCGCTGACCCACTACTGTTAGTCCCTTCATACCCGCCACCAATAGTTGATGCATGCAACCCTAGTCGATACTGCTGCATCCGTTGAGGCTGCAGCAATGTCGGCCGTCGTGCTCGCGACACGTGTTTCGCCTCTACATGAAGCATCTTCAGGCAGTGCATCCTAGATGTTGGTTGTTCGAATGACAAGCAACGAATGGAATGACTGAGTTACGGGTCTGAATCCCCCTTAACGGGAACGTCGTTGATTAAGTTACACAATGTAAACACAGTCTCAACTAAATTATATATATTTTTTCACAAATGAAATGCATTAAAATCGGTTCAGCCGTTTGACAGACCAACCCAAGCGTTGCTATACTCAGCAATATCTGCCCATGAAACAAAAAAACCTTGGGAAGGGCCTTTGTTCAACAGTGAAATGATGATCAATCAGTCCTAAATACAATTTAAATAACAACAGGTTGCATTCTGGAAGTGCCGGCAGAAGTGAAAACTCGCCATTGCAGCAGTCTCAGGTTACATGATCGTCTTACAAATTTTCGATCAGGTCACGCGTCCTAACGCGAGTTTAAAATTTTTACTTATCCCAAAAAGTGCACGCTGAAGAAGATTTCACTTCAAAAAATATATTGGTCAAATACCTATACCATAACGAAATATCTACAACATGCTTCGTCAAAATTTACAACAGTATTCAGCAACAAGTATGGTCAATTTTTTTCCATTTAAAATTATCCGCAACATGCTTTGTCAAATTATATTATTTTGTAAAAACATATATCCTTTTCATGAAAGTCAATAAAAATAAAGGGCCACCGGTCTAAAAGGTTAATACGTAAACTCCATATCACATAAAATTATTCTCAGTTATCAAAACCATGTTAAAAGCGTACCAATTGACAACACGGCCTAAACAAATAGGATTCGTGGAAACAAAAAGAATCACAAATAGAATGTACCCAGAGCGACCGAGATCGCACTTTTATTTTCCATTTACTGGGATTTGATTAAACACAGCGGTATAACTTTTAAATTGCTCGGACGCGATGTTTCTTTGCATCGTTTTGTTACTTTTTATTAAAAAAAATTGTATTTAAATATTTGTTAACAAAACGATGAAAAGAAAGATGCGGTTTTTAATCTGTGTATCGTTTTTACGATGATTTTATTGCATATACTTACTTTCGACTTTTCTCGTTTAATTTTGGAATTTTTACATAATTTATTTATTTATTAAACTTTATTGTACCAACTTAAATTGTTACAATTGGCGGACTTAATGCTATGAGCATTTTCTCCCAGTCAACCTTAAGGAGAAAATATAATAAATTAAACCTAAATAATGTCGATATTTTCTTTTGGACATTATACGGGTAGAAGGTAACCGTGTGGTTTCCGTTAGAGTGGAATAGGACCACTCCTAGTCTTCCCATGGAGGTCGTAAGAGATGACTCAAGAAATACAAGCTAAACAAAGCTCATAAACATCAATGAGACCTCTCCAACGAGTGTAGGCCAAATCTCTGTCTGCTCTGGGCACGTATGGTAAGGTTCATGCTCCTGCAGTGGAGACTAAAAAGACCTAATGATGATGACGGGTAGAAGTAACGGGTATTATAGATACCCGTTACCTATCTTCCTACCATACCTTCTACTCCTTAGGTAGGTATGTTTATAATACTAATAAAATTCCGAACGCAAACTCTATACTCGGCTAATATACGAACTACAACGAAATAAATATAATAAAAAAGCTTAAAACCTCAGACACCCCAACTTATTTTTATTTGAAAGATTAAGGTATATAAATTGTTAAATTTAATTTTCGCAGATTATGACCTATGACGAAGATATTAGCTTCTTTTTGTTTTCTTGAGAGTAGAGTTTTGTTGCAAATTAAAAAGTCTATGGTAATTAAGCGTCTTTATAATTAAGTATTTAATTAAGTATCTAGGTGACGTTGCCGCTTCGCGTGCCGCTACGAGAAGGCTACGACAGTACTAAGGAAAACACTTACTATATAGATGCAGAAATTCAGAGAGACGCCGTTTTTTTAATCTATGAAGAGTAAAGTAATGATCAAACACGGCGTAATTAAAATATTTTTAGGTACAATCCGACCCCTATTTTTTTTTCATTTGTGGAATCGATTCTACTCTCGATTCTGAAGAAAGTCAATTTCAGGTCTTGCGCTTTTTTATTAATATCTTAGAGTGTCAAAAGGTATGACGATTTTTAATTTTCTTTCATGTAACGGTAAATTGCAACCGACACGACAATCCTCTCCGTTCCCAGGCGATTCCGCTTGTTAGATAAAACTTCAATTTTGAAAGTGCGCGAAAAGTGAATTCCCTTTGTGACTTACCCTTTTACCCTGATCGGGCAAAGTTTTGTTCCAATTACATTTAAATACCTATGTCAGCCCAGAGGCTGACATAGGTATTTACACGGAACGTTATTAAAAAAATATTGTAGGCGGTAGTTTTATATAGTTCTTCATCATCATTTCGAGTAGGTGTCACGGTCAATCGACCGTGCAAAACCTGGTAACCTGGTGTCAGATTTCTTCGGAACCGTCTCTCGGCCTCTGACATGGTTCCTTTAACGACTACCAGACGGCAGCCGGGACCACCGGCTTAACGTGCCTTCCGAAGCACGGAATCATCTTTATTATCAGACAATCAGGTGATTCAAGCCTGCGATGTCCTAACCAAACTGGAAACAACTAAACAAAGTATGCTTCCGGTTGGAATGGAACCCACGACCCGGTCAACAGGCAAACGCCTTAACCACTGGACCACGGAGTCTGTTAATATATTTCTTATAACACAAAGTTATAGTACTTATAACACAAAGACAAATGTTAGCTTAGTCTACCTTCGACTAAGAAAACTGTAAAGTTTTCAAAACGTTAGGTGTACAAATAATGTAATATACGCGATAATACCGTATTAAAGTGATTTTATTCAAATGAGACAATACTTGTAACAATGTGACGGTGGTAGCGGGCCTACTATGTCAGTACTTGTTTGAATCTTATTCTCGGCAAATCAAAAGTACCTAAAGGTGCTGATACATGTCTAGTCACTTTGGATTTTTGGCACGCTATGCAAGTTTTTGCCCAATTTCGTCAATCCTTTCTCATATTAGGCCAAACAAAACGCTCCGCTACTAATCTGGCAGAAACGTTAGAACAAATATACCCCGTGGGAATAATCACATAAACCGCTACTTTTAACAGTTACTTCCCCCTTCCCATCACAGAATAGGTTGACAATGGCAGTAAAAAAATTAACAATATACTGCTCGTAACAGGAACAAACCTTACAAATCTTTGCCACGAAACTTTCCTATTCGCCGCGAGTCTAACTCGGACCTAACAATAAAAAATATACGTTAAATTCTTTAGGGATTGCGAACTCCTGAGTGGTTATGAAAGAAACTGTGGATTTCGTCTTGTCATGGTTGTATGTAACCGCTAAATTATACTTTGGCGGCCAATGTTTTATTTTTACGACTGCCCAGGAGTTCATTGGTTTTCGAGTTTTTGGATGTATGTACGTAAGAATATAAGATGTAAGTATGCATGTTTGTGAGTTTCTTTATTCCACTACTAGCGGCTTTGCACGGGTAGATTTATTTAACAAAAAAAAAAAATATTTTTAACAATATCTTGTTAGACCTTCCATGCTTAGAAACTACCGAAACATCAAAAAAATTAAAAACTCATCATCAACCTCAAAAAAAATTAAAACTGTATCAACACTTTCTCCATAATCCATCACTTTTTGATTCCATTTTCCACCTATACGCCCATCAACATACTAAACGTGGATTTTAGGTCTCATAAACTTAAGCTTTGTCTACACCGTACGGAAAAAATACGTGATAATATGTAATGTAACATATGTCTATATGGACTTTTGCGACTTAGATGGCCGTACATATATGTAAGTGTAAGTAGTTTTGTATTTAATATCTTTTGCCCGTTGCTCGGCTAGCGTCAATAAAGATCCATCGGAAATAGCTACTTTTATACAGTCGTATAAAAGTAGCTATTCCCGATGGATCTTTTCCATCCGTTAAAAAAGCCTATGTGGTGCAGTAAGCTAAGAAAGCCACCGGTGAACGGCTATGTCCATGTGAAATTGCAAAGACTATGACTCCTCCCCACTTACTTATTCATGTCATGACTACTTATAGGAAGAGAGTTGGGCGAGTCTCAAGAAGCTTTCCTAGAGTCGCGTAGTCTCTGCTGGAGTTCTGTGGTCCGAACTTTTCTGGCCCTTCGATTTCGAAACATCACAGAATTGCTGCCTAAATAAAATTCTTTTATTTAGGAGTTTTTGGGCAGTCGCCCAAAAACTCCTAAATAAAAGAATTTTATACCGGGTGTAAGTTTACCCTCAACGACCAACGTTTCCTATGGCACATGTCAATAGTGTACACGTGGATAAACTTAGAAGCTATGCTTCGTTTGGTGGGTGAGAGAGCTGAAGGCCCATCCTCCCCGTTTCTCCTCCTCATGTCCTCCCCTAGTATCCTCCCCCAACTCCTTAAAAGGCCGGCAACAGTCCTGCCCGCGCCGACCCCTCTTCGGCTCCGAATAGTCAAAGGAATCCTACCCCGTCGCACTCGCCACCGGAATAGAGTACGTAGAGTAGGATTAGCTTCGATTACTGGTGATTTGCACCCAGGATAGACCCTTCTGAGAACGTAGCCTTCGGCCCATAAGGCAAAAGATGAGACTTGCTGCTTTCCAAAGGCTTTTACCATAGATTCTCAGATTGGCCCTTTAAGCTATGCATGCACGTAATTGCGGCCCATTAAGCAATATAAGAGTTTGCTGTCTCTCCAAGCCTTGCGCACACAGGCAACGCCCAAGGTCCGTCCCTCCTGGGGCCCTTTGTTGATGTTGTCTATAAAGGCTGAGGGCACTCTGTCCTCGCCTGAAACGCCTGTTAAAGTAGCAAAAGCTCACATGCTAGCTACATAGTCAATTTAAAAAAAGTCACACCCTGTTGTTGCAGGTGATTCGCTTGTTAGTTTGCCGTCCTTCAACAAAAAAAGTATAACATTCACAGAAATGAATTTAGCCGACCGGCCAATTTGCATAGAAAAGTCGAAGTTTCTTTTTAATTCTTGTTATTGGTTCTATAGGCAAAGTGGCTAAGTAGCGATTTAAAGAATGTAAGTAGGAATATTAAAACCTATATTTAAGGAATAAGGTTTTACAAAGGCTTGAAGATGTCTATAAATGTAAATATTAATGGATTTGCGTAATTTATTCCACTTAATTCCGTTTCCGATAACCGCTACCGAGAAGTACCTAATTGATTTTTACAATTTTCAGTGTGATTTATTAACGTTCACTTAATAAATATTTTTAACGATTATAACCTTTGTGGAAATTAACATTCCAAATAGGTATTTTTATCAATATTCAACAAAATATTTCAATTCATACCTGTCTTAATTACCTTGGCAGTTTCGAGCTTGTGGAATAGAAAGAAAGAAAGAAAAATAATTTATTTAGTACTTAAAACACATTCAAGAAAATACAAAATCATTTTTTTTTAATCTAACCTATATTTTCAAAATCTTATAAAACAGTTAAACATATGTCACTTAGCAGTGATAATACGTGAGTAAGCACATTGGTACGTCTTCTATAATATCAAAAACAAGACCGGGCAAGTGCGAGTCGGATTTGTACAAAAAGGGTTCCGGGTCCATTATTTTATTTTATTTTATTTTAAATAAAAAATGATACCGATACCGCTATAGTTTTAATTGAAAGTACATACTTTGAGGTATATACCACATTTTTGTCAGAATTATTTTAGTAATATTTCAAAAGTTACTGTGGCCCGACACCTCATATTTCATTTTGTATAAGATTATCTTGAGACTGGGGGGTTTGATCTACATAGTTAAAAAGCAGTTTTCGTTGCATTTTAGAAGACCTTTGTAACGATACCCTACACGTTGGGGGTAGTCCAATTTAATTTTTTGAATAGGTACACTTTTCGTTGCATGGGAGGGGGCTGAAAAAATGATTTTTTTTTTATAAATTTAAAAACCAACTATTGGAACTTTAACATCTATCTCTCCACCAATTTTCGTGACAATCGGTGCAGTACGGCGAAGTACGAGCCCGGACGGACAAACGGACGGACGGACATGACGAAACTATAAGGGTTCCTTGTGGACTACGGAACCCTAAAAATAGAATAAAATAAAGATTCAAGGGGGCTCCCATACAACAAACGTGATTTTTAGGGTTCCGTAGTCTACAAGGAACCCTTATAGTTTCGCCATGTCCGTCCATCCGTCCGTCCGTCCGGGCTCGTACTCCGCCTGATCAACATGCTATCGAATATTTTCAAAAAGTTAGGGATGCGTTACATACGCATCCCTTTTGAAAACTTTCATTTCACCATTTTTGAAAACTTCGATAATGTAACCCAAGATGTCACCCCGTGCGAAGCCGAGGCGGGTCGCTAGTGTATAAATATACTCATCATCATTTCGAGTAGGTCTCACGGTCAATCGACCATGCACAATTGCACACTACACACTAGTGTCAGAGTTCTTCGGAACCGCCTCTCGGCCTCTGACGTGGTTCCTTTAACGACTACCAGATGGCAGCCGGAAATACCGGCTTAACGTGCCTTCCGAAGCACGGAATCATCTTCATTATCAGACAATCAGGTGATTCAAGCCTGCAATGTCCTAACCAAACTGGAAACAACTAAATAAAGTATGCTTCCGGTGGGAATCGAACCCACGACCCCTGGGTCAACAGGCAAACGCCTTAACCACTGGACCACGGAGGCTATTATAAATATACTGATAAGGATATTGGTTTGAATCTATGACTTGTTATTTATTAAAAAGAGTGTTAAAGAATGGAGGGCTCGAGTAGGGTGTGGATAATCTAGGATAGTCCCTTCGTAAATATTTAAATCTTGCGGCAAGTATTTTGAAAGCTTTAAATTTATTAAGGGTGAGCATAAATGGAGATTTATTATCCTGATTTTTTTTGTGAGACGCTAGATGAATAGTTTATGACTAAAGATTTATACGTTATTCGCCTAAACTAACTTTTTAGTCAGTTCTAACAGGATTATCTCTATGGTTCTAACATACCATTATTTATATTTTTTTTTTTGTATACTCACACGAAAATAGATATCCATTATAGTTCGAATACCTTTAACTAGTATCAAAAGAAATAAAACAAAATGAAAACGGGTCATACTCTATGATTTTCCGATGACATAGAATCTCAGAACAAGGATAATCATAGAATCATGAAATTTGGCAAGTCTTATAGCAGGTGAATAAAAAGTTCGAAATCTACGAAATTCAACTCTTTAATATTTTTTTTTACATGTACTCAGGTATATAATCACAGACGAGGATCCCGAGTCAATCTTACTCACAGCAGTAGCTTTTAGGGTTCCGTAGTCTGTACCCAATGGGCAAAAACGGGATCCTATTAATATGGCTCCACTGTCTTTCTGTGTCTGTCACCAGGCTGTATCTCATGAAGCATGTAAGTTTTTAAAAATACATCATTTGTAAAAATTTCAACTGTGTAGCTATCTACACAGTTGAAATTTTTACAAATGATGTATTTTTGTTGCCACTCTAGCAACAAATACAAAAAAAATCTGAATAAAATAAATATTTAAGGGAGCATACAACAAATGTGATTTTTAGGGTTCCGTACCTCAAAAGGAAAAAAGGTACCCTTGGATCCAGGGTTAACTTTATTATCCGTCTGCCTGCCTATTTGTCTGTCTGTCACGACCTTTTTCGAAAATAGTATCCAGAGCTACGGTAGCTACAAACGACTTTTTTCTTTCTTTCTTCCTATTCCACAAGCTCGGAGCTGCCAAGGTACTTAAGACAGATATGAATTGAAATATTTTATTGAATATTTAAAAAAATACCTATTTGGAATGTTAATTTCCACAAATCTTTCAAAATATTAATTGAGCGTAAATAAATCGTATTGAAAATTGTAAAATTCAATTAGGTACTTAGTGGGTGCGGTTTTCGGAAATAGAATTTACTGGAATAAATTACGCAATCTATTAATGAATTGCTTTTCAAACGTCCGACCTATATTAAAAATTGGCTTCACTTTTTAGAAAAAACTATTTTTTTTTATTTCGACCACATATTTAGACTACAAGAGGATGCAGGGTCTTATACCGTCGCGTCGACCCAACGCGATTTTCTCATGTTTGGAGACTATAATATATTGATGGGCACTTCATTGGTAAACATTAATATCCAAGTTATAGGAGATGGACGTTTAAAAATTCAAACTTTGTTACAAAAAATGTAGATTTGATTGATTTCAAATTCTTTATAAGAACGACCACAAGCTACAGTCGTGTTGCTGTAAAGAAACAATCACTCTGGCCCGGCTAAATTTCTGAAATTTCTTGTTTGCACTAGGTCGCTATGGCAGCGCGGTTGCATAGATTAGATTCCTGGCTTGATTATGTAATTGATGTTACTTTGTTATATCTAATTATATTTAGTTATATATTCACTTTAAAAATAAATAATTAAATAAAAGTAAAATTAATATTAAACGGAGCTGCCAAATCTACAACAGACAAATCGTACCCATGGAACGAAAATGCATTGGGACACTTTTGTCCCAAAAACCAATAGCAGCATGTTGATGTGCAGCAGCGTCAAAAGCACTAGAAGGCTGCTCACGGCGGCTGCACCCCGTCTGCGAAGAGTGGATGTATTGCAATATATCTAAATAAAAAAAAATACAATTATATGCATATGATTTTAATGATCATTAAGTAAAAACATATATAAATTTACGGTGGAAATAATTATTCTAAACACAATTTCATACCGAATGATGAAGATAATGGTGTAGTAAACAATTTAAAGAAGTCTTCAGGTGTATTAACCTGAAGGCTTCTTTAAATTGTTTATAACAATGCACGTTTTTATCTTCATCATTCGGTATGAAAGTTTAAGCATATGAGTTTGGATATAATACGAGTAATTTAACTTAAAAACTTACATCCTAAGGATAGTCTATCGTAATAACAACATAGCTCAAGTCATTAGCTCTTTAACTCGATTAATCTATGCGAGAGGCGGCGGTCGTCAAAATTTCAGGTGTATAAGTGTATTAACCTGAAGACTTCTTTAAATTGTTTATAACAATGCACGTTTTCATCTTCATCATTCGGTATGAATTTTGAACATATGAGTTTGGATATAATACGAGTAATTAACTTAAAAACTTACATGCTAAGGATAGTCTATCGTAATAACAACATAGCTCAACTCATTAGCTCTCTAACTCATTTAATCTATGCGAGCGGCGGCGGCCGTCAAAATTTCAGGTGTATGAGTGTTTTTTTAATTAACCTGAAGACTTCTTTAAATTGTTTATAACAATGCACGTTTTCATCTTCATCATTCGGTATGAAAGTTTAAACATATGAGTTAGGATATGATACGAGTAATTTAACTTAAAAACTTACATCCTAAGGATAGTCTATCGTAATAACAACATAGCTCAAGTCATTAGCTCTTTAACTCGTTTAATCTATGCGAGAGGCGGCGGTCGTCAAAATTTCAGGTGTATAAGTGTATTAACCTGAAGACTTCTTTAAATTGTTTATAACAATGCACGTTTTCATCTTCATCATTCGGTATGAACATTTAAACATATGAGTTTGGATATAATACGAGTAATTAACTTAAAAACTTACATGCTAAGGATAGTCTATCGTAATAACAACATAGCTCAACTCATTAGCTCTCTAACTCATTTAATCTATGCGAGCGGCGGCGGTCGTCAAAATTTCAGGTGTATACTCGTAGGTGTTTTTTAATTAACCTGAAGACTTCTTTAAATTGATCATAACAATGCACGTTTTCATCTTCATCATTCGGTATGAAAGTTTTAACATATGAGTTTGGATATAATAAGAGTAATTAACTTAAAAACTTACATCCTTAGGATAGTCTATCGTAATAACAACATAGCTCAAGTCATTAGCTCTTTAACTCATTTAATCAATGCGAGCGGCGGCGGTCGTCAAAATTTCAGGTGTATAAGTGTTTTTTAATTAACCTAAAGACTTCTTTAAATTGTTTATAACAATGCACGTTTTCATCTTTATCATTCGGTATGAAAGTTTAAACATATGAGTTTGGATATAATACGAGTAATTAACTCAAAAACTTACATGCTAAGGATAGTCTATCGTAATAACAACATAGCTCAAGTCATTAGCTCTCTGACTCATTTAATCTATGCGAGAGGCGGCGGTCGTCAAAATTTCAGGTGAATACTCGTAGGTGTTTTTTAATTAACCTGAAGACTTCTTTAAATTGTTTATAACAATGCACGTTTTCATATTCATCATTCGGTATGAACGCGGCCGGGTGACATGTCCAAATCATCTGTTCCGTAATTTAAATATTTTTTGTGTATTATTTGTGTACAATTGTGTGTAAAACTAAATTAATTACGTAAAATAAGGCAATAGTTATATGGAAGCAACAAGTAATCGTGAAATAGTAACGTGAATCAACGTTAAAAACTAGAAGATCGGCGCCGGCGGTTGGATTTGTTCAGCTGTCAAACCAAACAAAGGAAATTCGTGGATTATCATCAATTTAAACCGGGAGAGTATATTGTTTCATAATTTCATGATAGGCAGTGCATCTTCTAAAACAATAATCAGTATAAACTTAATTTTAAAGTAGCAATAGCTGTGTACTATATTTTGCCTACAAAGCTCAGTTTGAATCTCGCACCGTTTACCTAGTGCAATCGGTGATGACGACCTAAAACTACAGCTATAGGCTTATATATTCAGTAACAAATAATACTTTATACACCGCAACGCAAAATATTCTGTATCCCTTTTGTTTCTTTTATGGCAGATTGTGAAATGCAAACTACCTACTTACTTCAAAAAAATATAAATTGGTAAAGTTAACTTTTAACTTTTGCATAAATTTTAGTATATTTTGATATACAATAAAACTCTTATTTCTACTTACTTACCCCTTTAATATAACATAAAACTCACTCTGTTTTTGAGGTCTCGCTAAGCTTGTGAAAGCTGAGTTGATGACTATAAAACAATAGTTAAAGCAAGAATACAGCTAATTTATTTCATTTATGCTTTAAATATCTATGTAGTTATTCTCAATAATATAATTAAATTGTCTTATTAACTTCTCAATAATATAATAAAATTGTCTTTTTTTGTTTAATCAATCTTCAATAAAAATTAATTAAATTATTAACTTTTATTGAAGATAAGTCTGATTTGCAATTTAACTAATAACACTTGTGTACATCCCATGTTGTTTGTTTTTCACTGAACAATTAGATATCTTAAAAAGTACAAAAAATTGCCCTCCGAGTTCTTAAAGTTTATTTTACCTTTACGTACATAATTAAATATATTTTCAGTTACTGACCACCTCATTCACTATGATGACACGGAAGGCCACTATCAAAGACCTAACCATGAAGCTGAGGCAAGCTCTGTATGACCTTAAAGCGTGTCGTGAGGATAAGGCACAACTGTTACAGGAACGGGAGGAATCTGAAGAAGAATTTCAGAAAATAAATGATCGCCATAGTCAATTAAAAAATGAATGTATAAGTCTTCACAATAACAGTACAGAATTGTTGGAAGAAAACCTTAGGTTGAAAGAATGTTTAGAGCAAGCTAACGAGTGCCGTATGGTACATGAACGGGCCCTATGTCGCATAAATGAGTTAGAATAAAGCTTATACGATGCACAAAAATCTGCATTAGAGATACAAGATCAAAAAGATGCCGAAATATGTAACAAAACGCTTCATTTGTACAGCGAACTCATGGAGTGTGGCTCGGGACCGGTCATGGAAATACCTGCGAGTACTCTGCAGTCACAGTATTTAATTTAAATAGTCATAATAAAATTAAAAAATATGTAAAAATTAATAGAATAATAAAACGCACTAAGAAAGTATTATCTAAACAAAAAAAATGTAAATCTTTAGCGCAGTTAAGCAGGGAAAAACTATGTTTGTCTAAGGAGCTAAGATCATGTGAAGATGACCAATATATGGCTAGCCGTATATATGACACCGAGATTCATGAGTTGCAGTCACAGGTCTCGGAATTGCAACAGTCCTTAAATAATTTATCTAAAATGTATGAATTGTCCCAAAAAGATATAAGTAAATATATTTTAGAGGCCAAAAAATTTGTGGCTGAAGCTCACTATAATAAAGAGCGGTATGATGCTCTCTTACAAAAGCAGCAGTGCTATAGTGCTCCTG
This sequence comes from Elegia similella, assembly GCA_947532085.1. Taxonomy (NCBI): domain Eukaryota; kingdom Metazoa; phylum Arthropoda; class Insecta; order Lepidoptera; family Pyralidae; genus Elegia; species Elegia similella. Next base: position 9,506,173 of record OX383937.1, read on the forward strand.
AAACGGCAATTACAATGTCACCTGTAATAGCCATTGTTCCCGAGTCTAGAGAATGTGATACTGGAAAATGTAACTTAGAAACAAGGATAGGTACGATAGATAATAGTTTTAATAAAAAAAGTTTTTGTAACAAATTATTATTATACTCTGATAAATTAGGTCAAGGTCTTAGTAGCATAATTTTGAGTCACCTCAACCATAACTGTTCTGTATACAACACATGTACACCCGGCGCTTCTTATTTAGACCTGGTAAACAGCATTACTTGTGACAGTCTTGATGAAAACTGTACAATATTAATATTATGTGGTGACAGTTCCTCTGTATCAAAAAGGAATATTAAACAAAGTATGGACAAATTAATTAATATAAATGAAAGAACACAATGTAAATTTATGATATGTGCCTTTCCGTATTCGGAATCTTTAGATAGAAGTAGAAACGAGCACATACACAATTTAAATGTACATATGTACAACATGACGTATCGTCATGGCGATTTTATTTTTTATTTAGATATAAATAAGTTTATAAGTAGATTTAAGTTGACTAACGATACTATGTATCTTCCTTTTAATTTTAAAAGACAAATAGCTACAGTAGTAGCTTTTAATTTACAAACTTCTGTTGTATGTAGTACAACTGCAAATAATTTTAAATTTGACACAGGTATTGCTACTAATGATATACCTAAAATACAAAATCCTCAGTCTGATTTAAACTAATTAATAAGACAACAGTCGAGGCTAAAGAATTAAATATTTTTCATCAGAATGTCCAAGGCCTGACTAGCAAATTGTTAGAATTAGAGTTGTTTATAAACAGTAAAGATTTGCATGTAGTTTGTGTGACTGAACATTTTATGCAGTCACACCAGCTTCAATGTAGAAAATTATTTATTGACACCCGAGAGACTAAAGAGAAAGGCGGTAGCTTAATTCTAACTCGAAGTGACGTAAAATGTAAAGAACGTAAGGATATTATTAGTCTTTCGGTAGATTGTATCGAACTAGGGAATTATATTATAGTATGTGTATACAGACCCCCCAGATTAGATTATAATACTTTAGAATCAGTTATTGAAGATGTCTTGAGAAAATTATGTTGTTGTCGCAAAAATATTATAGTGTGCGGTGACTTTAATGTTGATTTGTTAGTTACAACAACTGAAAGTGTTCGATTTTTAAATGTCTTTAAATCATTTGATTTGGTTAATTTATTTTTGGAACCAACTAGAGTTACTGAAGATTCTGCAACGTGCATAGATAATGTTTTCTGCAATTGCACTGCTGTTGACAAATATATAACTAAAAATCTAACCTCGGATCACTACGGTCAGTTTGTAAAACTTATAAATGATGTAGAAATAGACTTACCAAAAGTAACCTTTAGATCTATAACCAAAGCTAAAATAAATGTATTGAAAAATAAAATATCTGAAAAAATGCCCCTAATTGAAGAAACTAGAGATGATCCGGATGCTCTATATAATAAAATGTTTGGTGTTATTAAATCGGAATTTAACAATACATTCAAAATTAAAAAATGTACTAAACGTATCCGTAAAAAATTTAGCGAATGGGCTACAACTGGTATTTACGTTAGTAGAAACAGGTTATACGAATTATTAGCTATGAAAGCTTACAATAAAAATACTGAATTTATTAATTATGTTAGAACTTACTCTAAGGTTTTTAAAAAGGCGTGCCTGTGCGCAAAATCTTTATATACAAGAAAAGCTATTCTAGATTCTCATGATAAGATAAAGACCACTTGGAAAATTATTAACACGGAAACCGGGAAAACTAAAAATCGTGACAACAAAATAGAATTAAAAGTAGATAATAAGATCCTCAGTACTAATAAAGACGCCGCAAAATATTTCGAAGATTTCTTTACTAACATTCCCGTAAATACTACTGCCTCCTTACGTTCATCATCTGAGGAATCTAAAAAACTATTAATAAGCTGTATACCAGAATGTAACAATCATTTAATATTTCAACATGTAACACCTCAAATATCATTGATACATTTAAGAGTTTGAACAATAAGAAAACTGGAGATTTGTGGGATATCTCTGTAGCTGTCATTAGTAATATAATTGAAGCAATTGCACCATATTTAGCTTCTATATTTAATAAGTGTGTAGATACTGGGAAATTTCCTGACTTGATGAAGTTAAGTAAAGTCATTCCTTTGTACAAATCTGGCGATAAAAATGATCCCACTAATTACCATCCCATTTCTATTCTGCCAGCGCTTAGTAAAATATTTGAAAAAATGATTTTTAATCAGTTATTAGCTTTTTTAAACTTAAATAGCCTTTTCCATCGTGAACAGTATGGATTTACAAAGGGTCGGTCAACTACAGACGCGGGTGTAGCTCTGTTGAAATACATATATGAGGCTAGGGAGGGAAAACAAAATGCTATTGGTGTTTTTTGTGATCTTTCCAAAGCCTTTGATTGCGTAGACCACAATACCCTTCTCTCCAAGCTGGAGCACTATGGAATAAAAGGTAAATCTCGCGATTTACTTGAATCTTATTTAAGTGGCCGAACTCAAAAAGTTAGTTTAGTACAATCCTCCGGATCATCGGTTAAGATGGGCGTACCCCAGGGCTCTATCCTAGGGCCTCTGTTATTCCTCATTTACATCAATGACCTACCTTACTGTGTCAATACATGTAAGGCTGTACTATTTGCCGATGACACTTCTCTTGTCTTCAAAATTGATAGACAAACTAATTCTTTTGACGTGGTTAATAGTACTTTAGCTCAAGTGTTGGATTGGTTCACAGAGAACAATCTATTGTTGAACGCTAAGAAAACGAAATGTATTAAATTTTGCTTACCAAATGTTACAAAAATTCCAACACAAATAGTAATGGATAATGAACCACTAGATTTAACTGATAAAACAACATTTCTTGGAATAACTCTTGATGCCGGGCTTCAATGGGGTGCCCATATTACTACGTTAGCGGGTAAACTTAGTTCTGCAGCTTATGCTGTCAGGAGAATTAGACAACTGACTGATGTTGATACTGCGCGTTTGGTATATTTTAGTTACTTTTATAGTGTTATGTCTTATGCGATTTTACAATGGGGTAACGCTGCAGAAGTAAACACCATATTTGTCCTGCAGAAACGCGCTATTAGATCTATATATAAACTTGGTGCTAGAGAATCTCTTAGAGAATTGTTTAAAGATATAAATATTTTAACTTTACCTTCTCAGTACATATTTGCCAATATTATGTTTGTGCGCTATAATCTTGATTTATATAAGAAAAATAATGATATCCATGACCGAAACACGAGAAATAAAAATAAATTAGCTACACCAGTATTGCGATTGCAGAAAACTATGGATTCATTTCTGGGTCTAGGAGTACGCTTCTATAATAAAATTCCTGCAGAAATATTAGGTCTGCCTTTACTTAAGTTCAAAACGATTGTAAAAAACCAGTTAATAAAAAAGGCTTATTACTGCATTGATGATTATAGAACTGATAAAAATGCGTGGAAATTTATATAAATTTATTTAATGTTAACAATTTAATCTATAGTATGAAAAATTGTGTTTAATGTTAACAATGTATTCAGAGCCCTTCAGGCACGTAGGGACCAAGTCTGGATTGAGTTTCTTTCGGCGTATTCTTCTCACCAGTGGTCGTTCCGAAACGCTAGTAGTATTTCAATTTATAATATATATATTATATTCAAAAAGAGATACATGTATCCAATTTTGAATAAAAATCTTTGACTTTTGACTTGACTTTTGACTTTTGAAAGTTTAAACATATGAGTTTGGATTTAATACGACTAATTAACTTAAAACCTTACATGCTTAGGATAGTCTATCGTAATAACAACATAGCTCAAGTCATTAGCTCTCTAACTCATTTAATCTATGCGGGAGGCGGCGGTCGTCAGAATTTGCTGGAATTCCATCCGAGCTAGATTTCAGAAATGTTTCTACTCGTATTACGCGCCACGCAACTCAAACGATTTTCGTGGGTTGGTTGTTTACTGTAAGCAATCATCCGACTAGAGTACTAGAGTTAATAGAGTGATCAATAAGTCACCATTTTCGATTCAATATTAAGAGGATATACTTACTTATTTAACCCTTTTTATAAAAGTAACAAAAAATTGTTAAACATGGTTACAGATTCTGACTCATGTCTGTAACTTCAATTTGAGCTTCTTGTGTTTGTGATATGCTTGTTCGTTGCACTTGGGTTAAGATTTACATCTGACTACATTTTAATAAAAAATTAACGGATAACCGATAGAATAAAAAAAAATCTCGAAAGGCCACCGCGTGATGTGCGAAGACTGGACAACCCAACCAAAGATGGAAGGCTTTAGTGCTGGTCTTGACCTATATAAAGGCTACTTCCAGTCCGTTTTGAAAATCTGGAAACAGAAGTTTATATTGTAAGTCAGAAATTTTGTAAACAATTAATTAAAACTCAAGATAATAAAATTTTCATGAACTAATTATAACTCTAAAGATGCATTTTTGGGTCTAAATGGTCTCAAAAATCCCACATAAAGTATTCCGAAAACTTTCTTATCCATTTTTGTTTCTATCGCTGTTAGAACTTTAATGATTTTTTTCTGAAACTTACATGTTTCTGATAAAAAAAATCAATAATCAGTAATTTTATACTACACATCTATTTGAACAAATCGAATGATGACTTTTAGGACACACAATATTACACCAGTGTTAATATTATGATTTTATTACACCAGTGTTCTTTAAAATCATCATTCATGCTAGGCAGCACAGCTCAGCATGCTTGCCAGCAGGACATTCTATAACTCCAAATACGAAAGTGTACAAAATTTTTAAACAGCTGAACAAAATCGTGCATAATACAAGCTTCGTTTTACACCCTACAGTTATTAGAAAAGCGTTTATGGTCTTACTGAAAAGTACATCACATCTTTAGACCTACTTTTTACAACTCTACACACCTGTGGACTTATGTACCACGGGTCTTCGCAATTGCGGATTAACTCTGAAGCTATTTTTTACCAAAATTTTGAAAACTCACGATCATAAATTTTTCCCTAACAATGCATACTTTCTCGGAACAAACGTGAAATAATTGCCGATCCTTTTTGTCCAGGATAACCGCTCGCTATGATCCCAAAAGTCCTTCGCAACAGAGTTCCGATAATTTCCTGTTGATCCCTGTCGCTGTCGCTTTTTGCCTATTTTGTTTCTGTTATATTAACAGACACAAAAGGTATTTTTTCTGACCTTCTACTAGTAAATCTTAATTATTATTTGTAAATTTTTTATTATTTGTTAGTAAATAATAAATTTCACCAGTAGCTTTTTCTTTCGTTACTGTACATTTTTAACAGACTTTAAAAAAGGAAGAGTTTGTAACCTCATAACTCCATCATTTATGAACTAATTTGAAAATATCTTTTTTAATTGGCAGGGTATGCTATTCAATTGGACCCATTCAAATTTCATCAAAATCGGTTCAGTAGTTTAATCGAAGTTATTTTTTTTTATTAAAGATTATTTATCATTATTTCTCTATTTGCTGGGTTGGCAGATCAAGTATTTCATCCTGACCTACTTATCTGGTGGTTGCAGATATGTCAGCGGGTACGCGCGGTAGTCTTCCCGAACTCCTACTTGCTTTTCAACTATTCTTGATGGGCAAAAGAATCAGAAGCACCAAAGATCAAAGAAACTGCGCTCGGCATCCCTTCAGCCAAGTGTGATGAGTGGTGAGTATCTATTGCATTGCAATATTATGGAATGAAGAATTCCTGAGAGAGGCCTTTCACCAGCAGTCATCATCATTTCGAGTAGGTGTCACGGTCAATCGACCATGCACAACCTGGTGTCAGAGTTCTTCGGAACCGCCTCTCGGCCTCTAACGTGGTTCCTTTAACGTCTACCAGATGGCAGCCGGGACCACCGGCTTAACGTGCCTTCCGAAGCACGGAATAATCTTTATTATCAGACAATCAGGTGATTCAAGCCTGCAATGTCCTAACCAAACTGGAAATAACCAAACAAAGTATGCTTCCGTTGGGAATCGAACCCACGACCCCCGGGTCAACAGACAAATGCCTTAACCACTGGACCACGGAGGCTGTTTTCACCAGCAGTAAAGTGGACTCTTCACGACGATGATGATGATGATTTGTTGGAAAAGCTTTATTAATGTTTGCAGTTTGATATAATTCACAAACTTCTAAAACATTATACTTAAAAGTTGTGGGCGTAATTGTATATGCTTACTGATTACATATTGTGGAAATCAATGAATGCCTAATGGGTTATTTAATGGTCAGGGGTGTCATCCTTAACTGCCTGTCCGGTGGTTGCAGGTAGGCATCGAGCTGCTACTTGCTTTTCCCCCATTCATCCGCGTGAGTAGTATCCCAATTCCTTTCATTCCCTTTCCAAAGCTGCAGAGAGGAAAACTCCCAACTGTTATGTGAAAGGGAGGAAAATGAGGAAGAATTTGACAAAATCAATAATAAAAATATGATTTTAAAAAATGAATGCACTAGCCTTCATGTACAAAACACTCAATTATTAGATGAAAACATTAAATTGAAAGATTGTTTAGCGCAAACTACTGAATGCAGTATGGTACACGAACGAGCCCTTAGTCGCATTACTGAGTTGGAACAATGCCTACATGAGGCACAGAGATCTGCCTTAGAAATTGAAAAACAAAAAGAGATTGAATTATGCAACAACACCTTGCATTTGTACAGTGAACTCATGGAGTGTGGCTCGGGACCGGTCGTGGAAATACCTGCAAGTACTCCACAGTCTCAATACTTCATATTAAACACACATAATAAAATAAAAAAGTATGTAAAAATAAATAGGATGATAAAGCGCACCAAGAAATTAATTTCAAAACAAAAAAATTGTAAAAGCCTGACTCAGCTACGTAAAGAAAAATTAAATCTATTTAACCAATTTAAATCATGCAAAGATGACCTTTATATGGCTAGCCGAATTTATGACACGGAGATTCATGAGTTGCAATCACAAATATCAAAACAACATGAGTCTTTAAAAAAATTGACTAATAATTATGAAATATGCCAAAAACAATTGTATGAAAATATGATGGCGGTTAAAAAACACACTGAGTCATCTCACTGTAATAATGAGCAACATAGTACACAGGTGGCAATTACAATGTCATCTGAAATTGCTCAAGAACTTGATACACGTACAAAATGCGACTTGCAAATGAAGATAGGTACTATTGATAACAGTATTAATAAGAAATTTTCCTCTAACAAATTATTAGTTTATTCAGACGAGCTGGGTCAAGGCTTTAGTAGTATTTTTTCGAAATGTATAAATCATGATTGTACTGTACTAAACACATGTACACCCGGGGTATCTTTTTCAAATTTAATTGATAGCATTGACAGTAGTAATATAGATGAAAACACAACAATATTAATATTGTTTGGTGACAGTTCCTCTGTTACAAAAAGGAACATAAAGCAAAGTATTGACATTTTAAATAATTTGAATTTAAAAACTAGGTGTAAGTTTATGATAAGTGCTTTTCCGTATTCGGAATCACTTGATAAAGACAGAAATATACACATACATAATTTAAATGTACATATGTACAACATGGCCCGTTGTCATGGCGATTTTATTTTCTATTTAGATTTAAATAAGTTTATATCTAGGTTTAAGTTGACACAAGATACTATGTATCTTCCATTACATTTTAAGCGAAAAATAGCTTCACTTGTAGCTTTTAATTTACTTAGTCCTGTAAAAAGTAGTAAAACTGCTATGTCTTTTGACATAGGTAAATCTAATAGTAACGTTCAAGGTAGTATTATACCTGTAATATATAACTCTCACTCTGATTTAAACTGAGTGATAAGACAACAGTCAAGGCCAAAGAATTAAATATCATTCACCAGAACATTCAAGGCTTGACTAGCAAATTATTACAATTAGAATTATTCATAAATCATATAGATTTACATGTAGTATGCCTTACTGAACATTTTCTACAGCCCCATCAGCAACAATTTAATATAGATAATTATTCAGTGGCAAGCTCATATACCAGAAAGACTAAAGAGAAAGGAGGCAGTTTAATTTTAACGCGAAACAATGTCAAATGTAGAGAACGCAAAGATATCGTCAGTCTTTCGGTAGAATGTAATGTTGAATTGTCATGTATTGAACTTGAGGAATCTATTATAGTATGCGTATACAGACCCCCTAAGTCAAATTATAATACTTTGGAATTAGTAATTGAAGATATTTTGAGGAAACTATCCTGTAGTCCCAAAAATATCATAGTGTGCGGTGACTTTAATGTTGATTTATTAGTAACTACAACTGAAAGTGTTGGCTTGTTGAATGTATTTAAGTCGTTTAATTTATTTAATTTATTTTTAGAACCAACTAGAGTTAATGGTGATTCTGCAACATGTATAGATAATATTTTCTGCAATTGTAGTGCTCTTGATAAATACATAATTAAAAATCTCACTTCTGATCATTTTGGTCAGTTTGTCAAATTAGTAAATCAAGTAGAGGTAGACTTACCAAAGATAACGTATAGACCTATAACCAAAGGCAAAATCAAGGTATTCAAGGAAAATATATCAGAAAAAATGCCCCTAATCGAAGAAACGAGAGATGATCCGGATGCCCTTTACAATAAAATGTTTAATGTCATAGAAACTGAATTCAATAATGCCTTCCAAGTTAAAACTTGTACCAGACGTAATCGTAAAAAAATTAGTGAATGGGCTACTACAGGTATCTACATCAGTAGAAATAGGATATACGAATTACTGGCTATGAAGGCATATAACCAGGATCCTGAATTTTTTAACTATGTTAGAAATTATTCAAAAGTTTTTAAAAAGGTATGTATGCATGCCAAATCATTATATACTAGAAATACTATCTTAAATTCTCAAGATAAAATAAAGACAACATGGAAAATTATTAACACAGAAACTGGTAAGAATAAACAGCGTGACAATAAAGTAGAATTAAAAATAAATAATAATGTTCTCAGCAGTAAGGCAGACGTTGCCCAATATTTTGAGGACTTTTTCACTAACATTCCCATAAACACCACTGCCTCCTTATGTTCATCGACAGATGAATCTAAAAAATTATTAACAAGTTGTATACCCGAATGTAAAAATAATTTAATATTTCAACATGTGACTCCGCTCACAATCATTGATACATTTAAAAGCTTAAATAATAAAAAAACTGGAGATTTGTGGGACATCTCGGTATCCGTCATAAGTAATATCATTAATGTAATAGCACCTTACTTAGCTTCTATTTTTAATAAATGTTTAGATACCGGTACTTTTCCAGCCTTGATGAAGCTGAGTAAAGTTATACCATTATATAAATCAGGGGATAAAAGTAATCCCACAAACTACCGGCCTATTTCCATTCTACCAGTTCTCAGTAAAATATTTGAAAAATTGATTTTCAATCAATTATTGTCTTTTTTTAATAAAAATGATCATTTTCATAGTGAACAGTATGGATTTACTAAGGGTCGGTCAACAACTGACGCGGGTGTAGCTCTTTTAAAACATATCTATGAAGCTTGGGAGGGAAAACAGAATGCTATTGGGGCTTTTTGTGATCTTTCTAAAGCATTTGACTGCGTAGATCACAACACCCTTATATCCAAGCTGATACACTATGGAATCAAAGGTAAATCTCTCGACTTAATCAAATCGTACTTGAGTAGCCGAATTCAAAAAGTTAGTTTAGATGGGGTTCAATCTTCCGGATCATGTATTAGGATGGGTGTACCTCAGGGCTCTATCCTAGGGCCTCTTCTGTTCCTTATATACATTAATGATTTACCGTACTATATTAACACATGCAAGGCTGTACTATTTGCCGATGATACATCTCTCATCTTCCGAGTAGATAGGAATACTGACTCTTCTGACGAGGTTAATAGTACATTAGCTCAAGTGTTGGACTGGTTTACTGCGAACAATCTTTTGTTGAACGCTAGTAAAACTAAATGTATTAAATTTTGCTTACCAAATGTTGCAAAAGTTTCAACAAGTATAGTCGTCAATAATGAAACAGTAGGATTGGTAGACAAAGCAACTTTTCTTGGAATAACTGTTGATGCTGGGCTTCAATGGGGTGCCCATATTGAAAAATTGGCAGGGAAACTTAGCTCTGCGGCTTACGCGGTTAGGAGGATAAGACAACTAACTGATGTTGATACTGCGCGTTTGGTATATTTTAGTTACTTTCATAGTCTTATGTCGTATGGAATATTACTATGGGGAAACGCTGCAGATGTAAATACCATATTTGTTCTACAGAAACGCGCTATTAGATCAATATATAAATTAGGCGCCAGAGAATCTCTTAGAGAGTTATTCAAAAATATTAATATTCTGACACTCCCTTCACAGTATATCTTTTCTAATATTATGTTTGTGCGCCATAACATTCATTTATATAAAAAAAACTGTGATATACATAGCAGAAACACTAGAAATAAAAATAAATTATTTACACCAGCATTGCGATTGCAGAAAACTATGGATTCTTTTTTGGGTCTTGGAGTACGCTTCTATAATAGAATTCCCGCAGAAATATTAGGTCTGCCATTAATTCAATTTAAAACGGCTGTAAAAAATCATTTACTTAAAAGGGCTTATTATTGTATAAAAAATTATTTATTCGATAAAAATGCTTGGTAATAATTTAAATGTATATTTTAATGTAGTTAAATTTAATTTTTGTAAAATATATTGTTATATTCGAGCCCTTCAGGCACATAGAGACCAAGACTGGACTGAGTTTCTTTCGGCGTATTCTTCTCAGCAGTGGTCATTCCGAAACGCTAGTAGTTTTTCGATTTTACAAACAAAAGAAAGAAAAATAAACAACAGAAACATATGACGTTCAAAAAGCGATACATGTATCCTACTTTGAATAAAAATTAATGATTTTGATTGATTTGATTTTCAAATCCAACAATTTCCTATCATTCCCCAGGTTCAAAATGCTTGCGATGGGCAGCAGCATCAGAAACACAAGAAGCCACAGAAATTGCGCTCACCAACCCGCCTGCCAAGCGTGGTGAGTACCTATGGCAATATCCTCCCAGAGAACGAAGTATCCTTGGAAGAGACCCATGTCCAGCAGTGAACTTATTATGGCTGTAATTAATGATGGGTTATTTAAATAATGAAGTGCTTAAAAATTCTCAAAATCTCAAATGATGTTTAAAATATGCCTGATTATTTTATACATTTCAATGTAGGTATAATTAATAATTCATTTGCCTAACTTATATGGATTCGTATCATGCTCTCATGGTTCTTGCATATGTAACTCTTAATTGCCTACAATCCTCATATTTCACAGTAATTGCATGTATATAATTAGTCTGTTGTAATTTAGTGAAACACATTTTGCCCGATGTAAATTTCACTAAAAGCTAATAAAATGCCACGCACCCCTTTTCCAACGAGAAAAAGTTAGTTACTTAGCTAATTTAGAATTCAAGGCGCCTTCTTTTGTTCCCACGCTCATTTTAAAGGGAATAAGGCGAAGGGTTGATTTGAAGTTTTAGCTACTGTGAAGATCTCAGAAATAATAGGATGGAAAATAATATGTATATTCCATATAGCCTCCTAGCTCTAGTAAATAATGGGTAGGACGAGAACCCGAGAACACGAAGAAACTACAAATAAAAGAAAGCCAAGTGCGTCTCGCGCACTGAGAGTTCCGTATAAGTACAAAACACCGGCCAAGTGCGAGTCAGACTCGCGCATAAAGGGTTCCGTACCGTTATCTATAAAACAAGCAAAAAAACATGTCTGTTGTATGGGAGGCCCCTTAAATATTTATTTTATTATTTTTTTAGTATTTGTTGTTATAGCGGCAATAGAAATACATCATCTGTGAAAATTTCAACTGTGTAACTATCACGGTTTATGAGGTACAGCCTGGTGACAGACGGACAGACAGACAGTTAGCGGAGCGATATTAATATGGTCCCTTTTTTACCCTTTGGGTACGGAACCCTAAAAAGGTTAATTATTTATTAAAGAAAAAAATGGGCTTTATGTAAAGTCGGTTTACAGACGATAATTTTATGTGATAACGGTGAAAGAGAGATAGATGCATCACGAGCCGAACACTTAGGCCAACCGATTGTGACTCTCTATCGCTTGTCTCGCTTGCACACGGAACGTCACACTATTTCGTGCGTGCAGTCGGCTTTCATCGATTTATAAGATAAATAAATAAATATATACGGACAAATCACACAGATTGAGCTAGCCCCAAAGTAAGTTCGAGACTTGTGTTATGGGATACTAACTCAACGATACTATATTTTATAACAAATACATATATAGATACACATCCAAACCCAGACCAATCTGAAAAAGATCATTTTCCATCTTGACCTGGCCGGGGATCGAACCCGGTCACTCCGTGTCGCAGGCTGGCGTGTTGACCGCTGCGCCACGGAGCTAGTCAATAGATAAGATGTTAGTTATAAATGCAAAAGTAAAAACACGATTACCCTGGTAAACAAATATAGAGACTTGGGATAAGGCAAGAATCTTTGGATTCTAATGATATCTCACACATATGACGTTACAGTGGAATATTGACGCTCACATACGTACATACTTATGTAATAGGTATATGAAGTCTGGGCCGTCGTGTAGATACACACAATATTAAATTGTAGTTTTCGAACGCTTCCGAATGCAAAGACAATGTGAATGAACGCAGACTCATTGATAATTGTCTTTTCTTCGTCAAGGAATTTTAGGTATAGGGATTTTCAAGGAAATCATTATAAAGGAACTGAAAGAATAAGTGAACATCTAATAAAACAGTACCAGAAATATAAAAATATAAGACAAGAAAATGGCGCGATAAAAGTAAGGATACGAGTAAATATGCCGCAGTCGTAACAGATGCAATAAAAATTGATAAATTCTGCCTAAACTCGTGGAAGACGCAATGAACCAAAGCGATAAAAGGTTTATTGAGTAAACACATTGTACCCTGAGAAAACATATTGTTATTTAACGTCAGTTTGCACCACTCAATTTGCTTCAAATATTTTTTATTGATAATTGGCTCTTTCCCGGCGTGGTGCTTTTTTTCAAAATCTGATCATATTGTCCCCATTCATTATTTTATGCGTAGCATTAGATATTTACCTTTGTCAAAGAATATATACACTACACGAAACTACCCGTTTGGTATCCGGCAGAGTAGAATAGGACCACTCCAAGTCTTCCCGTGGATGTCGTCGTAGAAGGCGACTTAGGAAATACAAGCTAAACAAAGCTTATAAACATCTAAGAGACCTCTTCAACCCGTCTGGCCAGCGTGGAGAGTGTAGGCCAAGTCCTCTGGCTGCTCTGGCCAAGTATGGCCCTAGTAGTACAGAGAGGGTCGTGCTCCTGTAGTGGAGACTAAAAACACGAAACTAATAAGTAACAAAAAGGAACGAATTATTCAATGATTATTAATTGACTAGCTCCGTGGCGCAGCGGTCAACACGCCTGCCTGCGACACGGAGTGACCGGGTTCGATCCCCGGCCAGGTCAAGATGGAAAATGATCTTTTTCAGATTGGGCTGTGTCTTGGATGTGTATCTTTATATGTATTTGTTATAAAGTATAGTATCGTTGAGTTAGTATCCCATAACACAAGTCTCGAACTTACTTTGGGGCTAGCTCAATCAGTGTGATTTGTCAAAAAAAAAATGATAATAAAGTAAAGTAGAATGAAAAGTCAATGGTATTGTCAATAAGGCGTGCAAAACAAACACGGGCAATACTCGTATGAGCACACGACGCGATGCGAGCACTGCTGTTTAATTGTAATACGAGCCCTGATTGCTGAGCTGGGAAACATACTTTAATATTTGACGTACTAACGTCTTATAAATCGAAGTACGCCAGCTGCACTCATAAAAAAGTGTCACGTACCGTGTGCATTGCACACGGTACGTGTAATATTAAAAGTATGTTTCCCAGCTCAGCAATCAGGGCTCGTATTACAATCAAACAGCAGTAGCAATGCTCGGATCGCGTCGTGTGCTCATACGCGTATTGCCCGTGTTTGGTGCAAGCAAGAGCACGGAACAAGCGGTAGATAGGCACGATCGGCCTAAACGTCCGCCTTGTGACGCATCTATCTCTCTGCCACTATTATCTCGTAAACGGACCTTACAGGCAAAGTCATTTTTCAATATATATGTCTCTGATATTTAAAAATAGGCTGCTGTTGGTGTAATTTTGTAGAAAGAAACGAACACTATTACTTTTTTGGCAGGAAATAATGGTATGTCATTACCTTTTCTATTTTACAAACTAGTTGAACACTTTTAATTTTTTCCTTCATCGGAAAAAGGTAGTGGTCAAATTGAAAATTATACGGCCGGAATTTTCATAAATTTTGTTGAATTATTATCTGCAATTGCTGTTTTATTTTAGTTTATTGTATTTTTTTGTCAAGTGCGTACTTATCAAGTACTAGGTCACTGGCTTGAAAAAGTCATAGTCAATTACTGGGACTATTGAAAATTTGGCCATCAATTACTGGTAAAATTTTAGTCCTCTCGAGAAAAATCTATATTAAAATAAACAACACTGATTTTCTTTACTTAAATTCAATGTAAGAGAAATGAAAGACTGATTAATATTTTTTACTTACTTTGAAATTTCTAACTGAAACAAATACATTGTTGAGTAAACACATTGTACCCTGAGAAAACATATTGTTATTTAACGTCAGTTTGCACCACTCAATTTGCTTCAAATATTTTTTATTGATAATTGGCTCTTTCCCGGCGTGGTGCTTTTTTTCAAAATCTGATCATATTGTCCCCATTCATTATTTTATGCGTAGCATTAGATATTTACCTTTGTCAAAGAATATATACACTACACGAAACTAGCCGTGTGGTATCCGGCAGAGTAGAATAGGACCACTCCAAGTCTTCCCGTGGATGTCGTCGTAGAAGGCGACTTAGGAAATACAAGCTAAACAAAGCTTATAAACATCTAAGAGACCTCTTCAACCCGTCTGGCCAGCGTGGAGAGTGTAGGCCAAGTCCTCTGGCTGCTCTGGCCAAGTATGGCCCTAGTAGTACAGAGAGGGTCGTGCTCCTGTAGTGGAGACTAAAAACACGAAACTAATAAGTAACAAAAAGGAACGAATTATTCAATGATTATTAATTGACTAGCTCCGTGGCGCAGCGGTCAACACGCCTGCCTGCGACACGGAGTGACCGGGTTCGATCCCCGGCCAGGTCAAGATGGAAAATGATCTTTTTCAGATTGGGCTGTGTCTTGGATGTGTATCTTTATATGTATTTGTTATAAAGTATAGTATCGTTGAGTTAGTATCCCATAACACAAGTCTCGAACTTACTTTGGGGCTAGCTCAATCTGTGTGATTTGTCAAAAAAAAAAATGATAATAAAGTAAAGTAGAATGAAAAGTCAATGGTATTGTCAATAAGGCGTGCAAAACAAACACGGGCAATACTCGTATGAGCACACGACGCGATGCGAGCACTGCTGTTTAATTGTAATACGAGCCCTGATTGCTGAGCTGGGAAACATACTTTAATATTTGACGTACTAACGTCTTATAAATCGAAGTACGCCAGCTGCACTCATAAAAAAGTGTCACGTACCGTGTGCATTGCACACGGTACGTGTAATATTAAAAGTATGTTTCCCAGCTCAGCAATCAGGGCTCGTATTACAATCAAACAGCAGTAGCAATGCTCGGATCGCGTCGTGTGCTCATACGCGTATTGCCCGTGTTTGGTGCAAGCAAGAGCACGGAACAAGCGGTAGATAGGCACGATCGGCCTAAACGTCCGCCTTGTGACGCATCTATCTCTCTGCCACTATTATCTCGTAAACGGACCTTACAGGCAAAGTCATTTTTCAATATATATGTCTCTGATATTTAAAAATAGGCTGCTGTTGGTGTAATTTTGTAGAAAGAAACGAACACTATTACTTTTTTGGCAGGAAATAATGGTATGTCATTACCTTTTCTATTTTACAAACTAGTTGAACACTTTTAATTTTTTCCTTCATCGGAAAAAGGTAGTGGTCAAATTGAAAATTATACGGCCGGAATTTTCATAAATTTTGTTGAATTATTATCTGCAATTGCTGTTTTATTTTAGTTTATTGTATTTTTTTGTCAAGTGCGTACTTATCAAGTACTAGGTCACTGGCTTGAAAAAGTCATAGTCAATTACTGGGACTATTGAAAATTTGGCCATCAATTACTGGTAAAATTTTAGTCCTCTCGAGAAAAATCTATATTAAAATAAACAACACTGATTTTCTTTACTTAAATTCAATGTAAGAGAAATGAAAGACTGATTAATATTTTTTACTTACTTTGAAATTTCTAACTGAAACAAATACATTGTTGAGTAAACACATTGTACCCTGAGAAAACATATTGTTATTTAACGTCAGTTTGCACCACTCAATTTGCTTCAAATATTTTTTATTGATAATTGGCTCTTTCCCGGCGTGGTGCTTTTTTTCAAAATCTGATCATATTGTCCCCATTCATTATTTTATGCGTAGCATTAGATATTTACCTTTGTCAAAGAATATATACACTACACGAAACTAGCCGTGTGGTATCCGGCAGAGTAGAATAGGACCACTCCAAGTCTTCCCGTGGATGTCGTCGTAGAAGGCGACTTAGGAAATACAAGCTAAACAAAGCTTATAAACATCTAAGAGACCTCTTCAACCCGTCTGGCCAGCGTGGAGAGTGTAGGCCAAGTCCTCTGGCTGCTCTGGCCAAGTATGGCCCTAGTAGTACAGAGAGGGTCGTGCTCCTGTAGTGGAGACTAAAAACACGAAACTAATAAGTAACAAAAAGGAACGAATTATTCAATGATTATTAATTGACTAGCTCCGTGGCGCAGCGGTCAACACGCCTGCCTGCGACACGGAGTGACCGGGTTCGATCCCCGGCCAGGTCAAGATGGAAAATGATCTTTTTCAGATTGGGCTGTGTCTTGGATGTGTATCTTTATATGTATTTGTTATAAAGTATAGTATCGTTGAGTTAGTATCCCATAACACAAGTCTCGAACTTACTTTGGGGCTAGCTCAATCTGTGTGATTTGTCAAAAAAAAAAATGATAATAAAGTAAAGTAGAATGAAAAGTCAATGGTATTGTCAATAAGGCGTGCAAAACAAACACGGGCAATACTCGTATGAGCACACGACGCGATGCGAGCACTGCTGTTTAATTGTAATACGAGCCCTGATTGCTGAGCTGGGAAACATACTTTAATATTTGACGTACTAACGTCTTATAAATCGAAGTACGCCAGCTGCACTCATAAAAAAGTGTCACGTACCGTGTGCATTGCACACGGTACGTGTAATATTAAAAGTATGTTTCCCAGCTCAGCAATCAGGGCTCGTATTACAATCAAACAGCAGTAGCAATGCTCGGATCGCGTCGTGTGCTCATACGCGTATTGCCCGTGTTTGGTGCAAGCAAGAGCACGGAACAAGCGGTAGATAGGCACGATCGGCCTAAACGTCCGCCTTGTGACGCATCTATCTCTCTGCCACTATTATCTCGTAAACGGACCTTACAGGCAAAGTCATTTTTCAATATATATGTCTCTGATATTTAAAAATAGGCTGCTGTTGGTGTAATTTTGTAGAAAGAAACGAACACTATTACTTTTTTGGCAGGAAATAATGGTATGTCATTACCTTTTCTATTTTACAAACTAGTTGAACACTTTTAATTTTTTCCTTCATCGGAAAAAGGTAGTGGTCAAATTGAAAATTATACGGCCGGAATTTTCATAAATTATGTTGAATTATTATCTGCAATTGCTGTTTTATTTTAGTTTATTGTATTTTTTTGTCAAGTGCGTACTTATCAAGTACTAGGTCACTGGCTTGAAAAAGTCATAGTCAATTACTGGGACTACTGAAAATTTGGCCATCAATTACTGGTACAATTTTAGTCCTCTCGAGAAAAATCTATATTAAAATAAACAACACTGATTTTCTTTACTTAAATTCAATGTAAGAGAAATGAAAAACTGATTAATATTTTTTACTTACTTTGAAATTTCTAACTGAAACAAATACATTGTTGAGTAAACACATTGTACCCTGAGAAAACATATTGTTATTTAACGTCAGTTTGCACCACTCAATTTGCTTCAAATATTTTTTATTGATAATTGGCTCTTTCCCGGCGTGGTGCTTTTTTTCAAAATCTGATCATATTGTCCCCATTCATTATTTTATGCGTAGCATTAGATATTTACCTTTGTCAAAGAATATATACACTACACGAAACTAGCCGTGTGGTATCCGGCAGAGTAGAATAGGACCACTCCAAGTCTTCCCGTGGATGTCGTCGTAGAAGGCGACTTAGGAAATACAAGCTAAACAAAGCTTATAAACATCTAAGAGACCACTTCAACCCGTCTGGCCAGCGTGGAGAGTGTAGGCCAAGTCCTCTGGCTGCTCTGGCCAAGTATGGCCCTAGTAGTACAGAGAGGGTCGTGCTCCTGTAGTGGAGACTAAAAACACGAAACTAATAAGTAACAAAAAGGAACGAATTATTCAATGATTATTAATTGACTAGCTCCGTGGCGCAGCGGTCAACACGCCTGCCTGCGACACGGAGTGACCGGGTTCGATCCCTGGCCAGGTCAAGATGGAAAATGATCTTTTTCAGATTGGGCTGTGTCTTGGATGTGTATCTTTATATGTATTTGTTATAAAGTATAGTATCGTTGAGTTAGTATCCCATAACACAAGTCTCGAACTTACTTTGGGGCTAGCTCAATCTGTGTGATTTGTCAAAAAAAAAAATGATAATAAAGTAAAGTAGAATGAAAAGTCAATGGTATTGTCAATAAGGCGTGCAAAACAAACACGGGCAATACTCGTATGAGCACACGACGCGATGCGAGCACTGCTGTTTAATTGTAATACGAGCCCTGATTGCTGAGCTGGGAAACATACTTTAATATTTGACGTACTAACGTCTTATAAATCGAAGTACGCCAGCTGCACTCATAAAAAAGTGTCACGTACCGTGTGCATTGCACACGGTACGTGTAATATTAAAAGTATGTTTCCCAGCTCAGCAATCAGGGCTCGTATTACAATCAAACAGCAGTAGCAATGCTCGGATCGCGTCGTGTGCTCATACGCGTATTGCCCGTGTTTGGTGCAAGCAAGAGCACGGAACAAGCGGTAGATAGGCACGATCGGCCTAAACGTCCGCCTTGTGACGCATCTATCTCTCTGCCACTATTATCTCGTAAACGGACCTTACAGGCAAAGTCATTTTTCAATATATATGTCTCTGATATTTAAAAATAGGCTGCTGTTGGTGTAATTTTGTAGAAAGAAACGAACACTATTACTTTTTTGGCAGGAAATAATGGTATGTCATTACCTTTTCTATTTTACAAACTAGTTGAACACTTTTAATTTTTTCCTTCATCGGAAAAAGGTAGTGGTCAAATTGAAAATTATACGGCCGGAATTTTCATAAATTTTGTTGAATTATTATCTGCAATTGCTGTTTTATTTTAGTTTATTGTATTTTTTTGTCAAGTGCGTACTTATCAAGTACTAGGTCACTGGCTTGAAAAAGTCATAGTCAATTACTGGGACTATTGAAAATTTGGCCATCAATTACTGGTACAATTTTAGTCCTCTCGAGAAAAATCTATATTAAAATAAACAACACTGATTTTCTTTACTTAAATTCAATGTAAGAGAAATGAAAGACTGATTAATATTTTTTACTTACTTTGAAATTTCTAACTGAAATAAATACATTGTTATTAAAGAAAATGTGTATTTTTCCCACTATAGTATCAACTACTGGTACATTTACCTTATATATATTTCCTAGAAATTACTTAAATATTATGTTGTCAGCGGGCCAAAACCGTGGGCAAACATGTTTAAAAAACACACAAAAAAGATGTATGTGTTGAAACTACTGAATCGATTTTGAATGTACTTCATAACTACCCGTAATTTGGTTCAACTTAAAATATAGGATAGTTTTTATTTTATATGGAAACGAAGTTCACCCGGGCAGCTATCTTCTTCTTAAATATATATAATTCAAAGGTAACTGACTGATATCATGACGGATCGGGCTGAAATTTGGCATGCAGGTAGATGTTATGACGTAGGCATCCGCTAAGAAAGTATTTTGATCAATTCTACCCCCAAGGGGAATAAATTAGGGGATGAAAGTTTGTATGAGACTTCTATACTTCTTAACGCGAGCGAAGCCGCGGGCAAAAGCTAGTTACCTTTATAAAGCCTTGTTAGGAACTGTACAAGAGATGCACGGAAGGGATAATTAAAACGGAAATATTTCTCAATAAGGAATATGTTCAACTAGCTTTCGCCGGCGGCTCCGCCCGCGTCCATGTCGATCCCTCGGGAACAGTACTTTTTTCCGGAATAAAAGGTAGCCTATGTCCTTCTCAGTACTCCAGAGAACTTGTATGCAAAATTTCATGATGATCGGTTCAGTAGTTAGGGCGTCAAAGCGTAACAAACAAACAAATAAACAAACAAACTCACTTTCGCACTTATATATATATAATAGTAAGGAAGTAAGGATAAGGATAGTAAGGATAAAGACAAATTTTGATGCAATAAAATGACAATTTCGAAGATGAGATGCGATAAATTATAAGGCAAATAAAAAAATGAGTTTTGAGCAGGGACTAAAATGTATCGTACAAACTATAGACATGGGCAATGAAGGTTCTTGGTCTTACCTTATATGATTCGCAATTAGGGTCAAGTCAAACGTTATGACAGATATAGTATTATTCTCTGGTAATTAATTTATATCAATGAAACTATTTAAGGACTTCCCAGTTTAGGTATATGATTAAATGTTTGTCATTTAATCATATATCTAGACTATGTATCAACTTAAAAAGTTACTTTAAACTGAATGCTACTTGTTTATTTCTTCTCGCCAGTAATACAACTTAGGCCAAATTTTAGAGGGCCATACAACAAATTCATTACAAATAGAACCGTCGCATTTAAACATTTCGTCCACCAATGGTGGGGTGGCTGCCGGTGTTGCTGAGGCTGGTAAGAGGCGGAAATATGTGGGTCTGGGAGACAATTTTATTTTCCTTCCCTTTGCAGTAGAGACGATGGGCCCTTGGGCCCGGAAGCTTAATGGTTTTATAAGTACATCACAACTCGTGTCATTGAGTCAACTGGAGACCCAAGAGCTGGCAGCTATTTCGCTCAGCGAATTAGTATTGCTATACAGCGCGGGAATGCTGCCAGTATATTGGGCACGTTGCCACGATGCGACGAGTTGGAAGATATATCCTATTTAAGTTAAATTATTTGAAATTGTCTGGTATTTTATGTTAATATTTTTATTTTTGTGATGAATAAAAAAACAATACTTTAAAAGAAAGAAAATAAAATAGAACCAGATCAATATAAGGTGTAAATTATTTAAAGACTCAAAAAGTGGGTGATGAAATCCTTTTGCTATATATACAACGTGATTTAGAAGCTCCTAGCTATACTGGTATCTCGAAATCAGAATCCCTAATGGAATACGAAATTGCAAGAAAAAAACTGATTACAAACAAAAATAAAGTTTCCCATACAAAGTCGCGGATCAGCTGAACGAAAAGTTAAAATTTTTTTTTGTCGTTATTTTCCCTTTTTCTTACAATTCTGTATTCCATTAGGGATTCTGATTCCGAGATTCCGATATAGCTAGGTAGGAGATTCAATATCACGCTGTATATGGTGCATATATGCAAATTGGAATACGAGAAATAAGGTACACCAACATTGCGATTACAGAACAAAATGGATACATTTTTGGGCCTCAGTATACGATACTTTGATAAAATTCCTACAAGAACATTATCTCTGCCATTAGTAACGTTTAGGACTGCTACTAAAAATCAATTTCTTCAAAAAAGTAAACTATTGTTAACTATGTAACAGAAAAACCTATAGAAGTAATACATTATTAAAAATCTATACACATCATCCAATGATCAAAAATATCTCAAATTGTCACAAAGATGCGAAAGTATAACCTTCTGGAACGTAGGGACCATCAACTGAGTTTCTAAGCGTATTTTTCTCAGCCATTATCAATATCGATCAAAAACAAGCAAAAAAATCACGTTTGTTGTAAGGGAACCCACTTAAAATTTATTTTATTCTATGTTTTAGTACTTTTTGTTATAGTGGCAACAGAAATACATCATCTGTGAAAATTTCAACAGTCTAACTATCACGGTTCATGAGATACAGCCTGATGACAGACGAACAGACAGACAGGCAGACGGACAGCGGAGCGATAATAATAGGGTCCCGTTTTTACCCCTAAAAATTATCGCTAGTTCAAGACCAAACACACTGTATATTATGATTTAGCAAAAGTTTTTCGGACGGATGCCTGGCCGTCGCTGTCGCCTTGGGTAGCTCCAGAACCGCAAACAAATACCACTGATGAAGTAGAATCAAACCTGGAGGACGTGTAGCAGGCTTGCGTTTTAACCACTGCGCCCTAGAGGTTGTCAGGCGCATCCACTGTTTAATATTGATGTAGACACCTCCTGTTTGTTACGTTAACTAATTACTTTGAGAGTGAAATATTTTCACATTTCAACAAAAAGGGCCGCGCAGTTCGTGTTCCCAGTGCTTCATTATGTGGTTCTAAGTTTTGTTGTAATTTGTTTCTGTATACCTCATTGTATATTTGTTATATATTCTAAAAATAAATATTTATACAGTCGAGTTGAGTACAAATGTTTGATGTTCGAATTTGGGGCGAAAACACATTGAAATATATACATCATTATATACTTATATATTGGTTCCATGATATATAATATATAAAGAAAACCCGGTCCTTGAAAGGTTGATTGGGCCCTTCGATATGAACAACTTTTCCTATGGTATCAAAACTTTGGCAACTCAAAAAAATTGGACATTTCCCTTCGACTAAACAAAAATGTTCGGCCATCCGGTCAATTTGTATGGGAACGTCAAAAAAAATGTGAGTTCCCAGCATTGGTCCGATAGGAAACGTTTTTCATATCGCCGGGCTCCCTTTAAGCATTAGCCAGAGCTCTCTTTACATATTGTATAGTGAAATACAATGTTATTAATTTCCTGTACATATTTTACTGCACGTGGTTTTTCATATATATTATTAAATAAAAATAAAATAAATATATAAGGTCATATCACACATATTGAGGTAGCCCCACAGTAAGATATGAAACTTGTGTCGTAGGATACTAACTCAACGATACTATATTTTATAATAGATACTTATATAGATAAACATCCAAGACCCAGGTCAAACTGAAAAAGACACTCTTGGCATCAGTTGAACTGTATTTTCCTAAGCCTAATGTTCCTTAACTTTTAATATAACGCTGATTGTCTGAAAATTAAGATGATTCCGTGCTTCGGAAGGCACGTTAAGCTGTTGATCCAGGCTGACATCTGGTAGTCATTAAAGGAACCACAACAGAGGTTGAGAGTCGATTCCGAACAACTCTGACACCATGATCGATTGACCGTGACACCTACTCGAAATGATGATGATGATGATGATGAATATAACGCTTTAATTATTTACTGTTTAGAATCATTTTCAGGCCTTAAATTAATATTGATACAACATTTTTGTTACTTCTGCTAATTACAGGCGACCAGCAAAATATTTTCACATTTCGCCAAAAAGGACGAGAAAGTTTCCATTCCGAGTATTTCGTTAATTTGTTCTGCAAATATTTGTTTTTCAATCTTTCAGCAACGGAAACGAACCACTGAAACAAGCTGCATCAACCGAAAATACAAGCAACTGAACGTCACTTTATATCTCTTTAGAAGCTGATATAAACTAAGAATATAAAAACCGTGCAATTCCAAAAATATCATCATCAATAGCGAAAATCACTCATCACGATATCTCGAAAACTACTTAGCCAATGAAGATGAAATTAAGCAAAAAGGTTGATTGTGACTAGGTGGCGTCCGCTAAGAAAGGATTTTCGGAAATCCCTAAAGGAGTGAAATGAGGGTTGCCAATTTGTATGAAACTCATGTTTTTTTTATTTTATTTTAGTAGTTAGTAGAGAATAATAATACATTTATTAAATTTTGAAAATTATATCCTTATAGGGTTGAGATAGAGGTTGCAAGTTTATATAAATGTTCGTAACTAATTTTTGAAGCGAGACACATGACATTTTTGCATTAGTGGCTAGTAACGTGAACGATGAGACCTTACGTCTCATTTTGTGTACGGGCAGGCCTGTCCCACTCCCCGTGTCGGTATTCAAATATACCTACGCGCGGCGCACCCTTTGAAGGTGAAAACCGAACAAATCCCATCTTCAACCCATTAAGAATCGTATGTTCAGCGAGTTATGTAGGCTATAAAGGCCTACCGGATAGAAATACGAGCGCCACCTCATCGCTCCGGGTAGTTAAAATAGAGTTAAGATTAGACCTAAGAAACCACTGTATGGCAGTTCTAATAAAGACTTCGTACGTAGCAGTCGCTTTTTAAAAACAGCTCCCCGCATCGCCCCAACGTATCTAGCGCTATAAGTATAAAATTAGGTTGCTAGGTGTTTAAAATAAAAGGTGCTGTGTGACGTAAGCTAGATTATACTGTATCGCTAACTACATTGAGTTGATAATTCTTTGAATTGCAGAGTGCGACTTCTGTTCGTAAGTAGGAACTAGTACTTTTTCTGTGGTACGGGGAGGTTAGCTAGATTTAGGTGTCATGTCACTCCCACATTTAACGTTTTAAACAATTTCCATCTTGACAGTGAAGTGGAAATATGAGAACAACAGTGTGTATACTACAAATGGGACGAGCCACCCGATCCCATATAAGCCTGCCAGCCTAAACCACTTAAGTTCCACATGTATCATAGTTTCTTGTTAACGTATTACTCAAATTGTTTGTATATATTAGTTGTTACAGCGCGATACCCTAGTTTTATTGTATTTGTGAGTTGTACGTATGATTCCGTTGACTATTCAAGTATTATAATTTTAAAAGCTTTATTTTGCTTTTATCTGTGCTGATGTCTGTATTTCTCTGTAATCTTATCTTGCAGTTTAAATTTGACCAAATTTTAGGTGATCAATTGAGCTGAAATTTTCCAAATATCCATAAATAATACAATAAATGCGAAAGTAACTGTCTGTCTAAAGTGTCTGTCTATCGGTCACCACGTCACGCTTTAACTGTTAAAACAATTGCGATGAAATTTGATATAGAGGTTGTTAGAGCCCAGTTAATTAGACCCATTGTTCAATGGAAATGGGATTTCGAATAAGCAGGTATAAAAACAAACAGAGCCTAAAGGCTTTTCATCTATATATTACATATAATAAAACAGTAAAAATATTTTGTCTGTACATTTAGATTTTTTGACTGAAATGGATAGAGGGACACTTAAAAAGAATAAAAGAAAGCAAAAAATTTTTTTTCGAATTTTTTGTCTGTCTGTCTGTCTGTATGTATGATCATGATTATCTCCGAAAATACTGAACCGATTTACTTCAAACTTTCACCAATTGCTTTGTTTTAACTCAGCAAAACATCTAAAGTTTGTTTCATCAAAATCAGTTCATTAAAAAAAAAGTTATCGTCATTTGAATGAACTCAAAGCATTAGTTTGCCTGCACGGTGAAATTTTTTATCGTTTTGGACCCTTCAAGGGGTGACTCAGACCATTAAAATGAACAACTTTTCCAACGAGAACATTGCTGGGAACTCAAAAAAAAATTCGACATTCCCATACAAACTGGCCGGGCGGCGGGAGTCTTTTTTATGGAAATGACGAATTTTTTTTTGAGTTCCCAGCATTGGTCCCATAGAAAAAGTTGTTCATATTGATGACCTGAGTCACCCCTTTAAGGGTCCAAACTGTTCCTGAGGGATAGAAACTAACGGCGGCGGCGTAGCCGCGGGCAAACGGCAAACCAACCGAAACTGCTGCGCCTAGAAACTTGAAATTTGGTACAGGGGTTCTTTTAATGATGTGAGTGAGCGCTAAGAAAGGATTTTTAAGAAATTTAACTTCTAAAGGGGTAAAATTTATATAGAATTTTCTCATTTCTGGACTTAGAAGTATGAAAGTAGGTATATAAGTTCTCGATTAAAATTAATAAAGATGTGTGTGGGTAGATGAAATTCGCAAAATTCCCCCCTTAAAATGGGGGTGGGTGGGTGGTATAAACTTTGTATCGAAATTTTCCCATTTCTGGACTATGAAGTATAAAAATAAATAGGTATGTTCTCGATTACAATTAAAAAAGATTTATGTGGGTGAAATGGACAAAATTCACCCCTAAAGGGGTAAAATGGGAGGGTAAAGGTTTTATGGAAATTTGCTCATTTCTGGACTTAGAAGTATAAATAATATCCATACTTCCATACTAATATTATAAATGCGAAAGTAACTCTGTCTGTCGTTTTTTTACGCTTCAACCATTGAAGTGATTTGAATGAAATTTGGTATGGAGGTGTGAGGCCCGAGGAAGGACATAGGGTATGTTTGATTCCGGGAAATTCTACTGTTCCCGAGTGATCGACACTAACGCGGGCGGAGCCGCGGGCAACAGCTAGTAAAAAATAAAACTTTTGAAGTTTTCTGTTCATAAGTGTCAAACAATCGTTGAATACTACGAGTAGCATCGCGCGCGCGCGAGAATAGAGTAAAGAAATGATCAATCAAACACGGCGAAAATAATATATTTTTCTGGTTAAAATTAGACCGCATTTTTTTTATTTCTGGAATCGATTCCACATCGATTCTACTCTTGATTCTGAACAAACTAATATCAGGGTTTGCGCTTTTTCATTAACACGATGTATAGATAAACATCCAAGACCCAGGTCAATCTTAAAAAGATGGTTTTCCATCTTGACCGGGATCGAACCCGGGCACCCTCGTGTCGCAGGCTGGCGTGTTAATCACTGCGCCACGGAGCTCGCCAATAATAATCATCATTATCATCATCAGGTCTTTTTAGTCTCCACTGCAGGAGCATGACCTGTACTACCGGAGCCATATTTGGCCAGAGCAGACAGAGGATTTGGCCTACACTCTCCTCGCTGGCCAGACGGGTTGGAGAGGTCATTGATGTTTATGAGCTTTGTTTAGCTTGTATTTACTAAGTCGCCTCTTACGACATCCATGGAAAGACATGGAGTGGTCCTATTCTACTCTGCCGGAAACCACACGGCTAACAATAAACGTAACAAAATAAAATTACGTCTTGTACCTATATGTCGACTATATTATATACCTTACCAGCCGGCCTATTTGCTAACTCAGTGTACAACGTTTTGATAGTCATTTCGAAATACATTGCGGCTTTCGTATGATTGACTATTTTTATCTAAGATACATAAAACGTAATGTATGACTGAAGTGACTATCAAAACGTTGTACACTGATTTAGCAAATAGGCCGGCTGGATGCAATAGCGTATTCTCTTTATGTTTTACTTGCTTTCGCCCGCGGCTCCGCCCGCGTCAATGTCGACCCCTCGGGAAACTTTTTCCCGGGATAAAAGGTAGCCTATGTCCTTCTCCGTCCTACTACTATTCCCGAGAGATCAACATTGACGCGGGCGGAGCCGCGGGCGAAAGCTAGTATATTAATAATTTTATAGCCCGTTAATATTCCATGTGCCGTCCTAGTTTGCTACACTTTTGCAAACTGCACTTCATCTTTATCATTTATTGTTTAATTGACGAATTATAAAATATGTCTCTGATATTTTTTAAAATCTTACTGACAGACTCATTTTAATATTTGTATTTTGATGAGGTACATAGCCTTTTCGTTTATTTTGTGTTGTTCAAGGTTGAGCTTAGTATCAATTTACTTAAATTTTCAAACTGTTTTTCAAAAATTATATTTTTGATCAGCTTTTATAATGAAGGAAACCACACTGTTTAGTGTTTTCCAAGATAAATCAAAAGAGCCCAAACACGATTGGTGTACCTTGTTTAGTCTAAAAGTTCCTAAGGCCACCTTTCAACTCCATCAGGCCAGCGCAACAATTCCATAATATTGTGTTGTCATCCGATTTACACATGCAGGCAAAATTACAGCTCATTCGGTAACCGGGAAGTGGATCAAATGTTACTCGCAAGATTTGACAGTTTGTTTACAGACAAACATCGGAACAGGTGAAACTAAATAAAAGCTTGTAATAATGAGTATTCAATGACAAGAAATTTATTTGTAAGAAAAAACTTAACTTAAAAATAAATCCTAATCTATACTTCTATACTAATATTATAAAGCTGAAGAGTTTGTTTGTTTGATTGTTTGTTTGTTTGGACGCGCTAATCTTGGGAACTACTGGTTCAAATTGGAAAATTCTTTTTGTGTTGGATAGTCCATTAATTGAGGAAGGCTTTAGGTTATAAAACATCACGCTGCGACCAATAGGAGCAAAGCATCAATAAAAAATGTTTTGAAATCGGGGAAAAAGTATTCATCTATACTAATAAATCATAATGACAGAAATTGCCGCGGACGAAGTCGCGGGCAACAGCTAGTCTAAAAGATTATGACCGTGCGGCATGGTGTCAAGAACGCTGGCTGCGCGTTTCCTATGATTAGCTATGCTAATTCGTTGAGAAAAGAAGTAGCCAGCCCTCCAGCGGTGGCGATCAGGCGAGGAGTTATCTGTTTGACTTATTTAATAACTCATGTAAAAAAATATTTAACTTATCGTACTAACTTGAATGTCAACAAAAATTAGAATGCCAATACGATTTGTTCGTTTAATAGCTAGGAGAATTTGGCACGAATCAGATCATGCCACACGGATTTATCTCGTTGAAACATTTTATTAAATCTTGCGAATCTAAATACATGTCGACATGTGACACATGACATGCTAACACAGCTTTGTATTTTTAATTTTATAGATATTTCATATTTTATTTTTGCGATTTGCCAATGTTTGACCTAGTAAATTCAAGATTTATATTGTGCCCGCGACTTCGTATGCATACATTACGTTTACCATTAAGAATGTAACATTAGGTATCTAGGTTAATTGGAAAAAAAAATTAAATAGCCTATCCTGTGTCCTGTACGTCTAAATATTTATCTACAAAGTTTCATAAATTTCAATTCATTCGTTTAAGAGTTATGGACAAACATACATACAGAAAACAACGGGTTGCACTCCAAAGTGCCAGTAGAAGTGAAAACTCGCCTTTTCGGCAGTCTCAGGTCACGTGACCGTCTTACGAATTTTCAATCAGGTCACGTGTCCTGACGCCAGTTTTGACATTTTGTTCCCAATTCCAGAAAATGCACAACGCCGCTAAGGAAGATCAAAATTGTTAAAATCGACAATTTAGTGCAACTACAGGACAAGCAGCAGGATATCACCCCCGTACAACAAAGTTTGTGAGTATAGTGTGCGAGATTTGGTTTTGTATAAAAAATAATTCACTAGTATTAGCTGTCATTTGATTCATCTACAATAATTCTAAATAATTCATGTACATGTAGGTATAAAAATATTTAAAATTTATTGACATTCTGTCAGTGGAAAGCTCGTTCATTCACACGTTGCTCACCTCAATGCACACTACTGTAATACACGTCAAGGCAGTAGCCGTCATAGAATTGCAAGGACTGTATATTTCATGGCATTAATTTTATCTTCCTTCCATGCTGGTCTGGGAGAAAAGAAAAAACGTAGAATGTTCCAGCTGCTTCTCTTCCCGCGCAGATGGTAAAAGCCGATAGAGGGAATGGATAAAATCTGAGTAATCATGTGATGCGGCTAGCAACCCATCACTATTTGATTCCGTTGTCCACCTAATGCCCAAAAAATGCTAAATATGACAAAAGGTCTTTTAGACCTAGGCTCTGTCTACCCCGCAAGAGAAAAAGATGTGATACTATGCTATATGTGTGTGTTAATTCTATCTCTCAGGATATATATTCATATATCCAAACCATTCAATATACATATTATAACTTTGACCTAACGGAGATAATAATGTCTCTAAAACTATAATCAAAATCGCGTATCATCATATCGCTTGGCTAGCTCCGTGGCGCAACGGTCAACACGCCAGCCTGCGACACGAGAGTGCCTGGGTTCGATCCCCGGCCAGGTCAAGATGGAAAATGATCTTTTTCAGATTGGCCTGGGTCTTGGATGTGTATCTATATATGTATTAGTTATAAAATATAATATCGTTGAGTTAGTATCCCATAACACAAGTCTCGAACTTACTTTGGGGCTTAATCTATGTGATTTGTCCGTATATATTTATTT
Organism: Elegia similella; assembly: GCA_947532085.1. Taxonomy (NCBI): domain Eukaryota; kingdom Metazoa; phylum Arthropoda; class Insecta; order Lepidoptera; family Pyralidae; genus Elegia; species Elegia similella. The sequence continues at coordinate 9,536,652 of OX383937.1, forward strand.
ATTTATTTATATCGAATAAAATATTATAAAAAATTGCGATTGTATCAAATTAGTTCAGAAAAGGATTGACTATATATACACCAAAGTTCCAGAAGTTGCTCCAATTCGGATCACTCGCGCCGAAACTTCAGGTAGCTCTCGACTCAAAGACCCCATGAATAAATTGGATCCGGGTCTGCGGGTCATTTCCTGCTTGGATCGTTTTAGAAATGATAGTTCAAAGCATTATTAATCTATTTTAGTATTACCTCTACTCCACTGTTTGTGAGTGTGTAATCGAATCTTATAAATTTGATTGGACCTACATTTTCTTCTATACTATATGTAAAGAAAACACTGTCGGAACCTTGAAGGGGTAAACGGTAGAGGCTTGAAATTTTCACAGAATGGGTACAAATATTGATACAAATAATAAAAATTTAAAAATTATTCAACAAAGTACTAAAAACTAAAATTATAAATTTAAATTAAATAAAAAATAATATGAATTTATAAAACACATCAAATTAAATAAAATATGGATGCCAAATCGTTGCGAAATTTTAAATAATAAAAAGAATTTGAAATAAAAAATTTGAGGGAGGGAAGGGAAGGTACACGGGAGGGGAATTTAAGGGAATTTCTTTCCCTTAAATTCCCCTCCCCTGTCTTACGTGATAACGAAAAAGTGTCACGTTCCGTGTGCAAGCGAGAGTGCGGAACAATCGATAGAGAGGCATGATCGGCCTAGCCTAGCCGTTTGGCTTAAGACGCATCTATCTCTCTTCCATCGCTATCTCGTAAAATTATCGTCCATAAACCGACTTTACAGACAACCAATTTTTGCGTTTTTTGAAGTCAAATATTATATGATGATAAGGAACTCATAGAGTTATTTGATAATTTATTTATGATGAATAATAATTAAGGAATATATATAAATAATTCTAAACAAAAACTAAAATTAAATTTAAAATAAAATCAATCTATAAACACATCAAATTAAATAAAATATGGATGCCATATCGCTGCGGTCTGCTGGCAGGGTGCCCAAAAGGCTGGCGGCATTTACTCGCTAGATGGCTAGACTCAGTCTTTGACCAAAATACGCGCCTGTCCTTAGATCACCGGAAACGTCGATTAGGCGTGCGGAGATGTCTTTGAAAATTTGTCGGGTATCCGCACTCCAAGACCCGAAAGTCTCAAATATATAAGGCTCGCTTACAGCAGCCTATTTGCGCCTCTTACTGGCCTCCGCCGCCGCTGCAGCCGCGCCCGGTCGCTTGTAAATTGGATGGGGCCACAGTATCCACGCAAGTGGTATCCCATACAAGCGACCACCCGTTTTTCCATGGGATGAGACTCATGCCATCGGGCTTCTTGCCATCATCTGGAGTGATACCAGCGGGCTCAAGTACCGCTGGCAACCCCGCAGAGGCAAGGGCACGACGGATAACATTGTTTAGAGCGGCATGTCGTGAAAAACGTCCCGCACTGCAGCGGCATGCCAGGCCGTGGTGGCCCAGGGAATCAACATTTCCCCCGCAGCGACTCTTAGAGTGCGATTCCGAATAGCAAGGCCATTCACCCGGACCCCTCGCACTCGCCACCGGAACAGAGTGCGTAGAGTAGGATTAGCTCCGATTACTGGCGACCGCCCAGCGGTCCCGGGTGACTTGCACCCAGGATAGGCCCTTCTGGCAACGTAGCTTTCGGCCCATAAGGCAAAAGATGAGAGTTGCTGCTCTCCAAAGGCTTTTGCCATTGATTCTCAGATTGGCCCTTCAGGCTTGCATGCACGCATACGCGGCCCATCAGGCAATATGAGAGTTTGCTGTCTCTCCAAGCCTTGCGCACACAGGTAACGCCCAAAGCCGAGGTCCTTCCCTCCTGGAGACGAGGGCACTCTGCCCTCGCCTCAAACGCCCGGTGAAGTAGCGAAAGCTCACTTGGAGCTAGCTACATAGTCCTTCCATATACTAGCAAGGCCATTTTATTTTACTCTGTTGTTTACACTCAGTCACCAAATGCTTTAATATTCCGTGTCTATTGAATATTCTCAACGCCGTAGAAACAAAATTATGCTAATATTTTCAGCGTGATTACACTTCAAAGGCTTCTCTAATGTTTGTAACATGAATCATCACAACGTAAACATTTCCCAAATAAAAATCTTATGGAAAATGTACCCAAGTAAGAATATGAGTATTCTATGTAATAAAGAGTACACTAGGATAAAAAAAATCTTTTTCCGATGAAATTAAAGTAAAATGTTGTACATCCGATACAAAAAAGTATTCGATTTGATATTTTCTTTAGCCGTGTGGTTTCCGGAAGAGTAGAATAGGATCACGCCAAGTGTTCCTATGGATGTCGAAAGAGGCGACTTAGGAAATACAAGCTAAACAAAGCTCATAAACATCAATAAGACCTCTCCTACCCGTCTGGCCAGCGAGGAGGGTGTAAGCTAAATCCTCTGTCTGCTCTGGCCAACTATGAATTCGAGGCTGTCGCAGCCTCGTCGACCTATGACTCGTGGCCTATGTCGACCTCTCGGCGACCGGTCCGAATGGTCCGATGTTAAAGAAACCGGCCAAGTGCGAGTCGGACTCGCGCACGAAGGGTTCCGTACCTTTATCGATAAAAACGTAAAAAAAATCATGTCTGTTGTATGGGGCCCCCCTTAAATAGGTATTTATTTTATATATTTTTTAGTATTTGCTGTTATAGCGGATTCCTGGTTCGATACCCGGCCAGGTCTTGATAGAAAACTACTTTTTCAGATTGGCTTGATGTTTAACTATGTATGTATTTGTTATAAAATATCTATCTGCGTGAATTGTCGTTATGTATTTATATGTGTATAGTTTGTCTCAGAGTTTAAAACCTAATTAAATAAAAATAATACAAAAAACGTGATATTTTTCCTATATTTTATGATGGTGACATAACGGTTTACTGCGATTGTATCACATGTAATGATGTCTAACAGGTGGGCGGGCAGGCGGGGCATTACCGGGCACTTTGCGGCCGCTCCCTCGAACAACAACTGACTTCCTGACGGTAGATTCTGAAAACTAATATTTTAAACACATATCGTAACACTTTATTTATTTCAAGTATAAAATTCATTTTAGTTTCAAGTTAGTAATTATAGATATGTATACCGTCGGCGTGCTTGTCAAATGCGGCAACAAATACTAGTCCGCGGTCGGCGTAGTACTTGTTTGAGTACCCGATCAGGTCACACTGCAAGCTGCATGATCAATCATAAAAGGTTTTTCAATATTTGTCAAAGTTTTTTTAATTTTATCCACATTTTTTTAAACGTACCCTACGTGCGGCACGCGCTAATTCGGCCCTGCTTTATATATTTTCTCTTCTGTTACCTAAATATCATAATCATCATAATGCGAAAATAATTCAACTATTAAAAATTGAATAGCCACAGGAGTAAAGTCCATCCCCATATCCTTGACACTTGAGTCTAAAAATGTCAGAGCTTCACATGATTTTTTACCTCGTTCAGCAGGATTGTGGAACGGGCTCCCTCTTGGAGACCTTCGAAAGGCGTGCGGCAACGCATCAGCACCTCTGGTGTTGCAGATGTCCATGGGTGACGGTGACTACTTTCCATCAGGTGGCTCGTCTGCTCGTTTGCCATCAAATTTACATATAAAAACAATTATTGCCTAATTACCAATGTGTCAAAGTATATTTTTGACACGTGATGTGAAAACAAAGTAAAAATGTGACATTGCCTTGTGTTTTCAGAATAGACGACAGCTTGGAACTTTGCCAGCGCTCCTAGCATTGATTTTACCGGATTCTAACACCGGGACACCGACCTTAAACATTGTAACTTTATTTGACGTGATAACGTCTTATAAATCGATGAACGGCTGCACGCACGAAAAAGTGTCTCGTTCCGCGAGCAAACGAGAGCGCGGAACAAGCGATAGAGAGGCACGATAGGCTTAAGCATTAGGCTTGGACCGCATCTATCGGAAGTGTACGGCTTGTGACGCATCTCTCTCTTCCACCGTTATTACGTTAAATTATTGTGCGTAAACCGTCTTAACAGACAACCAAATTTATTGATTATGTTATTATGTATGCAATTATTATGTATGCAAATTTATTCAAGCTTTTATGATCATATAAAATGTATTTAATGAGGTTAAAGTTGATAGTTAAAATTTTAAGGAAAAAAATATTTCTTCTTTTTTAGCGTTTAAAAAAGCTTTTTTTATGTTTTTTTTGCTTTTTATTTTTAATTTCACATTGTAATAAACTTCCTAAATAAATAATAATATATATATAGGGACATATCACACAAATTGAGCTAGCTTCGCAGTAAGTAGTGAACTTGCGTCGTAGTAAACAACTCAACGATATTATATTTTACGCTCGGGTAGATATAGTGATTTAACGAAAAAATAAAAATAATAATTTTAATACACGCTTGGCAAACTTTCCGTGCTTAGCGCACTCGATCATATTATATTTTATAATAGATAATTATCATCCAAAACCCAGGTCAATCTGAAAAAGATCGTTTTCCATCATGACCTGACCGGGGGATCGAACCCGAGCACCCTCGTGTCACAAGCTGGCGTGTTAACCACTGCGCCACGGATACACAATCAATCGGATTTTTCTTTATCATTTTGCCTTTAATGAAAGTCCATGCTAGAGATTTCGCGACCCAGTTGCAGTAAGCCCTAGTCTTAACAGATCACTGTTAATTAACGTTTAATACCAGTTCTTTCTTCGCTTCTTTTCCAGTCGTTACAGTTGGAAAGAACGTGTCCGAGAAGTAGTAAGTATCTTAAACCCGTCTGGGTTTAAGATACTTACTCCTTGGGAATGCTTGCGTTGCACGGAATGTATGTGCCCTTTAGGTACCACTTAAGATATCCATAGGACAGAATGGAGTGGTTCTGTATTCTATGCCGGAAATCACACGGCACGGCACGATTTAGAAAATATATACAACTATGTTAATAAAGCCCTTCTGCAAAGCACGGCCTGGAAGATGTCTGTGCTGTGATCTATTTTATGGTAATACTAGCTTTCGCCCGCGGCTCCGCCCGCGTCAATGTCGATCCCTCGGGAATAGTACTTTTTCTCGGGATAAAAGGTAGCCTATGTCCTTCTCCGTACTCCATAGAACATATATGCAAAATTTCATAATTATCGGTTAAGTAGTTACGGCGTAAAAGTGTAACAAACAAACAAACAAACAAACAAATAAACAAATAAACAAACTCACTTTCGCATTTATAATATTATAGTATATAGTATAGTAAGTAAGTATATAGTATATAGTATAGTTTATAGTAAGGACAGTAAGGATATAGTAAGGATTTACGAAGTTTCACGAGAGTCGGGGGAGAAATGTGACCTGTTGATCAGAACAACAGACATTAAACAGACAGTAGGATATACGGAAGAATTTTTCCCCAGCCGAAACGGTGACGCTTCGCTTGCACTTCGCATTCGCTTGGTAAACAATTTGTCTCACTTAAAACTGTCTCATACATAAACAGCTCAAATTGATGAATGAACGCAATAAACTCCTGGAACCTGGAACTGTTTTCCTCTAAGCGGTCGCAGGTGACGGAAATGGCTGCGTTTTACCAAACTATTAAATACACTAGGACTAATGGAATACAATAAGACTACATTTACTTTGTAAACTCCGTATTTATGTAGTTTTGTTTCTTTTAGCCGATTTGATACAAATAAAATGTATTTAAGGGTAAAAAATACTTTGATACAAAAAAATAGGGTAAAATAGGGATGAAAAATATTTATTTAGAAACAAATTATTTAAATAAATAATTTTAATTACAAGAATCGTCTAAACTATGAAAATAATAAACTTTTTGGTGCGCGCACCTTCAATATGCGAGTCTAACTCGCACTAAGCCGGAAAGAATCCATTTTTTCAAAGATTAACCAGAGTACTCTTCTAAGAAAAGTTACCTAATTAACCCCTAATTCTGTTTTCCCAGTTCACACTTTTCCTGTTAGCTTTGTGGCCGAACTTTTGCTGATAAATCCTTTCATTTCGATTGACGACATAAAAGAGGAGGTATCAACGAATGCGGTAAATTAGTGCGCACTAGTAAAAGTCTTCTAATACCGTTAGAAAACAAAATAATATAATTATATCGCCTCTGATAAAAATAATATAATATTGCTTTCTTACAGAGGAAGACTGAAAGGGATGAATTTGATGTAGAGTTATTTTCAGTACGCCTTAATACCACGTTTGCGGAACTAGGTTTAGGTTTCAAAGTAATGTTACCGCTTGAAGGGCTGTTCAGAAAAACACTAGATTTTGTAAACCGAATGGTCGAGGCTGATTGGCGAGCAGACAAACACGCGTCTTACCACTAGATTTATAGGCAGGCGACTCATGCGACATGCGCCAACGTGAATCTGAATCTTAGAAACTAAGATGTGCGGAAGAGTGTCTACTCGTCATTCATTCGTCTCATTCGACGAATTTCAATAAAAAATCGATACACACAACATCATACTTCATATTTAAAAATCGATACAAAACATCGCGTCGTCTACACCGCCTATTGGTCGTCGTACGACACGCAGCTTGTCCGCAAACGATATTTGTTATCTCCTGACAATGCGACCTGTTTCAGTATAAAAATATTGCACATAAAGTTAATTTAATAGAAGTATATCAGTAGGTATAAAAATCAAACTCAAATACTTTCATTAGACGATACAAGTTATAAAAAATATTAGTAAAACATAGTTAAATGTTTTGTTAAAATTAAACATACCCATTTCTTTTTTAATTACAAGTACGCATATTATGCAGCGTGATTTTATACCTATAAACTATATTAAAATCCTGAAATCAGAATCCCTAATTGAATACAGAATTCAAAAAATAAACATTCTTTTGTTTTTAATTCCTTCATAAATTCGTCCAGCTGATCGGCATCTTTTTATGGGAGGTCTAATTATTTTTTCGTCTTTTACCTTTTTTCTTGCAATTCTGTTTTCTATAAGGATTCTGATATCAGAATTTTAATATAGATTATAGGTACAAAATCACGATGTATAGTCACGCACATTCCCAATTATAATGCTACCTACTCGTATGTCTCTAAAATAACAATATCTAAATAGAACAAAGTTAATAAAATAAATTAAGTATGTCAGTTTTTATTAAATTATGTAACAACGGTTACTCACGTACGAAGTCAGCTACTGGCTATATCAGTTTTATAATATTAATAATAGTCGATGGATCAACTAGTTATTGTCGTCAAATTAGCAATACTAAATTTAGTATATGCAGTATAAGATGGTAAGTACTCACTAGATGCAGTGCAGGTGAAGCAGGTGATTTGATGCGTAGAAAACAAAGCAACCTTTATAGCACCAGTTTGTTGCGTGGCACTATAGAAACCACATATACAGTTGTACAGCACAGAAGGGTATGATGATTGAGAGAAGAAAGAAAGTTCAGAGAAGAAACAGTATGAAAAGAAAGTGCGTTAGCGTTGAATAAGCGGTAGGTAGTCGCGAGCGCGGCGGACTCTCAGAATATTACTAGGTCTGTGGTACTTACGGACACCCAGCAAAGTTAAACATTGCTGTGTGCTACCTGAAAATGCGTGGAAATTTATATAAATTTATTACATGTAAACAAATTAATTAATAGTATGAAAGATTGTGCCTAATGTAAACAATATAATCAGCGCACTTCAGGTAAGTAGGGACCAAGTCTGAATTGAGTTTCTTTCGGCGTATTTTTCTCACGTTTCGTTCCGAAACGGTTATAGTACTTATTTCAATTTTGTAAACATAAAAAAAAAAACAAATATGGCGTTCATTGAGTTATACATACATACGTATCCAATTATGAATAAAAATCTTTAACTTTTACTTTTTTATCTAATCAGCACGTTATTTATTATGTCTTTAAACACGGATTTTATGAAGATTTCGTCTTGATATTGTTTAGGAGAACATAATTTACATTTTGTAAATTCAATTTCCTTGCAAATTGCTAAACTTAATTAAATTGCAAAATGAACAAAGGTTTTATAATCATAAAGCCTTCTATGTTTCTTTTCCGGCAACACGAATTACATTTTATTTTCCGTTCAAATAAAGGATTAAAAAAATACAAGAGTTTCTTAAGTTTTCAGTCGCTTTGACACCGAATTTCTTAAAGGATACTTTGTTTAGAATGACATCATTCATCATTCCAGCCGTTGGACAAAGGCCTCTCCCAAGGACTTTTCGTTCCATAAGAGGATATTGGCGTACTTACAACCCTTAGCCAAAGAAACTGCGCTAGCCAACCAGGCGGGTTGGCGAGCGCAGTTTTTTTGGCTTCTTGTGCTTCCGATGCTGCTGCCCATCGGAAGCATTTTTAAGCTGGGGAAGGATAGGATTTTGTTGGATTTTGGAAGGGAATTATGGTATTAGATACTACTCGCTGGGATGAATTGGAATGAGTATATAAATAGCAGCTTAGGAGGCCGGACGCGCATACCCGATACCTGCAACCAGTTGGGGATGACACCCTTGATCATCTAGATTATGTAACAAGAAGTTTTAGTTAGGAATTATAAAAATATATAATTTGTATGTGAAATAATGGACCATAAGTATGTATTTCCGCATTTCCAGTAACCTTACAGTAGATATCAAACTAATTTATCTAAACAGACAAGTAATAAACAAACTTACAGGGTACTTCAGCTACTATTTCCGAGAGAACGACGTCAACGCGAGCGAATCTGCAGGCGGAAGCTAGTACTAATATAAATTATAACAAACTTAGTTTACCTCCAAATTGCCTCCCTAATTGTTATGTCCCTAGGACCCCAAAATCACAATATAACTATCCAAACTGCTTTTGATATTTAAACTTGCGGTTCCACCAAGGAATTACATTCGTTCGAGGTCACTACCCTTTTCACTCGAGTAAACGGCTCTCCTATTGATTCAGGATTGCAATTTGAACCCCACTTTCAATTTACATCAACTATTGTTCCGTAGCTTTGACCCTTTTACTGGATTTTCAAAATTAGGTTGTTGAAATTTATCCTTCCTTAAGTTCTCAAACGGTTAATCTATAGTAACTAAATGGAACGCGCAGACCGTAAAAGCCGGCCGAGGGAATGGGCGAATATCTAAGGAACCATGTTAATAGGCGATGCGGCTAGCGACCCATCACTATTTTGATTCAGTTTTCAATATATACGCCTAGCAATACGCTAAACGTGGCCTTTGGTTCTTATGGCCTTAGGCTCTGTCTGCCCCGAAAGGGATACAGACGTGCAAACAAATCTAATATCGTAAATGCAATTTTGCATTCACGATATTAGATTTGTCATGGGTACCTACTGCAGTGTATTTTTTCTCAACATAACAGTTTCACAAAAGGATATTTGTAATGTTGTTATATATTTTTGTCCAAATCTTCCATTCAAATATACAAACGTAGAATGTACCTGCTGCTTTTCTCGCACAGATCGTAAAATTGGATCGAGGGCGATAATCTGGCAAATTATGACATTACGATGCGGCTAGCAACCCATCACTATTTTCATTCCGTTTTCCGTATATCGCCTTCCAACATGCAAAACTTGGTCTCTGCCTATCCTGCAATGGAAAAAAGACTGTCTGCTCCGTAGAAGATAAAGACGTGACTTTGTATCAGTGAAAACAATAATCCTAAAAGCATCCGGCACAACTGCACGAAACAGGAACATCCGTTATGGAGTGCCGCTCACTTCAATGTGTATAAGTGATTTCTAAACTATGCAAAGTGCAGGTGTACTCTGTTATTTTATTTTAATGGCTATTACAGATGAATCATCATCATCATCATCATCAGGTCTTTTTTAGTCTCCACTACAGGAGCACGACCCTCTCTGTACTACTAGGGCCATACTTGGCCAAAGCAGCCAGAGGACTTGGCCTACACTCTCCACGCTGGCCAGACGGGTTGGAGAGGTGTCTTAGATGTTTATAAGCTTTGTTTAGCTTGTATTTCCTAAGTCGCCTTCTACGACATCCACGGGAAGACTTGGAGTGGTCCTATTCTACTCTGCCGGATACCACACGGCTAAATGAATCAGCTTAAGTATTTTATGTTATTGTATTACTACACTTTATATGATCATTATTAATTACTTCAGCCGGAGAAGATCTACAGCTGGACATAGGCTTTTTCCAAGGGAGGTTATTGCCATACTCACCACGCTTGGCAGGTGTGTTGGTGAGCACAGTTTCTTTGGCAATTTATACTATTACGGATGAATCAGCTTAAGTATTTATGTTATTGTATTACTACACTTTATATGATCATTATTAATTACTTCAGCCGGAGAAGATCTACAGCTGGACATAGGCTTTTTCCAAGGGAGGTTATTGCCATACTCACCACGCTTGGCAGGTGTGTTGGTGAGCACAGTTTCTTTGGCAATTTATACTATTACGGATGAATCAGCTTAAGTATTTATGTTATTGTATTACTACACTTTATATGATCATTATTAATTACTTCAGCCGGAGAAGATCTACAGCTGGACATAGGCTTTTCCCAAGGGAGGTTATTGCCATACTCACCTCGCTTGGCAGGTGGGCTGGCGAGCAAAGTTTCTTTGGCATCTTTTAAATCTTAACAGAATAAATTATATCCAGAAAAAGTTCCGTCGCGAATTACTTGATATTTTCAGCGACAACTACCAACTTTTTTAGGTCTATAAAAAGTATAACTAAATGAGCAAGATGGATAACTAAAAAAGTACAATATTTGGTTATAATTATTGAATTATTAAATTAAAAGTGAGTTTTAAATGAGTCTGGTGACAGGCCAACCGCTATCGCCACTTTCAACCTTATTTCATTACGAGTATATAATATATCGTGCGATGTCTGCTACAAACGGTTAAGGGATACGGCGCCGTAAGATTTCTCCAACTTGTAAAAAAGTATTATTTACTGAAACATAGAGTATTTGGTCTGCGTTATAATCCCTATAAATAACATAACCAAACAAAAAAGAAGGCGTATACGAGCTGCAATTATCCTTTGTCACAATAGCAAGGCAAAGTAAACTTAGCCTTACTTAGATGTGCATTAATTTGCATAGTACCTTCTTGCCAAGTCCGGAACCAAGTTTCTGACAAACTGAGAGTGACTTGAGATTCAATGCTCTTTAGCAGTACAGAGTTTTTTCAGCTGTTCTAAACTTGGAAACTCGGCTAGTAATTGTGTAAATATAACTAAGGTAGAGTGACTCAAATACAAAGAACATAAATCTACGTGTACACGTAAATCAGAAAAATACTTAAACAAACATTTTAAGATATCCTTTCCTTATTACTTTACTTTACTAATATTATAAATGCGAAAGGAAGTTTGTTTATTTGTTTGGTTGTTTGTTTGTTTGTTTGTTTGTTTGTTTGTTACGCTTTCACGCCGTAACTACTGAACCGATCATCATGAAATTTTGCATACAAGTTCTCTGGAGTACGGAGAAGGACATAGGCTACCTTTCATCCCGAGAAAAAATACTATTCCCGAGGTATGATGTTGACGCGGGCGGAGCCGCGGGCGAAAGCTAGTCTTTCATAAGATAGACACTATTTCCGTTACCTTATCCAACACCACTATGCGCGTTGATCATTTTTTGATATGGGAAAAAACCTTTAAACTCACGACATTGTATCTGGTATTCCGGCATCATCATCATCATCATTAGGTCCTTTTAGTCTCCACTGCAGGAGCATGACCCTCTCTGTACTACCGGAGTCAAACTTGGCTAGAGTAGACAGAGGATTTGGCCTACACTCTCCTCGTTTGGAGAGGTCTCATTGATGTTTATGAGCTTTGTTAAGCTTGTATTTCCTAAGTCGCCTCTTACGACCTCCATGGGAAGACTAAGAGTGGTACTATTCTACTCTGCCGGAAACCACATGGCTGTATTCTGGCATACAATAAGCGAATCTCGAAAGGCTAATCTTGTTCAAAAATCTACTTCTACCCACAGTTTCTCTGTCAAAAATCTACGTTTCTAACATACATTTCAAAATGTAGGCAAGACAGGCGGCATACTGTGGAGAAACAAATTGCAATATTGCTGTGAGGCTCGGCATCCGCCATGCCAGCCAGATTGCGTTCTGAACATTCCAATTTGAATTCACATTTGCTATACCATTTGCGTCAAAGGGCGTTGACACTCTGAGAATTCCCAAAGTAACTCTGGGTGCTGAAATTTTCCTATTTTTTTTAGTGTAGAAAATGTTCTTTCATCTGTATCTATTAATTTTACTACTTCATTAGTCTCTCATCAGCTAATGTGCTTCGTTATTAATATGCGAATTAATTAGGTTAGGTACTCACGTAATGAGGCACTTATAGGCTGACATGATCTAATCTCATCTTCCTCAGGGATGTCTTCTTCAGGGAGAATGTGAATTCATGAGCGTGCATCACGGTAACCCGTAATCACATATTAATTGTTATTATTTCTGGTTAGTTTAAATAGAAGATTGTGACACAAGGGCCGAATAAAATACTATTTGGTTAGGGGAATATTTTGAATCCAGAGCAGAACGAAGAAGCCTAGCGTAGCATCCTGAACGTATCGAGGGATTCTAAAGTATACTACCGAGTGAAGCGAGGGATTCAGAGTATGTTGCCCGAAGTAAAAGTATTATGTTAGTCCCGAGATGACACATTCTGTTTTTCATCTCCCTCTATAAGAAAACAATCATCATTATCATCAGGTCTTTTTTAGTCTCCACTACAGAAGCACGACCCTCTCTGTACTACTAGAGCCATACTTGGGCAGAGCAGTCAGAGGACTTGGCCTACACTCTCCACGCTGGCCAGACGGGTTGGAGAGGTCACAGATGTTTATAAGCTTTGTTTAGCTTGTATTTCCTAAGTCGCCTTCTACGACATCAACGGGAAGACTTGGAGTGGTTCTATTCTACTCTGCCGGATACCACACGGCTAAGAACACCGGAAAAAAAACAATATTTTAGTTTAAATAAAAAAAAAGTTTCAATTCTGAATTTAAAAAGCTTTTAGTCTCTCGCGAATAAAAACGTATTTTAAACCCTATAAACAGGCCACCCCGCTTTGTTTTTATTGAATGAGATGAGATGAAAAGTAAAATCTGCTGCAGTACAAAAGCTACTGTACTACTAGTTTGAGATAACACAGCTTGGGACATACTACTGAAATTCATGTCCATTTCATTGTCCATCCTGACCAAGTGGAACCCGCATTGCCGAGTTGTCTGCGAGCGTAGATGAAGTTTCTGATAAACAGATACACTGATTCTGTTTCTCTTTGGTATTGAATTTGAAAATTTGTAAAGTTGTTGTGTAAATGTTGTGGTAAATTACTAAAATTCTTTTTAGAAAGATTATTGAGGAGCTGAATTGGATAAAACTGGGCACGCAAGTAAAAACATCACATATTATTTTCTATTTAGTTAATAAAAGAACTTAGTACTTACTCTTGAATACTATAAAACCCTTATATACATGGTGAAATTTTGATCGTTTTGGACCCTTAAAGGGGTGACTCAGACCATCAATATGAACAACTTTTTCTATGGGACCAACGCTGGAAACTAAAAAAAAATTCGTCATTTCCATACAAAGTAGTTACACCGCCCAGCCAGTTTGTATGGGAATATCGATCTTTTTTTTAGTTCCCAGCATTGTTTCCAAAAAAAAACATTGTTCAAATTGATGATCTGAGTCACCCCTTTAAGGGCCCAAGACGATAAAAATTCGTCAAGACATGATTTACTTCTATTATACATGATAATAGAAGTAAATCATGTCTTGACGAATTGTAAGACATATTTTTAGGGAAGTCATAAACGTAGATCGATTTTAAGGGAAAAGCTAGTATAACATCATACTATGATTGTTCCGTTAGTCAGAAAGTGATAAATTTCTGAAAATAAATAAATAAAATTATCTTTTAGATAAATACCCTAAAAATCCATGTTTCTAGTATCAAAACCACGGAGTAAGATCAAAACCCAGATGTATAAATAATTGTACATGAAATGAAACTTCTTGTTTCCAAACTCTTTGTTAACCAAACTCTTTTTTGCACGGACACTATTGTTCTTTATTATCTATGACGTGGTACATACAGCGTGCATAAGATGTAATTTTTTCAAGTTCCCAGCAATAGAATTTATATTTATGTATTTATAAATAAAATAAATATATATACCGTCAAATAGAAAAAAAAATATTTTGACTCAAGGGATATCTTTCAAGGGAATTTCGGTGGTTAATTTACACGCTGTAAGTATATAGCTTTAGACAGAATTGAAAAATCCCGGGAAAATCACGTTTCATGCATGGGACTTGGCTTCAAGTCTTAAATTTCTTGTTATAACGGCAATAGATATACACAATTTAAGAAAATTTAAAGTATTTTTACATATGGTTGTATATTTTGAACCGTAATGTTGGTTCAAAAAAATACAACCATATGTAAGACAACGGAGACTTAGTAATAACCCGTGCGCACTCCTTGATTACGGATAACTGGCACTTTTCATATAAATAAGAGAAAAAGAGGTCGAGGATCTACAGCACAGTCAGCACATTTGAGTATGCAACTGGGAACACGGTTAGTTGAAATAAATTCATACCCTACGTTGTACTGGCGTGTAGAGTGGATGAAATCAATTCATATGTGCTGAACGTTTGTGCTAAGGTTAGGAGGAAATCGTTGTCTAACAAATTCATCAGATGCCAAATGGCCACGTTACAATGCCAGACAATATTCTTGGCCCAGGAACCTGGCTATGATAGAGCGATGTCGTTAATTTGATTCATTGGTACTTGTTACGTGTTTTATTTTCAAATATCATTGAAAATAAAATAAAAAACCCGGCCAAGTGCGAGTCGAACTCACGCACGAAAAGTCCCGTACATTATAAATAATAAGTTTGAACAAAAAACGTGTATTCAGTTTAACAAAACATTATCCGATTTGGATACATTTTTATATTCTGCTGCTGTTTATAAAAGGCAACTAAGGTCAGCAATTGTTTGTAACGCAATGGTTTGAATTAATCTTAATTTTAATTTAAACAACTTGTTTTTTTTTTATTTTCTTTTATTGTTATTATTTTTCTTTTCTCATAACACTGTTCTCAAAATTACGATCTACTCAAAATAACTATGTTGTAGTAAGTAGTGGAAACTTAGCTGATTTTTTTATTATTAATTTATTTTATTTTATTTTTTGTTTAAAATAAATCCTTCCTAACTGATATTAAAGATGCGAAATTGAGTTTGTTTGTTTGTTACGCTTTTACGCCGTAACTACTGCACCGATCATCATGAAATTTTGCATACAAGTTCTCTGGAGTACGGAGAACGACATAGGCTACCTTTTATCCCGTAAAAAAGTACTATTCGTCGATCGACATTGACGCGGGCGGAGCCGCGCGCGAAAGCTAGCAAATAAATAAATAAAAAATTAAAAAAAAACCGACTTCAATCAAACACCTGAACCGATTTTGATGAAACTTAAATGGTACAGATTTCAAAATACAACGACTAAAAAAAACAGGCTCCTATTTATAAGGCCGATAGGCAGAGGCGGGTCCTGACAAGTTCAAGTTACGTAATATTTATAGCTCACAACTTGTTAACTATTCACGGAAAATTTGAGCGGGTCTATCTACTCGTACAGCCTTAGTACGACGATCTTGTGAACGAGCTTTATTAATAGCTCGGCTCGTTCCACCCGGCCATAATCGTTAGGACTACATAGTAACAAGCGTTTAAGTTTACAGCAGGAACATTGATAGGGATGCTACCAGATTATCCCTGAACCCATGAGCTAATCTATCTAGTCTCATTATTATAAATAGGAAAGATTTGTATGTTTGCGTGTTTGTTTGTAAAGAATAAATTCAAAAACTACTTGGCCGATTCTTTGAATTCTTTCAACAATAGAAAGCTATATTGTCATAGACTATATATGTAATGTTAATTTGATTACCTATTTATTCTTCTTATAGATATTATTGACATACTTATTATTGAAATTATCATCATCATCATTTCGAGTAGGTGTCACGGTCAATCGACCATGCACACCCTGGTGTCAGAGTTCTTCGGAACCGCCTCTCGGCCTCTGACGTAGTTCCTTTAACGACTACTAGATGGCAGCCGGGACCACCGGTTTAACATGCCTTCCGAAGCACGGAATCATCTTTATTATCAGACAATCAGGTGATTCAAGCCTGCAATGTCCTAACCAAACTGGAAACAACTAAACAAAGTATGCTTCCGGTGGGAATCGAACCCACGACCGGGTCAACTGGCAAACGCCTTAACCACTGGACCACGGAAGTTGTTGGAATTATGAATTAGTATTCTTCTTTAATACACTATTTAATATATTTTTTGCATGCCAGTGTCTGGTGAAATGTGAGAAACCTTTAATAACCCAATTACATCTGTACGTGTACCACATTTGAAGCAAAATAAAGGATTTCTATTTATTTGTAACCCAAAATTGGCATAGAAGCGTCATTATTAGGCCAGAGTTGCGAAAACTATATCTCGGTCACCTTGTCGTGTTACCAGATACATTCTCATCTAAGTTGCTTCGTAAACCATCACAGGCGGGCGGATTGGCGATTGCAGTTTCTTTGGAGTCTTGTGCTTCCAAAGCTGCTGCCTATTGGAAGCGTTTATTAGCTGGGGAAGGAAAGGAATTAGTTAGATTTGGGAAAGAAATGATGGTATTAGGTACTACTCACTCGAATGAATGGAGGGAAAGCATGTGTGCGTACCCGATGCCATAACTGCAAACACCGGACAAGTAGTTAAGGATGACACCCCTGACCTAAAGAATAGTTTACGTAATGTTAAATAATCTATACTTAATAATATAAAGCTGAAGAGTTTGTTCGTTTGTTTGTTTGTTTAAACGAGCTAATCTCAGGAACTACTTAAAATTTCAAATTAGAAAGTTATTTTTGTGTTGGATGTCTATTTATTGAGGAAGGCTGTAGGCTATAAAACATCACGCTGCGACCAATAGGAGCGAAGCATCAATAAAAACATGTTTTGAAAACGGGGAAGAATTATTCATCTATACTAAATAGAAATTGCCGCGGATCAAGTCGCGGGCAACAGCTAGTAGGTGGCATGGAAAGAACGAGACAAAACATATTTTAACTAAAATAGGTTTAATAAGCGTTTGTTTATTTTTATAAATAAGAGGGTAAATCTCTAAAAATACAATTAGAAAGAAAAACTAGTTAATCAAATACGGTTGTTATCTTTGTTACTTATTTTAATATTTAAACGTTAGTTGAAATAAATTCATACCCTACGTTGTACTGGCGTGTAGAGTGGATGAAATCAATTCATATGTGCTGAACGTTTGTGCTAAGGTTAGGAGGAAATCGTTGTCTAACAAATTCATCAGATGCCAAATGGCCACGTTACAATGCCAGACAATATTCTTGGCCCAGGAACCTGGCTATGATAGAGCGATGTCGTTAATTTGATTCATTGGTACTTGTTACGTGTTTTATTTTCAAATATCATTGAAAATAAAATAAAAAACCCGGCCAAGTGCGAGTCGAACTCACGCACGAAAAGTCCCGTACATTATAAATAATAAGTTTGAACAAAAAACGTGTATTCAGTTTAACAAAACATTATCCGATTTGGATACATTTTTATATTCTGCTGCTGTTTATAAAAGGCAACTAAGGTCAGCAATTGTTTGTAACGCAATGGTTTGAATTAATCTTAATTTTAATTTAAACAACTTGTTTTTTTTTTATTTTCTTTTATTGTTATTATTTTTCTTTTCTCATAACACTGTTCTCAAAATTACGATCTACTCAAAATAACTATGTTGTAGTAAGTAGTGGAAACTTAGCTGATTTTTTTATTATTAATTTATTTTATTTTATTTTTTGTTTAAAATAAATCCTTCCTAACTGATATTAAAGATGCGAAATTGAGTTTGTTTGTTTGTTACGCTTTTACGCCGTAACTACTGCACCGATCATCATGAAATTTTGCATACAAGTTCTCTGGAGTACGGAGAACGACATAGGCTACCTTTTATCCCGTAAAAAAGTACTATTCGTCGATCGACATTGACGCGGGCGGAGCCGCGCGCGAAAGCTAGCAAATAAATAAATAAAAAATTAAAAAAAAACCGACTTCAATCAAACACCTGAACCGATTTTGATGAAACTTAAATGGTACAGATTTCAAAATACAACGACTAAAAAAAACAGGCTCCTATTTATAAGGCCGATAGGCAGAGGCGGGTCCTGACAAGTTCAAGTTACGTAATATTTATAGCTCACAACTTGTTAACTATTCACGGAAAATTTGAGCGGGTCTATCTACTCGTACAGCCTTAGTACGACGATCTTGTGAACGAGCTTTATTAATAGCTCGGCTCGTTCCAGCCGGCCATAATCGTTAGGACTACATAGTAACAAGCGTTTAAGTTTACAGCAGGAACATTGATAGGGATGCTACCAGATTATCCCTGAACCCATGAGCTAATCTATCTAGTCTCATTATTATAAATAGGAAAGATTTGTATGTTTGCGTGTTTGTTTGTAAAGAATAAATTCAAAAACTACTTGGCCGATTCTTTGAATTCTTTCAACAATAGAAAGCTATATTGTCATAGACTATATATGTAATGTTAATTTGATTACCTATTTATTCTTCTTATAGATATTATTGACATACTTATTATTGAAATTATCATCATCATCATTTCGAGTAGGTGTCACGGTCAATCGACCATGCACACCCTGGTGTCAGAGTTCTTCGGAACCGCCTCTCGGCCTCTGACGTAGTTCCTTTAACGACTACTAGATGGCAGCCGGGACCACCGGTTTAACATGCCTTCCGAAGCACGGAATCATCTTTATTATCAGACAATCAGGTGATTCAAGCCTGCAATGTCCTAACCAAACTGGAAACAACTAAACAAAGTATGCTTCCGGTGGGAATCGAACCCACGACCGGGTCAACTGGCAAACGCCTTAACCACTGGACCACGGAAGTTGTTGGAATTATGAATTAGTATTCTTCTTTAATACACTATTTAATATATTTTTTGCATGCCAGTGTCTGGTGAAATGTGAGAAACCTTTAATAACCCAATTACATCTGTACGTGTACCACATTTGAAGCAAAATAAAGGATTTCTATTTATTTGTAACCCAAAATTGGCATAGAAGCGTCATTATTAGGCCAGAGTTGCGAAAACTATATCTCGGTCACCTTGTCGTGTTACCAGATACATTCTCATCTAAGTTGCTTCGTAAACCATCACAGGCGGGCGGATTGGCGATTGCAGTTTCTTTGGAGTCTTGTGCTTCCAAAGCTGCTGCCTATTGGAAGCGTTTATTAGCTGGGGAAGGAAAGGAATTAGTTAGATTTGGGAAAGAAATGATGGTATTAGGTACTACTCACTCGAATGAATGGAGGGAAAGCATGTGTGCGTACCCGATGCCATAACTGCAAACACCGGACAAGTAGTTAAGGATGACACCCCTGACCTAAAGAATAGTTTACGTAATGTTAAATAATCTATACTTAATAATATAAAGCTGAAGAGTTTGTTCGTTTGTTTGTTTGTTTAAACGAGCTAATCTCAGGAACTACTTAAAATTTCAAATTAGAAAGTTATTTTTGTGTTGGATGTCTATTTATTGAGGAAGGCTGTAGGCTATAAAACATCACGCTGCGACCAATAGGAGCGAAGCATCAATAAAAACATGTTTTGAAAACGGGGAAGAATTATTCATCTATACTAAATAGAAATTGCCGCGGATCAAGTCGCGGGCAACAGCTAGTAGGTGGCATGGAAAGAACGAGACAAAACATATTTTAACTAAAATAGGTTTAATAAGCGTTTGTTTATTTTTATAAATAAGAGGGTAAATCTCTAAAAATACAATTAGAAAGAAAAACTAGTTAATCAAATACGGTTGTTATCTTTGTTACTTATTTTAATATTTAAACGATGTCAAAGATGGGGAGCCTCTGAATATTTCTCTTAAAATTTCGACTCGCCAAGTATACGTTTGATCCGCAAATAAAATATGTCTCTTCGATACAAATATTTGAACAGCCTGCTTTCAATATCTGCCACAGTTTCTACCCCTGCAAATATGTTCAAAGAGTGATATAATATACTTATGAAATATATTAAATAATTAATTTGAAGACGTTTATCTCATAAAAACTTGTTTTTGTTAGGTATGTTTGATAGCTGTTTGAAACTATGCCCCATAATGAATTTATCGAAAAAAAAATGGTAAGCAGACATCTTACTATTTTATTATTTGAATCCAAACTAATATTATACATTCAAATGTAACTGTCTGTCTGTTTGTATCTTCTTTACGCTTCGACTACGCACTGAACTGATTTCAATTAAATTTAGTATGGATTTAGCTTGAGGCCCGGGGAAGGACATAGGATCCTTAACCCGGAAAAAATACTATTCCCAAGGGATCGACATATACGCGATGGGAGCCGCGGACAAAAGCTAGTATAAAAAATGTAGAACTCGCTGTGTGATTTAAAAAGAAATGTAAGACAGCAGTAATTTTACTAATGTCGCAATCAATTCCAAATAAATTGAGTAATCAGAGTAAGACATATAATTGACATAAACATTTATAATAATTAAATTAGACACAAATAACTTCAAAGTAAACCTCACGTAATACGTGTTGTGTAAACGAACATCTGCGCGTGCATATGGTCGCGTCGCGGGCATGGTCAGACGGAAAACTGTGTCAGTACGAACAGTTGTTGCATTTACGTCACTTTGTTACGTTTACCGCAAACGTAGTTCAAGGGGAGCCGCAAGATTGCCGTCTCGTTCGTTCTCTATTAATAGCCTCTAGCGTCTATTCAGAAGTTCGCTTCTCAGTGCAGAAATGTTCGGTGGCGCGCACGTCCAGATCATAACGCGACCCTCCCAAAAAGCAGCTCGGAAGAAAACCGCGCGGGAACGGAAAACTCGCTAACTATCCGAACCTTCCGAACCGCTTCAGCCTTTCTATAACTAGTGCAAATCATGAAGTCTCATTAGACGGTGCAATTGCGCGCAATCCGCTAACTTATGCAATAGTTTTCAACATCAAACTCGTTACAATGTGATGTTCAGTAAACATATACAGTGATAGTGACCGGGTGTGTATACCTAACTTAAATTCATTTCTATATGTGTTACTTTATTTTCGTGTGTAAAAACAAAATTTACATTGGTGCTATTTAAAGTGGATGCCTAAGCGTATGGCAAAATGCCAAAATTCATACGAACAGCTGACTGTAAACAAACAAATTAGCAAACAATGGCAAATGTGCCGCATTCTTCACATTTTTACATAAATGTCAAGAGTGTGACTTCTACTTCTTCCTCTCCTCAACCCACTTCATGTCTTGAGTGTATAATAAAAATAAAATAAAGTGGCAGCAATGGCGGAAAAAGAGGACCCGAGTGATAGTGATGGGCCTATAATAGACGACAACATAATAAAAATTCAATTGCGAAAACCATGTCAAAGGAAATGGGAGCTCCGAACGCGAAATCTCTCCCCAGGGAATAAATTCCCTACGATACAACTTTTTGATTGCGACGGAAACCTTCTCGTCGAAACAAATGACGAAAATATATCTATAAAGAGTTCAGATTTCGATGACTGTGCACTTAAGAGCAGTCAATCTCTGAAAGGCTTGAAGGATTACAGACATTACATAAATAAAAATGGTATAAGAAAACACAATACAATCTCAGGCGACAAAGTGTACACGCGTGTCTATAGAATACCTAAACAAGATAACAGTACAGGAAATGGTTATATTATTAATGACGGCAGTAGTGTTGTAAACATTCCAAGCAAACTCACATTAAACAACAACTTTCCTAATTTACAAGTAAACAGTCTAGAGACGACTCCTTTCCAGTCTGAAGGTGCGAGTGATATAAGCAGTTATAAAAGTTCCGACAACGAAACTTATGAAGACGAGAAACAAGCGTTGCCAACGAGCAAACCGAATAATATAACACTTTACGAAAACGGTGTTGAATCTCCGAAGAGTTCTAAAAACTCATCTGTCTCATCTCTGAGTGAAATCGATCAATCAATCGAAATCTCGTTATATGATGAAGACGAAGCTATTTCGGGATTACATAAATCAAAATCATTCAATGACACCGCACTAAGAGATAGTACAAACGAATTTGCGAGAGATGGGACTCACGGAGTACACCGTTCTAAATCCGGGGTAGTGTATCATCCGCCACAGAACAAGGTATCGTTCTTAAACACTTACTTGAAAAGCTTATCCGCTAGAATTAACTGTAATCCAGATTGGTTTACATTACATCGCCGCTCGACAGAATCTCCACAAAATTCCCTCGCCCCTGTGAAGCGTATGGAATTGCCTAAATTCCCCTCAGAAAAAGCGTGGCGCGTTTGTAAAATAGGCGATAACACGTCCGACAATGAATTCATTAATATTCCTACGGACGTAGCGGCGGATTGTGAGATGAAAAAACGACTAAAAATGTATAGACGTGGTTTATCGGAAATCGAGACGAGACAGGGAGTTTTTAATGTATTTACGAAAAAACGGAGCCACTCAGTGAGTGGCTCGGTGAAGATTGCTCATACTTCGTCGTCTGAAAGCGTGGACGAGGCCGACGTAGTACTCAACCGACTTAAAAGGAGGATACTTAAGAACAAGATGAGAGAGAAAAGACGAAGTCTTGGAGAAAAATTCCAATTTGGTAAGTGGCATTATATTAGACTAGCTTTTTGGGCAGCTCACTTTTTATTAGTAAAAGGTTTTTTTGACTTAAAAACGTTTTATAAATCGAGGAACGCCGGCTGCACGCACGAAAACGTCAGTAAAGAGAGTTTACAGAAAAACAGTAATTTTTTAAATTTAGTTAAGGTGTGCAACTTTGGACATCATCAGTTCTTGGCGACAAAATTGAAATAAAGGTAGTATCACTCGCAATGATTCAAGGATTTTAACATTACACTTAGCATTATGGTGAAATAAAGCATCTTACATACATGTAAGCTTACGTACATTGGTCGTATGCAAAACACACACACACAGGTCTATTATTCGGTACATTATAGTAGTTTTATTCCACGACTTCGACCACAATTAATGCTATGTGCTATTTTAATTAGCCACTACGTGAAGGAGAAACAAAAAATACATATATCCTCACAAACTAGACGAAGGGGTCCCACGGCCTATCAAAACGAACAACTTTTACCGAGTTACCAATTCTGGGAACTCGAAAAAAAATCGTCATTTTCATGCAAGTGTTCGTTCAGCCTGGCCATTTCTAGGTATACAATGTTAAAAAAATACTTTGAGTCTTTCTTATTTTATAGTAATATCCTCCTCTAAAAATCTAAATATCTCTATCCTCTAAATGACGTCTTAGTAATTTTTTGTTACTTACTTGTTGTATAATATAAGATAGTATGGGAATTCCAAGGGCTTTCTTCAAAAGAGATGTAACAAGATCCAGCAACACAGCCTTTTAGAAGGGTCGGTGAATTTATTGACAAGACGTATTGAAATAAAATATACTTTGCCCGAAATCTACTGAACAGAAAGGATTTACTGTCGAAATTTTTCATACTTATAAAGAGGGTTTTCTTTTTCCCCATAATTACTTCTTAGTAATTTAGAGGAGGTGGCTGAAGAAAGCCACCATGAATGCGCGTCTTAAAAATATTATCTTCGTTACTATATGTATGTCTTCGATGTAAGCTACTGCTACAAGACAATCTAAGTTTTTTCTTTTCTTTTTATAATAAAATAAAAAACACACACACGCATACAAATTACAATTAATCAATAATACCACCCCAAATCGTACCTGGTTCAAAAGTTTCCATAATGCTCGCTGCGTTTCCTCTTTGAATAGCTATGGCAATTCTTTGAACCAGGTACCACCCGGAGCGATGGTCATATCCTAAGTCCCCTAACCAATCTCTTCAATGAAAGTTAGCCTCTGGGCACCATGACCCCGCTGTCTCAACAGTGAGCGGCACAAACTCGTACCTAGTTGCTAAAACTGAATATTTCGCAAATTTTTTATAGCCGCCACCCTCGCCGTTGCCCCAGCCGATCGGGCACTATTAGAAGTAGTAACTATTAAGTAATCTGTGCTATTAGTGAGATAAGTAGCCACCTAAGTAAGGTTTACTTAGGTGGCTTCCTATCTCACTAATAGTAATAGATTTTCTAGTGTTTTGGTAAACACAAGAAAATCTAACGAACCTAACGTACCATCTGTAGCCAAGTTATTTTTGTTATATTGCGGGTTTCGCCCTAAGTTGGGAACGCGTAGCATTTTAAAACGGGGAATAACTTAGTTAATCAGAAGCCTTCTCATTTTCCCGTGGCATTTATAAAATCAGAGGTTGGATACCCGTAGCCAAAAAAAAATCTGGGGCTTGACTAATAATTCCCCATTAATATATTTCCTCAACCCTTGAAACTAACCGAAAGAGGATACAGACTAATCGGCTGTCGGGAT
Organism: Elegia similella; assembly: GCA_947532085.1. Taxonomy (NCBI): domain Eukaryota; kingdom Metazoa; phylum Arthropoda; class Insecta; order Lepidoptera; family Pyralidae; genus Elegia; species Elegia similella. Next base: position 9,561,279 of record OX383937.1, read on the forward strand.
AACAAGAGGAAAACTATATTTACAAATTACTACCACTTAATTTAAAAGTAAGTATTCTGAAACTTCGAAACTCATGGCTCATATTTACTATAACTACCCTCAAAGTACGCTTAAATTTATTGTGAAAGCCTTACTTAACAATGAGCCACTTGTATCCTGCTTTGAATTCCCCAATGATCCCACAAAAGATGATCTGATGGCTGCTTATAACAAACGCCAATTCAATTAAATTCATTTATTGCTCTTTCACATTGTACAGGTAAAGACTTTAAATTACTACAGTCGCTTTTTAAATTGTAGATACAACATGAACCCTGTAGGGGCATCGCAAAATAGTTATGGAACGGCATGCGGATTATTTATTACGTCTTGTATCAAATACAAGTCTTCATGCAAAAGGTTATAATAACATAATATAGATAAAGGTCAGGATTACGAATATTGTCATTATTTATACTTTGGTCCTTATTAGATGTTGAATTTTTATCATTAACTAATGTCATCCTATTAAAAGACGAAGGCAGTAGTTGTTGTGGACTTCTTGTACGTTTGTGTGTTGCAGCTAAGTAGCACTTGAGTTTTATTATTTATTTATATCATGACATGATGATATAAATAAATAAATATACCCTTGCGACGCTGGGATAGGTCGCTACTTTTAAAAATTAAATTATTTTTATTCGAGTATAATATCAGATAGTATGGGAATTCCACGGGCTTCCTTCAAAAGGGATGTAACAAGATCCAGCAACACAACCTTTTAGAAGGGTCGGTGAATTTATTGACAAGACACAACAAAAAGGATTTACTGGTGACGAAATTTTTCATTACACGCTTAAGAGCCCGACATATGCCAGGCGGCGTGGCGATACAAACGCGGATGGTCTAAACGCGTTGGCTACTTTGGATATTTTCGTTTTTTGGGAATATTCAAGGGTTATTCGAAAAAGAAAAACATATGATGGCTGCCTTATCTGTAATGCAATAATAATCAAAAGTTTCAAGGTTAATTTTAATGTATTTGGTGAATAATGCTATATACCGAGTAAATTAGACGTGATTTGGAGGCAACTTTGCAATTTTTTTCTATCGAGAAAATTTAACGCAATCGTGTTTTTGAGTCATATAGTTACCAGGGTTAGTCCTGAACTTTGTTGCATTTTTATTTCAACTTGAGTATTTAATTATTATTGATATAACAGTGTGAGGTAGTACGGGCCCTTAAGAGGAAATCGTAGGGCCGTATTTCCATACCAGCGTAGTCCCCTGATTCCTCGATTTTTACCAAAAATATCTATGGATATATAGATATTTATCCATAGCATGTGCATTTGATTAGCCGTGTGGTTTCCGGCAGAGTAGAATAGGACCACTCCAAATCTTCCCATGAATGTCGTAAGAGACGACTTAGGAAATGCAAGCTAAACAAAGCTCATAACCATCAATGAGATCTCTCCAACCCGTATGGCCAGCGGGGAGAGTGTAGGCCAAATCCTCTCTCTGCAATGGCCAAGTATGGCTCTGGTAGTACAGAGACCCTCTCTACTCATGCAGTGGAGACTAAAAAGACCTGATGATGATATGCCTTTGATTCATATGATCCAGATTGATACAATAGAGGAGCCATTGTTGAAATCGATTAAAATATAATTTTGTCCCATACAAATTTAACCAGCAGTTAAGTAAAATTTTATGTAAATCCATATTTTTTTAATTTTGTTTTAATTTTCGTTTTAATTACTTATTCGGATGCCGGAATTTAATAAAAATGCTAGAGGGCCTGTTATCTACAGTTAAATAATTTATTTAGAAATATAGTAAGTACAAGATAGAGATACGAGATAAAACTGGTATAAACTATATTTCCGGGCATATTTTGAAGTAACGTGAAAAAATTGTATAATAATTTATAGGTATAAATATTTATTTATTTTTGGTGTGACGTATCATCATAGCTTAAAACCAGCGGACAGCCAAGATGCATCTAACGATATATCACTATCTCATTTAGGTACTGTTGAGTTGTATAGGACATACGAGGAACAAACGAACATACATAGCAGACAAAATCATAACCTAGGGTTAGTTCAAAGTCGGGTAAAAATATCTTATTAGTTATGCTCCCCTCACATTTCCAAAAGAAAGGGCAAAGTTATGATAATGCTACTCCTACACTCCATTATCACTTGATTTATAGCAAATACTTAACTGTAATGTTTGTGCATTACGCTGAAACTTCTTTGAGGCATTACGTGGGACGACCGTCACGTTGATGTGATATTTTTGGAAAATAACATTAATGAAAATTAACGTCGTTACATCTTAATAATTAAGACAGAAAATGTGCATATTAAAAAAAAAATCAATGCTTAAACCAATTTGAATGACCATGTGTGATAAACGTAGAATGTACCAGCTGTATCTCTACCTGTGCAGAGCGTAAAAGCCGATCGAGGGATTGGGCGGAAACTGAGTACCCATGATAGTAGGCGATTTTTGCCACTTACACGCCTAACAACATGTGGCTTTTAGGTCCTATAAACCAAAGCTCTGTCCACCCCGCAAGGGAAAAGACGTGATTGTATGTATGTTCATTAATAAACTCGAATTAATAATTTTCTGAAGGAGTATTATTTTATGGGAATAAAGCAGAAAAACAATATTCTAAGTAACTTTATTTAGTTCTTAATAGAAAACAATATTTTTCGAAACATTTGTCTGGGTATTTAAACAGTGTTAAATTGGGAGTCACAAAACGTGGTAAAGTTGCCAGCTTTATGAGCATACTTCCACAGGGCAGCGATTTGTTGGACATTTTCATCTTTAAATATTTGATTTTGTTAAAAGAAAAATTGGCTTAGCGAACTAACGCCACCGACACGTCCAGAAAAAGTATTTCAAATACTAGCTTAGATTTATGAAAAAAAATATTATTATATTAACTTTTAGTTTTATAATGGTTATAAATTATAATCGATCCTTTAAGCCAGAAAATACATATTTTGGTTCAATAACTTCCAAATGACGATATAAATTTCTTTGAACGTCGCGCCATCTTTGTTTCAACCTGTGTGGTGTTTAACACTAAGTAAGCAACTTAGCCCTTGTTTGACAAGCAGCGCGCTCTAGTGAAACTCTTAGGTACTAAATACTGAGTACGGTTAGGCACGGTACAGTTGCGTATAGTAACTAGTTCCTTTTCACGTCACGAAAATCTAAAGTACACTGACAAAATGAACCCTGAAATCAGAGATACTCTTTAGTCCACAATAGAGGGTGTCACGAAAAAGCTTGATAAGATTTGATTAAAATGCACCATAAGATCATAAAATTAAACAAGTTTACCCGAGAATAACACAGGAAAATATGGATCTCCTGTATAATAATGAGACAAATAATAATCTAATTTTTGTTTGAAGTATTTTTAATATTTTCCATTACTTTTTCTCTATAACTTATCCTTACTAATATTATAAATGCGAAAGTGAGTTTGTTTGTTTGTTACGCTTTCACACCGTAACTACTGAACCGATCATCATGAAATTTTGTATACAAGTTCTCTGAAGTACAGAGAAGGACATAGGCTACCTTTTATCCCGGAAAAAAGTACTGTTCCCGAGGGATCGACATTGACGCGGGCGGAGCCGCGGGCGAAAGCTAGTACCTTATATTGTGATCGTGATGTGAACACGGTGTTTATTTATTTTTTAAAGAAACATTAGGCCATTGTCTTCTTGTTCTTTTTGTTTTTTATTGTTGGTATTAAGTTTGTCCATTGTCTTATGTATGTGATTTTATGCTGCATTACGCGAGGCAATAAATAATGATTTTCATATAATTTTCCTAAGTTATTTCCTTTTTGTTACATTCTGTATTTTAACATAAATACATATATATTATCACGTCTTGATCCCTTACGGGGGAGAAAGAGGCTAGGGTCATAAGAACGAAAGGCCACGTTTAGAGTATTGGTAGGCGTAAAGGTGGAAAACGGAATCAAAATAGTGATGGGTTGCTAGCCGCATCGCCTATTGTCATGATTCTTTACATTTTCGTCCATTCCCTTGACTGGATTCTACGGTCTTTTTTTTATTTTAAATAAGTATTAAAACACAGAATAAGTAATAGTACTAATAAAGTAGATAAACAGAGATTTGAAGAGATTCGTGGGAGAAATCAGCTTATATTTTATGTCTATCTACTTTATGTCTATCATACAAATCTGTTTCAAATTCCAACAAGGGGGCGATCTTGTGCATGAATCGACCTAAGTTATACCCATATTTTTGATGCATTTAATTAATTCAGAGCATAGTACTAGTGACGACCACGATGGATGTAACTCCATTGAAACGTCAACGGAAACAAATTATAAAAAGGTTCGTGCTAAGTCCCGTTTATATACATAATTATATAGTACTAGTGATGTGAAAACACGTCAATTTCCACAATTTTAGTACCGTCTAGATTCAAACTATAAACGCTTAATACACAAAAAATATTTTTCTCAGCTCAGAATAGCATTACTGTCTCCAGCGAGCATTTTTTATCTTTTGATTCAATAAATCTAAGTAATGACTTCCCTTTGCCGGTCGAAGGGCGAGCTTGAAGGAAAAACTGGATAAGTGCAAGTGGTATGAGAGAGCTGTGTTCCGCATTATAACGAAATCCGTCTTACTTTAGTCAAGTACTAAATTACCACCAAAAAAAAATTAAATAACCAAAGCAACTCCAAATCATTAGTGTTGATTAATCTTGTTTAGATAATGGTTTAATTTGTGAAAGGAGAAGTACTCTTAATAAGTTAAGACTTGAACTGGCGACCTAGGTCTATGCGTACATAGGTCGTAACCTATGCTCTGTCATCTGAGCTACCGCACAATTAAATCTCGGCGCCGAAATTCTCCACCATATCCAATGGGATAAATTATTTCACCTATGTAGGTGAAGTAAGCCTTAATACGTATAAGGAGAAATGTCTCCTTATACGTATTAAGGCTTACGTCACCTACACAACTACCCGACTTCTACAAGTGAGGTTTTTGATTCAACTCATTTTACAATGAATTTGAAAATCAACTAATATGTAGGAAGCCATGCAATATTTTTATAAGTGTTTTATTTTGCATTCACAATGCTAATTAGACTTACTCTAAATAAACTAAGAAATAAAATATGGCGAAAAAGTTTCATGCAGGCGGGACTTGAACCAGCGACCTAGGTCTATGTACCTATGCTCTGCCATCTGAGCTACCGCACAGTTCAATCTCAGCGTCGTAATTTTTCCACCATATCCCAAATCCCCTTATAACCCGAAACCGGCGAGCATGCATGAAAAGGGTGATGGATGTAAATGACACGAAAGAGGTTTGTAACGGTGGCAGAGCGGAGATCTATAGTCTCTGCTCACCCCCATGGGAAACAGGCGTTATAAAGTGTATGTATATGCGTATGTTTTGACAAATAAAAAAATGGTTTCACAAAACTTAGTTCTAGTTTTATAATAATATCTTGCACACGAGTTTGTAAGGCAACGTATTTTAATACGGTGTTCTCCTCCGCTCAATTTTTCGTAGACTCCCGTTTTAATAGTCACCCGGTGACAGCCTCCATGGTCCAGTGGTTATGGCGTTTGCCTGACCCGAGGGTCGTGGGTTTGTTTCCCACGGGAAGCATACTTTGTTTAGTTGTTTCCAGTTTGATAAGGACATTGCAGGCTTGAACCACCTGACTGTCTGATAATAAAGATGATTTAGAGCTTCGAAAGGCAAGTTAAGCCGTTGGTCCCGACTACCAAGTTAGAGGCCGAGGGGCGGTTCCGAAGAACTCTGACAACAGGGTGTGCATGGCCGATTGACCGTGTCACCTACACGAATTGATGATGATGATGATGACCTTTGCTTGAAACTGCCCTCGCCAATCCACCTGTCAAGCTTAGTGAGTATGGCAATGTCCTCCCATGGAATGCAGAATCCTGGGAGAGACCTACGTCCAGCAGTACATTTCTTACGGCTGATATGATAATGTTAAAAGAAACCAAATAAAAGCTTGCAATAAAAAATGCGTGTGTATATGAAAAAGCTTCCGTCTCATTCGGTATCACTGTCAAGGTTTTCTGATTTGCCCGCGGATCACCAGCGATTGAGTCCGAACATTGGCGGCCTGCCAACACAGCGTCTGCAAGTGACTGCGTGTCTGCACTTCTGCACAGATCCGACATTTTTGAACAATGTGCAAATTATTTCTGCTTTTGACATATTGCTTTACGTATCGCGTCGAACTCGCTATGAGAGGGTTCCATAGTATAATTGCATAATTAAACCATACATTTTTCAGATAGGTTTTTCTGTAATCTATATTTTTAATAGTTTTTTGATTCCTGGTCCGGAGATAAGGTACCCATTGTACCTATGTCGTCTTAAAATAATTATATATTTTTTTAATATGGAAAAAGATATATTTGTGGGGCGTGTGGTTACCGCTCACGACATATATTAAAGAAAATTGAAATATTAAAAATACATTATATAGTATCACGACTTTTTCCCTTGCGGGGTAGACAGAGCCCAGGTCTATAAGACTGTATGGCCACATTTAGCATGTTGGAAGGTCGTGTAGGTGGAAATTGGAATCAAAATAGTGATGGGTTTCTAGCCGCTTCGCCTATTGACATGGTTCCTCATATTTTCGCCCATTCCCTCGATCGGCTTTTACGATCTGCGCGGGAATAGCTTATATTCCCGAGAAAAGAAAAAACCTAGAATGTGCCAGCTGCTTAGCTGGCACATTCTAGGTTTTTTTCTTTTCTCCCAGACCAGCATGGACCAGCATCAAATATTAATAGTAAACTGTGTTATCATTGAAGAATTATGAAAAAAAATATTTATTTTCATTACTCCACAGATTTGAAAGTCCTGAATCTCCTAAAGTATAGATCTTACGTACGATACAAGTGTGTTATTTCAAAAATGCTTTATAAATACTATATTTTTGTACTACAGGAAACTCAGCATCTTGAAATGTGGTACGAAGCAACGTCATATAGCACATATATAAGAAAAAAATCGAAAAGTATACATTTTTAGTTACATCATACAATAAAAATATATTTTATAATTTCAAATTTATTTTATATAATGTACAGAACCCTTAGTGCGCGAGTCCGACTTTTTGACCTGGCCGGTTTTTTCGTCTTTTTTTTAAAGTTCAGGCACAGAATTAATATAAGTACTAACGTATCCAGCCAGATACCTCGAAAACTAGTAGGTCCATTTATTTCTTCATTTAATTTCTAAATTTTCTACTCATCATCATTTCGAGTAGATGTCACGGTCAATGGACCATGCACAACCTGGTGTCAGAGTTCTTCGGAACCGCCTCTCGGCCTCTGACGTGGTTCCCTTAACGAATACCAGATAGCAGCCGGGACCAACGGCTTAACGTGCCTTCCGAAGCACGGAATTTTCTACTTATAGGTAAGTGCCAACCCTGGAATTATTTGCGCTTAATTGTAATTGACGATATAACTATATATTCATATTACCCCTATTTTCGAGCAATGACTGTACTAATTTTCTAAAACTATACGATTTATAAAATATTACCCAGACATTTTATTTGAGGTATACCTTAAATAGAATGGTACAAACATCGCTTGTCTTACCATAGTTCTTATAATAGGAAAAAGAGAATAAAGGACTGTTCTTTATTACTTTCAATATCAAAGAAAGACGCTACAAAAATAACAATTCAACAAATTTGAAGTTCATAATTATAATAGAATTCACAAATACACTAAAACAACTTAAGCCAAAATGTTTCTATTAAAATCACCAAAGTTTAAATTTAACGCTACGGCACATTGCGTTAATCCCTTCGAGGTCAAGGCCGGCGGTATGAAGCCTTTTAGTGTTACCATTTAACACCGAATTTAAACGCTGAATATCCTGGAAAATTTCCAAAAAAAAAATGGTTTTACTATGCTTTATACACAAAATAAATACCTACAACTTGCTCGTTGTAAATTAAGGAAAGTACCTACATAATTAATTGGGCAGCAGAATTTACAATTAAGGCAGCAGAGAAAACATTTGGATAAGCTTTGGATTTTCACCTGGAACGACTGAGGACAGAAAAGAAGTTAGATTCAAGTTATTTTTTTTATGACCACCCGGAACGACTGAGAGCAGAAAAGAAATTTTGCTGATCATAAGTTGCTGCCCAACTAGCCATTTTAGCTGACCCTTTATATTTTTTTGCTAACAAAAATACGAATATTCTGCTAACCGTTTAAATAACACCCGTAAAATAATATTAAAAAGTTTAAAAATAGAACCAAATTCAGTGTACAACGCAGTAAATATAACGGGCTATTTCTAGTTTTTATGTGCCGTTTATGGTTTCACTATTTCTATTTTTAAATTAGTTCTTTTTTTTAAGGTTTGTGTTTTCTCAAGTCGGTATTCGTGGCTTGAAAACAGAAACACACGATTCTGTACATGCGCGGTGTTGGCGCAAGTCAATATCCTCCTACCCGGGCGCGCCGCCATGACGCGCTATTCAGAAATGCCGCACCAAAGTAGGATAACTCCGTTTATGGAATTTTCATAATTTGGTCCGATTTTTGTAAAAAAAAAATGTAACAAGTATAAAACTGCTTTATTGATATTTTTTTGTACATTAAATATTACTTTAATTAACGATTAAAGCACAAAAATGTATTTGTTTATTTTTTAACATTGCCTTATTTTTCTTCCATTTCACAACATGTCCAACTTTTTATTAAAAAAAGTCAAAATGTTGTTAATAAGTAACAAAAAATATGTGCTAAGTACTCTAAGTTACCCTGCTTTGTTTTCGTTCCGAGTTCAGTTCTAACTTTATCCACCAGAGGGCCTCGGAATCGGACCAGCTGGCGAGATGTTTGACAGTCCGCGGTGCACGTCGGCGTCGACTGGTTTAACCTGGCCGCATTCCTCACTCACGTGCTTCTAGGATAATTCCCATTTAACCTGTACGTGTGATGTTAACTTGACTTAACCCTAAAACTTATGTGCTTTATAAATAATTCGTGTTTGTGTTTCAAATAGATTTGTGTTCTGTGGAAAGTACCAGTAATTGTATTGTGTGCGTGAGAGAACCGTACTGTGATATTTTTGTTTCGTTTCGCATTTTGGACCGTTGTGCACAAGATTTTCGGACGAGTTTAAGACGGCCAAGTTGCAGTAAGTGTTGTTTAAATATTTAGATTAATAACATTGCGCACTTGAAACGAAATTCCGATGACGAATGCTTTTTGTTTGTCTGTACTTACTGTAGTTGAAATCTTATTGGATTTTATTCGAAAAAGTTAGCAAACTTATTACCTTCTTATAATAGTGAAAAAGGTGAAGTTTGAAAAAGAACTGTAGCACGTTAAAACAAATTTATATGAAGAAAATTATAACCTGTTATAAATTGAATAACATAGTCATTCTTCCACTGTTGTAATAAAGAGAATAACATAACAATATATAACCTTTAAAACCCTACTATTTATATAAAATTGAATATTATTTTTCTGCAATAAAGTGTATCTAACGACGCCATAAAATTTATAATGCGTAGCAGTTTAGACTACCTTCAGAGGTCAAAGGGTTGTCCCTCGGGTCCTTTAAGTAGCAAAATCCTCTTACGTATGAGCGTTGAAACGATGTTCAGTCAAGCATAATCTTATCTAATAGATATATGTAACTTAGGAATTCTATTTGAAGGGACACAGAAACTATGATTTTCTTGAAAGTTTAGGTTCCTACTTACGTAAAATAGTAGGTAAGTATGTACTTATTTTTATTTTTTGCCGTGTAGATTCTAGCTAGAGGTGTTACGAATATATCAGAAGAAATATACCTATATACCAATACCGGCAACATAATACCTACCTATTAGCACTAAAGAACATATTAACAACTAGCGGCCCGTCCCGGCTTCGCACGGGAAGATATAGATATTTAAATAGCCTATGTTCATCAGGGATAGTGTAGAATTCTAATGGAGAAAGGGTTTTGCAAATCGGTCCAGTAGTTTCAGAGCGTATTCGATGCAAACAAACAAACAAACAATCAAATCTCTCCTCTTTATAATATTATTAGTATAGAAACATAGATACCTATAGATTTCCATTCGCCGTGTGGTACCCGGCAGAGTAGAATAGGACCACTCCAAGTCTTCCCGTGGATGTCGTAGAAGGCGACTTAGGAAATACAAGCTAAACAAAGCTTATAAATATCTGAGAGACCTCTTCAACCCGTCTGGCCAGCATGGAGAGTGTAGGCCAAGTCCTCTGGCTGCTCTGGCCAAGTATGGCTTTAGTAGTACAGAGAGGGTCATGCTCCTGTAGTGGAAACTAAAAAGGCCTGATATAGATAGTATATATATATGCTTATGCAAGTAGGAAAAATGTTACCGGGTAACGTTTAAATAACATCGAACTCGGGCCGCTCCTGCCGTCCTATTTGCTAACTTAATGACAACGTTTTCATAGGCACTTCAAAATACATTACGGCTTTCGAATGATTGATTTTTTTTATTTAAGATATATAAAACGTAATGGATGTTGAAGTAACCATCTAAACGTTGTTCATCGCAGTTGTCAAAAGTAAGCGAGTAGGCCGGCCAGTGACATCAGTAACTTATAAATAGAGATCGGATATTCCAGTGCATATTTACCTAAAGTTCAGAAGTTGGCAATTATGGAAAGAACTTTTTATTGAAAAAATCCTGTTTTATGATTTATTTATTTTCTAGCCTTTTGGTGTTGTGTCCCACTGCTGGGCAAAGGCCTCCCCCTGGATTCTCCAGTCATACCTATCCTTCGCTACTTCTGTCCATCCATTTTGATTGGTTGATTTGAAAAATGATTAAAGAAGCCGCTGCCATAATATGTGAGCCAAAAATCAACTTTAGGAAAATATGCACTAGAATATCCGATCTCTGCTTATGATGCTGCTAGAGCATGCAGTGTTCAGTGATACCAATTACAGCATTTGTCGTACCGTACTTCTATTAATTTCCTAGCAACACAAAACCAATGCAATGTAATATCTTCTTCTTGAATCATTCTATCCGCATAATATATAATAAAAAATCCGCATCAAAATCCGTTGCGTAGTTTAAGATCTAAACATACGTAGGTACATAGGGACAGACGGAAGGAAGCGACTTTGTTGTATACTAGGTAGGTATGTAGTGATTTGGTTAATAAAGCAAAGAAAAATCGATCTGGATAACTGTTATTTCCTGTTACTTGGTTAAATTTTACATAACTAATATCAGTTAGGCGTTATATTCGAGAACTCTGTTTTCGAAATCGGACCCTAAAATAACACCTTTTTAGCCTTAAATTGAATAACTCCAACTCTTCCTAAAATGTCGTACCTATGTCTAGTCTTCTCGAGTAAAGGACGAACAAATGCACTGACATCTCGATTAAGAGCATGCATTTTTTTACCGGTGGCATGCCTCATGCAACCTTGAATGATTGCTTGAGGCATGCCACCGGTAAAAAAATTGTTAATTATTTATGTTGCATGAAATAGTTTTAACCTTTTGCACCCCAGCGCTTGTTTACGTTACTTCACGCCCAAGACGCCAGGCTAGTACAAATTGTAATAAATAACTTAAGTTGTCAACGGCGTCTCAGTCATGCGACTTTTTTGCAACTAAAGTGGTCAATGGCGCCCAATAGGTTAAATATGCTACCTAATAGGTAGTATATTTAACCCATAACAAGTAATTATAATAATATATAAACTATTATAACAGGAATATAGTACCTACCTATTTAGATTATTGTTAATTGCCACAAAAATATACAAAGTGATGAGTGATGACAGATTCTTTAATAAAATTTTGAAGTATAGGCTTGAAAGAACGATGATAGGTGGAGTTCTCATTTCTGGGATACCACTCGGTGATATGATAGCCTTATTGATCACCGAGTGGTATCCAAGAAATGGGAAACGTAGTGGTAGCTAGGTGGGTTAACGACATAAGGCAAATTCTTGGAAAGAACTGGATGGCGCAGACAAAAGGAGGCTTATAACCAGCAGTGCGTCGTAGAAAGCTGATGATATTAAATGAGGAGATCAGTCACCAGTGGTCGTTCCGAAACGCTAGTTGTATTTAGATTTTGCATAAATTAAACAAAATATAACAAATACAAATATGACGTTCAAAAAGAGATGTATCCAATTTTGAATAGAAATCTTTGACTTTGACTTAGCTTCAAGATTTTTAGTCAAGAGACTACTTAAAAATTCACGAAAACGTCTCGCAATGGGTGTTTTTAATGAAATTCTTGATTAGGTCTGCGACGATATTGTCCGTTGCAGGCTTAAAAGGAACCAAATCTGAATACAAAACAACGAGTTTTCCACTTGAACGGTTGAGAAACCTTTAAATTTGACGGTGAAACAATAGGTCATGGCAGCCTTAAGACCATAAATATTCATCATTTGCAAATTAACATTGCCTGAGTTATGGAAATCGTCACTGAAAATCTTTGACTATTTAAAAACATTCTTGATGAAGACAAGGATCCGTATTAAAAAAATATTTGCGAAAGTATCTTCCAAGAAAGGGTGGAGAACAGTGTTAGATTTTTTTAAAACATCTTTTAAGCAGCAATGTCACATAATTTATCATTTATTTTTTTGTGACTGTAATAAATGATAAAAATTTAAAAAAAAACACTTTTTTGTAAAACTTATACTGATTAATAGGCAAAAGTTGTTATTTAATATAAATTACATATATAAATTATAACGTCTTTAAATTTCAATTCACATCATCCATCAATGGTTCCACGTCTGAACCCGACGTAGAACATTGATGGCTTGTAAGTTCCTTTATTTTGATACGATGACCAAAATAATACTAAAAATTTCACCATTAAGTCCACTATTCTTGTTGCTTGAGAATTTTGAGACTCGCGCCTTCAGTTGCTTTAGAATTTTGAGACTCGCGCCTTCAAGAAGAATGTCATCTCGTATCTTTTACGTCAATTACTATATCATCAAATACTTAAGCCTCGTTTTGCGCTTCTCTGCAGTCAGGTGAAAATAACAGCGGATAAATCATAAAATATATCTATGGCACTTTAACTACATAAAAAACTTTGTCAGTAACGTTTGTAACAAGCTCTCATGTGCCAGTAGTTGGCAACATTGTGCATAAATTGAGAGCGAAACGTTACACTAACTTCGAGCTAAATTCGTGTCAGTTGTAAACATATCGCTGCTAGCTGTAAATTCTGTTACACCAGTTTTAACTAAATGGCGAAATATTAAAATAATAGCTTTCGCCCGCGGCTCCGCTCGCGTCAATGTCGATCCCTCGGGAATAGTACTTTTTCACGGGATAAAACTTAGCCTATGTCCTTCTCCGTACTCCAGAGAACTCGTATGCAACATTTCATGATCATCGGTTCAGTAGTTACGGCGTGAAAGGGTAACAAACAAACTCACTTTCGCATTTATAATATTAGTAAGAAAGTAAGGATTAGTAAGGATAATGTAATATATTTAATTCTTCTTCTTTCGCGCATCATTGTAATATTATCATGACAAAAATGTATTCCTATATATTTTTTTTTCTTTTAAGTTTTCCCGAATCGTCAAAACTGTATTCCACGCGTTTACAGAGCAGATCTCAGCTACTACATTTTCTTGTCGGATTATTTTTTATAATAGTTATGAATAAAGCATAAGTAGAAAAATCAGCTTAAGTTTTTCACGGTCATCATTCCTAACTCGCCACGTTTCTAACACGTGACTAAAAAAACAATTTTATATTTGAAAATAGCATAGAATCTGTATTGTTTTTAGACGATAATTACGACAACTACACAACTGGATAAAATATTTCACCTACAAAGCTCATTATTTTTGTGACAAGCTTTTATTATAAAACGATTACTCACTGTAAAATGCGTTCCAAGACAAATCAAATGAGCCCAAATACGATTGGTGTACCTTGTTTAGTTTAAGAGTACCTATGGCCACCTTCCGACTCCATCACCACACCAGCGCGACGATTCCATAATATTGTATTGTCAGCTGATTTACACATGCATGCGAAATTTCAGCTCAGTTGGTAACCGGGTAGTGATCCAATTTAACTTGAAAAATTTGATTACAGACAAACATCGGGACAGGCTAAACTAACTAAAAGTTTATTTATTAAAATTTTGCGCTTTAAACACATAATTATGTATACATGGTGAAATTTTGATCGTTTTGGACCCTTTAAGGGGTGACTCAGACCATCAATATGAACAACTTTTTCTATGGGACCAATGTTGGGAACTCAAAAAAAATTCGTTATTTCCATACAAAAGAGTTCCACGGCCCGCCCAGTTTGTATGGGAATGACGAATTTTTTTTGAGTTCCCAGCATTATTCAGCATTAACAAAACGATAAAAAATTCACCATGTATACATAATTATGTGTTTAAAGCGCGAAAGTTTAAAAAAGAAACTTCACGAAACGTTGCGACCACGATGGATGTAACTCCATTGAAACGTCAACGGAAACAAATAATAAAATGTTCGTGCTAAGTCCCGTTTATATACAAAATTATAAATAAAAGTTTGTAGAAAGGGCCAGGCAAATAGCTAGATGAACAGCGGTATAAGTCCTATAGAACAGAGGAAATAAAAGTGGCCAAGTGAGAGTCGGACTCGCTCATGAAGGGTCCCGTAGTAGGAAGTAACATAGTATAAAAGTTCTTGTAGTTCGTTGTAACTTTGATTGAATGAAAGGTAAATTGCGGTTTACGATTTATGACATATTAAAAAAAAACTACTTACAAGATTTCGTTCAAACCAATTTTCGGTGTAAGTTTGCATAGTAATGTATTTTTAAGTTACAGGGGGCTAACCCCCCTGTAACTTAAAAGTATATTTAAGTTTTTTTTTTTCTATTTTTATATGAAAATCTTAATGCGGTTTACATCTACTTACCAGGTTTCAACAGTATAGTTCTTATAGTTGGCTGTGAAATACAGATGGACAGACAGACAGACAGACAGACATGACGAATTCATAAGGGTTCCGTTCTTTGCCATTTGGTTACCGAACCCTAAAAGTCCTGTAGATACAGAACTTGAAAAACAACAAAAATACAGATTTGTTGAAGCAAATATTTTTTGTCGTCCTTTCGTATCCTCTGACGTCACTAAACTGTTTTTAATGGCCGTTCGGCGAGATTACACTTCGGCACAAAAATAATGCTGTATTTATCTCAACGGAAAATGTTCACAAAGGCTGTAATTCATGGCTTCGAACTTTACAGTATAGTACACTATATAGCTTCGAGCTGTAGTACTGCTTACTTCGAACTATAACTTCACAGTATTTACACTATACTGTAGTTCATTGCAGTTTTTGTGAACATTTTCCATTCCAACTTCCATCCGAAACAATTTCCGTATTGTAACACCCCCTTAATATTATAATATATGAGTTGTCATCATCATCATTGCAGCCATTAGAAATTCCACTGCTGGACATCTCCCAAGGATTTTTTCTCTCCATGAAAGGATATTGCCATACCCACCCAACGCAGTTTCTGTAGCTTTTTGGCTTGTGGAAAACTGTTGGGTTTGGGAACAGAATTAAGGGATATCCAGTATGTCCGGCCAAATTGTTTGCATTACAACCCCAAGAGATTTTGGAATAAAACTATTTAATATGGAAAATATTTTTTATAAGAACAGAACATGAAAATTTTAACAAATTGCTAAGAACTACCTTTATCTTCCCAATGACGAAAAACTAATTTTTTGCGTACTATACTCGCTGCGTAACAAAATTAAACAGCCGTTCCGCGCAACGCATCAACATGTCCTACGTCTGTACAGCGCGTGCCGAGCCTTTGAAGCTGCCGATAGCACCGTTGGCGAGCGCCGACACTTCATTTGACGGCTGCCGGGGCGTCACCTTGTCAAAGCGCGCAAACCATTTGGCCGGACAGACTTTACCACCCGTTTGAATGATTGCAGGAAAATCAAGTAGTAGCTCGGAGGCAGGGCGCACCGTTGTTATACCTGCAATCACCGAACAGTCAGTTGGGGATGACACCCCTGACCATATAAGTAGTTATATAAATCTTTTGTGAGTTGTAATAATACTAGCCGTGTGGTTTCCGGCACAGTAGAATAGGTCCACTCTTAGTCTTCCCATGGAGGTCGTAAGAGCCAACTTAGGAAATACAAGCTGAACAAAGCTCATAAACATCAATGAGACCTCTCAAACCCATCTGGCCAGCGAGAAGAGTGTAGGCCAAATCCTCTGTCTGCTCTGGCCAAGTATGGCTCCGGTAGTGCAGATAGGGTCATACTCCTGCAGTGGAGACTAAAAAGACCTGATGATGATGTAATAATACAACAATAAAAATCAGTTAGTAGAAGATACACAAAATGTTCCTCCTAAATGTTAAGGTAAGTAATGGTTTGGTGCTCATCCACGACAACGACGTTACATTTTGAAATAATATGGCGATAAGCCTCTTTGCCCGGGATTTTGGAATCATTTACATTCCATTATAACTGTTGTTTCATCTTAAACAAACAATTTGAAGCCTGCGAGTAAATGGCCTAACAAATAATGGGTGTTGGCAACTTTGCCTATTATCTTCCGTGTTTTAATTTGTTTATAACAATAAAATTATATTTAGCTAGATAGGGCGCTGTATTTCTACAGTGTGGTTATCAGCTGCTTGCACACAGATTTTTCAGAAGGTAGGCAAAATAGTCAAAGACATACCTTATAAATTACGACTCGTACTCGTACCGAAATAAATAATTTATTATCTATTTTCAATAACATCTGATTTATTTTGCTTTTGATTGGAGCATTTTGCTTGTGTTTTTTTTGTGGCAACGATCTAATTATTTTTGTTTGAGAAAAAAAATATAATATGTTTAGTGAGTTCAGGGTAGACAGACGTGGTTTGTTCGTCCAAGACAGAGTGTAACTGTCTGTATGGACTGCACGTCACTAGTGGATATGAGCCAAAACTGAAAACAATCCGACACTTGCCTGTGGATATCTTATCATCATCATCATTTCGTGTAAGTGTCACGGTCAATCGACCATGCACACCCTGGTGTCAGAGTTCTTCGGAACCGCCTCTCGGCCTCTGACGTGGTTCCTTTAACGACTACCACATGGCAGCCGGGACCACCGGCTTAACGTGCCTTCCGAAGCACGGAATCATCTTTATTATCAGAGAATCAGGTGATTAAAGCCTGCAATGTCCTAACCAAACTGGAAACAACTAAACAAAGTATGCTTCCGGTGGGAATCGAACCCACGACCCCCGGATCAACAGGCAAACGCCTTAACCACTGGACCACGGAGGCTGTTGTGGATATCTTATGAGGCCGCTTAACAATAAATAGGATGATGAATTGGGAGTGGAGAGGAAGGCGCCCGGCCGTTATAATTTTGCCACATCACGCAGGTCATATCATAATCATCATTTCGAGTAGGTGACACGGTCAATCGACCATGCACTTGCACACCCTGGTGTCAGAGTTCTTCGGAAACTCCTGTCGCAGGTGAGATGCCTCTTTGAAGAGGGAAATTTAGTGATAGTTAATAAAATACGAGTATATAGCACTGACAAATATAAACTGCGCCTGGGAAAAGTTACTATGTAGGTCTGTATGGTGAGAACTTAATCTATTGTCACGAATTTCTACTTTCCTTATTGTGTATTTGATTTGGAACTTTCACCATGGATCAAAGTAGTAATTAAAAATAAAACATAACACATTTAATATACTTTTTTAACTGCCTCCGTGATCCAGTGATTAAGGCGTTTGCCTGTAGACCCGGGGGTCGTGGGCTCAATTTCCACGGGGAGCATACTTTGTTTAGTTGCTTCTAGTTTGGTTAGGACATTGCAAACTTGAATCACCTGATTGTCTGATAATGAAGATGATTCCATGCTTCGGAAGGCACGCTAAGCCGTTGGTCCCGGCTACCATCTGGTAGTCGTTAAAGGAACCACATCAGAGACAGAGAGGCGTTCTGAAGAACTCTGACACCAGGGTGTGCTCGGTCGATTGACCGTGACACCTACACGAAATGATGATGATGAATACACTTTTTATTTAATTAGTTTACCGATATGTGTGTAGGTTAGTCTGTGTCAAACTGATTTGGATGCAGTTTTCTTTTTCATTTGTTTGTTAGCGACGATGCTTAGATACAAGGTTTTATCAAAATCGGGCCAAACCATATAAGAGGGATTTTTGGAACAGGGATTGCGTTATTTTTGTAAGTTCATATATATAGTATATAAGTTTATATATAATACAAGTTGTATTTCTAAATATGCACATACATACTGTCACGTCTTTTTCCCTTGCGGGGTAGACAGAGCCCAGGTCTATAAGACCTGAAGGCCACGTAAATAGGTACATCAACTTATCATTGTTTTTATTAAATACTCGTATCTCAACAGATATGGCGGTTTGGGATACCATTATAATAGTTAGATATATTATTCCAAGAATTCGTGAGATGAGTACGGAATAACCCTCCAAAAGAAATGACTATGATTTTTCTTGTTTTTATTTATTATTTGAATGAAAATACTTTTTCTTCATATATGTTCTCTTAGCCTTAGCTTGTAAGTTTTGTTTTTATTTTATACTGACATTGCTATGATATGTTTTCAATAATATACTAACAGAAACAGACGTATTTACAAAAAAAGGTATCTTTATTTTTAATTTATTTTCCCTTATTCCGATTTCTGTACAAAAATGGTACAATATGAACAGTTTAAAACATGAACATTCAACAAGCCTTGCTTAATTTTTATTTAGATATAGGTACTTCGTGCTTTCATTTTATTCCAACATTGCCCTGATTTCCTTACAAAGAATGTACAGTCTAAACGGTTTTTAACAGAAATATTTAAAAACCACTTTGAGTTCGCGGTAAAACCTCGCGATATTCATTATGTATTCACAACACAAACGTTGTCGACGCAGCGTTTATTTTCCAGATATTCCACTGAAATTCCACGAAGGGTGGATTCGTGCTGTCACCACCACACGCTAACCGAAAAATAGTCAGAACAAAGTACAGACTTATCAGAAGATTTTGTGGTTTATTCTGTGGCTTTTGTACCTTCTAGGACATCCACAAACATCATTGTAAGGGATAATGCTGTGGACATTCCACTGAAATTTACGAAAGGTGGAATCGTGCTGTCATTACACCCGCTACCTGAAAAACTAGACTACCTTTTGGAATATCCGTGTCAGTAATGATCGCTGGACAACCAACTTCTTGACATTATTTATTCTATCGAGATGACAAAAGTACAATTATCTTATCAATAGGTTCGGTCCGATTAATAATCCGAAGCACGTCTACCTTCGGGTTATTTTGTACTTACACTACACTTTACTCACTCACATGTTGATTTCTTAAGGACTTCATGACCTTCAGAATATTGTCTAGTCCGTAGTGCCTGTAGCTCAGGATAACATAATTCGAAGAGGTCCACACCAGGGCTTGTTACCGGTACCAAATTCCCATTATAAGTACCGGTAAGTACCGGTATTACTATTCTGTTAAAATTTTAACGGTAATATGAGGTACCGGTAATCTAGTATTTAACGGTAATAATATTGTTAACAGTTAACGGTAATTTTACCGCTACTTGTTACCGGTACCAAATTCACATTATAAGTACCGGTAAGTACCGGTACCTCTATTCTGTCAAATTTTAACGGTATTAAAATTGCGTTAATTTTACCGGTACCTACGCATTGTTGCCGTCTACCGCATGGGACTCGCTCGACTGTAAAAGTGCCGCCCTATTGTGGGCCCCGCCTCACGCTGCACATGCACAACACGGCAACGACACACATTAACGAAATGATAATTCCCAATACGAGTACCGGTACTAAGTACCGGTACTGTTTACCGGTATTTGGTACAGGTACTTCATTCAATTACCGGTACCGTCGTTTTATTGAGGTACCGGTACCAATCCAATTACCGGTACCGTTGTATTATAGAGGTACCGGTACTTGATTTTTACCGTTACCAAATGTACCGGTACCAAACCAATTACCGGTACTGTCGTTTCATAGAGGTACCTGTAATGGATTTTTACCGGTATTCCAACCCCTGGTCTACACGCTTACCAGCTAACAAGTCGCAGAGACACATTGTGTCTGATATGTCTTCTCCGATTTCTCATATGATAGAGGGCTTTCGACAATTTTCAGTTTGCCCTCTAGCTTTCGACAATTTTCAGTTTGCTGAAGTGACTGTTATTAACAAAATGTCCGGTCAGGCCTACTAGATTTCTTCACGCACAATCGAACACCTTAAAATCAGGCAAACGACAAAGAAGTCGCTGTTGTCACCTACAGGTCAAAAACTGTATTAAACGAAAGCATAAATAACCATTTTGACTCGAAAAGAAGATGACCACATATTTATTCATGTCGAAATGCAGTTGATACGAAAGCATAAAAAAAACCTACCCCAAAAAGTGAATTTGCGGTGCCATCGAGTGCCATGATACACAAATGGTACCGGCGCCAACCTGGCACGAACCCCTTACTAGCAATAGTAAATAATTTGTTTCTCAAACAAAGCATTATAAATACCGTAATCAAGTACCTACTTTGAGTTCAAAACACACATTGAAACTGAAGTAATTCGTAGCTCAGTAAAGACTTTTAAGTTCAGCTTCAGCGGCAAGTATGGCGTGCATTTTCTGTTTGAAATAAGAGGTGGCGCCGCTGGTTTTGTCTCCTTTTTCTGCAAGTTATAAATAAATATACATTTAGGGACAAATCACATTGAACAAGTCCCACTGTAAGTTTTGAACTTGTTTTATAGGTAAGGAGGGGTCGTCCGTTTACCTATCACGTGAGGCTCGAAAGGGCGGGAAAAATCACGAAATATAACTAGGGTGAAGGCGGGGTATAGTGATCTTCTCTTAATATATTTTTCTAATTAAAACGTATATTTATTTTTTCTTTCAACGCGCGATTTCTATAATGAAAAGCGGTGCGTGACCTTGAATCGCGGCATATTATACTTATAAGTTACTAAAGAACTTACAGATGAAAAAGGATCGAAAGTATAAGTACTTTTCGAAATAAATAATGAATATTTCAATTCGGTTAAAATGACGGAGTTGTGAAGAAATACAAAATCAAACAAAAAAAAAATCAAAAACTCAGTTCACAAAGGATTCAGTTTAATTCCATTAGTTGCTTTACCTAAATCATTCCATATTATCAATGTATGCTCCTAAAGCCGGTATACTATATTGCGAGTAAATTACTAGCCATTATCCAATTGCTTACGTGTTATAGAAACACAGTACACTCTAGACAGTCTCAAGTTTCAAACTGTCTACCGTTTGTTTCTGAGAAACTCGGAGCTGTTAATTTCACAATGAAGTGCTAATTCTTGTTTACCTGTTGGTTAGAATTGGTTAAGATGGACGTGTGAAATGGAAGATTAAATCATCAACATCGTCTTGTTTTCTCATGGGCTTTTCTAAGTGTATCTTACTTGAGGCTGAATTGTAAAGATACTTTTAAAATTATAGGTATAATGTTATCTAAATTAAACCAAAGAGTAAAGAACTGTATAGAATCTTCTATCCCTGTCTAATATGTAAAAGCTAGACTATCATCGGTGTCATATAAATGAAGAGATACGAACTTCATTTCACACACTAGTGTGCAGGTTGCCTCACAATATTTTCCCTAACCGGAATCACCTTCGGACCTTAGCCGCTTCCACTTTAAAGAAATTTCTTTCTTTTGCCGGTTTAGGACCACTGAAATGCCTATCTACCTCTACCCTACATTTTGCGCTGTTAGTCATGAATTGGGTCTTTGACTGATTCATCAGAAGTCCAACCTCACAGCGCTCAGTTCTTAATTCTGCCGATGTGGATGCGAAAAGAACAATACCATGGGCAGGTTGGTGAGTCGTGTTTCACCGATCACAATACCATTTCGCTTCCACACAACCCGTAAATACCTCTTCCAGACACTAGTAAAAAGTTTTGAAGAAAGTAGGTTACCCTACTTTCCGCCCTTATTAATTTTGAAAAAAGGTCCTTTTCCATATTTAAAAATTAATTGAAAAAGAATGTTTATAGCATAGATTTAAAAAATAAAATTGCGTCTTTAATAGTGTTGCAATTACGGACTTCGTGGTTGCAATATCTAAAATATAATACTCGTACTAACTAAGTTATAAGAAAACTAATAAGCATAAAACGCACCTGCTACTACTGTATTGTTAAGATACGTACTTCTAGGTTGTAACGATGTTAGTCAGTGTATAATAAATTTTCTACATGTTTTTAACTCCAATTGTAACGTCAGCTGGCCCTTAACATTAAAAACTACTGGGTTTTATTCACGACTCTTTCCGCGTTCGGCCCTCAGTTACCTGCACAATATCATGCAAAAACAGAGATTCAGTTTTTATATGATTGAACAACCTAAACATTTATATTGAAAATAGCCTGTACATAATTATGGTCAATGGTGTCATTCTTAACTGGCCGCTGGTTGCAACAAAGGGCATACGAGCCCAGCTTCACGAGCTGCTACTGGCTTTTCCCCATTCATTCGAGTGAGTGGTATCCCAATCCCTTCATACCTTTCCCAGATCCAATAAATTCCTATTCTTCCCCAGCTTAAGCCCAGCTTAAGCCCAGCTTCAGCGCCGAAAGCACAAGGAGCCATAGAAACTGCGCTCGCGAACCCGTCTGCCAAGCATGGTGAGTATGGCAATATCCTGCTAACCTGCTATGGAACGAAAACTCCTTGGGAGAGGCCTTTGTCCAGCATTAAACTACTAACGGCTGAAATGATATTCTTTTTTTTCAGTCTTGTTGCGACCACGATGGATGTAACTCCATTGAAACGTCGACGGAAACAAATAATAAAAAGGTTCGTGCTAAGTCCCGTATATATACATAATTATGGCAGAAATGATAATGAAATTTATGTTATGTCCAAATTTCAGTCCTCTTTCTTATCTTGGGTACTTATCAACTTGTAAAGTAACCTTTAAGTCATCTCTGGAATCCTGATATAGCTGGATATAGCTAAACATATGCAACTAGCTTATCATGTATACCTATATAGTATGTATCATACAAAATTACCTTCGAAACTGGACAAGACTAAAAAAAATATAATTAAAAGCAAAATACTCATACTCCTATGTAGAAGGTATAGTTTATAAATAAACTAGCGACCCGCCCCGGCTTCGCACGATATAAACCTTCCTCTTGAATCACTCTATATCTATTAAAAAACGGTATCAAAATCCGTTGCGTAGTTTTAAAGATTTAAGCTTAACTTGGGGCAGACAGACAGTGGGAAGCCACTTTGTTTTATACTATGTAGTGATTTCGACTTCACGCTCTTTTTCAGTCCTATATTTAGATCTGATTCGAGGCCAGCACTGTGCCTGTACAGGATGACTGAATAATGAACTTGACTCGTATAGGCTGGGTGGGCGCTTCAACAAATATCGCGAGTACAGATATAAACCTCTTGACACTTGAAAAATGTTTCTAATTGTATAAGCATCTAGCTTAAAAATATCGATAATGATACTTTAAACTTGATATCAATATATTCAGTTCGAGTAGATATTGATTGAAAAAGCGCCTTTTAAAAAATGTGGAAATTTGAAAAAATGCTTCTTAATTGCTATTAGGAACCATTTTTTCAGATTCTTCCTAATAGCTTCTATTTTGCAGACATTTCCATAAACTTAATATATAAATAGCTGCTGAACAAAGCTCTCACATCATGTGTACAAATGCTATGTGACGTCATTTTGTTTATTGTTTTTTCATAGTGATGTTTAAGCCGAGAGAAAATAAATGGTTACAAAACCATATCTCAAATAGTAGGGAAAGCTATGGTTTACTTGCGACAACCCTAGTGCCTACCTATTAGCCTACCCTAACCATATACTACGGAAATATATAAGTATATAGATAGTGTGGGAAATCTGTTACCATGAGACCTAAGATAACAGAAGGAAAGTTGGAAGGATCAAAGGGGTGGCGTACGAGGTGCAATGTACGCCGGACAGTGGATTTTCCCACTACCAGTCAAGCAGGCTCACAAGACTGATCAGTATACTGACGGCTAAAGGTGTCTTGGCCGTAGTGGGAGGATAGCTCCAAGGAAGTTCTTAGACAATGAAACTCGTCAAAGACCAAATCCAAAAGAGGTATTTTTATATAATCAACATTATTCAATTGGTTCTGAATATACGCCCATTTTTTTTTTTTTTTTCTTCGTAAAATTCGTAATGGCAGAGTCATAAGTTAGGATGATGTAAGAATTCTAACCATACCCTATCCACATAAATCTGTTAAGTTACTTCGAAGTCAGTATAGAATAAAGAAGCTACCGAACATAATACATAAATATAACACTTATGTTTTAGGAAGTCGTTGTAATAATTAACATTTAATTTATAATTTAGCGGGCTTAGTGATAACATCCATTACCATGATACCGCTTTATTTGACATCATGGAAAAGAATCGCGTTATCTCTTTCTTAAAAAAAAAGGTTTGTTCTTAAACATTTTTTAGTACATATTTGTACTATATTTAATTTGTGGACATACAGCCTGGCTATAAATACCTAACATGGCCAACTAGGCCGACCCACTTCCTCACACCCACAAAACTAAAGAACAACATCCATCCTTATCGAGATTGTAATGCTTCTATTTTTCGACAGTTTTATCTCCTATGCTCCTCGAGTATAAGGCAAAAGAGGTCATCATCATCATCATTTCGTGTAGGTGACACACGGTCTATCGACCCTGGTTACGTTAAAGGAACCACGTCAGAGGCCGAGAGGCGGTTCCGAAGAACTCTGACACCAGGGTGTGCACGGTCGATTGACCGTGACACCTACTAGAAATGATGATGATGAGTAGTCGATGTCGCGAGTTCAATGGTTTTTCCCATCTGAAAAAAGGCACAACGCGCCTAAATTTTTCCCTTCAATAATATTAGTTTGACGTTGACGAGACAAACGGAACAAACCGTGACATTTCGGCAAAAACTATCATCGGAGCTTCGTCGTCAAGGGACACTGGAATAACATGTGATAGGCGTACCGCGTGTTTGTCCGTCCATTTATATCTATTGAACGCGATAGGAGAGGAATATTTGATTTATAGATTGGCAATGCTTTTAGAACTTATTTTACCGTAAATTTTACCATATTGTTTTGAAAACCCACAAATGGTTAATACTGGACTATAATCTATAATACTACTTCATTATTTTTGCCAAAAATAGTCGATGTGTGCGTTTCTTTCCGACACGAGCCTGGCTCTTCAATTTTACCGACGATGACGATATTGTAAAAGATTTTGACTTAAGTGAGAAAATTTTAGTTTCTTTTACGAGCTCTCATGGATGAACCTGCATACTATTTTGTACCTATTATATTGACGTAGCTTCTCGCATCAAATATTCATCAGTGTAAAGCTTGGGTAAAAATTTTTTGTAGGTCCATGTGCTGCTCTCCTCTTATGATCAAAATCATCATCACAATTTACGGGCAGCGCTCTTGTTACTGGACCTCCCTCCGTCTTTATTATTCTTTGTCAGTCTTTTTAAATCCTGGTGCAAAACCCTTTCCACTTCTTCTCATATTTTTCAGAAGTACCTGGGCTTTCCTCTCCTTCGTCCTTCTTCCTTCCATTTTGCTAACAAATTTTCTATGGCAGTTTAAATAGATCTTTTTACTTCTCCTCTGTTTAAAACCTCTTCATTCTCTCTCCTGCAGGTTGGAGTTCTCAACCAATTCTTTCGAAATTACATAGATTTATTTGTCTATTCAGTTTTTAAACATAACTAAATATCTGTGATAAGACTTCTTCTGGGGTTGACTGAGCCACTAGATTTCAATTGTTATTTTTGACGTGACCACGTCTTATAAATCAATGAACGCCAACTACACGCACAAAATAGTGTCATGATCCGTGTGCAAGATAGTGCGCGGAACAAGCGATAGAGAGACACGATCGGCCTAAGCGTTAGGTTTGTGACGCATCTATCTCTCTTTCACCGTTAACACGTAAAATTATAGTCCGTAAACGAACTTTACAGACACCCAATTTTTTTTCATCTTACGGCATAATGTTTCAGTTCACTTCAAGAAAAAAATATTTTCTAAGCTGACACAATCACTAACTGGAAACAGCAGAACTACTTTGAATTGTCTACAATTCACAATACTGATTTTAAATTGAATAAGATAAAGTAAGGCAAGAAATATTGAAAAACCTAATCCATTTCTGTTTGTTATCAAACTAATCGTATTGGTTACACAAATACTTATTACAATGCAAGCAATTTGTGAAAAATAAATATCAAAGTTTGCGAACAGTGGAATGCGAAAATTGAGTGTTTATTTATATTTTAACGCGTTTGGCTTTGGAATTTTGATAACAATCTCTGCCACATTTAGTATTGGTCTATATTCGTCACGTTACGTCGAAAAACAATTTTTTTCCGTAAACCATTCGAGTCCGATTTTACTCGACTGCACCAAATAATGGGTATTCGAGTGTATGTATGTATCTGTTATTTTTTTCTTTGTCATGTTTTGAAGAAACCAGGACTACCTTACTTCGAGGGCATTTTCAGTCCAGATAAAAATATAGCTAATGTTATTAAAAATTACTTCTACATAGATGATCTTAGGGCAGGAGTGGATACAATCGTTGGTTTTATGCAATTTAGTATAAATAAAGTGCAGATGTTAAATTCAGCTTGTCTATCCTGTTCAAATTTAATAAATAAAGCTAAGTCGCCTTCAGTGTTAAAACCAATCCAGTTCTAGATCTAAATTTGTCTCGTAAAATAGACTAGTTAATAAACTAATAGTACAGGGTGTGCATGGTCGATTGACCGTAACACTTACACGAAATGATGACTAGGCGAACTATAATTTCAATGGTTTGTGGTGGTGCAATCAAAAAACAGGCAGTGGTTGCAAAACAGTGTGTTTAGAGTTGCATCACTTTAAAATTTTAGTGTGTTTTCAGATCAAAGGTTTTCTTATATCTTAGGTTGTGAGGGCTATCACGTGTGAATTTTCCCCTGAGGCGCCAGTGTCTTCTTTGCTTTTCGGGTGTGTAAGTAGCTAACACTTCTATAAATTTCTCAAGCTGCCTAAATGCATCTGATATAGCCTAACAACCGTCATCTAGTAATGATAGCCGGGCCCAACGGGTTAACGTTCCTTCTGAAGCATAGAAGACCTCGAGAAATCTTGGTGCCACTTGTGGTCACCCATCCTAGTTGGAACCACGCTCAGGGTTGCTTTATATGTGTAAGCGCTTACAATAGACACGCGAACTCATTGCGTTCGATAATGATTATGGGACAGATTCTTAGAGACTGAACATGGTATAGATTTTGAGTTGAAGTAGCTTTCAGGAATTGATATAAATGGTCTTCTTCTTGTCCACTCAAAATAAATAATGAACTTTACAAGTATTAAATAATATTTGCGTAATCTTCAACCACAATATTAAACTTATTTTTATCAAATTCAAAAGTGATTACACCATATTAAACTATCAACCACACCACACCCTAGCCAATTAGAAGAGGCTTAGTAAATGAAGACCAGGCTTCCCCAGCATTGCAGAGGCGGACCCAGCTCACAAATCATATACATATTTATTTATTCATCGTTTACATGTAATACATAATAATAAAGATGATACAAAGCACCGATAGTATGTCATGTACTGTACATGTACAGTCAGGGACAGAGATACCTGATCAGGCCCTCAACCTATATTTCGAATTTTCTCCAAAACTATAAATAATATTAACATGAAAGTTTAAATTAAGAAAGTTTTCATTAAAATCTTTCTTTACATACATTTTCATGTTATTATTATTTACAGTTTAAGATGAAAATTCAAGATATAGGTTGAGGGCCTGGTCAGGTATCTCTGTTACTGACTGTATCCTGTCAGGGTGTCGCGATATAAATTTACAACACTTTATTCATATCAGGGAGGGGGTCATAGAGATAAGGTCTGGTTAAAACATGTTCAGTCTAATTACATATCAGAATGAAATTGGGGAATGGACTAAAAGTGCAACAGGGTGGAGATCGACCCACCCATACAAGAGACCTTAAGGATTTTTAGTGGCAGTAAGGCATATATAAGCGTAAAAGCTTTACCAAGTCATTTCATAGCATGAACCTGGGCTTCAAAGCTCTGCAGCTCGAGGAGACGCTAGGATGAAAAGGAGAGTGGAAAACAAAAGAGAATGGATTTAGATAGGTTGAATAAAGAAGGTCATAATTTTAAATTACTTGCTATTGCCCGCGGCTCGACCCGCGTTAATGTCGATTCCTCGAGAACAGTAGAATTTCCCGGAAGGAAAGATACCCTATATCCTACTCCGGGCCTCAAACTACCTCCATACCAAATTTCATGCGAATTGGTTCAATGGTTCAAGCGTTAAACGTTGACAGACCGACGTAGTTACTTTCGCATTTATAATATTATAGTATGGATCGCATTTATAATATTATAGTATGAATAAAAAAGAAGGGGAGGTCTTTGCACAGCCGTGGGACACTTAACAGGCTATAAAAAAAAAAGTATGGATATTGCTTAATCCAAAAAAATTTAAAACTCATCCCAGGGGGTGCAATATCTCTGGATCCGCACTTTAGCAGTGGGTCACTAACGACAATCTGATAGCGTCGCATCGAGTTGCACAACTACTGCGAAGCTGCGGTTTCGTGCGACGAAATTGAGCGGTGAGCCTGGTGCAAGTTGCTTTTAGTACTATGCACTCTAGGTAGCGTACTGACCCAATTGTAGTGGTGATAGCGACGTTTTAAAACTATTTTACCACTAGATTAGTGCCAAAGCTTAATTTTTTTGGACGACCTTGATGTTATAATAATACACAGGGCTATATCTTTTGAACCGTAATCAGTAGATACTTAAAAGTTACACAGAGTGGGTTAGTATATTAGCCACCTAATAGATAAATAATAAAAAAACAAAAATTTAAGTTTTGCAAAAAATACTCAACGTTTTTTGTAGTCAGCTATGGTTAAAAATGGCGGTACGGAATCCTTCGAGTGCGAGGTTTTATAGATTCCGTACCCAAATTGTGAAATTTCCCTTTTGTTTGGTGTGTCCCCTTTATACCCTTCGTCCGTCTGACTCAGTGCAGAATTTATTGAACCGTATTAGGTCTTGAAATTTTTACAGGATGTGTACGTAGCGTTTATTGTATTTAAATATTATTTGGTGGACAGAACCCTTCGTGCTCCAATCCCACTCGCACTTGGCTGATTTTATTTTTATGTGCCATAGCAATCAGTATCAGTGCAATCCGTATAACTAGTACTTATTCGGTGCATTTATGCCTACATACTACCTATTCATACTAATACTATTTTTTTATCTGTGTTAATACTAATATTATAAATGCGGAAGTAACTCATGATTTAACCATTGCTCCGATTTTGATGAAATTGAGCCATTGACGTCCTGCCCCTTAAGCTTTGTGTAGGTACGTAGAGGATACAGACGTCATATTTAATGAATATATCAAAGTAATTTCCTTGTACGGCCCATCTTCAGCAGTAAAAGTAAACGACATAAATCACATACAAGAATTATATCTCGCTCGAGTGCCACTTAAGTGATGTACTCGTATCACTATCACTCAATGCAAACATACTTCTTATCAGTAAGCGGTAATAACTGCAGCCTTATCTCGCATCAACGGTAGTATACAGGTGGTTCTTTTATCTGAGGTTAACGAACGGAATATATGATAAGCTTTATTGAAAGGGAGGTTGAGAATAACAGCATCTTATAATACAGGTAATTAGCTAAGCTGGTATACGCGATCCTGATGCATGGAGTAAAAAATAGAGTTTCAATACCCATATAATGGATTTTCAATAGGAAAAATTTAAAGGCAGCGTTTGTTTCCAAAACGGTAATAATTTGTTCAATAAATACGAACAGACATACTATCACGTATTTTTCTCTTGCGGGGTAGATAGAGCCTAGGTGTATGTAACCTAAAAGCCTCGTTTCGCATGTCGAATATTTATGTAGAGTAAAAGTGTCATTACCCAAGAACGGAAACGTTTAAATAGAGGCCTCTAAAGCTAGTTTAGCAATTTGAAACATCTTTCATCTCTTTGAATCATCATATATATCTCTCTACGTCTCTCTCAAATCATTCAACACACTCTGTGTTATTAGAAACAGCACTTTTTAATGCATTATAAAGAAATTATAGTAGGCAAATATAACTCTATGGAAGAGTTTTTTTTTTAATACAACGGTCTAGGCGAACATGCATACGGCCCACCTGATGGAATGTGAGTACTATGGCGCCTGTGGGCGCCAGCACCACCAGAGGTGCTACTTGCGTGTTGCCTACCTTAAAGGACTCACAATTGTGATGGGTTGTTCGCCGCATCCTACATTATACCTCAGGTTTCTGCCCATACCATCGATCGGCTTTTAAGATCTGCCCTGAAAGAAAAGCTATAAAGCAACCAGGTTGACGTTCAACATATACTGAGTTAGCAGATAGGGCTGGTCTGGAGCAGCCCGGACCAGCCCTTTCTGCTAACTCAGTGTACAACGTTTTTAAAGACACTTCAAAATACATTGCGACTTTCGTATGATTGTCTATTTTTATTTAAGATATATAAAACGGAATGTATTTTGAAGTGACCATAAAAACGTTGTACACTAAGTTAGCAGATCTATGATTAAACCGACAGGATAAGGAAAAGAAAAGGAAATCAGAATAAATCCTAGGCAATAGCTTATTAGGAATAATCCGTCTTATGAATTTGAGACTAATTCGAAGGATATGACTATCGCGCCAGTGGAATTGCGGCAAAGCAAATGTTCGAAATTATGAGTAGTCAAAAAATTTTGATAGATTGATTATGCGAAACTTCGATCAACCGGACGCTCGACCCAATAACTTTGGGTAACTAACCATCGATCAAACAGCTTTCGTTCTTGACTGGTAAACTATTATTTGAAAGTACCCATGTTAATATAAACGAAATATCAGTTTCGATAGCTTCAAATATTCATAAATTCAGTAATACTCGAGAACGATTCGTATTGCCTCGAAACTAGCATATTCCGTCCATTTTAATATTTAATATTGCATTCAAAACCCATTTCGTTTCGCTCGCCATTGAGCTTTGACTCTTAATCGAGTTTATTTATAACCAAATGCGCCGTCACGAGATTGAACGGGGCTAAATATAGGCCATGCACCCACCACGCTACTGCATCGGTTGCAATAAACAGTACTTTTTACAAGCTTTTATTTAACTTGTATACTATGTTTGTTTGGGTGGAATCTTGCAAGTCAATTTTGAAGCAAATATCTTCCACTGATTGAACTGAAATTTTGTATACTCGTTAAGTTTGTATGCATAGTTAGCCGTGTGACGTCATTCTAAATCCAACATGGCGGGACACCGTATGGCGGACTAGCAATTTTTGATGCACACCTATAGTATGGATATCAAAGAGCTCGCTGTAAATAACTCGAAAAATAATGTACCTAAAGCGTGTTTCTAAAAAGTTTTCTAGTTCGGCTTTGTACCTGGAGATAATCTCGGTATATCGAACCTCGGGTTTTGCTGCAATTGACACAATTTTATTTTACATGCATCCTTATTCTGACTTCATCACTACATAGTATAAAACAAAATCGATTCCCGCTATCTGTTCCTATGTATGCTTTGATCTTTAAAACTACGCAACAATTTTGATGCGGTTTTTTTTAATACATAGATAGAGCGATTCAAGAGGAAGGTTGGGAAAACAAGTATACCTAGCAGCTCGGGAGGCCAGATGCGCGTACCCGATTCGATGTCATATCTGCTAGCACCGGACAGGCGGTTGAGGATGACATCCCTAACCAACTGGAAATCACTCTGTCTAAAATACAGACTTTTAATTAACTTTAGTACTTGTTACTCGTATGGTAACTATACTTACAAAATTCTATATAATATACTGACTTGCATTACTCGTAAATAACTAGCATCTAAAAGTACTACTAAAACTAGAAATCTGAATTTTTTTATATAATTTCCGGTGACCAAATGGCTGGCACCCATTTTAGGTAAAAGATTGAGTCTGGTTTGCTACCTAGCGAGGAAATACCACCAGCTCATAAGGCACACTGCCCGCTGATAAAAGCAATTTGGATTCCATACTTTATAATATAATTTTTCTTTTTACTTTCTAGAGTTTGATTTTAGTTTTTATACCTAGTAATTACTTAGTGTTTCTTTTGAATTTGAGCAAATAAATACATTTTCTAGGAATTTAAGTGGAGATATAATGCATCAAGAACATTAAAGGTATAAACAAACGGGCTGGTGACCACAGGATTATTTCGAAATATACAAGTTGAAAGTATGCGTTTGAGTCGTATATTTTTACAAACAAATCTCAATTGTTTTATTAATTACGATTTTTATTCAAAAGAATAAAAACCAATTTATCATAAAATAAATAAAATATCACTTTGTGTGCCTGGGATTTTCAACTGCGTAATCGAATTACAATATTTGTGCACTTTTCAATTTGTGTTACTTTTTGATTCATGACATTTTTTTCCTGAACTTTATTTTATTCATAACTAGCGACCCGGACCCCGGCTTCGCACGGATGCAATGTACATATAAACCTTCCTCTTGAATCAATATATCTATCAAAATCTGTTGCGTAGTTTTAAAGATCTAAGCATACATAGGGACAGACAGTGGGAAGGGACTTTGTTTGAAACTATGTAATGAAGTTAAGTTCCTATGGAACAGCATTAATAAAGTCAACCTAAAGACGAGTGTTTGAGCACTCTAGGTGGGCCACAGTTTGTGGGGAAGAATCCCTACCCAATACTATCTGCCGGCCTATTTGCTAGTCATCTATCAGTGTACAACGTTTTGATTGTCACTTCAAAATACATTGCGGCTGTCGTATGCTTGACTATTTTTGTTTAAGATATATTAAACGTAATGTACTTTGAAGTGACTATCAAAACGTTGTACGTACACTAAGTGAGCAAATAGGCCGGCTTCGGTCGTATAAACTATGCTTAATAATATTACAGCACGAACGAACACTGTCATAATAGTGGAACATGGGATTCTCGCCATAACTGAGAATGCAACCGGGGTAACGTTCAAATGAGAGAGAGAGAGAGAGAGACATAGAATGAGAGAAAGAGGAGCCGCGGGTAATCACCATCATTCCAGCCCTTAGAAATCCAGTGTTGGCCAAAAGCTCTTCCAAGGATTCTTCATAGGAAGATATTGCCATACTCACCACGCTTGGCAGGC
Source organism: Elegia similella (assembly GCA_947532085.1). Classification (NCBI taxonomy): domain Eukaryota; kingdom Metazoa; phylum Arthropoda; class Insecta; order Lepidoptera; family Pyralidae; genus Elegia; species Elegia similella. Next base: position 9,594,777 of record OX383937.1, read on the forward strand.
GGGTTGACGAGCGCAGTTTCTTTGGTTTCTTGTGCTTCCGATGGTGCTGCTCATGCGAAGCATTTTAAGCTGGAGAAGGATAGGAATTTATTGGATCTGGGAAGGGAATGAAGGTATTGGGATACTACTCACTCGGATGAAGCGGAAAAAGCAAGTAGTAGATCGCGAGACAGGGCGCGCATACCCGATGTCATATCTGCAACCACCGACAAGCAGTGTGATCATTCGGCTGCCCAGATGGCCCAGACGGCCGTGGGCAAAGCTAGTTTCTAAGTAAAATATCATCATCAGGTCCTTTTTAGTCTCCACTACAGGAGCACGACCCTCTCTGTACTACTAGGGCCATACTTGGCCAGAGCAGCCAGAGGACTTGGCCTACACTCTCCACGCTGGCCAGACGGGTTGGAGAGGTCTCATCGATGTTTATGAGCTTTGTTTAACTTGTATGTCCTAAGTCGCCTCTTACGACATTTATGGGAAGATTTGGAGTGGTCCTGTTCTACTCTGCCGGAAACCATACGGCTAATCAAATGCACATGCTATGGATAAATATCTATATATCCATAGATATTTTTGATAAAAATCGAGGAGTGGTCCTATTCTACTCTGCCGGATACCACACGGCTGTATATATAAGTAAAATATGGGGTGACAAATTTAATAGGCCTTGGGGTCCTACCACTTAAAATACGCCACTGGTTATTGCGTTTTTAATATCAAACTTGATCGTTGGCTCTTTCCGTGACTGCTTTGTAAAAGTTCGCTTAATATAAGAAATTGCCCCATTATTACCGGCTTAATGGAGCTACAAAGGAAATAATATGAAAGTTTTTCATTCGGAATGTTTTCCTACTGAGCAAATTAGTAGGAAATTAGGACTGATTAGAATATATTAGGGAAACGGAGATAATTCGTTGAAATTGATATTTCATTGAATTATATAAATTAGCTTTTAATTTTTTATAATTATTCTATATATTTCTTAAATTAATATAAGCTTAGCTTTAAATATTTACAATTTGTTATGTTTTTGATCGAGCGAGCGCGAAGCGTCTGTGTTTCAGCTTTGGTATTCTTTGATATAAATAATAAATAAATAAATATATACGGACATCTCACACAGATTGAGCTAGCCCTAAAGTAAGTTCGAGACTTGTGTTATGGGATACTAACTCAATGATACTATTTTTTTATAACAAATACTTATGTAAACATACATCCAAGACCCAGGCCAATCTGAAAAAGATCATTTTCCATCTTGACCTGGCCAGGGATCGAACCCGGGCACTCTCGTGTCGCAGGCTGGCGTGTTGACCGCTGCGCCACGGAGCTAGCCTAGATATGTTTGTCTATCTCGCTGTCCGGCTGTTCAAGTCGAATTTCTCAACTAATAAGCTCGTCCTCAACTAATAATGCCAAAATAATAATATTTAAATTTCCCATCAGCTAGATCAAAAAATATTAGACAAGTATATTTTCTTTTGATAATAAAACAATTAAGATAAAGTGGGTTACAGTCCATTAGCTCGTGACGTCACAGCTAGCTAAAAAGTGTAGGCTAACTGTGACGTCACACGGAATTTTAACGGGCTATATCTTTATCATTATATGATTAATTGACTAATAAAAACATACGTGTCCAAATTTTTTTTATTTTTCTTACTGACGGACAAATTATATATTTTTAGGAAACTTAAGTAGCCTGGTTAGATAATTACATGAAACTTTTTGGCGATTCAGTTAATCTCGCATGCATACATAGATTCTTTTTTTATCGTGTCGGTGGCTCAAAACATCAAAAAATCTCATCTTTCAGAGCTTAAATTACTTGTAACTTTACTCTTGAGCTACAGCTCTCTAATATAGCGGTTTCCCGGTTGCATCCTCAGCTGTAGGTGTCGGACCCCGGATCCGCTATTACGACAGAATTCATGCTATAATATGTTTTGGCGAAAGTTTTTACTGTTGTCTGCCTGACACCTTGGGCAAATAACTCTCGAACTAGTAGCTATACTCGAGTCTCGCTCTATAGTTAGATCAATAATTCAATGTTATGTTACGTAGACACTCCATAATATTAAAACCACCAAAAATACATCAAAGAAATATATTACTACTTCCAATAACTCAGGCACATAGTAGAAACAAATAAAAATCCAATCTGGCAGCCATCACCTCTCCTTCATATATTCCCATTGGTGTTCTCAGCTCGGATTTACTTTACGATTTCCATTAAACGAGAGTAAGGCACCGAGCGAATGGATCCGCAGGTCGATGCCTCTTAGATCTATTTATTTTCTGACTTTGGATTTAAAATCTCTAGTACATATTAAATTAAGAGCAAATATTGCTGAATTATTATATATTATCTATTATATATTTTTATTAAAAAAACTATTTTGTTCGAAAAAACTAAAAATTAACTAATGTGTAGATTTCTTTAACCTATAAGAGTTAGCCCTTAAAATATTTGCGATTAATTTAAATGTAAAAAAACTCTTTATGTCATTCCATCAATATAGAAAAAAAGTTTAATAATTTTATACTAATAAGTAAACGAATTGAGATATACCTCGTGAGAGAGGCCTTGTCGTACATTAAAAAAAATTAAAATTTCTTTATTTCAGATAACTTAGATCCAATTAAAAATAATTCGGTACAACTTGTACCGAATTATTTTTATTCACATATTATGCAAGTAAGGGTTTATTCCGCAATAATTTCTAAAAGCTTTAAATTTGGGTGCCAATCCAACGATACCGCGATAGGGTATCGTTGGATTGGATCCTTACACCACCACAAGTGACATAAGGTGTATTTTTGGCAGGTATCGCAAGCCAGTCGATTTTTTACGAGGGTTAAACTGAAACTTTTTAGGCGACATGTAAACAAGATAATAAAAAATTATTCTCTTTTTTTCCCTTATTAGTTTTATTGCATTAAACTTTGTGGTTCTTTGTCAATTTTTTGTTTTTAAAATTGTAATAGTAACTTCATACTTGAATAACATTCAGCTAAGCAAAGCTTATTCTTTCGGCGGTACAAACGGGAACATACCAAAGGAATGAATCCACCAACGGATTCCGCGGAATGCTTTTAACCCTTACCGTATTCGTCATCTTAATTGAACCGTATCTCGTAAACCCTGACCTGCTTTGATGTTATTGAAAAATTGATCTCATTCACAGTTACCATTTTCGCTCTAGCATTTCAGATACCGATATAAAGTTGCTCGAAATGATTTTTTTTTTCATACTATATAAAAATATTTAAATATATAAATTACCTTTCAAATCGTTTCGCCCAAAAATTTATTTTGATGATAAATTAAATAAATGTATATTGATTGATAAATCACACAAATTAAGCTAGCCTCAATCAAAGCACAGAATAAGAAATCGTACTAACGTACTCAAAGTTTGAGACTTGTGTTATAGGATACTTACTCAACGTTATATATTTTATAACAAATACATACCTACAGAGATAAACATCCAATATAAATATAATATAAATATATACGGACGAACCACACAGATTGAGCTAGCCCCAAAGTAAGTTCGAGACTTGTGTTATGGGATACTAACTCAACGATACTAAATTTTATAACAAATACATATATAGATACACATCCAAGACTCCAGACCAATCTGAAAAAGATCATTTTCCATCTTGACCTGGCCGGGAATCGAACCCGGTCACTCCGTGTCGCAGGCTGGCGTGTTGACCGCTGCGCCACGGAGCTATCCAAGACCCAGGTCAATCTAAAAAATATCATTTTCCATCTTAACCTGACCGGGGATCGAACCAGGACCTACGCGTAACAGCCCCACTAGACGACCACTAGGTCACAGAGGTCGTCAAATCGATAAAATTATGTAACTAAAATTTATAAACTACAGTTTTTATCCTAAAGAAACTTGTTCCATGCCATATTTTATGAATTGAATTCAAAGGAAGGCACCTATGGAATATAAGGGAATTTAAACCTATAGAATATATGAAACCTAAAACTGTACACAATATGCGACATAATCGGTTGCGTTCACCTAGAGGTTTATTTTTGTCTCGGCTCAACTTTATACTATAAAGGGTTGCCTAGAAATAAAGTCTTGAGAGACAGACGGAAATACAACAAGAACGTTACCATATTAGCGTTCCTTTTTAACCTTTTTTTAGATTAAAACAACAGATATATCTGTAAAGGTCAAAAATCAATAATAATGTTGTGTTTTAATCCACCTATTTTAGCGCAAAATGGTACCCAAGCATGTAAAATGGTACTTACTAAAAGCCAATACTCGTATAAAGGTCCCAAAATAAAAACCAATAACAGTAGCAATCGCAGGAATGTCAAACGATCAGTCCTGAAGCCATTTGGCGAATTCCTGTCGCAAGCTCGCCGGTTATTGCAGACATTGAAAGAGACGGTTGTCGGTTATGCCCACTTCACGTTGGTCGAGTTGTTCAGATTTAATTACGAGAATACGTTACATTAAGAGAAATAATGGATAGATATAATAAACCTAAAAAAATGACTAAAGGCGGTTCCTGAAGATTTTTGTGTATGGGAAATCTTCATAAGCCGCTTTCAGTCATTTTTGTATGCACCTAAAGTGCGTCTAAAAATACGGCGTTTCACAACTTCGAAGTGTTTACCTTAAAGTTAAATGACTTATCATTTAAAAAAAAAAGTCAGGTTTAACATATTTGTGAATATGCATGTGCCCTGAGCAGGACGTTAAGCTGTTAAGAGGAGGAGATTTTTTCCTAGAAATCGCTTAACGTGGCATGACGATTTATACGAGCTCAAATAATGCTAATATATATTTTTTAAGTGTTTTTTTCTTGAGCTTCATCTTATTTCGGATATGCATAGACATGCTAAAGGTCAAGTTAGGTTAGCAATTACAACTTACTATAGTTTCCAGCCGCAGCAGAGGTGTCATCCTCAACTGCCTCTCCGGTGGTTGCAGGTATGGCGTCGGGTATCGCCCGGCTTCCCGAGCTGCAACATGCTTTTCCCCCATTAATTTGTACCTTCATTCCTTTCCCAAATCTAAAAAACTCCTATCATTCCCCAGCTTAAAAATGCTTCTAATGGACAGCAGCGTCGGAAGCACAAGAAGCCAGAAAACTGCACTCGTTGATCCGCTTGCCAAGCGTGGTGAGTATGCCAATTTCCTCCCTTATAACGAAAAATCCTTGGGAGAGGCCTTTAGTCCAGCTGTGGACTTTTAATTGGTGGGAAGATGATGATAATAGTTTCCAGCACTATAAAAATGCTTAATAGTGCAAAGGTACAAAGGTTTCTAGGTACTGAAAACTCAATCAGGCGTAACTAGGAAGAGCTTTAGATAGTCGAAAATACAGCTAAAAACATAATTTTACTGTTACTCGGCTAATATGAACTTGTCTCACGATATACTAAAGTCAGAGGCGACGCGACTCATTTGAAGGAACCCTAATTGTCTGAGCCAGATTTCATTCAGGCGACCCCAATTTAAGCCTTCACTGTTGGCCATTTTCAGGTTTTCGTACATTAGAATTAGAAAATGGAGGATAAGTCCCAATATTGGGTAAAGGTCTCCCCTATTTCTGGTATCAGCGTTTTTCACACATTGAAAAATGTATTGATTTTAAAGACTTTTAAATTAAGTATAGAGATACATTTCTTTCGACTGTATATTTTGCAAATAGCTAGCTAGGGTAGGGCGTCGTGACAAAATACTAAATTTGTAACTGCGCGGCGGGCTGACAAAGATTGAGAACCCCTGGTCTAGCAACAACAATCATACAGGAAATGAGGCGTCATGACATGAAGCGTTACCTGATGAGATGAGACCTACCATGGAAAGGAGGCGCGTGTAGGGTAGGCGTGGCGGTGATGTACTGGGAGTAACAAAATGACTAAATAATATTTAAAGGGCATGCTCAGTCAATGATAATGAACAACTTCCCCAAAATAAATTCTTAACAAAACGATAAAACTCGACCTCCCATATGCAATCACTTGATAAAGTTTCTCCAAGAAGTATTATTTTTTTATTTACGTGTTGTCCCCTGGGTGTCTTGTTCATATCATAGACTATCATGTCCCTCAAGAGGCCTTTGACACTTGGTTAGCCGTCTCGCTCCCACAATCAAACATAATTATTTAAACATTAAAAAAATGTGTCTCATTTTTACAAAAGTGGTTCGTTATTATCCTAGATAACTATATCGTCATCATCATTTCGAGTAGGTGTCACGGTCAATCGACCATGAACACCCTGGTGTCAGAGTTCTTCGAAACCGCCTCTCGGCCTCTGACGTAGTTCCTTTAACGACTAACAGATGGCAGCCGGGACCACCGGCTTAACGTGCCTTCCGAAGCACGAAATCATCTTTATTATCAGACAATCAGGTGATTCAAACCTGCAATGTCCTAACCAAACTGGAAACAACTAAACAAAGTATGCTTCCGGTGGGAATCGAACCTACGACCTCCGGGTCGTGGGGTGTGCGAAGACCTAAAACCAACATTACAAAAATAAATTAGTAACGATCTTTCATCGTCAAAATTTCCTCGAATAGAAAAACGGAATTCTAGTAGCGCGGTAATTTTCATTTTGTTGTTTTGCACTTAATGGCATTTCTACAACACAATTTGACTGCCGTAAACAAGAGCAAGGTCGTGTTTGAATGAGACAAAACGGTCATTTTAACGCATCATTAGCGAAATCGTCGGTGCTTAAACGGGAATAAAAGAAATACATTTTTGGATGAACGGCTATGACACAAGCTATAAAAACTGGATTAATCTCGGTTGCTTTGTTTAATGACTTGTCTTTATTACTCAACTAGCGACCCGCCCCGGCTTTGCACGGGTACGATAAATTATACGTAAAACCTTCCTTTTGGATCACTCTTTAAATTTACTTATTAAAAAACCGGCCAAGTGCGAGTCGGACTCGCGCACTCGGGTTCCGTACCGTAATCTATAAAAACGGCAAAAAAAGTCGAATGTTCTATATATACAAATTTCATTTTACGGTTGACTCCATACATTTTGTTCCGTTACTAAGTCGCGTAGTTTTAAAGATCTAAGCATACTTGGGGACAGACGGCGGGTAGCGACTTTGTTTTATACCATGTAGTCTTAGATCATTTAACATGTAGTGATGATAGGTGTGCATCCATCTGGTGTTTAATTTACACACAGACCAGGGAAGTTACGGCATTTAGTTATCTGTGGTTACGGTATGGGTGCGCATCAGTTTGGCACTGTATGTTTTTGTTTCATCTTACGTTTATATCATTAAAAATAACATGCAATAAAAACATTATGTACCTATACCGCGTCATTTTGATCCTCTGTACTATACCAAAATCGTGGAATCGGAATCCCTAATGGAATACAGAATTGCAAAAAAAAAGGTAAAAACTAAAAAAAAATACCTATAGAAATTCGCCCAGCTGATCGGCGACTTTTTATGGGACGCTTAAATATTTTTTTTTTCGACTTTCACCATTTTTCTTGCTATTCTATATTGTTTTATTTGATATAATTTAGAGGTTCAAAATCACGCGGTATAAGTTTAAAACTAAAACCTGACCACCGTACTTATAATTTTTGGCATAATTTGTATATTTTGTATAGTTTGGGAGAATGGTAATAAATCCTTATCCTTACTAATATTATAAATGCGAAAGTGAGTTTGTTTGTTTGTTTGTTTGTTACGCTTTCACGCCGTGACTACTGAACCGATCATCATGAAATTTTGCATACAAGGTCTCTGGAGTACGGATAAGGACATAGGCTACCTTTTATCCCGGGAAAAAGTACTATTCCCGAGGGATCGACATTGACGCGGGCGGAGCCGCGGGCGAAAGCTACTAATATATATTTTTGGAGTCTACATAAAAATGAATCGTCTATCAAATAAAATAAAAAATGACTTTGATATGACGTCACATGGTCTTTAACCAGCAGACGGTCAAGATGCTTCTAACGATGTATCATATGTCAAGTTAGTTTAAGAGATGCCTCGTATCTCTTAGCGAAAAAACAGGATCATACATGTATACATACATAGTGGCCAAAATCATAACCCTCCTTTTGGCTCCGCCAAATACCAGTATTTGTATACCTCATCCATTTTAGCCTAAAATAAGTTTCCTTATTACCCCTTTGTGAAATAAAGTGAGTAAAACATTTGTCTTCCATTTCCAAAACACTGTTTTGCTTAACCGATAAACCTGCAATAACAAGTCACAGACGTATAAAACCATAGAGTTGATTTTAATAATCATACGTTTTGATACTTAATTGCACTTGCAGTCAGTTTACAATAATCAGACCAAATGACAAAGATCTAAAGCTATCTTCGCTAGTAAATTACTTGAAGTAAATTTGTTATAACTTTATATTATTTAACAGTTTTATAAATAATAAAGATAATCATTAATGACCACTACTAATTATCTTAATTTATAATACGGTGATACCAATAAATAGCCGTGTGGTTTTCCGGCAGAGTACAATATGACCACTCCTAGTCTTCCCATGGAGCTCGTAAGAGGCGACTTAGGAAATACAAGCTAAACAAAACTCATAAACATCAATGAGACCTCTCCAACCCGTCTGGCCAGCGAGGAGAGTGTAGGCCAAATCCTCTGTCTGCTCTGGCCAAGTATGGCTCCGGTAGTACAGAGAGGGTCGTGCTCCTGCAGTGGAATCTTAAAAAGACCTGATGATGGTGATGATGATGAATACCAATAAAGTAATGCCAAAAATACTATAAGTAATTTTCTAGGAAAACGTCTTATTATTTTAATATAATATACAGGGTGAAATTGAATTCATTAGCATACGTTTAAGGAGTGACTCAGACCACGAATCTGAACAACTTTCATTATGGGACCAACTCGGTTATTCCAAAAAAAAATCAGCTGTTTCATAGTTTTTAGCCAAGTAGATATTCCACTTTTATATGAAAGAGCAGATATTTTTTTCACGATGTCGAAGTTGGTCCCATAATGAAAGTTGTTCAGATTCGTCTGAATCACTCCTTAAACGTTTGCTAATGAATTCAATTTCATTCTGTGTATCTGATCTAGAAGTAAAAGATATAAAATGATTGGTGAGGCAAGTTGGCTCATGTAAGCCTCTTACGCAAAGCATCTCTACGACAATTCGCTATCGTGATATTCACCCTGAGTTAGCCAGATAGTGCTTATATCCGTTGTAATTTATTACCTTGAGACGAAGTTTTAGCTTGAACTGGGAAACTTTCAACTACGTGTGCCTTGGGGAGTCCAGTTTAGTGCTGTCTGGTGAATCTTTAGTCATTATTATTATATGTCTCTATGATAAGAAAATATATTACGGGATGGTGTTCTAAACGCGTATCAATTTGCTGCCATTAACGCTTGGCGCAGAGCAAATATTACGATGTACAACAGTTGACGTACCTAGGGAAAATCGTGTGTCAATTTGGAGGAACAAAGGATATTGAGTGACCAAGGCCTGGGCCACCTTTGTGCGGCTCCGTCCTTTATGGTAGTCCACCATTATATATGGCCGAAGCAGTCTAGGAAGCTCACGCGCAGAGTAGAACTAATAATATTTTGCTCAAACGTAAAAACAGTCGTGTTGTATGGGTGTGAGATGTGAGAGGTCAGTAAAGATATCAAGCAGCAAATCCATGTCTTCATAAACCGTTATCTCCGAGGAATATAGAGAATCTTGTGGCCTGAGCAAATCTCAAATAATCAACTATGGTAGCTCTGTAGGAACACGCTAATTATCAGCCGCAAATGGATGTGGATCGGCCACACACTCCAGAGGGAAGCCACCCACATTCGTAGACAGGCACTAGAGTGGACCCACAAGAAAAGGGGAAGCGTGGTCGGCCCAAGCAAACCTGGTGACGCTCAGAAGTTAATAGGGATAACTTGGCCCGAGGTGGTCGTTGCCCAGAATAAAACAAGAAAAAGGAGAGGCACTGTGGAACCCCTTTCCCCGCCCATGGGACATAGGACATGAATCAAGTGGTCTAAGGGTCTATGATATATAGGTTATATGAGCCTAACTTATAAACCAACCTGTACCAAGTTACCAACTCATCAGGCCTATACCTGTTTGCCTACTCTATTGTATAAGACAAAAAATATATATGATATCAATGATAACGTCAATAAACTTCATGTAATGGTCTTCTTTTAGAACCCAAAAAAATTTGAAGCTTAAAAGTGCGCGAAATATTTTTTTTTAAATCAATAAATCTTATATAATTCTAGGGTGGACTACCCTTATAACTAAGGAGTATGAAAAATAGTTTACGTCCTATTCTCAGATCTACTGAATATATACACAAAATTTAATAAGAATCAACCAAGCCGAAGGGGTTTTGTTACAAACATTGTGGCACTAGAATTTTATAGTATATTAGAGATAGACATACCTACCTATAATACGGTATACTAGATATATCAGTTCCATCCATATATTTCAATGCACAGAATGTTGTTTTTCAATATGTTACGAACGTCTTAGGTCATAAAAGTTAACGATCTGTTTTGTTCGACGCAAACAATGGGGATCCGTAGGAAGGATCAACCTGTTCTATTGAAGAGAAGTCGGAAGAACCATTGTATTCTTTGTTGCATAGTGCATTTGTTTACCTACGGCCACTAAATTGAACGTCAGGACTTGTTACAGTTATCACCCTATTTTTTATTTCAATTTTTAGAAGCTTTTTAAACCTGCTTCAGAAAATTAGACATTTTAATCTTTCCCGATTTTTCGAACACGACTGGACAGACTTTATTAGAAATATCATACATACATAAATAAATAATAATAAATAAATAAATAGGCCAAATCCTCTGTCTGCTCTGGCCAAGTATGGCTCCGGTAGTACAGAGAGGGTCGTGCTCCTGCAGTGGAATCTTAAAAAGACCTGATGATGGTGATGATGATGAATACCAATAAAGTAATGCCAAAAATACTATAAGTAATTTTCTAGGAAAACGTCTTATTATTTTAATATAATATACAGGGTGAAATTGAATTCATTAGCATACGTTTAAGGAGTGACTCAGACCACGAATCTGAACAACTTTCATTAAGGGACCAACTCGGTTATTCCAAAAAAAAAATCAGCTGTTTCATAGTTTTTAGCCAAGTAGATATTCCACTTTTATGTGAAAGAGCAGATATTTTTTCACGATGTCATATACATACATACATACATAAATACATACATATATACATACATACATACATACATACATACATACGTTTAGCTTGTTGGTGGGTATTAGGTGGAAAACGGAATCAAAATAGTGATGGGTTGCTAGTGCGCATCGCCTAACATGATACCTCGGAATTTTGCCCGTTCCCTCGATCGGCTTTTATGATCTGCGGGGGAAGTGAAGCAGCTGGTGAATTCTACGTGTTTTTCTTTTCTCCCAGACCAGCATGAAAGGCTGGTCTGGGGGAAAAGAAAAACACGAGTGGCTCTACTACGCCTTTTTATCTGAAATATTACATTTTTTATTACTTCTAACGTTCACGCGCAGCGAAAGTAAGTTTCTTCTTCGTTGAAAAAACACCTACCAAGTGGTCAAACGTTGCTGTATGGAGACCACTCTTATTCATATTGGAAATAATTGGGCACCCAAAACCCTGGCAATGCCCAGTATTCAATGATTCCAAAACTATTAGCCAGTAATATCATCATCATCAGGTATTTTTAGTTTCCACTGCAGTAGCATGACCCTCTCTGTACTACCGAAGCCATACTTGGCCAGAGCAGACAGGGGATTTGGCCTACACTCTCCCGCTAGCCAGATGGGTTGGATAGGTCTCATTAATGTTTATGAGCTTTGTTTAGCTTGTATTTTTACTAAGTTGCCTCTAACGACATCCATGGGAAGATTTGGAGTGGTCCTATCCTAATCTGCCGGAAACCACACGGCTAAGCCAGTAATAAAAAAGTATACACGATGAAATTTTGATCGTTCTGGACCCTTAAAGGGGTGATTCAATCAGTCACTATGAACAATTTTTGGTATGGGACCAATGCTGGGAACCCAAAAAAGAAATGGGCAGTTCCATACAAAAAAATTCGGCCGCCCGGCTAATATGTATGGGAACGTCAAAAAATTTTTTTGAGTTTCAAGCATTGGTCCTACAGGAAAAGTTGTTTATAGTGACGGTTTGAATCATCCCTTTAAGGGTCCAGAACGATCAAAATTTCACCGTGTATAAGTCAATAATATAATCAAATATTTGACTGCTACCTTTTACCTGGTAAATCATTCTTTCATATAAATATTTTTTATTAGGTTATCCAAAATTCTTCTGATCAGCACAAACCATGTCGACCAAAAACGAAATCTGTTCATGCATAACAAAGCTATAATTCACGGATTAAAATTTCCATTCGAGGAAACTGAAACGGGATTTTCTTAAAATTTAGTAGGTAGATAAGTACATAATTCACAAAATTCAGTATTTTATCGTTAATGAAGTTGCTCGCGGCGTCAGACTCATTAACTCGGCAACGGGCCAGTGCGCAACTCATTATAAATCTCATATCGTAATTATGAGCAGAATCTACTCTATATTAAGAGCTATCGGATGACGATATATTTTTGGCTATCTTAGGCTCTCTATCATCATCTATCTCTCTATCACCTATCATGATCATCATCATTTTAGCCGCAGGAAGTCTGCTGGACAAAGATCTTTCGCATGAGGGATATTGCCACACTCTTACCAATCTATAACCTTACTAATATTATAAACGCGAAAGTTTGTATGTGTGGATGTATGGGTGTTTGTTACTCTTTTACGCCAAAACGGCTGAACGGATCTTTACGCAATTTTGCATCATCATCATCATCAGGTCTTTTTAGACTCTACTGCAGGAGCATGACCCTCTGTACCGTACTACCGGACCCCTACTTGGCCTGGCCAGACGGGTTGGAGAGGTCTCTCATTGATGTTTATGACCTTTGTTTAGCTTGTATTTCCTAAGTCGTCTCTTACGACATCCACGGGAAGACTGAAGAGTGGTCCTATTCTACTCTGCCGGAAACCACACGGCAATTTCAAAGATGATCAATATTTCAACTGTCTTTGTATTTCTGTGATTGATAATTAAGATTTGAAAAGGCATGCTGCACAAAATGCATGATATTCCAAAAAAAGAGAATACAGGGATAGGTAATTTAAAAAAGTTATGCCTGATTTTAAGATATTATCAGAGCACCGGTCCTTGATAAGTTATAACTCTTTTAAAGTAATACTAACATTATATATATATATATAACGAAACAATTAAATCATTTATCGAACGTCTAAAATAAGTATACAAATCCAGCGTAATAAAGATACATACATACGGCTATAACCATAACACTCATTTTTGCTTCGCCGTAATCAAGTAAATAGCACACATATGACGTTTGATTGTACAGTCAGCCATCGAGATACCCGACTCCGTCCTCTACCTACATCTTGAATTTTCTCTTAAACTACAAATAGTATTAACATGATAATGTACATTCAGAAAGTTTTAACTACAATCTTTCCGGATATATAATTTCATTCATCATCATCATTTCGAGTAGGTGTCACGGTCAATCGACCATGCACACCCTGGTGTCAAGAGTTCTTCGGAACCGCTTCTCGGCCTCTGACGTGGTTCCTTTAACGACTACCAGAAGGCAGCCGGGACCACCGGCATAACGTGCCTTCCCAAGCACGGAATCATCTTTATTATCAGACAATCAGGTGATGAATCACCTGCCTGCAATGTCCTAACCAAACTGGTTGCACTACATGAGTATCAGGAGTAATTTAATATTCTGGTGTAATGCTATTCATAAGTTTTAAGAAATTCAATATTTATCAATTACGTGAATATCAGAAGTTATAAAATGTAATTAATTAAAATTTTATCATCTGGTAATATTAATTCATTGCTATAACTAAGCCTTAAGAAATTGAATGTTTATTCAATTTTATTAATGAGAAGCAAAATTTATTTAGAAATAAATTGTTAAACACTAGAATGCAATCGTGGCTTCGCTCGCGTGAATGTATATCCCTCGGAAAAGGTACATTTAACCGAGATGAAAGGTACCCGGGCCTCAAACTACCTCTATACCAAATGTCATCTAAATCGGTTGAGTAGTTCAAGCGTGAAAAGGTAACAGGCACAGTAACTATCTGTATGGATTATATAATAACCATCAAGAAGTGTATATATAACCATCAAGTAGAAATGCTAGCAACTAAAATCTTTTTCTACCTAAAATGTTTCGCCAGTTCGGCGCCGACCTGTGTATCGATCCTTTGTGACGTCAACCTTCGTCGTATATCGTCCCAAATGATACCTCATTTGTCAAGCAGGTTATCCTTTGAAAGAAAATCGATATGCGAAGTCGCAATAATACTTTTCTAAATAAATTACTACCATTTTTTAGTTGAGGTATTTGTTTTTTTTTTATATGAACACAAGAACACAGTGCAGGCTCTGTGTTCTTATTCAATGGTTCTTTTCTACGTTATAATAATAATTGTTTTTATAACTTATTTGTTAAAAGGAAGTTTAATAAAGGTACTCTTATTAAATTAAGAAATAAAATATGGTGAAAAAATTACATGCTGGCGGAAACAAATTATTATAATAGTATAAAATTTGTGTCTAATGTAAACAATGCAATCAGCCCTTCAGGCACGTAGAGACCGAAACAGCGTATTCTTCTCTCACCAGTGGTTGTTCCGAAACGCTAGCAGTATTGCGACGATTTGATGACGATTCGATTCGATTGGCATATATAAAAAAAAAATGACGTTCAAAAAGACAAAAATATCTGAATCTTTTTTAGGCTGCCTATCACTATTTTAATTCCTCCTACAATCTCACCAATACGCATGAACCTCAGGCTACAAGACTCAAAGGCCATGTATGGCCTTTGGGTCATAAATGGCTGTTGACCATTCATTGGCCTGAGGCCCTGTCTATCCCGTAAAAATGTATTTATATTATATTACTTATCCTACCTAATACCTACTTATTTTTCATAATAGGTTGTAATAAGTTTATTCTACCTGATATATTTATTGATACTCTATCCCAACGTTATATGTGTGTTGACAATATGTAACAACATTTGTCAACACACAACTCGTTCTAAAGCATTTGGTGCATTGCATATACATAATAGTTTTCTGCTTTAAATTATTACAGACCCGTTCAATCTTAAGTTATAAGTGTTCGAACAAACTCGACTTTGTTTCTCCATAGTATATTAAGATTAACTCACCTATTCTTTCTCTTTTACAGTCAAACGAAGCTGCCCAGATAACGCACAAAGCCTTCCAGAAGAACGGCGCGATGCGGCCGGCGGGGCCTACGTAAGGTCCCGCCACGATATGGGCTCCAACATCAGCCAACACTCCACTAAGGGTCTCAAAGGCCGGCGGGCTCGATCCAGTGGCGACCTCTGCAATGGCGACTCCAAAAGTCAAACTGAGTCATCTGTATGTGGTTCCGTCGTCGGAGAAGTTATGGGATGGAACAGATCGCTCCCAAATCACTTGGACGGAAACCGCCATCTAGCGGACTATAGCAGAGTTAACAACAATTACGGAGATTTCGCGACGTACAATCGATCTCATCCAAAAGGAGGGAGGGGACTGCGCTACAGGGTTTGTAAATCAGGTGAGTCTTTTTACTTTTTAAAGTATGTTATACTTGTGGTCCTAACGCCCCATCATCATAAAGATGGCGTTATAGGTTTATTCACAATTAAACATAATTTGAGAAAATAATGTCTTATTTCAGATGAAAAATATGTTTTGGCTTATATTAAAACAAAGCTAACGCCACCTAGTGACGGGTAGAAAAGTCTGTAATTGCAATGCAGCGCCTTCTCCGTCGCTGTCTTTTTGAAAATATTAAATAAAAAACAGTTTTACTTGGTTTTACGTTAATGCTAACGCCATCTAGTGGCGGATGACAAAGACTATCACTATTGCACTGCAGCGCCCTCCCCGCCGCATGCTTACCAGGCACCTTATCTTTAACTCCATCTTTTTTTTTACTTTTGATGCGTAGTTTTTGCATCTTTTCACTGTACCTTCGTCATCGCGAGACGTGTGAGCGCTAGCGCGGTTTATTGAAACTGTGGACAAAACAGCTCCGAAACTCGATTAGTGCGCTGTTTTGCCGGTGCCACTTTACGGGCGCGAATCGTGTATCTACCATTATATTTGATCGAAGACGATAACATAATAATATTACTCTGCTTTTGGGGCAGTCGATCTAAAAATGAAAGCAGAGCTTACCTAATACTCTCACGTTAGTAGCAACCATACGAGTAGAACAAACGAGTCCCTAGGGCGCCCTTTATATTCGTTGAGAATGGAACGTAACACCTCGTGACGTCATTCCGTTACCGAACCCGCGAGAGTGTGCTGAAGCGGGAACAATGAACTAGGTTCTTATACAGAACATTATTTATGCAGAGTGAAGAACCGCAAGATTTTTAGGTATGAATGTAAAATATTCAGAATAGGGTAGATTTTGAGCAATCTTTTTGATTAAGTAAGCATCAGCATATTTTTAATTGAATACTGACAGGTTAGTTATAAAATATACTTCCATGCTGGTCTGGGAGAAAAGAAAAACGTAGAATGTACCAGCTGCTTTTCTTCCCGCGCAGACCGTAGAAGTCGATCAAGGGAATGGGCGAAATTCTAAAGAATTATGACAATAGGCGATGCGGCTAGCAACCCATCACTATTTTGTTTTCTACCTTACGCCCACCAACTCGCTAAATGTGGCCTTTCAGTCCTATAACCTTAGCCTTAGGCTCTGTCTACCCCGTAAGGGATAAAGACGTGATAATACAAGGTGAAATTTAATTCATTAGCAAACGTCTAAAGAGTGACTCAGACCACTAATCTGAACAACTTTAATTATGGGACCAACTTCGACAAAGTGACTAAATTATCTGCTCTTTCATACAAAAGTGGAATATCTACTTGGCCAAAATCTATGGAACAGCTGATTTTGTTTATCAAGTTCGGAGTTGGTCCCATAATGAAAGTTGTTTAGACTCGTGGTCCAATGAATTAAATTTCACTTGTATGTATGTGTATGTAGTTATAAAACTGGGTTAAGTACTTAAGTCGTATGTGTATTTGTCACATCTGCCTAGTATTAAAATGCATATCCAAACCTCCAAGGAAAGTTGGTAAGCAGGCAGTCGGCCGTAACAGCTTTACCAAATAATTTTATTTCAACCGTTACCAGACATTATACTGATTACGTAACTGGAAATTATTATTAATATCATGTCTAAATCTGCCCTGCCCTTGACATAAACTTTTTGCGGTCCGTTTAGCCCGTCAATATGAAGACCAATGCTGGTCACCGGCAGATATTAACCTGATAATTAAAACACACATCTTTATTGATCTGGAGTCAAAAAAATATGTATACGACGTAAAACACAGTATTGCAATACTTCACGCTCATTGTGCTTTGCACTTGAGTGCGTTTGCTAATGCACACGCAATGCAGACATTGATACGTTAGTTTTCTTGTTAGTGGTCATCATCATCATTTCGAGTAGGTGTCACGGTCAATCGATCATGCACACCCTGGTGCCAGAGTTTTTCGGAACCGCCTCTCGGCCTCTGACGTGATTCCTTTAACGACTACCAGATGGCAGCCGGGACCACCGGCTTTACGTGCCTTCCGAAGCACGGAATCATCTTTATTATCAGACAATCAGGTGATTCAAGCCTGCAATATCCTAACCAAACTGGAAACAACTTAACAAAGTATGCTTCCGGTGGGAATCGAACCCACGACCCCCGGGTCAACAGGCAAACGCCTTATCCACTGGACCACGGAGGCTGTTGTTAGTGGTGTTAAGCTGTGTTTCCAGTTTTCCACTAAAACTAGTAAACGAGCGAGGCGGAGCGGCGGCGTGCGAGGAATAAATATAAGTGTACTTATTTCTCTCATGCCGCCGCCCCGCCTCGCTAGTTTACTAGCTAGAATTAGTAACCGACTTTAAAAAAAGGAGTAGGTTCACAATTCGGTTGTATGTTTTAAAACTATATAAAAAAAAGCGGCCTAGTCTGAGTTGGACTCGCGCACTAAGGGTTCCGTACCGTTTACTTATCTGTTGTATGGTAGCCCCCTATAATATTATTTTTTTTTTTTTTGATTATTTATTTTTAAAGACAATATATTACTATATATTTTAAGCGTCTAACTGTTGCCGTTATCAATATCGAGCAAAATAATCACGTTTGTTGTATGGGAGCCCCCTTAAATATTTATTTTATTCCATTTAGCCATTACGGTTAATAAGATACAGCCTGGTGGTGACAGATGGACAGACAGACAGACAGACGGACAGCGAAGCCATAATAATAGGGTCCCGTTTTTACCATTTGGGTACGGAACCCTAAAAAGCGGCCAAGTGCGAGTCGGACTCGCCCATGAAGGGTTCTGTAGTAAAGTGTAGAATTTTTTTCATTACACATTATTTCTTAATTCAATATGCGTATATCAAAATAGCATTGTAAATGCAAAAAAACCCTGATAAAAAATACTGCATTTTTTCACTGATCTATGCTATTTCCTTCGAAAACAAACATCCGCCATTATTAATCTAGTGTTATGATATGAAGCTGTAATCATGGACCTAAGAATAATATGGACCGGGCGTGAGGAACGTCAAAGTGAAGCAATCTTTGGTTACATGTGTGCAGTATAGGGTGACCATTGTCATCAAAAATTACCCAATAATTAAGAGTAAATAAATTGTGAGTGGTACTGTACTGATGCCTAGTAGCACTAATATTATTTATATTTTTTTTACAAAACGTAACATCTATATCAGAGAAGTATTATGAATTTAGACATAATGATCCAGAAGGGCAACTGTGAATCAATCTCATCTTTGAGCGACCTTAAACGTTTTGGGGAACTTGATAAAAGGAATAAAAGAACGAAATTATAGATAACATTTTTATTTTACTGTGTTTTAAGTTAATAAATAACAATACATATAATTTTACTTACAGAAAAACAAACCCTCGAGGCCTTATATTGGTGGTAAATTTTTAAATTTACTTTTTTTATAATTTTGCAGATTTATAGATTCATCCGTCTATAGATTATTAGTGTCATCAATAAATCAACAATATTAAATTCAGAAATTGTTCAAAGTTAAAATCTTTTATTCTGACGTCGGCAAATGATAATAAAATACTTTCACATTTACATATAAGTATAAAATATAAACATTGAATATCTCTATCTATAAAAAAAACCGCATCAAAGTCCTTTGCGTAGTTTTAAAAATCTAAGCATACATAGGGACAGACGGAGACAGCGGGAAGCGACTTTGTTTTATACTATGATCCCGA
The DNA here is from genome assembly GCA_947532085.1 of Elegia similella. Taxonomy (NCBI): domain Eukaryota; kingdom Metazoa; phylum Arthropoda; class Insecta; order Lepidoptera; family Pyralidae; genus Elegia; species Elegia similella. Next base: position 9,614,233 of record OX383937.1, read on the forward strand.
AATTGACGCCACTTGTGTGATCTACACGCCAAAATACCTCGAAAATATTACCCCTGTTTTCCATCCCATAGGTGTTGTTTGTGATGAACCCAAAAATAACTCAAAAGCGACACATAAGTCATATTTTCAAAAAAAATAGTGACAGTCATCTTGAATCCCAACACAAAATTGACGTCAGTTTTACCCCGAAATACTCCGAAAACGTCACCCAAGTCGAATTTCCATAAATAATGGTGATGGCCATCTTGAAAACTGAAAATGACTTCATTTTTGTTGATATCCCAAAAAATTCCAAAACGCCAATAAAGTTGACTTTAAATGAAAAGTAATGTCAGCCATCTTGGATTCCAAAATCACCTCACTTCATACATTTATCATCAACACATACATCGATTTTCCAAATTTAGTTCATAAATGATGGAGTTATGACGTAAAAATATGCAAAATGAAATACAACTGGAACTGCTCCTTTTTTTGAAGTCGAGTAAAAGTATTAATAAGAAACATACCCTTTCTGGGCACGCGAACTTAATCAACCGGCGATATGCTCCTGTTGTCATATAAAAATTGCTATTTTTAAAATATTCGGAACAAACAAATGAATAATTTGATGGTACCCATGATGCATCCTTTCTATTTCTTCTAATAATATCGATCCATTATTTTTTTACATAAGCATCACGAATGGGGAACCTTAAAAAAATAAACAAAATAAAATTTTATATTAAAAATAAAGAACAGGAATCTTGAAATCATATTCTGGCAACACCGACAGTCCGACTTAGCGCTGCGCTGTCACCGGGTCATTGACTTTTGCGGCGCAAAGAAAATTACAAAATCATATTAGTTGTAGTTGAAACGTGTGTTTAGGTTACCAACCAATTCGTACATACGAGTAACTGTGGTGTTGTGTGTGTAAATAGTATAATTAAACGAAGAAAATACGCGATTAAGTGAAATACTTACATAGTCTCGAAAACAACAAGAAGTTTGTACTTACCTATGTATGATACGTGATACCGTCGGACTTTTTGTGTAGTTTACTATAATTTTTACACTCTTTTACCACACAGCTCGGCATTATTTTATGTTTTTATGTTTTTATGCTTATTTTCAACGAGTTTCAAAAGGCACACCAACTTCGCGGTAAGTACAAGTTTGACATTTCGTGAGTTTGACATTTCGACCGGGGAAAACCTGCATCCATTTGAGTGCCGATGTGTGCGTGAATTTCGTGTCACGACACGTCTGCATACATTGTGATTTGCTTCACTGCCACATTCTCAAGGTCCTATCCTGATTATTCTTAGATCCATGGCTGTAATACTCTTTTATTTGTAACATTTTATTCCCTTCGTCTGACGCAAGTTTACCAAACAAACTGCTGTAAGTACGTTTAAGTATAACATATTCGAGCACACGTTTTCCTTATATTACAAGACTAGCTGTTGCCCGCGACTTCGACCGCGGCAATTTCTGTTATTATGATTTATTAGTATAGATAACTAAGATTTTCCCCGATTTCAAAACATTTTTTTTTGATGCTTCGCTCCTATTGGTCGCAGCGTGATGTTTTATAGTCTAAAGCCTTCCTCAATAAATGGACTATCCAACACAAAAAGAATTTTCCAATTTGAACCAGTAGTTCCTGAGATTAGCGCGTTAAACCAAACAAACTCTTCAGCTTTATAATATTAGTATAGATTAGATTAATTACCTCGGTGACTTACAATTTTTCGAGCTTTACGCTTTTTGATTATCCATGTCGTGTTACGTTAACGATATATTAACTGTTAATTGACTTTTAATGATGTTATTTAACATGTTCTTTTTAATGTCAAATCTAATTTTTAAGAATAACTAGTTGTCGTCCGTGGAAGAGCTTAAATCTAGAGGTGCAAAGTCAAAGTCAAAATATTTTATTCATCGTAAGATATTTTAAATATCATTTGGTGAACGTTAAATTACACATTATTATTTACAACATTAATATTGTTGACATCAATAACTTACTTAAAGCTAAGTTTACGCCGCTTCCAAGGCGGAGTGCAGAAAAAGCAACAAACTGCACAGCGCATTTTCTCCAAATGACATCAACTTACAATCTACGACATACTTAGAACAAAATGTGTGGACTTGAGCTTACATTGTCATGTCATAAAACATCGTACACACAAATAACCTTATCCCATGTACCTTCGTTGCTCCATTTCGTGGTGAAAGAGGAAAAAATAAAGGTTGTGGACATTGTAAAAATGGAACGGAAATTAAAACCGAATGTATATGGCCCGTCATCCTAGGGCTGTGCACACCACATTAATTAAACGCGCCGTCGACGCGCGTTTTTGAAACACGTCGAGACGGCGCGTTTTTATACTACAGAGCAGTAGTTTGCGTTTCTATCACGGATTTGTACCAATAGATACGAGCATTAGTCTGCAATGATGCAGACCCGCGTTAGCATCGCGTTTGTAGTGATACACAGGCGCGACACCACATCTTTACGGCCGGTATATTGTCAACACAACGCTTACTCACGCATAAATAGGTGTACGCAATAAATATGCTGGTTATTTTGTAATTAATAACAAAGCGCATGTAATGAATCGTCTTCATCATCAGTTACCATCAGGTGAGATGGTAGACACCAAACTATTCCAACATTAAGTAAAAAAAAATGAATGCTGTCTCTACCGATGCCACCGTACCCGTTGACGAGGTTCTGCTCCGTCTGTATCGATATTCACATTAGCATCATGGCTCTCTCTATCTATTCAAACGCGCGTCGACGTGGTGTGCACAAGCCCTAAGATTGCTGTCGCATAGCTGTTAGTACTCTCTGAAAACTGCACACTGTGATGACATACTCGTACTGAATGCAAATACGATTCCAAAAGGACCACTTTTATGTTATGACACGCCAGTACTCTGCAGCAGGCTGCAATAGACAGAAGGTACATAAAAAATGATATTGTAAGCATATATTGAAAAACCGGTTCTTTTACAGGGCGATATAAACTGGTTTTATCTATGCAAAGGTTTTTTTTTTTCAGTGTTATTTTTGTAAATAGTCCGTACTTGCAGAAAAATATATTATATATCGCGATTAACATCGTATTTTCACCGGTTCCTGTGGGGAACTCCATCCCTGAAGCTGTTGACTATTATATCTACCTGAGTCAATTGATCCAGGTAGGCAGAACTAGCTATGAGGACGAGGTCTTTTGACGAATTCGACTTGACTGCGCAGCATTCTGGAAGCTCCGCAGTATCTTCACGTCCAAAATACAAAGAGTTCACCCAGTGTGTTTTAGAAGTGGTGGCATACGCGTCCGAAACGTAATATCTTACAAAAGAAAACTTAAGAAAAATATATGAGTCTAATATATTTTTTTGATTATCATTAATTATCATCAATACTAATACTAAATATGTAAGTATTGCTGTTGGTCATGGAGTAAGTTACTTTTGTTTTCAGACATATCGCGTTTATAAGCTCTATGACGCATGGTAATGAAACCCAACGATAAATTGACGATTTTTAAAATTATTTTCTATGTGTATGTATGTTTTCACATTTTTGGATAAATATTTAAACGTTCAGGGCACAAGATAGGCTTATTTTTTTCCTGTTACTAATGTACCTAATGTTTAGTTTCAAAATCGTAATTTACTTGAACGGAGTCACGGGCACAGGCTGGTATGTATATAAAAATCACATGTATATAAAAATCACGTGTCACGATGTATGTTCGGGATAAACTTTGAAACTACTGAACCGATTTTGATCAAACTTCGTATGTAACTGTAATTTGGTCCAACTTCAAATATAGGAAAGATTTTATATTATAGCGAAACGAAGTTCGCCTATTCGTCATCATCATCATCAGGTCTTTTTAGTTTCCACTGCAGGAGCATAACCCTCTCTATACTACCGGAGCCATACTTGGCCAGAGCAGACAGAGGATTTGGCCTACACTCTCCTCGCTGGCCAGACGGGTTGGAGACGTCTGTCATTGTTGTTTATGAGCATTGTTTAGCTAGTATTTCCTAAGTCGCCTCTTACGACATCCAAGGGAAGACTTGGAGTGGTCCTATTCTACTCTGCCGGAAACCACACGGCAAAATTTTGCATACAGATAGGTTATTACCTGGATTAACAGATAGGCTACCTATGATCCCGAAAAAAGTACTGATCAAGTACATATTATTATGACTAGCTCCGTAGCGCAGCGGTCAACACGCCAGCCACGGAGTGACCGGGTTCGATCCACGGCCAGGTCAAAATGGAAAATGATCTTTTTCAGATTGGTCTGGGTTTTGGATATGTATCTATATATGTATTTGTTATATGTATTTGTTATAAAATATAGTATCGTTGAGTTAGTATCCCATAACACAAGTCTCGAACTTACTTTGGGGCTAGCTCAATCTGTGTGATTCGTCCGTATATATTATTATATTATATTACATCTGTATGAAATCCAAAATAATTCCTTGTCCTCGTAACATACATATTGTAACGTACATCGTTACCTACGAGAAAATAAATAACCACCGTCTAAGAGTGATAAGTAATTTCGTGGAATCACCTCGTCTATCATCAAATCACGCCTGTATTATCCAAATGTAGGGCAAACCAACGAAGGCCGGGGAACGAAGAAACATATTATCAGCCATCATACACATATTCTTAGTAGTTTATCCTTTTACCGTTTCATGTTTACCGAAACAAGACGCTGGCATAATAATAAAGGAGGATTTTGACCGAAAAAGTTTCCTAATCTTGTTAAAAGATTGTCAAACTGAAACGTAAAATAAGTATGAGATGTGTAAATAGTATTATAGTCATCATCATCATCATCTTATCAGCCGCAAGAAGTCCACTGCTGGACATAGGTCTCCCCCAAGGATTTCCTATACGACCGATTGGAGGCGGCCTGCATCTAGCGTCTTCCTGCGACCTTAGTCAGGTCATCCGACCACCTGGTCGGTGGGCGTCCATCGCTGCGCTTGCCTGTACGTGGTCGCCATTCAAGAACCCTTCTGCCCCATCGGTCATCGGTTCTACGCGCTATGAGCCCCGCCCATTGCCACTTCAAAGAGCTAATCCGCTGAGCTATGTCGGTAACCTTTGTTCTTCTACGAATCTCCTCGTTTCTGATTCTATCTCGCAGAGAAACACCGGGCCCTCACCATAGCTCTTTGAGCGACCTTGAGCTTTCTTATGAGGCCCATTAGTAAGGGACCAATTTAAGTATTACGTTTTTCCCCTTACGGCAGACAGAGCCTAGGTCTAATAAGACCTTGTAGATGGAAACAGAATCAAAATAGTGATGGGTTCCTAGCCGCACCGCCTATTTACATGATTCCTTAGATTTGAGCCTTTTCCTGGGCTGGTTTCTTTCTACGGCCCGCGCGGGAATAGAAGCAGCTGGTACATTCTACGTTTTTTTTTTTTTGACCAGCATGGAAGTATCCAAATTATAATAAACTTCAATACTATAATATTAAAAGTATTATCGAAATATGCAGAGATAACACCTAAAATTAAACACTATGCAACTCGTCAACGCATCTGACAGAGGTAAGTCATCTGCCTTACTTGGATTACTCGAACATGGTATGAAAATTAAATCTCATCAACATGCTAAACGCGGCCTTTCGGTCTTATGCTCTGTTTACCCTGTAAGGGATTAAGACGTAATACTATGTATGAATGTGATTTTAATAAGTTTATTTATCTGGTACGTATTAATATTTAGCGCTATGGAGGAGTGGAGGAGCCTGCTGGCACAAGTATTTTGATACTTAAAAGTAGGCTCCAACTACTATCTATTTTGTAACTATGATACTTAACAAAATAAACATTTTTGATTTTTTTATGTATGTACATGTATTATTATCCAAATGTAACAGAAATTAAAATAAACGTAAATCAATATGCAAATTAGACTTATTGTATAGTTTGTGCTGAATCGTAACAATATTTAAGAAAGATTCAATGATATGTCACTTTTTCAAGATATACGTAGTCAGACATAAAAAAATAAAATAAGTATACAAAAAAATATACGTGTCGTCTTGAGCTCTCCTCCGTGTTTTTTTGTTTGAAGGGTGGCATAGATGACGTGATACATAGTATCACGTCTTTTTCCCTTGCGGATTAGACAGAGCCTAGGTCTATAAAACCTAAAAGCCACGTTTAGCATGTTATCGTGTAGGGAGAAAATGGGATCAAACTAGTAATGGGTTGCTAGCCGCATCGCCTATTGACACGACTCCGCAGATTTAAGCCCAATCCCTCTATCGGCTTACGATCTGCGCAAGAAGAGAAGCAGCTGGTACAGTTCCGTATCTCAAAAGGAGAAAACGGAAACCTTATAGGATCACTTTGTTGTCTGTCTGTCTCTCGAGAACGCGTCAAGCTGAAATTCATATCAAATAGTCAGAATGGCCCAAGGTATCTTTTCAAAACTATAACAACAATTTCATTATCACCTATTCCTATATAAAAATATCCACAACCGATGATGCATCATTCCCCAAATCCCTCTTACATTATTCAGCCAAGTGGTTAGGTATACTGCATTGGCCAACAGTCGCAGTCACGAAGCGCGTGACGTCACTACTTCACACTGCGCCGAGGGTCAAGGGCAAAGGTAGTACTGAACTGACACGCCTTGTGAATCTCGGCAGTCAAGTGGAAAGCATTTTATGCCGTGTTGCTCGCTGTGTTATAAACTAGTTTACTTGTTAAGTGAAGTTAATAAAAAAATAAGCTTGGAGCGTTAAGAAAGTATACGTACAGATGTAATAGTTTACTTTTACAAGCTTTTATTTAGTCCCGATGTTTGTCTGTAATCAATTTAACTGTTATATAAAGAGAACGGTGTCTCCTGGCACAAGCAGATATTGCTTAAAAGGAGGCACCCACAACTAGCTAAAACTGTGAACATTTAGTTATTCAAGAAACATTTTCATTTAAAAAAGAATTTGCGTAAAATTTGATCCACTTTCCGGTTACCGATTGAACTGAAATTTTGCATGTATGTGTAAATCGGATATAATATTATGTAATCGTTGCGCTGGTCTGATGGTGGAGTCGGAAGCCAATTGCGAGTCGGACTCGCGCACTTATGGTTCCATACCGTTATGTATAAAAACGGCAAAAAATGATATTTGTTGTATGGGAGATATTATAGGGGATAATAATAATTTTATTTTATTTAATGAATTTGACAAACTCTAACTCATGCTGTAATCCGTTTACTTATGACAATCGGTATTTAGAATTTCGATATAAACGCCCATCTCCCCACAATTACGGCTCATACGAGATATACGACTCCATCGAGCGTCGTAGCAGAGCCTAATGCTCTTATATATAACTCCTTTATGTGTCTGGAAGATGGATTGACAATTTTGGGGTTAACGCGCGCTTTTGGAAGCAGGTCCTTGATTTAGATTGTTAAATGTTACGTTTTACTTTTTTATACGACCAAACAATTCTTTATATCAACTTGGCAGAATACTTTCATATGTCTGTCAGGTTCTCCCCTGCAGTTTTCCCTCTTTCCTCATTCCCAACCGTGAAATTTTGTTAGCAGGTTCATAATTACTTTTAATTTTTAATAGTTTCAGTTTTAAGATTTTTTTTCAAAGTGGCGGAAATTGGCGTATAAACTAGGAAGAAGTCGGACCACTGCCTTCGCGGGCTACATACTGACTTGCGAGTGTATAAATGCATATTATATGCACATATATATGTATGTTTGTTTATACATTAGTATGTGAGTTTATTTTTTCAACAATAATTATAAATGCTTGGATATATTTGTAACTAGCAACCCACCCCCGGCTTTGCACGGCTGCGATAAATTATACATATAAACCTTCCTCTTGAATCACTAACTATTCAGAAACAACAGCATCAAAATCCTTTGCGTAGTTTTGAAGATCTATACACACATAGGGACAGACAGACAGCGGGAAGCGACTATGTTTTATAATATATAGTGATTCATCTTGTTTATCATTCAAGACTAGTATTAAATTATAAACTTCTTGTTTTTTTTTTATTATCTGTTCTCCTAATAAGTATTTCATTTAATTAAAATTTTAATTTGCGAACAAGCAAACATGATGAAGAATAATGATGTTAAATTTGAAACGATTTTCCTGAAAATCCATGTATGTAAATGGGTACAGCGCAAATATTCCAATTATCACAATTTGTACACGTTCACGGAAATTTAAAATATTAATGAAAATATGCCTATCTCATGTTTTAATTTTCATTTCGCGTTGAAGCTGTTAATTTTAAAATTTCACGGGGAATATTTAGTATCATAAAATTATAATAAGAATAATAAAATGTTTAAAGTGGATAATTTTATTGTTAAATCGAATAATCTCTTTTTTTTCGTTGTCTTTTATTTAAGTGCGTCAATGTTTATGAGTGCCTCTTGACGCCACAATTTGCTAAAGAGTGTCACAACTGTGACGTCATACGGAATTTTAGGAGCTATATCTATATAATGTTTTGTTGAATTGACAAAACAAAAAATACGTGTTAATTTTTTTTTTATCCTCTAGGTCATCCAGTATTGTGGACACGGTGGGTCTGCCCACAACCTAACTCAGGAATCGGGATATTTATACCTAAGTATATTTATTTTACTAACGTTTTAAACTGCTATCGTCAGTTAAAAATGCCATATATCGTCCATGGTCATTGTTTAAGTATTGTGCCTCGTTTACGGACAGTGAACCTACTGTCCGTAAACGAGAAATTTTTCTCTTGATAAAAACTAAAATCTTATTTTAATTCGTCAGTAAAGAGATTAAATTGGTCAGAAATAGATGTAAGATGAATGTAATGAACGCCTCCCTATAAAACTAAGATCTATAGACTGCCGGCTCACAACCTTTTTTTGAGACCTAGGGGAAGGATCCACGTCTGGTATTAGTTGGGTTATACATACATATCTACTAGTTTCTTTGCGGGATAGACAGAGCCAAGGACTTAAAGACCCAAAAATAACGTTTAGCATTATATACTTGGATTGTCTATATTGATTGAAGTCCTTTGGCTGCTCTGGCCAAGTATGGCTCTAGTAGTACAGAGAGGGTCGTGCTCCTGTAGTGGAGACTAAAAAGACCTGATGATGATGATGACTTGGATTGTACGTCGTATATTATTCCTCTGTAGTTGAAGTAAGTGCTATTCCTTACAACATGACGTATTATATCGAGTCTTGTCTTTATCGATTAATCTGTATCGAAGATAGCAATTCCCGGTTGCTGTAGGAATTCCAATTGAGAGTAATCGGTTCGCCGCGCTGGGAATGGCCGGGAATTGACGGGAGTGGCGGGAATCTGCACAATCGACCACAAAGCGATATTGCAATGACAGAACAATGTAAATAGAAAAGTATTATCTACATTGGATACAAGATAGAGGAAATGGTCTTTTACAGTAAGGCCGGTTCTTTGCACACCATTAGTTTATTTTTATTATACTTTAAATACTTTTTTTTATGAATAAGTCGCTAACTACCAATGTGAATAATTTACGAAATGTGCTCATGACTTTTGTGAACGGTGCTTCTGCCGGCCTATTTGCTAACTCAGTGTACAACGATTTGATAGCCACTTCAAAATACATTGCGGCTTTCTTATGACTGACTATTTGTATTTAAGACTAGCTGTTGCCCGCGGCTCCGCCCGCGTTAATGTCGTTCCCTTGGGAACAGTAGAAATGATAAGAATTCCATACAAACCCCTCCCCCTCTGCTTTTTCCCTTAAGGGGGAATTTAATACATTTCACCTGCATAGATCTTTAGCCCTTAAGGACCGGATTTTGCCCATTTCACCTACACAGATATTTTTTTATTGTAATGGAGAACTTCTTATTGTCATATTTCTAAGTAAATAAAAAAAATCCATACAAAGTTTACCCCGCCTATTTTACCCCTTCAAGGGGAAATTTCGTCCATTTTAACTACACAGATCTTTTTAATTGTAATGTAAACATATATACTTATTTTTATACTTCTATGTCCAGAAATGAGAAAATTTCCATACCATCCCCCTTCCCTTTATCCCTTAAGGGGGGAATTTTATACATTTCACCTGCATAGATCTTTTTTAATTGTAATCTAGAACGTATATACTTATTTTCATACTTCTAAGTCTAGAAATGAAAAATAAATCCATACTAACTTTACTCCCCTATTTTATCCCTTCAGGCGAAAATTTCGTCAGTTTTACCTACATACATCTTTTTATTTGTAATCCAGAACGTCTAGAAATGAGAAAATGTCCATACAAACTTACCTCCCCCCCCTCCCCCATGTTGCCCCTTAAGGAGGGGATTTTATACATTTCACCTACACAGATCTTTTTAATTGTAATCGAGAACTTATATACCTATTTTTATATTCTAAGTCTAGAAATGGAAAAATTCCATACAAACTTTACCCCTTCAAGGGAGAATGTTGTCTGGTTCACCTAAACAGATCTTTTTTAATTTTAACTGAGAACTTGTGTACCTACTTTCAAACTTCTAAGTCCAGAAATGAGAAAATTCCATAAAACTTCACCCCCTTTGATTTTCTAAAAATCCTTTCTTAGTGCTCATTCACATCATAAAAAGAATCCCTGTGCCAAACTTCAAGTTTCTGGGCACAGTAGTTTCGGCTGTGCGTTGATATATAAGTCAGGTTTGCCTTTGGCCCGCGGCTCCGCCCGCGTAACTGTCGGTTTCTCAGGAACAGTAGAATTACCCGGAATACATTAGTTTATGACTTTCAATGAAACACCTTACTATTGAATTTCAATTGAATAACTTTAAAAACGGAAAGTTTCATACTAACTTTGCATCCCCCTTAAGGGATGATTTCTGAGAAAAATATTTTACTCGTGTTTCAAGCCTTTCAGTCAAGAACCTTCATGCTGAATTTTATTCGACTAACTTCAAAAATGGCAAAGCTTAATGCTTACTTTGCACCCCTATTTTACTCCCTTAAGGGATGATTTTTGAGCAAAATATTTTACTCGTGTTTCATACCTTTCAGTAAAGAATCTTCATGCTGAATTTCATTCGAATAACTTTAAAAACAACAAAGTTTCATACTAACTTTACAACCCGTTTTACCCCCTTAGGAGATGAATTTTCAAAAATCCTTTCTTAGTGCTCCCCTACGTTATAAAAGGAACCCCTGTGCAAAATTTCAAGTTCCTAACCCTTATAGTTTAGGCCCTGCGTTGATATGTCAGTCAGTCAGTCAGCTTCTCCTTTTTTATTAGTATGGATTACTATGGATAGTATGTATGGATAGGTAAAATGCTGTCGTTTATTGATGATGAATTGACTTTGTATTTTAATTTTCATAAGTCACTTATTATTTTATTTTATTTTTGCTATATGTTTGCAGGCAAACTCATGCCTTGAGTTCATTCAAATGACGATACCTTTTTTTAATGAACCGATTTTGATGAAACAAACTTTAAATGTTTTGCTGAGTTAAAAGAAAGCAATTGGTGAAAGTTTAAAGTAAATCGGTTCAGTATTTTCGGAGATAATCGTGATCATACATACAGACAGACAGACAGACAGACAGACAAGAAATATGAAAAAATTTTTTTTGCTTTCTATTATTCTTTTTAAGTGTCCCTCTATCCATTTCAGTCAAAAATTCTAATTGTACAGACAACATATTTTTACTGTTTTATATATGTATAGTTGCTTTCTATTATTCTTTTTAAGTGTCCCTCTATACATTTTAGTCAAAAATTCTAATTGAACAGACAAAATATTTTTACTGTTTTATTATATGTATAGATTTACAAAACGTAATGTATTTTGAAGTGACTATCAAATCGTCGTACACTGAGTTAGCAAATAGGCCGGCTGGTTCCCAGGATTCAGGGTCTCCCTAAGTTGGAATCCTTTTATGGATCCTATTAGTATTTTTTTCATGTAGGTGACACGGTCAATCGACCATGCACACCCTGGTGTCACAGTTCTTCGGAACCGCCTCTTGGCCTCTGTCATGGTTCCTTAACGACTACCCGATGGTAGCCGCGACCAATGGTTTAACGTGCCTTCCGGAGCACGAAATCATCTTTATCATCAGACAATCAGGTGATTCAAGCCTGCAATGACCTAACCAAACTGGAAACAACTAGACAAAGTATGCTTCCCATGGGAATCGAACTCGAACCACGGGATTTTATTTTTGTTATTAATGATATTTTTTTTGTGTTTATTTCAGATATTAAATCTAAGCTCTTCGATATATCAGCGTCTTACGGAAAGCCACTGTAATCGTAACACCGCAAATGGAGATTAATAGGTCTCCCAAAGAATGTTGGCTGATTAGGAGCAAGACAGATCGCCCCGTTCTATACGTTGTCTAGAGTTAATTGCTTCTGGAAACTTCCAGAAATGGATTAGACTTGGGATTTAGTTTACTAAATAGTTTTAAGCTTTTTATTGCTTCTGCAATAATTTTTTTATCCATTATAGACCTAATTTGGCCGTTTTATTTAATTAATACAAATAAAACGTGACAACAGACAACAAAGTTATCCTATAAGGGTTCCCTTGAGGGTTCTTTTTGAGGTACGGAACCCTAAAAACGTAGAATGTGCCGGCTGCTTCTCTTCCCACGCAGATCGTTAAAAACCGATCGAGGGATTGGGCTAAAATCTGCGGAATTATATCAATAGGCAATGCGGCTAGCAACCCATCACTATTTTGATTCTTTTTTCGTCTACACGCCCTCCAACATGCTAAATGTGGCCATAAGGTCTTATAGACCTAGGCTCTGTCTACCCCGCAAGGGAAATAGACGTTATGCTATGTATATATGTAAAACTAAGCTCTTCGATATATCAGCGTCTTACGGAAAGCCACTGTAATCGTAACACCACAAACGGAGATTAATAGGTCTCCCAAAGAATGTTGGCTGATTAGGAGCAAGACAGATCGCCCCGTTCTATACGTTGTCTGGAGTTAATTGCTTCTGGAAACTTCCAGAAATGGATTAGACTTGGGGTTTAGTTCACTGAACAACTCTACTTGCTCTTTTTTTACTCTATTTATGGCAATAAAATTTGAAAAATAAGGCTGATTATGGTATAAAAAATTATCCCGATAAATCCATACTAATCGAAAGTAACTTTGTCTTTCGTCTTTTCACGCTGCAACCATTGAACCAATTTGGATGAAAATTGGTATAAAGGTAGTTTGCGGCCTGGGGAAGAATATTTTCAACCTTTAATTCCGGGAAATTTGACATATGGATTTGGACATATGGAGTATCATTAGAACCTCTATCTACTGTCCTGAGTGACATATACATTTTTGACAGTGAAATGTACTTCTCGGTACCCTTAACAATGTTTGCTAATACGTATGTACCAGTTTTCTCTATTTTCGTTTTCATTTCGAGTTCTTTGCATTGAATACTTACTTTATAATTTGATAATTATTATAATACTTACTAACAAATCATATAAATTTATTATACTAACTCAGTCTGATTTTCAAAACTTTCAAATGTTAGTAGTAATAGCATGAAATATACTACGGACTTAACACATGGATTGCAACGTGAGAAATAGGTTGCGCTTAAATAATATAATAAATTTGAAATTATTAAAAATATTTTTATTGTATGATGTCGCTTAAAATTAATGCTTTTCACAATTTTTCCTTTATTTGTGCTATAAGACGTTGCTTCGTACCAAATTTCAAGATTCTGATTTCATGGGAAGTACCTACCCTGTAGGTTTTGATTCCCTTGCGAATGTCTTTTGATTGCATTGGCTTAGAAGTTTGATTTTTGTATAGCTTTAAGGTACAGTAAACTTGAGTATTTGATATGAATTTCAGCATGATACCTCTACGCGTTCCTGAGAAAAAGGGTCTTGACAGACAGACAGACGGACAACCGAGTGATCCTATAAGTGTTCCGTTTTTTCCTTTTGAGGTACGGAACCCTAAAAATCGATAAGATGTTAATTGCTAACTGAACTTCAACAGCTATACTTTCAGAAAATAGCATGAAATATAGTATTAGGGACTTAACACATGGATTGCAACGTATCTCTCCTCGGGGACCTAAAGCGGAATACATCATCGTACAACCTGAAGCCTTCAAAGTGCTGTTGTGATTTGTGTTGAGTGAGTTATGTTGCTCTCACGTGGCTCTCTCGCTACAAAATGTTGAATGGAATTGAAATTTTTTGAACGTCATCTTTCTAAATACTTAAATAGATTTACTATGGAAATGTTTTTATAGTAACACTAGCGGCCCGTCCCGGCTTTGCACGGGAAGACATAGTTATTTAAATAGGATTCTAATGGAGAAAGAATTTTGCAAATCGGTCCAGTAGTTTCAGAGCCTATTCGATGCAAACAAACAAACAAACAATCAAATCTTTCCTCTTTATAATATTAGTATTATATATAGACAGGTAAAAGTTATTATTGCAAATAATTTATGAAGTTACGATAAAACTTAATCAGTCTTATTATAAAACGAGGGCTTACTTTAGTACCTGGTTTAAACCATTATCCGTCAAAAACCAATTGATAATGACAGTTGACCAAACGTCAAAGTGATAACTGTCGACTTACTTTGGTCGAATAATGGTTTAAAAGTTAGTCCTAGTTTCATAATAAGACAGTATATCTTTAAAATTGTCAAACCAGTGTGATGATACCACACAAAATTACCTAGTAAAAATTACTTATGTCACCTTTGTATATCGACAATGACAAATTATGATGTCTATGTCCTTCGGCCGTACATACGCATTACATTTATAGCATGGAACATCTATCACATGTAGACAAGATATCATTGGTTCCATGTATATTGAGAGAGATTGAGAGTTACTTGATTGAGTTATTTGATTTTATTTATTTTTCGATGCTGCGACAGAGCGACAGGTGGACTGAATATAAAGTTGATTTTTTTTAATGTGATAACGTCTTTTAAATCGATGAACGCTGACTGCACGCACGAAATAGTGTCACGTTCAGTGTGCAAGCGAGACAGCGGCGGATTAGGCACGATTGGCCTAAGCGTTCGGTTTGTCTCTCTCTGTTCAAAAGAAAAAAGAAAAACCATTTAGTTTATTTGGATTTTTTATGACGCATAAAGTCACTTGCGATAAATGACACCGTAAAAATATTTGTCAGTTTTTCGAAATAACATTTTTGCAAAAGGTTTATTTTTCAAAACGCCAAGCGCTAAATGTCGTTAATATTTGTTTACCTTTACTGATTTCAGACGAAACCTTCTAAAAAGGGAAAAATATTTAGCAATATTTTGTTATTGCCGTGTGGTTACCGGCAGAGTAGAATAGGACCACTCCAAGTCTTCGCATGGAGGTCGTAAGAAATACAATCTAAACAAAGTTCATAAACATCAATGAAACCTCTCCAACTCGTCTGGTCAGCGATGAGAGTGTAGGCCAAATCCTCTGTCTGCTCTGACCAAGTATGTCGCCGGTTGTACAGAGAGGATCATGCTCCTGCAGTGGAGACTTAAAATATCTGATGATGATGATGATTTAGCAAAATCGACATTCTGCTGCCAGTTAACGGTTAGCTTTATTTCTAAGGCATTCGTTTCAGAATAAAGTTACAAAAATAGTTACAGAAATGAAATCTCACACTGATTTCAAATTGTCGAACTATAGATATAAATTCTTCTTTGACAGCCCCAAAGAGAGTCCTGAAGAATTTAATTGAGGCGCCGCCAAGACGCTCTCAAAGCCTCGCACTGAGAATGTTATGAAAAGACTGCGAAGTGCCATGCCTCGTGAGCTTCAATTTTATTCTGCAGCTCGTAGAAAATGCAAAGAGAAATTTCTTAGCGTAATATCTCACATGAAAGAAAATAATTCTCGATTACAAACTCATAAAATGTTGGTTTATTAGTTGGTAATTATAGAGGAACAAATCACACAGATTATAAAGCTAGCCCACACTAAGTTACGACCTTGTGTCGTAGAATCTAACTCAACGATACAATATCTTATAATAACCAGATATTTGCAAAAATTACATTTTTGTGACAAGCTTTTATTATAAACGAATCCACACTGTAAAATGCTTTCCAAGACAAATCAAATGACCCCAAACGCGATTGGTGTACCTTGTTTAGTTTAAGAGTTCCTATGACCACTTTCCGACTCCATCATCAGACCAGCGCAACGATTCCATAATATTGTATTGTCATCCGATTTACACATGCATACAACATTTCAGCTAGGAATCAAATTACAGACAAACATTGGGACAAATGAAACTAAAAAAAGTTTGTAAAAACATACGAGTGGAATAGATAAACATCCAAAACCTTGGTCAATTTGAAAAAGATTGTTTTCCATCTTGACCTGACCGGGGATAGAACCCAGGACCCTGCGATTCAAAGGCACTTGTGGTACCACTGAACCACAGAGGTTGTCAAATAACAAGACTGTCTTCTGAGGCCAATGACGAAAAAAAAAGTATATAAGCGTGGAATAAACACGCTTATTTATTTTTTTTCGTAAACTATCTATCTCGTAGCTTTACACTGAGAGTGTTATGAAAAGACTGCGAAGCGCCGCGTCTCTTGAGCCTGAATTGAATTTTGCAGTTTGCTAAAAACGCGCCAAGAATTTCCTGTGCGGAATATCTAAGAAGTATACCTTGTCTTTTTATTTATTTAAAAAGTTAAAGACTACAGTAGATGGAATAAATGCTAAGAGCATTCTCTCCCAGTCAATCTCGAGAAGAAAAACAGATCAAAATATAGATGGTAAAGTGTTAAATAAATATAAGAAACAAAATTTTAGGAAATAGATACTATGAGGGATTATACAATACTTAAATATATATAACATTGCATACACATTTAGTATTTATACATACACACAAAACAGTAAGAAATTATAAAATAATCAGAAGGGAAACTTGCTTATTTGAATTTTTCTCATACATTTTGAGGTTATATGAAAAAAGTGTAAATACAAAAGGAGTGGAACTTGTTATTACCTACATCATTGCCATAAATATACCTTTTTTTTTCACAGGACTTGTAGTTTTGCCGGAAATCGAGACAAACCGTTTTTTACTCTTTAAAGCTCACTCCCTTCCCCTACTTGACCCTTTAATCGCCCGTATTCTATTTTTCATTTCATTTTTGTTATATTCTCCTCCTTTTGAAATGGGTTTCATCCTACTATAATTATATTTTACTTTTTATTATTTTCAAAGGCACTGGTCTATAATGTTTACTAAATTAACTAAATGTTTTTCTTCTTTCGCTCTTTCTGTCAATCTATTCAGACTCTTAATTAATTTCTTCAACTCTCTTAATTGTAGTAAAAATTAAAAATTGCGTTTATTACAAAGTACCAACAAATTGTATGATTGATGGATATCAAAGTTCCCGATATTTGTCATTTTACGATGCAACTTTCGTAAGTAAGTTCGTAAGTCGTACTAATTACACCGTTTACAACACATGAACTGGTTTTTATAGATAATGGTACGGAACCCTTCGTGCGCGAATTCGACTCGCACTTGGCCGGTTTTTATTTTGCTACAGATGTTATACCACAAAGGTAGCAGAGTATTATTATTTGTTTGACTTTGAAATCGCAACACGTCGTTGTCGCTACAACAAAAATAATTCATACATACTCGTTTGTAAGTTTCTTTATTCCATCATAACTTAAAAGTGGTTTACAAGTCCCGATTCGTCACATGATGGTGACGTATAACGAAAATTTTAATAATGTTGATATTTCTGCATACAGTATATCAAAATTCAAAAGACTTGTAATTGAAAATTTAATGTTGGAGTAAGTAAGTATTATTAGATTATTTTCGGAACTTGCACAATTTAATTTAATTATATAGTTTACTTAAATTATTAATACTAATTTGTACTAACTTTAATTTCTACTGTTTACGTATGGGATGCTCCTTGTTTAAGCTGTGTAGTATATCTTCAATTTAATGTACGTAAGTGGTTATAGTAGATAGCAGCCCTAACATATTATGTCTCGCCGTGAATAACGCTGTGGGCAACATTACTGTTATTTATTTAAGTTTAAAACTATTTGTTAAGTATTATTTGTAATGTAGCTGTTTGTTATTCACAATAAAAAAACTTGTTAATGGCTAACCCGGTTTGAATGTACGAGATATCGTTTCAATTATATATCACCTGTGACATTGTGTACAGCTTTCGAGCAAAAGCCCTTTTTACAAGCTTTTATTTAGTTTCACCTGTCCCGATGTTTTTCTGTTATCAAATCTTGCAAGTTAGATTTATTTCTCGGTTACCGATTGAGCTGAAATTTTGCATGCATGTGTAAATGGGTTGACAATACAATATTATGGAATCGTTGCGCTGGTCTGATGATGGAGTTGGAAGGTGGCCATTGGAACTATCAAACTAAACAAGATAGGAACACCAATCGTGTTAGGGCTCATTTTATTATTAAAAACACGTTACACTGTGGATTTTCTTTATAATAAAAACTTGACAAAAAAATAATTTTAGCAAAAAAACTTCTTTAAAATTTCGTCGAAAAGTACTGTTCATTAAGTGCGTGTAGGTGACACGGTCAATCGACCATGAACACCCTGGTGTCAGAGTTCTTCGGAACCGCATCTCGGCCTCTGACGTGGTTCCTTGAACGACTACCAGATGGCAGCCGGGATCAAAGTATTGTTGAGGGATTCAGATGATGATGAAATGTGCACAGTGTACATTTATTACAAAAGTTTGTAGAAAGACTCAGAATAAAAAACCTAGTCTTGTTCCAATTGTAACCTAAAACAATTTGTAGTTGAATCCCGTTTAACATCTAGCGAGAGAGCAACATAACTCAGCATTTTGAGGTATTCAGGGTGATGATGTATTCCGTTTCAATCCCCGCGGAGAGATACATTGCAATCCACGTGTAACTCCGTAATCCTATATCGCAAGCTATTTTCATTTGAAAGTTAAATAGCTGTTGAAGTTTAGATAGCAATTTACATCGTGTCGATTTATTTCACAACTTAAGTAAACAATGTTTGAAAAAATCAACATAATACAAGACAACTGCTAATAGCATGAAAGGAAAATAAACTTGCCAGAAGCAATTAAGTAATTTGTTTTGACACTGAGCAGCCAGAATTGTTTAAGAAATCAAACTTTAAATTACCCTTAGGAACCTTCAAAAAACGAGTCTATGTTTTCTTAAAAGGCCGGCAACGCTCTTGTCACACTCCAAATGTTGCAGTTGTCTATGGGCAGCGGTGATCGCTTACCATCAGGTGACCCATGTGCTCGTTTGCCGACCTATGTCATAAAAAAAAGATAGAAAGGAGTTAAGATTACATCGTTATTAAATTCAGCATACGTTGTCAAGGATGGCGAGACGAACTTCTAAACAAGGAAAAGGTGCTGGTCCCGAGTGAAAGCTAGATATGAAATAAAAATTTAGATTAGTCCTAAACAAATACATATATTTTATTTTGATTATCCCTCGAAACCATCATGTTAAGCCAACTAATTATAGATAATCTTCGTGTCCGGCAGATAAAACTGACATGCCGGCGTATTTGCTAAGTTAGCTTATATGGACGGTAAACATTGAATTTATACGTTAATTTTTTTTTTATTGTTTAATTTGAATTTATGATGTTAAGACTGTAAGGAGATACATTACATTGTTCTTATAATATTTTCACGCCTGCATGCGGGTTGGTTACATTTGACTTGTCTATGTAAATCATGCAAATAAATGATTCTATCCTATTCTATTCTATTAGTGTACAACGCTTTGATAGTCACTTCAAAATACATTACGTTTCATATATCTTAAATGAAAATAGTCAATCATACGAAAGCCGTAATGTATTTTGAAGTGCTCTTAATAAATTCGGAATTAAAATATGGTGAAAAAATTTCATGCGGGCGGGACTTGAACCGGTGACCTAGGTCTATGTACAACCTATGCTCTGCCATCTGAGCTACCGCACAATTCTTTATTAAGAATATATCAAAATAGCATTGTGAATGCAAAATAAAACACTTTTAAAAATAAAGTATTTTGAAGTGATTATCAAAACGTTGTACACTCAGTTAGCAAATAGGCCGGCAGGAAGTTCCAGATTTTAAATTATAAGCAGGTCACACTTATCTGCCCCCGACTGTACATGTATGGTAGGGGAAGCTATGGTTTACTTGCAACAACCCTAATGCCTATCTACTAGCCTGCCCTAACAATACACTACGAAAATAAATAAAGATATAGATAGTGCCGGAAATCTGTTACTATGAAACCTAAAATAACTGACGGAAATTGAAATGGATCAAAGGGGTGCCAGACAGGGGATTTTTCCACTACTAGTCAAACAGGTTTACAAGATCATTCATCAACATTTAATTTCTCTATGTTGACTAACTACAAAGCTAAGTACGTCGAATGCCTTTTAGTAGCTAAAAAAATATCTAGCGATAAAGGAAAACAAAGATTTTGTAAATTACAAATTCCCAAAGTAGTAAGTTATTCGGGGCCAGCTTGCTACTTCCGCCTGGAAGTGCCTATTTGTGTATCTGTAATTCAATGAGAGGTCACTTTTGAGGAAATGTACAATCATCGCAGTATTTTTTCGATCAAATAAATTTATTTACTTGCTTTTTGCCAGATTGGCAAATTATATAGGTATTACTTAATCGTCGTCAACATTGTTTCTCGAGTTACGAGTATCCTTAGATTCTATATTTCTTGAATTGTAATACGGGGTCACTTTTGGAGAAATGTACCATTATCACTGTATTAGAGCTTGATCAAATTTACGTTGCGTTCCTAGATTGCCAAGTTCCTTATTCATCCTAAACATTTCTATCTGCAGCGGCTACCGGCTACTCCGTAGATTGGTATTTCTGTATCTGTAAATCAACAAGTACATAGTTTTAAAGAAATATACAATGACCAACGTATTTCTACTAGAAAATATGTTTACTTCAGTATCGAAATTGCCAAGTTATTCCTTATTTGTCCTTAACATTGTTATCTTTCGTCCGCTGTCAGCTTCTCCTGAAATTGCTTATTTCTTTGTATGTAATTCAATAAGTGCACACTTTTGAAGAAATGTACAATCATCACCGTATTTCTTCGATCAAATCTTTATGTCCGTTTTCTCAGCGTGACAAGTAATTCCTTATTCGTTGAACATTGTAATGTTTCGTCGGTTGCCAGCTACTCCAGAGATTGCTTATTTTTTATCTGTAATTCAATAAGTGTGCACTTGAAGAAATATACAATCATCACCATATTTCTTCAGCAAATTCCTACTCCCGCATTTCCAGATCCGCATTCCAGTAATATATTACGGATTCATGTTCAACCTTGTAATCTTTCATGGGTTTCAAACTCCAGAAATTACTTATTACGCTATCTGCATTAAATTAACAGACACGAATATATCAGATTATTTGAGTCATTCGGTAATTAACTATTTTTACTATTATGCTTTCGTATGTCCGATTAGTATACCTATATTAAATCTGAAAATAATTTTGAACTTATCGAGATTCATATCCGGTCGATTTTTAACGAAGATGTATTGACTTACTACTCTACTACATTTATCGAATTCAGCACTATATGTCGTTGTATATAGATGATACTTACTATTAAATTTGCAGTTCAGCATACTTGCTGAACTGAATATTTCGTTATCCGTCTCATATGGTTCTGGACGATTACATATCTGTACAAAGATATCCAATAATACCTTAGAATACAGAAATCTCTAGAAACCACCTTCAACAAAAAATGTAACAAACAAACTCTCCATATGCCAACATGCCATGGAGAGGAGTATGACAGGGATCAAAAGAAAAGACAAAGTAAGGAATAGCAGCATCAGAGGCAAGACTAAGGTCCAGGACGTAACCTTAAAAGTAAGGAGACAAAAGTGGAAATGAGCAGGCCACATGATCAGAGGGAAGGATAAATGGAATAAAACAATCACACAATGGTACCCAAGGGATGGAAAACGAAGGAGAGGTAGACCACAAAGAAGGTGGGATGACGACATTAGACA
Organism: Elegia similella; assembly: GCA_947532085.1. Classification (NCBI taxonomy): domain Eukaryota; kingdom Metazoa; phylum Arthropoda; class Insecta; order Lepidoptera; family Pyralidae; genus Elegia; species Elegia similella. The sequence goes on from OX383937.1 coordinate 9,636,360, forward strand.
AGTAGCGGGTACAACATGGGGTAGAGTGGCTATAGAAAGGCCAGAATGGAGAAGATTGGAGGAGGCCTTTGCCAACTGGCAAATGGACACACAAAAGTGGAAGAAGAAGGCAATATACGAGAACTGAAGTCGTGTCCATAATGAAGGCTTATATATATAGAAACCACCTTCAGTAATTTTTATTAAATGCGGCGGCGTTTAGCGCGCTTATTTGCATCCCATAGGAAATGTTGTTCATATCGACTGGCTGAATCACCCCTTTAAGGGTTCAGAACGATAAAAAATTCACCATATATAATTGCTTTTTACTTTGCTGCTACGGAATCATTATCATTTCGAGTAGGTGTCACGGTCAATCGACCATGCACACCCTGGTGTCAGAGTTCTTCGGAACCGCCTTTCGGCTTCTGACGTGGTTCCTTTAACGACGACCAAATGGCAGCCGGAACCAACGGGAATCATGGGTGGCTCCGACTTGCACTTTACTTACTTTTCTCTAAATTGCACTACTTTTCCAGATTACTTACTGAAAAACAATAAATCGCACTAATCACTCATCTGATCATGTTTTCCGTTGCATCTGTAGCTGAGCCCACGGAAACAAAATGCATGTATATGCATTAGTATCATTTTTCTTTCTGACTGTACAAAGTTCGCGTCAAGCAGCGTCGCGTCGCTGGTATTATCATTCTTATCCACGCTTTAAAATTCAGCGCAAAAAACATTATTTTACTCTAAATTACACGACTTATTGAAATAACTGGAAAACAATAAATCGCACTAATTACTCATCTGAACGAGTTTTGCGTTGCATCTTCTGGGCCCTCGGAAACAACATACAAAAGATTTATTTATTTGTTATTAAAACTTTATTGAACCAAAGCAAAACACTTTTTACAATTGGCGGGCTTAATGCTATGAGCATTCTCTCCCAGTTAACCATAGGGATAAACCGAGAAGGTTGTTCGGTGCAAAAAAAATATGTTCAAATATACATATATAGGTAACGATATATATATACTAACACATATATACACTATTTACATATAATTATATACTTACTTACTTACTTACTGCAATGGCGCAGCGACCCAAAGTGGATCTTGGCCTCCGACACTAGAAGGCGCCATTTCTTGCGGTCATGTGCCAGCCGTTGCCAATCGCAAACTCCGAGGCTTTGTAGGTCTTTCATGATCTCGTCACACCAGCGATACCTAGGACGGCCGACCGGTCGACGACCATCCGGCCTACCCGAGTATGCTCTCTTTACGGCTCGATCCTCTCCCATTCTCTCTACGTGTCCGAACCACCGAAGACGAGCTGATTTTATTTCACAAATGATGTTTGGCTCGGACACTAGATCTTCGATTTCCTGGTTCTTCCGGGCTCTCCAACTCCCATCTTCTCTTTGCGTTGGTCCCAGGATTTTACGGAGGATTTTCCTCTCCGCCACTAACAGCTTTTGTTCTTCCTTCAAAGTAAGTGTCCATGCTTCACAACCGTACATCAAGATTGGTCTAATGACCGTTTTGTACACCCGGATCTTGACGTTCCTGCGCAATATCTTGGACACCAAAACTTTGTGCAGTGCCGCTGTACACCTGAGGGCGTTGTGGATTCGTATTTGAATTTCCTCCTGTCTTTGGTTTGTGTCCGTTATTGTGCAGCCTAGGTATTTGAACTTGCTGACACCTTTGTATATGGTCTCTTTCACGTTAAGGTTTTTTCTTCTCTCCCTAATATTATTATACCTCTTCATATGAAGGTACTCAGTCTTCTCCTGGTTGATTCTCAGACCCACTTTCCTCCCCTCATCTTCCAACACCTCAGCCATTTCTTGGACGTCCTGCTGGCATTTTCCTAGTAAAGCCAGATCATCGGCATATCCAATAATTTTATGAATGCCGTTGAGCTGTACTCCGCCGTCAACCTCTAGGACCTTTCTAATGACATGTTCGAGTACTATGTTAAACAGCATCGGGGACAGCGCGTCTCCTTGTTTGAGCCCCGTCACCACCTCAAATTCTGCTGTTAAGGATGATCCAACTTTTACCCTTTTATTGCTGTGTCTTGTGGCCACCTCAACCATCCTAACTAGTTTTGATGGAATCTTAAAAGATCTTAAAATTGCATAAAGTGCAATAAATTGCTTTATGCAATTATATACTTAAATATACATATTGATGATGAATACAGAGAGAAACTCAGATGAATTTTAAGAAGATAGTGACTTAAGTAAAAGATGCTTTAGTATAATTTTCCTTTCTGACTGTACATACTTCGTGTCAGACAGCGAGGCGTCGTTTTCATTGTCACCCTTATCACGTTCCGGAATTGGGGCAGAAAACCTTTATTCTAGCTATTGAATATATAACTGCCCTAGTTATCTACTGTTTATTATGGAACCGTCAAGTTCACTGGAAAATTTTCTTCTATTTTCTTATCATAGACCTTTGAAAACGACCAATCAAGATAACAATGGGTTAATGAAGATTTTTATTATTATATAACATTTTTCTTGCGGCTAAGATGACGCCATCCTACTCCTAACAAAGATTATAAATGCGAAAGTGAGTTTGTTTGTTTATTTAAATGATTGTTATGCCACAACCTATCATCATTAAATTGATATTACGCAATCTCTCACAATTTTCTGTACTCCAGTATAGAAAATTGTGAGTTGACGTCTTTTGGAGAAAATGCGCTTTGCATTTTTTTGCCGCTTCTTCTGCACTCCGCTTTGGAAGCGGCATTAAACTTAGCCATAAGTAAATTTTTGACGGCAACAATTGTTGAGAAGTGGAATATGACAATTAATACGTGTTCAAAGAAACCTGTATTAAATCATCATCAGGTCCTTTTTAGTCTCCACTACAGAAGCACGACCCTCTCTGTACTACTAGGGCCATACTTAGCCAGAGCAGCCAGAGGACTTAGCTTACACTCTCCACGCTGGCCAGACAGGTTGGAAAGGTCTCTTAGATGTTTATATGCTTTGTTTAGCTTGTATTTCCTAAGTCGCCTTCTACGACATCCACAGGAAGACTTGTAGTGGTCCTATTCTACTCTGCCGGATACCACACGGCTAATGTATTAAATAAACGTTTTGAATTTGAATTTGTACTGTTCCCGAAGAATTAATATTAACGTGAGTAAAGCCGTAGGTGAAATCTAGTAAATATTGTAATAAAGGGAACTTGGAACTTCTCGGTAACTCGCCTGCCAAGCGCGGTGAGTATGGCAATATCCTCCTAAGAAAACGAAGATTGCTTGGCAGAGGATTTTGTCTTAGGCTGAAATGATAGGAAACTTATTTGGTTATTTATACGTTGATTGGTCTTATTCATATGACCTAATATATGAGTTGGTGCTAACGTAAGAAAAAAATCTTACTAGCCTAGTATTATACATTTTGCTATAAGAAGGAAATACACATTACAGCTCAAGAATAAGAAGGTGGTTATACCATGTATCCTCAACATTCCCTTGAAGGGATGACTCAGTCCTTTAATATGAACAACTTTTGAAAATATATTGATATTTTCGTAAATTTTGCCGGGCTGGTCGAATACTTTTCCGATGGCCGATTTTATTTATTTTAGTTCCCAATAGTAGTCACAAGAAGTTGTGCTGAGTCACTACTTTAAGGGTATAACGAAGGCAAGATTACACGATTTTAGATTCTATAATAGCAAACTGATAATGGTTCCTGAATGAAGGTCTGAGATCTAATAATCAAATCTTGCTTATTGTTATTAATTAACAGTATTATTGTCAATATGATTCATCAATTAATAAACAAAAAATAAAATAAAACGAATAGTTGATGAAACACGAAATATTTAACTTCGATAATAAAAAAGGTAGGTACGAAAAATTGCCATAACTCAGGCTACGCTTGGCGTGCTACTGACAGATCAATATCCTATAAATCCCGGAAACTATTGTTAGGTCAGACATATTCAAACATTAAAAAAGCGTGTTTTAGAACGTTGTATTTTCTCTCTATATTGATCAACGAGCTTTTGTATTCTATACGTTGATCAACGAGTATTATGTAGGGAATACCTTCTACATCACTAAACTATACATCACTTTCATTAGGCCAGTTGAGTTACCCAGAGAAACATTTCACTCAAACTTCTCAAACAATTTGTTTTGAACCATTGAGGCGTTCCACCAGTTACAAAAAATCGACGTCTGAGTAGAAGCTTCACCGCTTCTATGCTTCTTTCGGTGAGCCGGCCGGAGGCCCATCTTTCCCCCTTCCCTTCCCGTTTCCTTCCCCCAACTCCTTGAAAGGCCGAAAACGTACCTGTCACACCCTGGTGTTTCAGTTGTCCATGGGCAGCGGTGATTACTTACCATCAAGTGACCCGCTTGCTCGTTTGCCGTCTTATAACAAAAAAAAGCTTATAATTGTACGTATTTTGGTTGGTTTGGAGCTTATGCTGACCACCTTTCTGATACTCCTAAATTTCATTGTCATATTGAAGGTTGAAGCTATTCGTGAAATATAAAATTACGGTTCGAATCATGAAGTCGAGAATTTTATATTATTTTTGTGACAAGCTTTTTTCTATGTAAAATATAAAGTAAGTATAATAAATGTGACCGGGTTTGATCGTCATTTAGGAGTTCTTCGTCATCGGATAGCCACACACTTGACTCCATAGTTTTACAGTCATTATTTAGTACAAATGGGAAGTGGTTTTAATATGGTTCCGAACAAGTTTTTTTTAAATCTATGGCTTCGAACATTGACCTACTACATATAGTAACATAAAACAAACGCGGTAAGGTTTTTTACTTAATTTTTTAAGGCTTGTGTCGTGTTGATAAAACATGTCAGCCTTATATGATTCAACCTTATATAAAGCCTACCAATTGATGATCATTATAGCCTTATAGTAACCTAAACTATAACTCAAAAGGAACCATAAAATAGTTGCTGTTGCGCAGTCGCTGCAAGTTCGTATATCTTGTTGGCTTCTTTGGATGATGCCAATATCCCAATAATTTAAGTTCAGGCTGCTCAACAGTTTTTCCCTATCATTCCGTACACACTCCACTAGCAAGTGATATACATTTTATTAAATAAAAGCTTTTAAAAAGCATTTAGAATGCATCACACGAATTAAAACGTGTTACAATAGCATTGTATTGTGTTTTAGGTTGTATTTCATCTTACGTAGGATTACTTACGGTAGCGCGTTCTTTTTTGATTTACAGCAGTCTCGCTGAATTATGGAACAGCCATTGCGAGAATAAATGCAAGAAATATGATATCTTTAAAATATTTAGGATAACATTCATTTGTTTCTTTTTCTTTTCTATAACAGTAGCAGTCACATCGTATACGTAAGCAGCTGTTGTACCAGTCTTATCAGCCATTATGGGCAACGAGGTAATACTGCCAGCATTTTGGGAACGTTGCCATGATGTGGCGCGCTGAAAGAAGAACAGCTAAATGCGGCGCCAGGTCTTATAAGTCTCCAAGCTCTGTGTATCCCGTCATCATTATTTCGTGTAGGTGACAGGGTCAATCGACCATGCACACCCTGGTGTCTAGAGTTTTTCGGAACCGCCTCTCGGCCTCTGACGGGGTTCCTTTAACGACTACCGAATGGCAGCCGGGGCCAAAGGCTTAACGTGCCTTCCGAAGCACGGAATCATCTTTGTTATCAGACAATCAGGTGATTCAAGCCTGCAATGTCTTAACCAAACTGGAATCAACTAAACAAAGTATGCTTCACGTGGTAATCGAACCCACGACCACCGGGTCTACAGGCAAACGCCTTATATACTGGACCACGGAGGCAGTTATCATTTTTTTTTTAGACGTGAAAAGTATTTATGTTTGTTTACGTTTAGTTTTTCTTGTATATTTTTTGTTAATATTTAAAACAGGCAGTTGTCATTGTCATGAACTTCCAAAAAAATGTTGGCATCGCTATGCAACTGGCCGCAATCCAATTTTTCTTGCATATGTTTACGTGTATGTAACAATGTAAATACGCACGTGCTATGTGCATTAATTTTTAGAGTTCCGCACCAAAGGGGTGCCAACAGGCCCCTATTACTAAGCGTCTGCTGTCCGTCTCTCAAAGGGCTGCATCTTTTGAATCCTATTAGTTTGAGACATTTTTTTTTACTGAATATGATTTTGTCGCTTTATTTGCTTGTTTTTCGTGTGTGCAAGTGGCCAACACAGTCAGTCAGGTCTTTTAAACTGCCTAAAAGAAACTGACATAGCTTAACGACTGCCATCAATGATGACAGCTGGGACCAACGCTTAATGTGCCCTCCGAGCACGCAGGAGCTCGAGATATTTTTATGCCACTTGCGGTCACCCATCCAAATATTATGAAAGTGGCAGCCGAGAACACATTGATCCTTACTAATATTATAAATGCGAAAGTGAGTTTGTTTGTTTGTTTCTTACGCTTTCACGCTGTAACTACTGAACTGATCATCATGAAAGTTTGCATACAAGTTCTCAGGAGTACGAAGAAGGATATGTCCTTCTACCTTTTATCCCGGGAATAAGTACTATTCCGGAGGGATCGACATTGACGCGGGCGGAGCCGTGGGCGACAGCTAGTTAAAATATAAAAGTTTAGATTATAAACCTCTCACCATGGATCCATGGTTGTGAGACCTTTTATAATCTAAACTTTTATATTTTAAGCGAAATATCCTACCAATCCGTTAAAAAATATGTACATCTTCTTTACAGAGTAATTCACGATCACAGTAAGTTATTTGCAGTGAAACCTGTACTGGTAAACATTCGTGAAAATCTAGAGTTCAAATCCAACAAACCCGAATTCAAAATTGGAATTGTGTTCGTAACAAATGATTCTCATAGGGATAAATTTGTACATTCGGTAGCAGATCAACATAACATAGATACATGTTAAAAGCATCTGCGGGATTTAATTATCAGTGGAACACAACATAGATATCGTGGAGTTAGACTCAAAGTAAAAATCACGATTCGCTATAAGTGATAGAAATTAATATCTTTCGAGGAACAAAAAATAAACTTTTAATATAGAAAAAAAAATTGTTTTTTTGTAATTTACGGACGATATTTTTACGTGATAACGGTGGAAGAGAGATAGATGCGTCACATGTCGAACGCTTAGGTCACTCGTGCCTCTATCTCTTTTTCGGCGCTCTCACTTGCACACGTACCGTGACACTTTCCGTGCAGCCGGCGTTTATCGATTATCGTGTCAATAAAACTTAATTTTACACAACTACGCAATAAGTGTTTTGTTTTCAAGGTTAATAAATGTATTAAGATTTTTTTTATTCCATCATAACGTCTAAATTCCTTATTATTAGAATCCTTAAAATATCCCCGGTAACACAGTCTATATATTTTTGGCATTAAAAATATACACTGTCCATTAGTGACTGCTCTGTGCGACACCACCGGCTTCGATTTCCGGATTTCTGTAGTGGGCAAATAATTGTACTTTATTTTCACAGGTTGTACTTTATCTGTCTGCGGTTCTAGAAATATCCAAGGACCGTTGACGTAGGCAGTTAGCCGGCTATAAAAACTTTTGCCTTATCATATGGAGCTTGATGGCTCAGTTGGCGTTGCATTAAAAGTGCTTACGAATGTTAAGCAATCCCACATTTGGCACAAAAATTTCTCGAACTCCTCCATGCTGCGAATTGTCAATCGTTATGTTAGATTAGTTAGCCGTGTAGTTTCCGGCAGAGTAGAATAGCACCACTTCAAGGAAATACAAGCTAAACAAAGCTCATATACATCAATGAGACCTCTCCAACCCGTCTATGCAGCGAGGAGAGTGTAGGCCAAATCCTCTGTCTGCTCTGGCCGAGTATGGCTCCGGTAGTAGGGTCATGCTCCTGCAGTGCAGACTAAAAAGACCTGATGATGATGTTAGATTAGTTAAGCCGTTGGTCCAAGCTGTCATCACTAGAAGGTCGTTAAGCTATATTAGATGCCTTGACAGCTTGAAAATTCTGACACCTGTGTTGGCTACTTACACACACGAAAACAAGCAAGCATTCATGCTCAGCTCAGGGGATCCGACGAAACAAAACTGAGGATGCATCCACGAAAATGCTCAGACGATGATGATAACTGTCCAGTAGCTTTTTAATTTTGTAGGCAAAAGTTAACGAACAAATTATTTAATATAATATAATTATTTATTTCACAATACAGCTTTTACTATTTACAGTTTTAAAAGATCCAACTATATAACATTCATATTTTAAACAGAGTTACTGTTGGCTCCACGCTAGGCAACAATGCCTGTCCTGTGGTAGTCGAGAACAATTTATATTATTAAATAATATAATACGGCATTAATTCGGTACATATAGCTAAGGTGAAAAGCATTACAAATCGTGAAACGGTATTAGAATATATGATCAAGTAATACATGACAATATATGATCAAAATAAGCTGAAAATACCATTTAAAGATATTAAGAAAATCTTCAGTGAATTGATAACTCCAAAATGAGTCGTCAATGATGCTTCTATCAATATTGTTGGTCTATGAGAATAATAGACGCTTTGTAGCACAAACGGCTTTAATATACAGACACAATACCATCCTTTGTAGTGCGAATTAATCGAGATATACATCTATGTTGAGTAGTGAACTAACCATTGCTATTACTACTGATAACGTGTCTATTTGTTTGTGGAATTTCGAGTTAACACATTACTTACTTACTTACTCCGCTGGCTCAGTGACCCGAAGTGGATCTTGGCCTCCAATACGAAAGAGCGCCACAATTTAATAAGTAAAACATACATACATATTATCACGTCTTTTTTCCTTGCGGGGTAGACAGAGCCCAGGTCTATAAGACCTAATGCCACGTTTAGCATGTTGGTGGGCATTAAGGTGGAAAACGGAATCAAAATAGTGATGGGTTTCTAGCCGCATCGACTATTAACATGATTCTTCAGATTTTTTGCCCGTTCCCTCGATAGGCTTTTACAATCTGCGCAGGAAGAAAAGCAGGTGGTACATTCTACGTTTTTTCTTTTCTCCCAGACGAGCATGGAAGAGATAAATAGGAACAAATCACACAGTTTGAACTAGCCCCACTGTAGATTGTGAGCTTGTGACGTCAGAACTCAACGATACCATATTTTTTAATAGAGACATATCAGATAAACATTCAATACCCAGGCGTATTAAAAATTACGTTTTTCATCTTGACCTGACCGGGGACCAAACCCGGAACCCCGCGATTCAAAGGTACTTGGTACCTTTATCGCATCTAACATGATGCTCTGAGGAATTGTTCGACCTAATACCTGCCGCAAAATTTCAATATCATACCACCCGATGTAAACTAAAATTTCATCAATACTACTTGGATAGCTGGCAGTCAACCACCGTACGTTTTAACAGAAACTTCCTGCCGCGTACGACCGAACTGTGGAATGAACTTCCTGCGGCGGTTCTTGTACATTCCCGAATCGATACGATTTGGAACCGTTAAAAAACTAGTGTATGTTTTCTTAAAAGGCCGGCAACGCTCTTGTCACACCCCTGGTGTAGCAGTTGTCCATGTGGGCCCCTGGTGTGGCCGTGATCGCTTACCATCAGGTGACCCGCTTGCTCGTTTGCCGTCCTGTTATAAAAAAAAACTCGGTTGAGCTACAGATGTCGTCAACTGAAATAACTTCTAAATTAATATATTCAGTATTTGCCAGGTTTTAAGAAAGATCGGGTGAGAATTGACGTAGTGCGGAAGCGATGTGGAGTTAAAGAGGATGTAGTGACAAAAATTTAAAAAGGAATATTTTTAAGTGTTTATACGTAATTTTGCATTCACAATGCAATTTTTGATATAATCATAATAAATTAAGAAATAAAATATGGTGAAAAAATTCCAAGCGGGCGGGATTTGAACCTGCGACCTTTTAAGTCTATAAGTATAAGTCGTACATAGACTTAACGTCGCAGGTTCAAATCCCGCCCGCTTGGAATTTTTTTACCATATTTTATTTCTTATTTTATTATGAGTATGAAAAAGGAATGTTAAGGTGGTTTGGACATGTAGAAGGGATGGATGAAAGAAGAATTATAAAGAAGTTTTATACTTTAGATGTGACTGGAAGAGTTGGTCAGGGCCGGCCTCGACGCACATATCGTGACCAGATTACGTACTTTCTTGCTAAAGGGCAAGTTAGGTGTACCCGAAACCGACGAGCATGCATGAAGAGAGTGATGGATGTAGATGAAGCGAGCGAGGTTTGTAAGGATCGTAGCAAGTGGAAGTCCCTAATCTAATATGTATGTATGTATATTTAAGAAAAAGAACAGATGTGCGTTACCTACGAATTCGACACTTTACTAGTAAATATCCACTTCGCAACTATTCTCGTCGACAGCCGATTATCTTATGGCGAGTAATAGCTTAGAATATCTACCTTCGTAGCGCGTCGGTTAACACCCCAGTTTGCTACACGACACCGAGTTGGATTCTTGGCGCAGGCAAATACTTTTACTTTGTTCACAGGTATCTAATAAATAATAAGAAAGGCAGGCGGCCAGCTTAAAAAACTTTGCCAAACCATATTGTAGCATGAATGCTGTCATAGTAGCGGACCCCGGGCTCCGACACCACAGCTGATCTACCAGAAAAGGAGAAGTAAAACTACGTTTAAATTGTCTAATGACTGAACAATTCTCATCACTGCTGATGCCGACTTCGAATGGCAGCGGTGATCAACATACAAGTATGGGGGATATCTTGATTATGAATCACCGCTGCCAATTAAAACACCTTAATGTCAAAAGCAAGTATGGCCCCGATAGTACAGAGAGAGTCTTGCTCCTGCAGTGGAGACTAAAATGACCTGATGATGATGAATAGTCAAAAGTAATTACTTACGTAGCTAAATACTAAGCATAGACAGGGAGACTAGCATGATATGTATGTATATATAGGTATATAGGAGTAGATCTACTCATTTGCAAATTCATCGAGATAAACATCGACGGTAGGTAAAGGGATAGACATTCATATTACGAGAGCACTGATAACGTGTGTATTGGTTTGCAGAATCTCGATTGAACGCCTGTTGGCTACACATAATCGGTGTATGCTCGGATAAGATATAGAATTCAATAGTACATTGTATCCTCCTTATCGCGGCGAAGGGCGGCAAAGAGAACACAGAGAAACACAATGTTTTTCATCACACCGGCGAGTAAAAATATTTTATCTGAAAATAAATGGTGACAAACTGCAATGGGTAGAAAATGTATTTGTTGAATCTACAGAAAAACTACCTCCGTGGTCCAGTGGTTAACGCGTTTGCCAGTAGACCCGCAGGGGGTACTTTGTTTAGTTGTTTCCAGTTAGGTGAGGACATTACAGGCTTGACTCACCAGATTGTCTGATAATAAAGATGATTCCGTGCTTCGGAAGGCACGTTAAGCCGTTGGTCCCGGCTGCCATATGGTAATCGTTAAAGGAAACAATCAACGTCAGAGGCCGAGAGGCGGTTCCGAAGATCTCTGACACCAGGGTTTGCATGGTCGATTGACCGTGGCACCTACAGGAAAGGATGGTGACAGATAAATAATGAAAATGTCTCAAGTTAGTAAGTGAAAATTAAATACAGTTAAAGATGTACTTATCTCTTTTTAATGTATGAGACCGAGAAATAACATGGCATGTTATTCGTCGCCAGCTTCGATCGCTGTCAATTCCAAATTTGAAAAAAATCTCGTTGTCTAGGTCGGTACCATTTTTTGTTTCATTCAATTTGCATATCCGTTTAGAAAATTTATTGCATATCTAGTAAATTCGACTCGTGCGTGGTTTTAGGGCATAAGTTTATTTGTTCAACATTTGGAAGCATTTTTTAAACACAGTGGGAATTAAAAATAATGTTTATTTTTAAGTTTTTTTTTTTAAATTATATCACATTTGGACAAAAATTGTATTCCCAAATATTTCTTTACTTGGTTTCTCATAGTGTTTTTCCCACTCAAGAATTGCCAGTCTAAAAAAATATTTTCCAAATTGAAGGTACATAATATGATGAATAAAAGTTACTTGCTTTTTCTTTATTGAGAGCGGTTAATTATTAAACAATTTGGAATATATATTTTTTTCTTATTTCTTTTTTTGGTCTAAATTTTAATTTATACATACGTCTAATACATAACCTCCTCTTTTTTAAAACGGCCTAAAGGAAACTTTTGAAGTTATCAGCGAGGTTTGTCAAAATTCCAGCATTGTATTCTAAAACAATCGACTCATCGTAGTACAATAACAATGCAAGTAAATCAACTCATAACCTGCAAAATGTAAATTTCTGTGCAGCAACCCAACTACACTTTTAATAACAGCGTATTTTATAGCAACGTTCACGAAATGGTAATTTTACCCATATTTCATTTACGAAACGTCTTTTTATGAACCATTTAACAGTGAATTAAAAAAGAGCTCAGGGTTTTTCATTAACTGACCCCTAGTTATGAGTGAAATACCTGCATGGTTGGTGTTAATCGGTTCCTTATTTGAACCAAAATACCAGCAATGAAGAGATAATAATTATAGTATTAATAAGAAATTATTAATTGATATTTGAATTAATAGCAAAAACTCAATATTTTTTTAACAAATAAATACTATGACATATATACATCAAAAAAGTCGTAATTGAAATTCAATACAAATTTTAATTACGTCTTTTTTAATAATAATAATTTATTATTCTTAACTCAGAACTTTTTATCTGGACAGGATCAAGTTTATTTTAGCACAAGGTTTGGTCCTGACTGCGCAAGCCATTAGGCTGCGGAAAACCATTAGGCGATTGTGTAAAAAGATAAAAAGTCTTAATATTTACATATTTATATTTTTATATAAAAAAAAATAAGAATCTAAAACATAAATCCTCCGAGATGTACGAGTAAATATAAATATTTTCATGTGAGAATTATTATTTTAGACGTGAAATTTACAAACTTTTCGAAGAAACATGTTTTTAGATATCATAACATGTATTAAATCATTTTTAAATTTGATATGTATCTGTTTCAAGGATCGATCTAAATTACTTTACTATGTGCTGAATTAATAAAATACTTTTGAAGTATTTTATTAATTCAGCACATAGTAGTTATTTGAAAACACGTCAATTTCCACAATTTCGTGCAGTACCGTCTCCGTTTATTCTTACTGGTCACACTGTGGTACACAGGAAGTTAGCAAAAAAACTCGAGCAGTTACTGTATTTTACATATTTTCATAAACTCTACTGTTGCGGCCTCTTTGCTTTGACCAGAGACGAGACGACGATGACAGACTGACTGACGTGAAAAAAGGGACTATCGACATTGACCGAAAAAGGTACAACACCTCAAGACAAAATAACGGTTTAAATACCTGAGAAGTGCCTTTTATTTATAAAATTGTACCAGACGACCGTAAACTCTACAATATTCATTGTAAATACTGTACTGTTTCGCTATTACTAAATTTATTTTCTACATGATTTCATATGGTACGAGTAACTATGTATATTATATAATGATTTGTACACAGCCACGTCGCGGCGAGTGAAGTACCTAAGATAAATTTCCTCAAAAATTCGTTTCCGAGAATGATATTTGTGAGCGATTCTCTAGAATTTCTCAATAATTTCACCTACGTTTGAGAAAGAAGGATAAATTATCTGGAAACATCTTTTCACACATCACTCTCGGCCTGAGCCTACATAGAAGTTAGGAATATTTAATGAACAACACTCAATGCTCAAGTCAACTGTCTATAGGAAATTTCTCGCATTAGTGATATGGCCAACCCATAAGTCCTAATTAAGTCAAAATAAGCTTAGGTAAACAAAATATAGGTCGGATTTACAAAACAAAAACTTCCCTTTTCAGGATATTGGTTCTACACCAATATGCTAACCTGTGCTTTAACATATTTTGAGAAATAAAACTTTATAATGTTACGGTAATGTATGGGAGATGCGGGTTGAAGTATCGGTTCGCGTGCAGAGAATTAGTATCGTTCCCGTTTCTTAAGTAAAACATACAAAGACTGGAATTTTTAATTTAGTATTTGGCACTTATATTTGCAACAAGCGCACATTATACTCAGTAACTCCCATCCGCCCCGGTGGTTCTGCCCCGTTGACGGGATTATATTTCCATGTATTATTGATCCAAGTATTTCAATGTAGCTATATACCAATGTAAAATTCGATAAAAACCCCCCGGTATTGATCTTTCATTTCTAATACTCTAAAGTATCGTGGTTCCGGCAACGCTAAATGACCGTGGGTAGTATATGAGAGACGCGGGTTGAAATATAGGTTCGCGTGCAGAGAATTAGTACCGTCCCATTTGATAACTAAAACTTTTAGGGCTGGAACTTGAAATTTAGTATTCGGCATTAATATATGCAAAAAGTGCGCTTTATATATTTATGTATACATCCAAGTATTTCAAATGAACAGTACACCAATATGAAATTCGTTTTAAATCCCATGTACTGATCTTTTCTTTCTGAAACTTAAAAGTATCGGGGTTCCGGCAACGGCTAAATAACCGTGGGTAATGTATGGGAGACGCGGGTTGAAGTATCGGTTCGCGTGCAGCGAACTGGTACCGATCCCGTTTCCCAAGAATGTAACTAAAACTTACTACGGCTTGAATTTTTAATTAAGTATTCGGCACTAACACACGCAAAAAGTGCGCGTTATACTTTATACATCCAAGTATTTCAAATGAACAGTACACCAATATGAAATTCTTTTAAAAACCCATGTATTGATCTTTCCTTTCTGATACTTAAAAACTATCGTGGTTCTCGCAACGGCTAAATGAGCGTCGATAATGTATGGAAGACACGGGTTGCAACAAGCGCGCGTTATCCTTATCCTTATCTATACATATAATAAAACATTAAAAATATTTTGTCTGTACATTTAGGAATTTTGACTGAAATGGATAGAGGGACACTTAAAAAGAATACTAGAAAGCAAAAAAAATATTTTCGAATTTTTTGTCTGTCTGTCTGTATGTATGATCACGATTATCTCCGAAAATACTGAACCGATTTCTTTCAAACTTTCACCAATTGCTTTGTTTTAACTCAGTTTAACATTTAAAGTTTGTTTCATCAAAATCGGTTCATTAAAAAAAAAGTTATCGTCATTTGAATGACTTCAAGGCTAGAGTTTGCCTTGCCTGCAAATATATAGCATTACTGACATAGGAAAATTAAAATCCAAAGTCATTATTATATGACAGCATTATTACCTATCCATACTAATATTATAAATGCGAAAGTAACTCTGTCTCTCTGTCTGTCTTCTTTTCACGCTTCAACCATTAAACCAACTTGGATGAAATTTGGTATGGGGGTGGTTTGAGACTCGGGGAAGGACATAGGGTATCTTTTATTCCGGGAAATTCTACAGTTCCTGAGGGATGGACACTAACGGCGGCGGCGTAGCCGCGGGCAAATCTGACTTATATATTAACGCAACCGAAACTGCTGCGCCTAGAAACCTGAAATTTGGTTCAGGGGTTCTTATAATGATGTGAATGAGCGCTAAGAAAGGAGCGTCTGTCGTCTTTTTACGCTTCAACCATTGAACTGATTTGGATGAAATTTGGTATGGAGGTAGTTTGAGGCCCGGGAAAGGACATAGGGTATGTTTGATTTCGGGAAATTCTACTGTTCCCGAGGGATCGACACTAACGCGGGCGGAGCCGCGGGCAACAGCTAGTCCTTACTAATATTATAAATGCGAAAGTGAGTTTGTTTGTTTATTACGCTTTCACGCCGTAACTACTGTACCGATCATCATGAAATTTTACATAGAAGTTCTCTGGAGTACGGAGAAGGACATAGGCTACCTTTTATCCCGGGAAAAGTACTATTTCCGAGGGATCGCCATTGACGCGGGCAGAGCCGCGGGCGAAAGCTAGTAGTTTATATTTCCATGTATTGATCCAAATACTTCAAAGTACCAGTATAACAATGTAAAATTCGTTTAAAAAACATGTAATTGATCTTTCCTTTCTAATACTCAAAAGTATCGTGGTTACGGCAACGGCTAAATGACCGTATGTAATGTATGGGTCTATGGGAGACGGGGGTGGTGAATAACGACTCGCGTGCGGCGGATTGCGGTTTCCCTAGATGCTCGTTTTAATTTAAGTCGGTTCCAGCAATTTCGAGAATTTGCGATAAAATTGTAATCACCACGTCAAAATGTTCAATAAAAACAACTAGTTACACTCCGGGAGTTCCGGCAGAAGTGAAAACTCGCCTTTGCGGCGGTCTCAGGTCACGTGTCCTGGCGCGAGTTTAAATTTTTTTACCCATCCCAAAAATTGCCCAAGGCCGTAACCTTTCTAATCAAAACCACATTGAGCATCTTTCAATGTTTTACATTGTATTTCTAAGAAGCAAACTTCGAAACGCAATATTTATTTTAAAACTAGCTATGTGTATGGGGGTCACGTTTTATCATCATCATCAGGTCTTTTTAGTCTCCACTGCAGGAGCATGACCCTCTCTGTACTACCGGAGCCATACTTGCCCGGAGTATACAGAGGATTTGGAAATACGTTTTATCATAACTGTAGAAAAATAATAAGTAGCCTATCCTGTGTCTTGTGCGTCAAATTTTTTATCTACCAATTGACATAAAATTAAGTTATTTCATTTAAGAGCTCCATAACTCTTAAATGAAATAACTTAATTTTAGAACAGAAAAAAAATCTAAAAATCCTCAATTTAGTTTCAGTTTAACACGCTATCTCTGAAAACAAAGTAACTTACTCCATAAGCATTGCAGATTTATTGTTAGTATTGATTAGATAATATTTACATTACAGTTTAATATGATAATTACAACATAATAATACTATTTTGCTGTTAAAGTGTAATACATTGTAGTTCAGAATTGTTAACAAATAATTAGCATACCAATCCAATAGCACGAAACACGGAACAACCAGCATAAATCACAGTGAGCGTGTTCTAGGGAAACGGGAACATGACTAATCTGCCACACGCGAACGGATATTTTACCCCGTGCCTCTGCTGTATGGGGATACATTATTTATAAAAAAATGTATTTGATAAAAGTATAAAAAAGAACTTAAAAAAAACTTGTACCTTAATCAATTGAAATTTGTAAATAATAGTAGCTTATCAGTACTGTGACTTTCTATAAGTATTTCTATGTAAATATCTTTAAATAATTTAATTGCAACTTCGTAACTGTAATTAATTATTTACTGAAATATTTTTTGGTCAATTAAATTAAAGTATGTTAATCATATTAACAAAATTTGTTTTATATAATGTACCATTTATATTATCTATAATCAAAATCTATTTGATAAAAAATTGTATCTGCTTATATTATAAGGCCATTGAATTAGAAAAACTATGGAAGCGTAACTCTCATACAACTAACGATTCTATATCAGTCCCATTTACGCAAACAAACTTAACTCAAGTCACAACGAAAAATTTACGCACTCATAGACGAAGATAGTTTGCGATTGGCCGCGTCAAGGTCACGGAGCGGTGGCAACACATCTAATGAACGCTATGGTGTCATAAGAAGTAATTTTTTTCTTAATTCGTTAACATTTCGCCGATGCTCACAAGCTATTGTCCTAAATACTTCCAACATTGTCAACTGAAATTTCTTGGAACTATAATTACAGATATGTCACATCTAAAAACAAATCTTAACAAAACTTAACACCAGCAAAGTATAAACATATTATGCAGATGTTAAGTTTTGTTATGTGAATAGAATTTTTCGTTTATTCTTAGACATAAACATGTCTGAGAATAAACGAAAAATTCATATGCATTAACTATTTTTTGCCTGTAGTTCAAAATATTAATTTTAACAAATAATTACCATACAAATGCACAGACCCAACGGCATAAATCAAAATAAGCGTATTCTAGGGAAACGGGAACATTACTAATCCGCTGCACGCGAGCCGATATTTTACTCCGCGTCCCCCATACATTACCTGCCCCTCTATCCCGCGTACCAATAGATTACCGCGATCATTGGCCATTCTTGAAATTATGATACTTTCTTAATTCTCTAGTACTAGGCAATATCATGCGCTGTTTGTACTTTATTATCTCGCATTGAAATTTTAAATGTTAGTTTTAATTAATAATAGGACATTTCTAATAATAAATATTTGGAATATACTGTACAAGCCGCGTGGTTTCCGGCAGAGTAGAATGGGACCACTCCAAGCCTTCCCTCCGCCGCACGCGAGCTGATTTCCGAAATCATGAATAAAAATCTCGTAGCTCTAGCTACGAGTTCTTTTAATCATGGTTTTGAATTAGACTATTAGGTAGTTTGTGTAAATTTTAGCGATTTTAAAAACCACCCATGTACTGAAACTATGGAAATTTTGTAAATAATTATCGAACGTGCTCACAAAAGTTTACGTATTCAAATTTGTCGTTAGTACGATATTAACACCACATAATAACAATATAACTTATTTATATAATATAACACATATTTAATTTAAATCAATCAATTTATTGTCTTTATTTTAAATCGAATTTTCATTTTGTTTCACCCAATGAAGGCGACTTTTGCCAGAACTATTTGTTATCAATACAGTTATACAGTTTCAAATACAATCATCGACAGAAAAACAAATTGTGGGATATATTTGGATTGAAATCATTTCATACATGTGATATGCAGAAACGGATAGTTTACGACAGGAAATTAAATTAATGGCTTTATGAGCCACACCATATTAGATTTTTCATACTATACATATATAACATACTACATACATACATTCTATCTTACAGCGTGATGTCGCATGTTGTGGCGACGTGTCGCCACGCCTACAGTCGGTCTAACTAACCGCTATAGTTTTTTTGTCATCAAAAACCTTGCTCTAAAGGCTTAAATAACGTAGACGAAGTAGTGGGTAAAAGCTAGCCGTACAATATTTGTAAAAGGACTAGCAAGAAAATCATTAAAGCACATTGGTCCAAGCATCGTACCCTGCGGGTCTCCTCCAGGCGTAAACACTGAGGTTCAGGGTTTACTTTTATTTAAGTTTCGCCGACCCGGCCTTGTGTTTATGTTTACATATCATCTTACAATACTTCTGTAAACAGTCCTCAGTGTTTAATTTCTTCTTAAGTACCTTACCTACAATGTCAAATGCCTTTTTAAGAATTAAAGTTTGTAATACGATAAATATTTATTAATGATTTCTAAAGCTCACGTTATCTAAATATGTTTATTATTTATGTATTTATCCTCTAACAAGTATTCTTTGTTCCATGGGAGAATATTGCCAATCTCACCGCGCTTGGCAACTGGGTTGGCGAGCGCAATTTCTTTGGCTTCTTGTGTTTCTGATGCTGGTGCCCATGGAAAGCACTTTTAAGCTAAGAAAAGATAGGAATATGTTAGATTTCATAAACATTTCAGCCGTAAGAAGTCCCCTGCTGGACAAAGGCCTCTCCCAGGGATTTGTTGTTCCATGGTAGGATATTTCCATACTCACTACGCTTGGCAGGCAGGTTGGCGGAGTGTGCAGCGCAGTTTTAACGCTACTGCCTATCGGAAGCACACTTAGCTCCCCAGTTGGAAAGGAATTTGTTTTATTTGAGAAGGGTATAAAGGTTTTGAGATACTTCTCACTCCGATGAATAGGGAAAAAGCAAGTAGCAGCTCGGGAGACCGGGTGCGCGTACCCGATGCCATCCCATCGTTAGTTAATATTAATTCCATCGCACCATTAATTAATATTAATACAGTCACTCTAAATTACCTTTTTAGAAGGAAAGTCAATTTTAATGAGATGATCATGTATGTATATATGTTATAATACAGATGAACAAATATATATTTTACTAGCTTTCGCCCGCGCCTCCGCCCGCGTCAATGTCGATCCCTCGGGAACTGTACTTTTTCCCGGGATAAAAGGCCTATGTCCTTCTCCGTACTCCAGAGAACTCGTATGCAAAATTTCATGATGATCGGTTCAGTAGTTACGGCGTGAAAGCGTAACAAACAAACAAACAAACTCACTTTCGCATTTATAATATTAGCAATAATAAGGATAAGGATATCTATCCAATACCTATACGAGTACATTTTTACAGGTTCCGATGCGGAGCCGGTTTGGAAGCTCCAAGACCCTGGTTTCGACCAGGGTTACGGGTCAGAGCGGTCGCCGGAAGAAGACTACGTACCACCCATCGCACCAGCAATATCTCTTGAAGCCTATGAAGCTGAACTTCGGACGGTCTACCCATTCATCAATGATGGTAAGTTTTGTTTATAGTGATTGATGGGTTTTTCATTTCTGACAGTTATCATGGTCTAATAAAGTTACATTTGAGTATTTTAACAGTGATGTCTCCTCATCTGAGTGTTTTACTGGTTATATCCTCAGCTTGGGCTCTGAGGTCCTCAATTATATGATGTGGCTAAGTTTTTACGGCCAGCCGCCTGCCGGATATCAACCTCATTGCCAAGGAGGGTTGACTTCAGGCAGGCGGCCGGTCGTCTAACCTTGGGTAGCTCAAGAACCGCGGACAAATACCTGTGAAAATTAAATGTTAGTATTTACCCGTGCCAGGAATTGAGCCCGGTTCCCCTCATATATCAGGCTTGCGTGTTAACTATTACACGACGGAGGCCGATCGATAGTGATGTCTTCCATAATATTGATGAATTTTCCTTTCGCTGTGTATTCTTTATTTAGTATTTGACTAACTTAACGTATAAAATAACGTATACATTTGGATATCGACTACGTTCCAGTTTGTGATCCAGTATGAGCACCTATCTTAACTACATAAAATTTATTCACAACAATTATTTTACTTTAATTAGATTACTTAAAGTCTACTTAATACTTGAAAAATCTATAAACGTACTTACTATCAAAAACGAATAGTCGATTCATGACGGAGCTTTATGAAACTCAGTCGAAGTTTCAAACGCTACTTAAATAAATGTGTGTCGATTATGAAAGAGCTCTAACGAACGAGGGTATAATCCTCTACTTAGCGGAGAACTCAGTTTGAAAGATAACAGTCGGTGCATGGAGGGAACACTTTAATCAAATTTTTTGAACTCTAGGTAAAACCGACATTGGCGATCTTTTACAACAGATAGGGATGAGTGGCGTACAAGAGGGGAGGCCTATGCCCAGCAGTGGGAAACAATAGTCTATACAAAAAAAAAAAGGGTATACCGAATATATTTATTTTATCGTCGGGGAGCTGAGAAGCAAGTAAGAATATTGAAAAGATTTTGGCTGAATGTTTAAAATATAGTTTTAAGTCAATTTTTACGTAATCCATATAACTCGCTGTCCTTAAAAGGCAATATCATAGCAAAATATTGGGAAGCAACATCAGTCTACTCAAAACTAGTAAATTCTCTTTGTGACTTCTTTGTAAGTTTATCGATACGAATAGTCGATTCGCGTCCGAGTTTTATGAAACCCAGTCGAAGTTTTACGCTAGTTAATTTGATGTGTGTCGATTATATAATACTGTAGCCCTTTTGTGAACTGTGCCACACAAATGCATGCTTAGATGTAAGTATTAAAATGTGTATTTATGTACCATAAAGCAATTATGTATATTGTGTGTTACAGAAAACAAATAAATCATTTATCTATCTACTCAGTCTACTTAATACTTAAAAAAAATTATACGTTCTTACTATCAAAAAACTATTAGTCGATTCAGGTCGGAGCTTTATGGAACTTAGTCGAATTTTCAAACGTTACTTAAATAAATGTGTGTCTATTATGAAAGAGCTCCGACGACCGAGCGTATAATCCTCTACATAGCGGAGAACTCAGTTTGGAAATCGGTGTATGAAAGGAACACCGTATAATATTTAATAAAACTTTTTGAACTTATGAAGGTAAAGCCAAATTGTTTGTTTTAGTGTCGAGAAGAAGAGTAGTAAGTATGCTTTTGAAATCATTTTGATTTAATATTTAAAACATAGTTCTAAATCAATTTTAATGTGAATTAATAGAACTCGCAGTCTTTGAAAAGCTTTTCTATTTAAAGAAGTAGAATGGTAAAATATTGGTAAGCATCATCAATCTTCATTTAAATCAAACCATGTGACTCTATGTCATAATCACGTTTCTCTATAACATGAAATAGGACAAAATCTCAATCAAAATCCACATAAAACTCGTAAAATCTTACTTCCTAAGTCTATCGTAACGAATAGTCGATTCGCGTCCTAGTTTTATGAAACCCAGTCGAAGTTCCAACCGCTACTTAAATAAATGTGTGTCGATTATAAGGGAGCTCCAAAGAACGAGCGTTTAATCCTCTACTTAGTGGATAACTCAGTTTCGGTGTATAGAGGGAACACCGTGTAATATTTAATCAGACTTTTTGAACTTATGAAGGTAAAGCCGAATTGTTTGTTTAATTGTCGGGAAGAAGAGAGTATGTAGGCTAATGAAATCATTTTGATTTAAAACATACTTTTAAATCAATTTTAATGTGAATCAATAGAACTCGCAATGAAAAGCTTTTCTGTTTATTTATATGTATATTCGATTATTTACTATATATATACTATACTATATATATGTGTAAAACTTTGCTTTATCTTATTATACATTTCTTACCTACTTATTTTATTCGTTTCTCAAAGGTTAACTGTGAGAAAATGCTTTTAGCATTCAGTCTACCTATTGTAACTTTTAAGGTACAATAAAGTCTTAAATAAATAAAAGCTTTTCTGCTTAAAGAAGTAGCATGGTAAAATATTGGAAAGCAACATCAATTTTCATATAAATCAAACCATGTGACTCCAAATCAACTCGTAAAAATCTTACTTCCTAAGTTTATCGTAACGGGTAGTCGATTCGCGTCCTAGTTTTATGAAACCCAGTCGAAGTTCCCAACGCTACTTAGGTAAATAAATGTGTGTCATTGTAAAGGAGCTCCAAAGAACGAGCGTATAATCCTTTACTTAGTGGATAATTCAGTTTCGGTGTATGGAGGGAACATCGTATAATACTTAATCAAACTTTTTGAATTTCTGTAGGTATAGCCGAACTGTTTGTTTTATTGTCGGCAAGCAAGTAGAATATTGAAATGACTTTTGATTTAATATTTAAAACATAGTTTTTAATCAATTTGAATGTGAATCAATAGAACCCGCAGTATTTTAATAGCTTTACTGTTTAAAGACGTAGCATGGCAAAATATTGGAAAGCACCATCAATGATTTAAATTAAACCATAGGGCTCTATGTATATCATAATCACGTTTCTCTATAACATAAAATAGGACAAAATCTCAATCAAAATCTACTTACAAATCGTAAAATCTTACTTCGTAGGTTTATCGTAACGAATAGTCGATTCGCGTCCTAGTTTTATGAACCTCAGTCGAAGTTTTCAACGCTACTTAAATAAATGTGTATCGATTATAAAGGAGCTCAAAAAAAAGAGCGTATCATAATCCTCTCTACTTAGCGGAGAACTCGGTTTCAAGACAGTATAATATTTAATCAAACGGAGTTATACAGGTATCATTAATGATTATTTGTTGTCGGTTATAAAACATTAACTACACTATTGCATTAGGTAACTGTAATGATAGTTGTAAGAATGTATGAATAAATAAAAATAAATAAATAAAACTTTTTGTTTTTTAGTAACTTCTACGAGTAAAACTTATGATATGTGTGAAGATTTTACGGCTTATTTCTGTCTCGTTATTGTTTAACTGAATATATTTCTTACTGTATTATTTAGTACGCAGACTATTTGGTATTACATTTCAGCTAGGGATAGACCATTTTATTATCTTGATGCTACACATAAATATCAATTAAAAGAACTAACAAATCACTGTAGTAAAAAACTAAAAAAAAAGGGTGTTGAGAAATAAGTGTATATTTCTGTGAAAAATCATCTGTATAAAACATATAATTTACATAAATTCTAAAATACTTATCACATCTTTATCCCTTAGGTATACTATTTATTTAGAGCTTTAAGACCCACACGCCACGTTAAGCTATAAGTAGGCGAATAGAAAAACTGAACAACTGAAAGTAATGTGTTGCTAGCCCCATCGCCTGACATGATTCCTTAAATTCCTCCCATTCCCTCGACCGCCGTTTACGATCTGACGATGAAAGTAATAAAATTGTTTTAGTAAATTAATTAAATATAATTACAGCTAGGCATTCCAAAGGTCTTTGCAAGCAGTGCTCCTGGCTCAGGTGGAAGCTGTCACAAGCTAACTGCATCGTAAGCTTTAAGCCAACTCGAGTAACACAAACAATTGTGTATGTCAGAGGCAATAGCTAGGAGTTTCCGTCTCGATGCTCTGATTTCCGCTTTCATATTTCAGTGAGAAGTTCTGTGAATGAAAATTTGCACTAAGTTCGGATTTGAATTTATTTTTAACTTATTTATACTTATATAACTTATTGATTTTTATTATTTTTAACTATGACGTCAGACGTTACGTCAACGTAAGACGTCATAGTTATTATATTTAGACGTAATTTTTACGGGCTATATGTTTTTTTTTGTTTGTCAACTTACGGTCTAATTATATTTTTTTTAAACTAATCTGTTAAAGCCTGTCCTAAAGTTCTATGGCAGCCTTCAATAGAATTCCCACAGACTTGAAAAACGTTTTAGCTTTAACAGGCTCAACATAAACATTCATTTTTATATAAACTGAAAAAAAAAAATATTCTTTACAGTGGCATATAATTTTTTTTATGGTATATTGCATAATGTTATTTTTGGAGATAAAGCAGTAGGAGAGATCAATAAGTTTGAAACATTATTGTTGCAAATAAACGATACATAAATGTGTGAAAATTTTTGTATGTGTTACGTCTCTATAGCATGTTTATATATGTGGCTCAATGTATTTGGTGAACATACTGTCTCATTCCATATTCTTATTAAATTAAGAAATAAAATATGGTGACATTTTTTTTCTTTCTTTCAATCGAGCGGGATTTGAACCTGCGACCTTACGACTTACGTTCTTCCAACTGAGCCTGTTCTAAACCCGACGCCGAAATTCTCCACCATAACCCATTCTTCTTCATTCGTAATTTTCTTAAAATTCCCATTCTTTTTTTATGGTACTCTAACGTAAGCATTTCGATCGTCTCGGCGAAATTCTCGAAAAAGTTGTGAGTAATTGACATCCTGTTGTATCAGGCTCGACCCAGAAACCCTTGTCAAAAGTTTTATCTCCCGTAACAAGCATTATTAAGGTACGCTTTAACCTTATTTCTGCAACTTCCTGCAAGTTAATCTTTTTTTCTTTTCTTTTAGATATTTCATTAATTTTCAACCGCCTTCAAAAATACCTTTAATTTGTCAGAATATTTTATATATTTTTTTAAATATGCTAACTCGTTACTCCGTCATTTAAAAACCCATTTGAAGTATTCTTCTTTGTTTATTTCTGGTGTAATTCTTCCAATTATTGTTGGTGGGTTCCCGTAGTAATGGATTTTGTTAAAAACAAAACAAAGATTATCTATCATGCTGTTTTATAGTCTGGGAAAAAAGTAGACAAAAGAAAGTATTACTCAAATTGTCTTTCGTATTTCTACGACTTTTGCAGATAGAGAATGCGGGCATGGTATTCAGGGTGCTTTTGTTTAACTCGAAAAGATTTTTAACTATTTTCGACATAATTTGAACAAAAATCACAAGGAAACAAAAAGACACTTCAATTTCACTGGTTTAGCACGCAAAATATTATTTAATCGGAGAAATGTCCGGGTTCTGACCCGGACATAATACTTAAAATCATAGTGTTAGCTTTTCTTCTCGTTACGCTCATTCCCTTTATGCACAGTCTTGATTGTTTGAGACTTGATCTTTTCCACTAAACAAATTCCAACAACTAAACACAAAGACACTTTAATTTATTTTAAAGTTAATATTGTAACAACTTTATATCGAAGGAGCTCCCATATCACAGAGACAAAAGCTCCTACATAAATAAAAGATAGTAAATAAACAACGAGTTGCACTTCAGGAGTGCCGGAAGAAGCGAAAACTCCACGCTACTGCGCGGAAAACATGAAAGAGAGGGGGATATTACTTCCTCTCCTACGCCGCCCGGCGGTCTTAGGTCACGTGTCCGTCTTACAAATTTTCGATGTCACGTTTGCTGATGCGAGTTTAACATTTTTTACCCATTTTTATATAAACTGATGAATGAAAAATATACTTTACAGTGGCAATGACAATTTTTTGGTTTATAGTATCACTAGCTTACTTTTTCCCTGGAGAAAAGGTGGCCTATGTCCTTCTCCGCACTCCAGAGAACTTGTATGCAAGATTTCATGACGATCGGTTCAGTAGTTACGGCGTGAAAGCGTAACAAACAAACTCACTTTCGCATTTATAATATTAGTAAGGATGTTATTTTTGGAGATAAAGCAGTAGGAGTGAACAATAAGTTTGAAACATTATTGTTGCAAATTAACGATACATAAATATGTGAAACATATTTGTATGTTTTACGTCACTATAAGTGCACACACATCTCAAGAATTTTTAACTTTAAAAAAGAATTAAGATGGGTTTAAAAACAAAGATATTGTATTTAAAATCTTTGCAAAAATGTAAGTGTATTCTAGCTTCGCACAAACTAAATATTTATTCAGTTGTTCCTTTCGCGTGACAAGAGCTCCGCGTAACATGCAAATGATTCTGAAAGGACATTTTCTAGTGTCAAGAGATATTTCTCAGAATTTCTCGTTTCACTTGGATAAACATGCAGTAGACGGATCGCTGTCGCTAAGACATTTTTATAAAGAGCAAAGTGATAGACTGGAATGTCGACGCCATCTTGTTTCTTCTCGATGAGTAGCATTTTATTAATGATAAAACGAACTTACCTGTACGTGAAGTTCTATCATAATTATGCGAGCTGCTCAATTCGAAGCGATTATATTTACTTGTAGTACTGTTTCGTATTTCTCGGCCATTACCACGAATATTTTAAAGAATATAAATAAAATCTGAAATAAAAAACAATTGCTGTTTTGATTAGCCCCCCCCCCCCCCCCCACACCACATTACCGTTCGACCCCGCGCGCGCGCCATCTTGCTTCATTAAGTTGGAAGTATTTTCGTTACGCAACACACATTTTTGAGGCAATGGGTTATGCAGATTTTTATTTTAGGGGCCTGGGTTATTTGGGAGGGTTGCTATATAATCGCTTCGAATTGAGCAGCTCGCATAATTATGATAGAACTTCACGTACAGGTAAGTTCGTTTTATCATTAATTATGCATCGCTGCTCAATTCTCGCGATTATATTTACTTGTAGATGTTTAAAGCTTTGAATAAAAATCTGTATTGAACCCACTTGTCTTAGTAAAATAAAGAGTGTTAAATTGTAAATACAACGCGAATGCTAGTAACAATTTATTAATCAAAAAAGTATTTTCGTAATTATATTTACGTAAATATACATTGAAAATACCACAATAAAATGTTAATTATATGAAGTAATCAAATAATCAAAGAAAAATAATTACGATCGTAAAACAGAATGAGCAAAGGAATCATCTTGATGAAGGATTATATCTCGGTTATAGAATTTAGCAAAAACCGAGGATGACGCGCTCCAACCAGCTGTTTTCCTGATGGTATCAATATTGACACCGACGGCTTTCGCTTTGGACGTCGAAGCGTGCCGCGTGCTGTGTGATTTGAAAATATTTGTATCGATACCACTATTTTGGAGCACGTCTTTTATCCAATGACTCAGCGTT
This sequence comes from Elegia similella, assembly GCA_947532085.1. Taxonomy (NCBI): domain Eukaryota; kingdom Metazoa; phylum Arthropoda; class Insecta; order Lepidoptera; family Pyralidae; genus Elegia; species Elegia similella. The sequence continues at coordinate 9,664,220 of OX383937.1, forward strand.
TGACTTGTTACTTTAGCATGAGGTTTTCTATAACTGATAAAAAGATGATCCTCATCCTGTCTTAATGAGTCAGTCCTATTTATGTAACATAACAGGGTTCGAGCTGGACAAATCTGCTCGTTTTGATTATAATATGGTAATTTTAACAGAGGTTGTTGAACATTTGGTGCTGAAGTTTTTATGAGTTCTGAAATTTTTATAGATATACAATTAACATCAATACTAATATTCTTAAGCTCAATCTTTGATAAGGTCTGAACTCTGTGGGCTGTGACAATGGCTAGCAATGTGACTAGTTTTTTGGATAAAAATTCAATATTTAGGGTTTCATTCGGAAACATATCAGCTACATAGTTAAGCACGGTATCTACATTCCAAGTCAGTTCATACCTTGGTTTCGGCGGTCGGCTCCTAAAGACACCCTTCATAAACCTTGCAATCCTGTCATCGCTCCCTATAGAACGGCCCAAAATCAAAGACAAAGCAGATTTGCAGCAATTAAGATTTCCGTATTGATAGCCGGAATTATAAAGTTTTGTTAAGAAAAATAAGATATTGGGAACTGATGCAGCTAAGTAATCAATATTTTGTATTTGACAAAAGTTATACCAAACTTTAAAGTAACAATCATATTGCTTTAGAGTGTTAGGAGCTAATGAATTAATCATAATATCTATAGACGAAGGTGGGACACTTCTTTTTAAAAGTGCTTCCCTGATAATACTGCTGCAGCCAGGGTAAGACTTTTGTGGAGACTGTGGTGTGACCTGGAATTACCAAAAATTAACAAATCACTGTTAGGTTTGAAATATATAATCTTGGAAGCAACAAGTCTTTTAAAAACTGGGTACCATGGTTGAGTGGGCCAATCAGGCACTACGATAATGCCCACAGCTTTGTCAACTATAATTTTATTTAATGTCCTAAGGATGACGGCAAAGGGGGGAAAAGCATAAAAAAATGTATTGCTCCATTTTAATGTGAATGCGTCAATACAATGTGCATATGGGTCAGCTTTCCAAGATACGTATTTTTTACACTTTGCGTTGGATCTGCTAGCGAAAAGATCAATTTCAGGAATTCCAAATGATTTTTCGATCTCTGAAAACGCATAGTTTGCTAATTCCCATTCAGTCTCCGTTTGTATTTTTCGAGACTCAAAGTCTGCCACATAATTATCTGAAGATTTAATATAGGATGCAAATATAAACAAGTTTCTTTGTTCGCAAAAGTGCCAAATTTTTCGGGCTATTTTATTTAAATGGGGAAATTGAACACTACCCATGCGGTTGATGCAGGCTATTGCAGTTGTATTATCGACCCGCAGTAATATTTGAGTATTGTAAACATTATTAGCAAAAATATTGAGAGCAAATAAGACTGCTAACATTTCTAAAACATTGATATAATATTGTTTTTCCTCTTCTGTCCAAAAACCATTGGCAATTTCGTTTGAACAGGAAGCTCCCCAACCTGTCAAGGAGGCGTCTGAGAATATCTCAAGAGTATATTCTGGGGTACGGATGTGGCATACTGCCTCATCAATATTAGAAAGCCACCAGTTTAATTCGCTATCGAACAACTTATGATCAATATTCATGAGTTTTTCATAATTGTGACTGTAGCCTAAATTTAAAAACTTTTGACTCTTAAATATTTTGGTGTGTAGCCACCCGTATTCAACTGCTGGACAAATAGAGATGAGCAAGCCTAGGAATTTTGCGAACTCTCTGATTTTACATTTATTAATTAAGAGAATCTTTTTTATTTCTTCTTTAACTCTTTTTATTTTTTCTTCCGGAAGTTTTACACAAAAATGTTCGGTGTCTATAATAAAACCTAAGAACTTGCAAGAAGTTTTAGGTATTATGGAACTTTTTTCAAAGTTTTTATTATTATAAAACCTAATTTTTGCAACAATTTCATTGTTGTGTTAACATTTTGTGTACATTTACCATATGAACTTTCGATTAATAAAATGTCGTCCAAATATATTGTAGATAACCAACCATGCATTCTGAGATATTCCATGACAGGTTTCATGATTTTTGTGAACACCAGCGGGGCAGTGTTCAAACCAAATGGTAAACAATTGAATTGATAACAAATTCCTTGAAATTCAAACCGTAGGTATTTTTTATGGTCCGGGTGTATACATACTAAAAAATAGGCATCTTTTAGGTCAATGGAAGCTAAAAAATTATTAGGCCTGACAATTTTTATAGCTGTTCTAAGATCTTCCATCTTAAAATGTGGAGGTTTAATAAATTTATTTAGACGTTTTAAATTTAGAATAAATCTTTTTTCACCATTTGGTTTGTCCACAAGAAAAATACTTGACAGGAAATCTCCATGAACCCTTTCGCATGCAGAAATAGCACCCTTAGATAAGAGTCTATTTATTTCCGACTGAAAGTCTTCCGACTCCTTCTTATTACGAGGAACGTTTTTTGGATAATCTTTTTGGACAGGTGGTGTTGTGAAAGGAATTTTATACCCTTGTATCCAAGATAGTACTGTTGGATCCCTGGTAAGTTTGTACCAAACTGGCAAAAAATGTTGCAGCCTGCCTGCAGGCTTAGTTACCTCTTGATCTAAGATCTCTTCTGGTTCCTGTAGTAGGCACTGGTCCGGTGAGCACGAGGTCCGGACGATGACTTGCGTGCTGTCTCGTTCCGATGAGCAGTCGAGGAAGATCCCGCAGTCCGATGGCTCGTCGTTGTTGCTCGTCGATTCGTATTCTGATTGGGCTGCGGGCGTCTCGAGTTTAAATGATTAGACGAATTGGTATCTTTACCATTTTTCGTGTTAGCCTTAGGTTTATATACCTGGGATTTTAAATCAAGGCTTGATTTATTGATGGCTTTCGTAGCTTTCAAGTTTTCAGCTAGAGCTTCGCCAAACAATTTTTGATCACGCTTAGACTCTTTTAAGGTTTCCTTTAATTTATTATTTAAGGTAGAAATTAGAAAATTTCGCCTCATTTTTGTATCAATGTAATGCGAGTCACATAACAGACGTGAGGCGTTGCTCACATGTTTTAATAGAAGTTGATTAGTCTCCGATTTATCTGTGACCAGTATATCCATAACCCTGGCCAAAGCTGTAAGAGCTGTGCCGATTTGTGCTTGACGAGCAGCCAAAGATGCATCTTTTTTCTGCAGAATATCAGAAACCGCTGCTTTTACTTCAGCGTTTAAAGCTGGAGCTTTAAATAGGGGGCAATTAGCAGGAATCGGGTAGTCCTCGACAAGTTTTACTTTGTTTTCTTTTTTCAAACCATTTAATAATATATCTTGCAGTCTAGTCGCGATATCAACATGAACTTCTTGCCCTATGGGCGACTCTTCTTTAGGGGCATCACCAAGAATAGTGAGGATCTCATCATCTAAATGGTCTGATTCTACTGATGCTGGCTCATTTTTGTCACCCTCAGTTGTCTTGAGAGGTGGGTTGGCGGGTGTTACGTTGGCCGCCGATGTTGAAGGTTCATTAAGAGCAACATGATATGATTCACCAATTTCTGGTTCATTTTTATCGGTTTCTGACATTGCTGGTGATGGTTCATAATAAGACCCATAACTCAGTTCATTACCCGAGTCTGCAACAACAATGTATAAAAAACATTGAAAGGGATGATCTTAGGACCATCATATTTTAAAATGTCTGTATTTTTCATATATTTTTGTCGTATAGTGTCGAATAATGTACACTACCAATGACATACATATATGTGAAGGTAACAGTCCCAGTTCGTACTGTTCGCATCACTTAATAACTAGTGTTTATAGTAACCCGCAGAAGTAACGGTCGTTATAGTGTCGAATGTTGTACACTACCAATGACCTTATTTATTTGTGAAGGTAACAGTCCCAATGCGTACTGTTCGCATCACGGGTATCGACATTAAACCCCTGTTTACATATTTGATTGAACTAAAAAAAAACCGGGTAACCTAGGGAGAATCCAAATACGGCATAAAAATAATCATAAAACTTACCGCCATACTCGTACGAGTTAGATCGATCTGAGCTGGACGAATATGATCTACGCCTTCGTTTCCGCAGTTGCCGTTCCAATTTCTTCAATATACGTTCACTGCTATCCCTATCCCGATGTCTCCGCTTTCTTCCCATGTTTACAGCCTACTTTACGAACTATATACACACACAACTATTATAACAATAATTATATATAACACAAAAAACCACTATTCAGTAAAACACAACAAAAATAATATTTTTTGATGAAAACAATTTAACGCGTAACGGCCGGTACTGCACGAAAACAGATAATGAAGCAAGATGGCGCGCGCGCGGGGTCGAACGGTAATGTGGTGTGGGGGGGGGGGGGGGGGGGGGCTAATCAAAACAGCAATTGTTTTTTATTTCAGATTTTATTTATATTCTTTAAAATATTCGTGGTAATGGCCGAGAAATACGAAACAGTACTACAAGTAAATATAATCGCGAGAATTGAGCAGCGATGCATAATAAGAGTTATCTGCATTATAAATACCAAATAGCACTCACAATCTTCTGCGCTGAAGTAGTTTGAATAAAAAACATGAAAGCAAATACCTGAAGTCCTCAAGTATATCTAAAAATAATGTCGGTACCATCCGTATTTTAATTCCACTTTTTACCAATACAATAACGTAACGATGCTTTATATGTTTTATATCCCTTGATAGATAGATAAAGGATTTATTGATATCATAACACACGTACATTTTAACAATTAACCTCTGAATCTAAAATAGTGGAGTATAAGTATGTGCGTGCTTCATTATTTCAAAAGGATGCAACTCAGTATGGGACATAAACAATAAATAAATGGACAAATTACACAGATTGAGCTAGCCCCAAAGTAAGCTCGAATCTTGAGTTAGTATCCCATAACGAATACTAACTCAACGATACTAATATTTTATAACAAATACATGTATAGGTAAACATTCAAGACCCAGGCCATTTTGAAAAAGATAATTTTCTATCTTGAGCTGACTGGGGATTGAACCCAGGATCCGGTGATGCCGCCTGGCATTATGACCAACTAGGCCTCAGAGCTCGTCTTAACATTGCTCAAAATACTGATTTTCAGCTAACGCTAATCATCTCTAGGCTGACTAACCCATAAGGTAGAAAAGCGTAATTAGTATGCATAAATATCAAACGGGGAAATTAACAATCGGTCGGATTGCTGTAATTTGCCTAAATAAAACAAAGTACAATTTCCGTGCTAATTAATTAAACCATAAACACCCGACGCTTGTCAGCTTGTCACGATAAATCAAACAGCTGGCACATGACACATTCGACAATGATTGAACAGAAACATATTGTATGTTCTATTTATGTAGAGATTGTATTCGCTGGGGATGAATGCAAATCGTGGATAAATCAATATGCCAGTCGGATTCCCCTGAATAATGGTGATAGTAAATTTTACCAATAAACTTTTACGAATCTAACCTAGATTGGTGTTTTTTTCTTTTTGTTTAGTGTTCTAAATGTTAACAGAATGTAGTAATATGATAGAGGATAATGTACTGCTATGGCATAGTATATAGCAACTCGACAGCTGGGTCATTTTTATTCTTATCATTTATGTATGTTATGGATACTTATCCATAAATAAAAATGCAAAACAGTAAGGAAAAAAGTTTTTTTAATTTTAATTACAAATAGTAACATAGATATTATAGGTCAACTAAGCGGTGATGGGTAGAAATAGTCAAAATAAAAATAAAGTTAAAATATGATTTGCCGTTAAACTGCTTAGCAGTTTGGCAATAGCATAATTTTTGTAATTACGAGTAAATTTATGATTAGATATAATAAAAAATATATAAATTCGAGTTAGAGTGATTGACACCATTGAGTTCATACGGATCTCTCGTTTTTAATAGTGGAAATCAGATATGTTTCCAATTATTAAAACAAACAATAACTAATATTATCATAGCATAAGGAAGTCCACTGGTGGACATAAGACTCCCCAAGGATTTCCATTTGGGTTCGTAATGGAAATCCTTGGAATGGAATCCTTGAATAATGGAAATTTAATATAAATACGTATAGATACACGTCACAAATAGATTTTACATAAGCGGTTGTCATTTGTATAGTTGTAAACTGTATATCTACACTTCTACACTAATTTTATAAGGAGGAAAGATTTGATTGTTTATTTGCATTAAATAGGCTACGAAACCTAACCTAAACCCTATCCCTAATGAACATAGGCTATAGATTAAATACCTATAACTACCCGTGCGAACCCGGGACGGGCTAGCACTAGTTGTGTAATAAATACTTAATCCTTACTAATATTATAAATGCGAAAGTGAGTTTGTTTGTTTGTTTGTTACGCTTTCACGCCGTAACTACTGAACTGATTATCATTAAATTTTGCATAGCAGTTCTCTGGAGTACGGAGAAGGACATAGGCTACCTTTTATCCCGGAAAAAAGTACTATTCCCGAGGGATCGAAATTGACGCGGGCGGAGCCGCAGGCGAAAGCTAGTATACAAATAGATTAAATATACAAGTACTACTACTTATCTTTGTGTTAATATTATAACTTTCGATATTTGCCTTATTTTAATGTTCAACTTAATAAACAATACCGTGTAATTTATAATAACAATCAAAAAACTCAGAGCTCGTCTTAACATTGCTCAAAATACTGATTTTCAGCTAACGCTAATCATCTCTAGGCTGACTAACCCATAAGGTAGAAAAGCGTAATTAGTATGCATAAATATCAAACGGGGAAATTAACAATCGGTCGGATTGCTGTAATTTGCCTAAATAAAACAAAGTACAATTTCCGTGCTAATTAATTAAACCATAAACACCCGACGCTTGTCAGCTTGTCACGATAAATCAAACAGCTGGCACATGACACATTCGACAATGATTGAACAGAAACATATTGTATGTTCTATTTATGTAGAGATTGTATTCGCTGGGGATGAATGCAAATCGTGGATAAATCAATATGCCAGTCGGATTCCCCTGAATAATGGTGATAGTAAATTTTACCAATAAACTTTTACGAATCTAACCTAGATTGGTGTTTTTTTCTTTTTGTTTAGTGTTCTAAATGTTAACAGAATGTAGTAATATGATAGAGGATAATGTACTGCTATGGCATAGTATATAGCAACTCGACAGCTGGGTCATTTTTATTCTTATCATTTATGTATGTTATGGATACTTATCCATAAATAAAAATGCAAAACAGTAAGGAAAAAAGTTTTTTTAATTTTAATTACAAATAGTAACATAGATATTATAGGTCAACTAAGCGGTGATGGGTAGAAATAGTCAAAATAAAAATAAAGTTAAAATATGATTTGCCGTTAAACTGCTTAGCAGTTTGGCAATAGCATAATTTTTGTAATTACGAGTAAATTTATGATTAGATATAATAAAAAATATATAAATTCGAGTTAGAGTGATTGACACCATTGAGTTCATACGGATCTCTCGTTTTTAATAGTGGAAATCAGATATGTTTCCAATTATTAAAACAAACAATAACTAATATTATCATAGCATAAGGAAGTCCACTGGTGGACATAAGACTCCCCAAGGATTTCCATTTGGGTTCGTAATGGAAATCCTTGGAATGGAATCCTTGAATAATGGAAATTTAATATAAATACGTATAGATACACGTCACAAATAGATTTTACATAAGCGGTTGTCATTTGTATAGTTGTAAACTGTATATCTACACTTCTACACTAATTTTATAAGGAGGAAAGATTTGATTGTTTATTTGCATTAAATAGGCTACGAAACCTAACCTAAACCCTATCCCTAATGAACATAGGCTATAGATTAAATACCTATAACTACCCGTGCGAACCCGGGACGGGCTAGCACTAGTTGTGTAATAAATACTTAATCCTTACTAATATTATAAATGCGAAAGTGAGTTTGTTTGTTTGTTTGTTACGCTTTCACGCCGTAACTACTGAACTGATTATCATTAAATTTTGCATAGCAGTTCTCTGGAGTACGGAGAAGGACATAGGCTACCTTTTATCCCGGAAAAAAGTACTATTCCCGAGGGATCGAAATTGACGCGGGCGGAGCCGCAGGCGAAAGCTAGTATACAAATAGATTAAATATACAAGTACTACTACTTATCTTTGTGTTAATATTATAACTTTCGATATTTGCCTTATTTTAATGTTCAACTTAATAAACAATACCGTGTAATTTATAATAACAATCAAAAAACAATAACCATTAAAACTTTACCATCATTGAAACTTGGTGAATGGCTAGAACAGATAATTTACTTTCTTACTACATTTTGAAACAGAAATCAACTGAAACATTCTTTATACAACGTGATTTTGAACCTCCTAGCTATATTGGAATCTGGGAATCAGAATCCCCAATAGAATACAGAATTGCAAGAAAAAAAAGGTAAAAGTCGAAAAAAAGATTAGGCTTCCCATACAAAGTCGTCGATCAGCTGGACGAATATCTTCGGAAGGTCAAATGTTTTTTTTTTTCGTTTTTTACCTTTTTTTATGCAATTCTGTATTCCATTAGGGATTCTGATCCCCAGATTTCAATATAGCTAGGGGGTTCAAAATCACGCTGTATTAGGCCAGGCATCATCATCATTTCGAGTAGGTGTCACGGTAAATCGACCATGCACACCCTGGTGTCAGAGTTCTTAGGAACCGCCTCTCGGCCTCTAACGTGGTTCCTTTAACGACTACCAGATGGCAGCCGGGACCACCGGCTTAACGTGCCTTCTGAAGCACGGAATCATCTTTATTATCAGACAATCAGGTGATTCAACTGGACTGAGTTTCTTTCGGCGTATTCTTCTCAGCAGTGGTCATTCCGAAACGCTAGTAGTTTTTCAATTTTACAAACATAAAAGAAAGAAAAATAAACAACAGAAACATATGACGTTCAAAAAGCGATACATGTATCCTACTTTGAATAAAAATTATTCATTTTCATTTTCAAGCCTGCAATGTCCTAACCAAACTGGAAACAACTAAATAAAGTATGCTTCCGGTGGGAATCGAACCCACGAACCCCGGGTCAACAGGCAAACGCCTTAACCACTGGACCACGGAGGTTGTCACGGAGGCCAGGCCAACGTTGAGACTTGCCAAAGTGGATGGGCAAAATCACCGTTACGACTAACTGATACGGCATTCCCAAATTTTTCGATCGCAAAAGTGCTAATCGTACCATCGAAATCTTTATTAAAATCGTTTTTGCGCATCGGTAATTCAATTCCCTAAAGGAATATTGGCAATATCAGTATAAAATCGAGCAGCTAAAACGGCCGGTGTTAGGGTATCACGATATTGGTCGGACGACGCCATTAACCGACATTTTTTAAATTAAATTTGTCCCCAGTATGTTTCTAAATGGACGAGGTAGTCACTTCAAAGTACCTTACTATGATTTACTATTTTTATGTAAGATATTGACAGCTCTATGGCGCAGTGGTTTACACGCCAGCCTGCGACACGGAGTGCCCGGGTTCGATCCCCGGCCAGGTCAAAATGGAAAATAATCTTTTTCAGATTGGCCTGGGTCTTGGATGTTTATCTATATATGTATTTGTTATAAAATATAGTATCGTTGAGTTAGTATCCCATAACACAATTCTCGAACCTTGGGACTAGCTCAATCTGTGTGATTTGTCCGTATATATATATATATATACCTCTCTGAACTATATTGTTTTTTGTTGATCTCCTTATTTCAGATTCGGTCTCATAGAGAAACACCAAACATAGTCCTCTCTAAAACTTACTACTAATATTTTTGTTAAATATTTTTCTTTTTAGGGTTCCGTACCCGAAGGGTAAAAACGGGACCTTATTCATATGGCTTCGCTGTCCGTCTGTCTGTCACCAGGCTGTCTCGTGAACCGTGCAAACAAACTCACTTTTGCATTTATAATATTAGTAAGGAAAAGGATTATTATGATCGCTTGTTTTTCGTCAAATACTTGTTGATGATACAAATTCTTCACATTTTCTGGTTAAAGTTCATCACATTCGTTTGAAACGTGACATCATTTAAAACGCTCTTTGTTTTAAAGTCGGATAAGAGCAGCTTACGCAATATTGCGCAATTCCATCTAAAAAACCTTCCCGTTTTTGGATGTCCTGTTTGGAGTGGCTGCTATCTCATTTACACCTTCAATTTGTATGCAAGGTCTACAGCTCCCGTGACTGTCGGTCGGCCTTGCAAGTTGGGCACGCCTGACCTACAAATATCCTGGTTTGCCCTTTCCTAAAAAATATTTTAAATTAACAATTTTGTTCTCAATACATAAATTTACTCAGGATGATACAAAGATTTCAACGATACTTTTAGCCGTGGTAGAGCCACGCTACCGGCAAAATTAATTGCTAGTAGCATGAATGGGGCGGCTCGTCCGGGGAAGTACCACACTCTCACAAAAAAACGTCTGAGTAAAAGCTATACCGCTGCTATGCTTCGTTCGGTGAGTGAGAGAGCCGAAGGCCCATTCTTCCCCCTCCCCATTTCCTTCCCCCAACTTCTGGAAATGCCGACAACGCACCTGTGACACCCTGGTGTTGCAGTTGTCCATGGGTAGCGGTGATTACTTACCATCAGGTGACCCGTTTGCTCGTTTGCCGTCCTATAACTATATTCTACTCTGCCAGAAACCATACGGCAATATTCATATTAAAATAAATAATTAAAATAAAATAAATATTTAAGGGAGCCCCCCTTAAATATTCATTATACAACACACGTATTTTTTTATAATAAAGTGTTTAATGTTGTATAGATAATGGTACGGAACCCTTCGTGCGCGAGTCCGACTTGTACTTAACCGTTTTATTAGTTTCACGTTCGGTCCATGTAGCAACGCGTACATCGCGTATAATCACTTAGTCTCCGAATTTATGCAGCGGGCTCAACGTAATGATGGTCGTTAGAAACATTTGCGCGAGTATAGCTAGAAATAGGCCTTGTACTGAATTTCGTGCAATAATATAGTTGTCCTTGACGATTTTAACTAAATATTTTTAACCGACTGCAAATAAAAGGAGGTTATCAATTCAGTTGTATTTTTAGGGTCCCGTGCCCAAAGGGTAATAACGAGATCCTATTGATATGGCTCCGCTGTCCGTCTTCTGTCAGTCTGTCCGTCTGTCACCAGGCTGTATCTCATGAACCGTGACAGTTAGACAGTTGAAATTTTTCAAATATGTTGTATTTCTGTTGCCCATAACAACAAATACTAAAAAACAGAATAAAATAATTTAAGGGTTCTCATACAACAAACGTGATATTTATAACCATGCAACAGATATGTCTTTATAGCCGTTTGTATCGAAAATTGTACGGAATCCTTCGTGCGCAAGTCCGACTCGCATTCGGTACTCCGTAATTTATTAACAGATTTGATTTCTTTTTATTTGCAAGGATTTGTTTCAGATTGGTCCAATTTCATCAAAATCGGATCAGTAGTGTGTTTGAAGTCGGTTTTTATATGAAAGATTATTTAACCTATGATCATCACGAAAACATTAGAAAACAACCTGACCACTCCAATATTACGGTCTAACGCTTCATGAATTCCAGCGTGTAAATGTACCCTCGACATTCATTAAAAGGGGTGACTCAGCCCATCCATGGCCTCTCCAACCCCTTCTGGCCAGCGTGGAGAGTGTAGGCCAAGTCCTCTGACCAAGTATGGCCAAGTATGGCTCTAGTAGTACAGAGAGGGTCGTGCTTCTGTAGTGGTGACTAAAAAGACCTGATGATGATGATGATGACTCAGCCCATAAATATGAACAACTATTCCTATGGAACCAAGGCTGGAAACATAAAAAATTGACATTCTTATACATATTGCCCGGGCGTCTGAACACTTTATGAAAATGTCAAATTTTGACTTTATGAAATTGAGTTCCCAGCCGTTGTTCCATAGGAAAAGTTGTTCATATTGATAGGCTGAGTCACGCCATTCGTGGACTATCGAGGGTAAATTTACACGCTTTATAATGTATATAATGTACGTATTATGCTTTTGGGCATGTATGATAGAAGTTTCAAATTAGTACAAACTGACCTGCCCTAGTTTTGCGAGACACATCCCTTTCATAAATAGACACATCCCTTTCTTGGCAACCGGACAATTTAGTGATAAAAACATTCAAACTTGTATAACACAGAATATAAATTTGTATGCTTAATTGGTTTATCGCGTTAACCGTCGGTATGAGTATGTAATTTAGGTGCGAAAGACGAAGGTGCGAAGTGCTGAGGTGCGAGCGAACTTAGGCGCGAAATATCTGAGGTGCGAAGAGCTTTCAGAAGTAATAAAAAGACGTGAGCTTACTTAGGTGTCTGATTGTGACGACGGAAATAGGTCGTTAATAATAACTACTAATCACTTTTCCTTGCATCAAAGCCACGTTTCGCATGTTGGCGGGCACTAGTTAGAAACCGGAATCAAATAGTGATGGGTTTTCGAAATCACAAAAGATTCCTAAGATATTCGCCCATTCCCTCGATCGGCTTTCACGATCTGCGTAGGAAGAGAAGCAACTGGTACATTCTACGTTGTTTTTCTTCCAAACCGTCATGGAGGTAGTGAAAGATAGCCGAAATAGTGTGTAAATTATTCTTTTTCTTATATAAAATTATTATAAATAATTATTATAATAATAGTGTAGCATCTAACAAAAATAAATGTTAAATCATACAAAAGATAATAAAGATAATGTGACGGATTCGCGAAAGAGAGAAGATGGATGTGGACGGCCAGAGGCTGCAAAAAATGCCGAGATGAATAGGACGATTATTTCCACACTTATAATGACTGGACGAATAATGACGCCTATATTTCCTGCGGTGTCTTTATAAACCCTGTTTTATCCACTTTAAAAAAGGAGGTTCACAATTCAACTTTATGTTTTAATCTATCCTAGTATCGTTGAGTTAGTATCCCATAACACAAGTCTCGAACTTACTTTGGGGCTAGCTTAATCTGTGTGATTTGTCCGTATATATATATTTATATTTAAGTGATCTTGGCTGGCACCGACTTCAAAAATAACTAATTATAATTTGAAAATAGATATGTAAGAGTCAACAATTTTGTTGATTGCCCTTAATTCAATCTGCTTTCAAGTGATTAAATTATTATTTTCTACTTTTAAGATCCAGTTTGTATACTAATGTATGTAAGTAGCTACAAAACTAAAAATTAATTAATCCTATCTAATAATAAAAACCTACCTATAAATTAAAACCAAACTTATCCATTTGTACTTATACTAATTCTATGGTACCTATAGGGTTGAAGTCGGTTTGTGTTTTTGGTTTATTTATTTGTTTGATTACAACCTACGGAATATTTATATGGATACGACAAGGATACTTTTATTTCCATAAACATGATGTAATTAACATCTAATGCTTGTGCTAATTAACGAAATTTAGTCCCAATCATAGACCTACTAGGATTATCTTATCTTTACAGTCCCTACATATTTATACTGATAAAAAAATTGGTCGGAGACATTGCTTTTAGATTAAAACGCAAAAATTAGGTAACAAAAAATTTAATCCAAATAAACGAAAAAGTTTAAAATATAGAGGTGGTTTTGAACTCACTGGAAATTTTAAAGTTAAAAAAATTGGGTTCCCGTAGAAATTTTATAAACTCGAATGAAATGTATGGGAACTTGAATGAAATGTATGGGAACAATTTCATACAAATTCATCGATCAGCTGGTCAAATTTCTAGTTGGTGTTCCCAGCCTTGGTCCCATAGGAAAAGGTGTTCATTTTGACTGAGGCTGATTTGATGGTTTAAGAGACAACCATACACTAACATCCTGTATTAAAAAAAAAAGAAAATATTTAACTTTGACCTTAAAATTTGTGGTTAATATTTTGTGGGTGAAAAGATTTCCACCAGTGCAAAAGAGTAGTAATAAAATTATCAAAGTGGAATAGACCAATAATTATAACGAGAAATCTAGTTGTATTGACATTATTTATAAGATATGGCATTATTATTATTTTCCTTGTAATAATGGATGTTAATATTGAATTTGTATCATTTTTGTAAGAATTGATGTCAGTGGATATAGTAGTAACTAGGCGATCATCAGCGAACAGTATCGTTCTATGTTCAATAACATTAGGGAGTTCATTATCATAAATAATAAAACAAGAGGCCCTAAAGCACTCCCCTGTGGAACACCACATTAAATATAGCGTTCATCAGTCATGTCTATTTTTTACCGAACTCGAGTTTGGTTATGTCTGTAATTTATAACACATTCTTTTTTTTATAAATAAATGTTGATGTAGGCAATTGTTTCTCATCTCACCTGATGGTAAGTGACGAGGAAGACTAGGATGTTACATGTCTATCTAAGAGATATTTTGACTTCGATCAAAATGTGTTAAAATTACAGTTTTTATGTTATAGGACGACAAACGAGCAAGCGGGTCACCTGATGGTAAGTGACCACCGCCGCCCATGGACAACTGCAACACCAGGGTGTGGCAGGTGCGTTGTCGGCCTTTCAAGGAGTTGGGGGAAGGATATGGGGAGGGGAGGGGGAAGGATGGGCCTCCGGTTCTCTCACTCACCGATCGAAGCATAGAAGCGGTAAAGCTTCTACTCAGACGTCGATTTTCTGTAAGAGTGTGGTACTTCCCCGGACGAGTCGGCCCATTCATGCTACCAGCAATTCATTTTGCCGGTAACGTGGCTCTACCACGACTAAACACAGACAGACAAAGCTAAACATTTGATCAATTTGTAATAACTCATCTCGAATTCCATGATGCACGTAATCAAAGGCTTGCATCATATCGGAATAGATGGCTCAAAAACATTTTCTTTTGTCCACTTCATTCAAAATAGGATCTGAACTGTTACTGACTGCAATGTGTTTTGGTTACATTCATTATATTGAAACGTGGCTAAAATGAATAACCTATCAAAATAATCTTCAAAGAAGGTTCCTTCTTAGTTTAAGAAAATCATGAAAAGAATGGAAATTCACAGTCAGTCACAAAAGGTTTTTTTGATTTTAAGTTTTTCAATGCTTATAAAGTTTAAAGTGCTTTAATAGTTTGAGTCAAAATAAGACAAAAACAAATCCCTTACATTTTTCGGGTTATAGCTCAAATGTCTTATTTTACCCTAGCAATAATGCCACGGGCACCGGTAAAAAACGAAGGTCGACGAATTACATAAAACAATAGGGATCCATAGTAGACCCTCGGACGCAAAAAAACTAATGCGTTAAAAGCTTTTTACGGGAGACAAAATCGTCTCAGCGGAATTCATAAATATTATTGGCATAGACATTTTAAAACATCCAGAAGTAAATCAATATATCGACATAGCGAGTATTTTTAAGTATAAAATAAAAGCACTTGGATCGGGATAAAGTAAAACTTCTAAAGATTCCTGTAAATATGTGGATTAAATAAACTCGCCATGCATACTTTCAGGTTCGCCATGCAAACCTGAACACATTACACACATTTTTGGGCTGCCGTGTAAAAGTGTATTCATATATATGAAAAAGGATATACTAAATATCTGGGAGCAAATTTGGCATCACATATTCAACATAGGTTTAATCAGACAAATCGTAAGTTCATTACGGAGTTAACAGAACAGCCTAGCAAAGTCTATGTCGAGCAGGAAAACTTTCAGTGTGAATATGGTCATAGAGATCAGACCATGTCACACCTGTTGTCGTGTCTATTGTACCCCACTACCTGCACAAAGTTCGACCTCAACTCTGCCTCAGTGAGTGGCGTGGTTGTCCCAACCTACTGGAGGGACAAAGTATAATATTTTTAGATGGATTGGAAAAAAAATAAATGTGACGTTGATACCAACTTTTGTTTTAGTTGTGGTAGGGCCACGCTACCGACAAAAGTAATTTTTGCTAGTAGCATGAATGGGCCGGCTCGTCCGGGGAAGTACCAGCACACTCTCACAGAATATCGACGTTTGAGTAGAAGTTTTACCGCTTCTATGCTTCGTTTGGTGAGTGAGAGAGCGGGAGGCCCGTCCATCCTTCATTTCCTTCCCCCGTGTCCTTTCCCCAAATCCTTTAAAGGCCGGCAACGCTCCTGTTACACCTTGGTGTTGCAGTTGTCCATGGGCAGCGCTGATCTTACCATCAGGTGACTCGCTTGCTCGTTTGCCGCCCCGTAACATAAAAAAAAAAAACTTTTTCTTAATTAAAAATTAAGTTTTTATGAACGGAGGCCCACAAATAAATAAATAAATCCATGTTCGAACTCTGGGCGGTGTCGGGCACTAAAACGAATACGTTAAAAACGTTTTACAATACCCGACGAAATTTAAATCTACTCAGTTTGAATTCATTAACTGAGAACCAACTGTCGCTGACAATCTTATAACAGCCTCAGGAAAGATTCGCTTTTACTGTTGTGAGCTTTTGTTGAATTTGTTCGCTTGGCCTCTCTTCATAAATTTTTAACCCCTATACAAAAAGAGGGATGCTATAAGTTTAACACGTTAGTCTGACGGTGTGTCCATCTGTGGGATCGTAGCTGCCTCGTGTGTGGACAAATTTAAACGCTGTTTTCTTTATTCTAGATTTAACGGGCTAGGTGTGTTATCTATTGCTAAAGGAAGTTAGACCACCTTAACCAGCCAGGATTGGAAAGGCATCTGATTTAATTTTACAGCTAAAACATCGATTTTGGATCAAATAAAGTCTGTCCAGGGTAACTAGAGCAAGGTAAAATACCAGATTTGGTCTGGGTGGAGAATAACTTTTTTAAATATTTGGATTGATTGCTGACTTGCTGCCCTTTCGCACCTGAATAGGACTACACTACAACTAAATAAGGAATTTAAAATTTCATCATCATCATCATAATTCTAAATGCTGGAGTAACGAATTATGTTTCTAAAAATAATATTTTTTTTACATCATCATCATCAGGTCCTTTTTAGTCTCCACTACAGGAGCACGACCCTCTCTGTACTACTAGGGCCATACTTGGCCAGAGCAGCCAGAGGACTTGGCCTACACTCTCCACGCTGGCCAGACGGGTTGGAGAGGTGTCTTAGATGTTTATAAGCTTTGTTTAGCTTGTATTTCCTAAGTCCTCGTTTTTTTTACATAAAAGGAGAAAATAATGTCCATCAAAAAATTCCATTTCGAAAATCTTTCGACTACTAAGTGAGTTTAATATTCATCATTCCAGCCCTTAGGAGTCCACTGCTGAACAAAGGCCTCTTCCAAGGATTGTTCGTTCCATTGGAGGATTTTACCCATACTTTTGGTTGGTACGGTTGGCGAGCTCAGTTTCTTTGGCGTCTTGTGCTTCCGACGCTGCTGCCCATCGGATTTTTTTTAAGCTGGAGAAGGAAAGAAATTTGTTGAATTTAAAGGTCTTTTGATACTACTTACTAGGATGAATGGCGGAAAAACAAGAAGCAGCTCGGGAGGCCGGACGCGCTTCTACGATGCAATACCTGCATCCACCGGACAGGCGGTTGAAGAAGACACCCCTGACCATCAAAATATCATCAAAATCCGAGTTAAAAATTACAAACCATATTTCGTACAAAATGACGTAATAATTTATTTCTTAGAGTGCCTGCCGCGAGTTTATTATTTATTTTCTTTGACGCAGGCAAAGTTGTCGCTCGCTGCGACGCCTTAATTAAACGTGCAGCGGTCGAAATAAAACGCTGTTTAAGAAACACTCGACTCCCCCTTGTAGCTTTCTCGGAACTTCTTCAGAGCAAGTTTATATTGCACTTTTGCTTCTAAGTACTGTTTTTCTGCAGATTTTCCGTTTAAAAGTGAACTGATAATGAAACGAAAACCTCCAAGTTTTAAGTTGATAGTTTTAATCTAAGTTTTAAATTAAAAACGAAACGAAATTTTAGTTCTATTTAATTATTATTATTTGAGCCGATAACATCTTATAGATTGATGAACGTCGGCTGCACGCACGAAAAGTGTGACGTACCGCGTGCAAGCGAGAGCGTGGAACAAGCGATAGAGAGCCACGATCGACCTAAGCGATCGGCTTGTGACGCATCTATCTCTCTTCCACCGTTATTACGTAAAATTATCGTCTGTAAACGGACTTTACAGACAACCAATTTTGATTACTGTTATATAAAAACAATATTTTTGTAGTTAATAGACTCAGGTGTTACTTTGCGGAAGTCAAAGCTACATTTACTTTGAGACAATTTACTTTGCGTGCTTCCGCCACCAGTTAGTTCATGCAAAACTGCCAGCAATAGTTTGCATGAACTAACTGGTGGCGGAAGCACGCAAAGTAAATTGTCTCAAAGTAAATGTAAATATTTTTGTATTTCGCGATCCTTATATCGCTATCAATAGTGAACAACGAGAATATAGCTATTGTTATTTTCTATCTGAACTGGCACAGACTGAAGGAAAAAATATTTTGATGTGAAGGATAGAGAACCACATCCTTAAATATAAATAAATATATAGGGACATATCACACAAATTGAGCTAGCCCCACAGTAAGTTACTAACTCAACGATACTATATTTTATAATAGATACATAATTAGATAAACATCCAAGACCCAGGTCAATCTGAAGAAGATCGTATTCCATCATGAACTGACCGTGGATCAATCCCGGGCACCCTCGGCTGGAAGGATGGTCCTCGGTCCCCTCCTCACCTCCCCCATTTTTACACATCACGAAAACTCATGTATGTATGTGATTTATATTATTTACTATATTTTTTATTTACTACTATAACTTATTACCTGAATAGCCATGTTCATTATCTTTCAAAACTCGTAGGTAGATAAACTTGTAGTCAACTTAAGCACCGTACTCATTGCTTAAAATATCTCTCTTCCAAAATTAGGCCGCGGAATAAATATTACGTTTGGCATAATCTGTCTTGTCCTCACTTAAGTACTCCAACGATGTTTTAACTACCGTAATTTTATGCTAAAATAATTTATGCAAAACGCTCCGTCCCAGTTTTCTATTATGACCGGGCTTTTTAAAATTCTTTTAGGTGTTGTGAAAATGGTCTTTGATGATCGCTACTAACAATTCTACTAGCCTTTTACCTGCCGTTTTTTGTATATATCTTTTTCGGAGTTTTATTTTTTAAAACTTGAAACGATAAAAGGAAAACTATGCTAAGGAGCTTGCCAACACAGTATGCAAGCTGCGTTGGCGAGCTCAGTTGCCGACAGGCAAGCGTAAGGAGTATAGCAATCCAAAAAATTCTTTCCTGGAATGAAAAAATCCTTTACATAGACCTATATCCAGCAGTGGGTTTCTTACGGCTAAAATACATACTAGTGCATAGATAGAAATATAATATATATAGATAGAAATATACTTGTAGGTATATATAATGTACTTACGAGTATTATCTATATACTTCTCCTTAACATAGTCACTGAAAACTATGCAATTTCAGCATAACTTCTATAATTTTAAGTTCTGCGTATCCTGTATTTCACGCGTCATATATATTTATATGAGGTAGCTCTAAACATTAATGGATTAAGTTTTTAATGTTACTTTTCATGACCACAAAAGTGTTCCAACCAACTGCAGTAAAACTTGCATAAGCTTTCCCTAGTATTGCATAATACATGCCTATTCACTAATCACGTCTTTGTCCCTTACGGGGTAAACAGAGCTTATCGCTTTATACTTTGGTGTAAACGAAATTTGACGAAAAAAAACCTGTAATTTGATGAAAAGAGAACTTGACTAAAGAATAACTAGACTAATAGTGAAATTGACTCATGTAATAAGACTCAAACCGAAAGCTTTTGGTGAGCGTGTGCATCAATATGGGTTTTTTTTTTTTTTTTTTTTATTTATATCCGACGGCAAACGAGCAGACGAGCCACCTGATGGAAAGTGGTCACCGTCGCCCATGGACATCTGCAACACCAGAGGAGCTGCTGATGCGTTGCCGACTCTTAAGATACCTGTAAACACGCCTTTTGAAGGACCTCAAGTCATAGCACACAGGGAAAACCTCGGGAGGGAGTCCATTCCACAATCTTGCTGTACGAGGAAAAAAACCACGTGACGCTCTGACATTTTTGGAGACCCAAGTGTCAAGGATGTGGGGATGGACTTTACTCCTGTGGCGAGCGGTGCGGTGGTAGAAAGGTGACGGTGGCACCAATTCAAAAAGTTCTTCAGAACACTCCCCATAGTATAGACGGTAAAATACACACAGAGAGCCAACGTCTCTCCGTAGACCGAGGGTGTCTAAATCGTCTGTGAGTGTGGGATCGTCGATAATACGAATTGCCCGGCGTTGGATGGAATCAAGAGGAAGGAGTTGGTATTGAGGTGCACCAGACCAGATATGAGAGCAGTACTCCATGTGGGGCCGGACTTGAGCTTTATATAACAAAAGTCTATGACCCGGAGTAAAGTACTGCCTCGCTCTATTGAGCACCCCAAGTTTTTTAGAAGCCATTTTGGCTTTACCTTCCAGATGACTCCGGAATTGGACCTCCTTCGTAATATCGACGCCAAGGATCCCAATACTCTTAGAAATGGTAAGAGAGGTGTCCCGGAACTTCGGTGCTATGCTAAATGGGGTCTTCTTAGCGGAAAACACGCAGACTTTTGTCTTAGTAGGGTTGAATTGAACTAGGTTTAGTTTACCCCATTCAGAGACCTGCTCCAGAGAGGTCTCAATGTCAGACACAAGTCTCTTTCTGTTCTCCTCCACCTGTGTTTGAGGGATATTTGCACGACCTGCATAATATGCATCACCCGTACTGTCGTCTGCATAGCAATGGATGCTACTAGTGTTAAGCATGTCGTTGATGTGCAGAAGAAACAGCGTAGGTGATAAAACAGATCCTTGGGGGACGCCAGCATTGATGGGCATGATATCGGAGCATAATCCGTCTACAACGACCTGAATGCTTCGCCCAGATAAGAAACTAGCGACCCACAAGCATAGTCCCTCAGGAAGCCCGAAAGATGGTAACTTCGCGAGAAGAGCCTTATGCCAGACCCGGTCAAAAGCCTTTGTGACATCTAGACTAAATGCCAGTGCTTCTCCCTTGCTCTCGATGGCGGCTGCCCATCGGTGCGTTAAGTACACAAGAAGATCACCAGCACTACGCCCGTGGCGGAACCCGTATTGACGGTCACTAATTAGCTGATGATCTTCAAGGTAACCAAGGAGCTGGATGTTTATCACACGCTCCATCACCTTAGAGAGCAGGGAGGTTATCGCAATAGGCCGATAATTAGACGGGTCTGTGCGGTCACCCTTTTTAGGAATAGGGTGAACGTAGGCTACTTTCCACGAAGACGGGACTTTTCTTGAGGTGTAAGACAGCGAGAATAGGCGTGCTAACACCGGAGCTAACTCAGGGGCGCATGTTTTGAGCACAATTGCTGGAATGCCATCAGGCCCGCTGGACTTCCTGACGTCGAGGGAAAATAGAGCACGTCGCACTGCACTTTGAGTGAAGCTAATTTCCCGCATTTAATAATAATATATATACGGACAAATCACACAGATTGAGCTAGCCCCAAAGTAAGTTCGAGACTTGTGTTATGGGATACTAACTCAACGATACTATATTTTATAACAAATACATATATAGATACACATCCAAGACCCAGGCCAATCTGAAAAAGATCATTTTCCATCTTGACCTGGCCGGGGATCGAACCCAGTCACTCCGTGTCGCAGGCTGGCGTGTTGACCGCTGCGCCACGGAGCTATTCAAAATAGCTAGCATTGAGTGCTCGCATCGCGGTAAAAAGGGCGGCGATGCTCCTCCGTCGTCAAGGGTAGAATTTGACGCAAAGAGAGTAGCCAAGAGATCGGCCTTCTCTTTTGCGGAGTGAGCCAGCGAGTCCTGACGATTGTGCAGAGATGGAAGTGAAGGGCGACAGAAATTCCCCTGCGCTGCCTTAGCAAGAATGCTCTACTCCCGGAGGGATAGCCAACCAGTCTCCTACCAATGCGCGTAGTGTGCGCAAACTTTGCTGCAGTGATCTGCTTCTTGTAGGCTCTTGAAGCTGAGTTGAACCGCTTCTTCAAATCAGAAGTATTACGATCCTTGACATTTCGCGCAGCAACCCAGGCTTCGTAGGCTTCGCGCTTGAGGTGGGCGGCACGCAAAGACGAGCAACGAAACCAAGGTTGACACCGCCCTCCGATACGAACCGCCGAGCTGGGAATGTAGCACTCCATGCCCAGCAGTATCGCCTCGGCGACAGCTTTCGCACAAATGTCAGGATTTTCTGATGAGAAGCACAACCGTCTCCAATGGTAGGATGCATAAAACTCTCGCAATCCATCCCAATCAGCTGACCTATAATGCCACACACGACGCATACCAGGTGGTCTGGATTGCGTGGTCTGACCGGATGGAACCACAGCACGTACCAGGCAATGATCCGAGGTTCCTAGAGGGGCATCACGGAATACCTGGTAATCGTTTGGATGTGAGGTCAGCAGAAGATCCAACAAAGCAGGGTTGTGTCCTTCAATATCAGGTATTCTGGTAGGACCATCAACTAACTGGTTGAGGTCATTTGTTACAGCAAAGTTGTATGCAGCCTTCCCAGCGTAGTCGGTCTTCAGTGATCCTAGCCACTCAAAGTGGTGAGCGTTGAAGTCCCCTAGGATCACTACCTCCGCCGATGGGTGCTGCTGGAGAATTTCGTCTATGCCCTTCTGTACATGCCCGAGAAGTCGGTCTGTTTCGGCATCACCGCTATGGGACCTGTAAAGGCACGCATAGAACCGGATGCGGTCACCGTGATCTACGCGCGCCCATAACAATGACAGGTTTCTGTCTTCAAGGCTGCTGAGACGTCGACAACATACATCCTCCCGTACGTACATACACACCCCAGCATTGGGCATAAACTTGTGCTCCAAGCTGAAACCGGGATACAAGAGATATGTGACGTCGGTCGGAGAGGATATTTGTGTCTCAGTCAGGAAAAATAGAGCCGGCTTAGTCGTCTCCAAGTGATGATGGACGACATTGAGGTTGGAATGCATTCCTCTGACGTTGAAGAAGTCCACATTGAATGTGGAAGGGGGTGCCGCTGTAGAAACATGTTTTCTATTTTTCGATCTTGCCATAAAAAAGGTAGTTAACAGGGAAAAAATTGAGGATTGCCGTAGTTACGACAGTTACATAGGCAAAGTAAAGGAATGATGGCCCGCAATGAATGACCAGTGAGGTGCGCTGCTGGCACGGGGGACGGCAGGGCCCCCGATCCAACACAATGATCAGCCGCCGTGTTCCACTCCGGTCTCCCAGGCCGGCACGACGACCAATCACGAGCTTTTGAAACTGGCGGCAGGACAGCCTCCCTAGCCGGGACAGCCAGGGTTCGGGTCCTCTACGTACCAGCGGGCGGCCAGCGGACAACCGTTTCATCGGGTCTCCCTGGCCCCCGTGCCAACGTCGCACCCCCAATCAGACAGTGCAAGACTCCAGTCCTCAAGGGACCATAAACTGTCGGAACTACGGGAATCGGGAATGGGGATTGGCTCTCACGCGCAACCGTCGAAACACACCCAACGGTGCTTTACGATAGATTTCGGCATGAGGGTGGTCGCGAGCCAGTCGGACCCCACGAGGTCCTACCACCGAGCATATCGGGTATTTTTCTCGCCTCTTACGATGCCAACCTGACGGGCAGTGGGGAATTGTATTCTACTCCGTCCCCACAGGGTTGCTAGCAGCATCGTTTGATATGATTTCTCAAACTTTCGCCCGTCCCCTATATCGGTTTTTACAATTTGCACGGGAAGAGAATTACATCGTACGTTCTATGTTGTCCACACCGGCATTTAGGGAAATAGGAATCGTCAACTAACATAAAAAGGTTTTTATTACTTCCTCGATACAACGCGAGCCTTATTAATTTTATTCATAACAACGCTGTAATATTTTTTGTCACGTATCCAATATTGGTCTCAAAAAGTATGGACGTACTGAGACCCCAAAATCTTTCCACTAACCCACTTCGATGAAACACTGTGTCTTTAAGCTTAATCTTAATGAGATATATGATTATAATCTGTTTTGTGTGTTAAATAAATAAATCCAATTATTAATATTGATGTCATCATGAATCAGGTTCAATTAAGTATCATCATCATCATCAGGTCTTTTTAGTCTCCACTGCAGGAGCATGACCCTCTCTGTACTACTGGAGCCATACTTGGCCAGAGCAGACAAAGGATTTGACCTACACTCCTCGCTGGCCAGACTGGTTGGAGAGGTCTCATTTATGTTTATAAACTTTGTTTAGCAATTGAGTATAATCTGCACTAATTGCATTGTATTCTGTTATGCCGTCACTAATTGCCAATCGTGTAATATGATTGCCAAAATAAATTCTGCATATTCAGTATGGCGATAACAAGCGCATATGAATTCATGTTTAGTAGTTTATAAAAACATACATACATAGTATCACGCCCTTTTCCCTTGCGGGGTAGACAGAGCCCCAGGTCTTTAAGACCTAATAGCTACGTTTAGTATGTTGGTGGGCGTTACGTGGAAAATTGAATCAGAATAGTGATGGTTGCTAGCCGCATCGCCTACTAATATGATTCGTCTGATTTGCCTATTCCCTCGATCGGCTTTTACGATTTACGCGGGAAGAGAAGCTGCTGGTATATTCTACGTTTTTTCTTCTATCCCAAACTGCCGGTTTGGTAGAAAAAAGGCTCAAAAACATTATTGGAATAATTGGGTACGTTTTCATTTTTACCACCAACTTTTTGAAAATTTATTGATTTCTATGAGAGTTAAGCGAATAAACAAACATGAATCTAAAGTCGCTTGATACATTCATCTATATCTATACTTCTATATTTATACTTCTATATATTTATACTTCTATATCTATACTTCTATACTAATATTATAAAGAGGAAAGATGTGATTGTTTGTTTGTTTGCATCGAATAGGCTCTGAAACTACTGACTCGACCGATTTGCAAAATTATTTCTCTATTAGAATCCTACATTATCCCTGATGAACATAGGCTATTTAAATACCTATATCTTCCCGTACGAAGCCCGCGGACCGGCTGCTAGTTTCTAATATAGTGTCTTAACAAAAATATGTGTCAGTAATAATAATATCATGGTAATTTCACAAACATTACTTTGTAGACTTTCATTCGCTTGATAATGTGTCACAAAGTTTTAACCACTCACCCCACTTACACGTTATGTCAGTCGATAAAATCGCTTGCGATGATAATGCGTCTTAGTTTACTTCGACAAATACATTGTATTTTTGAACAGTATTCGAAAATAAGTTATCAATACCTAATATGCAATAGAGTTCCATATTATGTATAACGGATCAGGCAGCTGAGCATGATCAGGATCTGACATTCTGGATGACGCGTACAAGTAAAATTCACTTCACAGAACAAAAGTTAATTTTATTTTCACTTTACAGTATTTTTAAATCAAGTTAAACAGAAAGCAATAAACTGATTTACGATAGGAACGCGAGGGATAGTTCCTTGGAGATGTACACTCGACCAATGCTTGATCAGTAATGAATCGTGCGCACACCCCGTGAACCGATCCGAGCGCCCTTCTCCGTTACAAGGCACCGCCCTTGTATTGTGACGTAATCACCGCTAGATGGCGCCTACGTTCCAATCAATTAATAGTCCGTAATCATGACTTCCTCCGACACGGCCATCCTGCGTGACACGCGTCCTCGTGTGTTAATCTGAAACAAAGTTCTCACACAGTATCTTTTGTCTATGCATTCCCCCTTTTTTTTTTTTTTTTTTTTTACGAGTCTACTAGCTTTCTAACACTGTTACTGAATAAAGAGACTGAGAATCTGTTGTAACTAAACTTTATTAAAATTATTGTGATTGTCTATTTCTACACATAGCTTTTCTTTACATGATTAAATAATGAAAACACAAAAATTACTCCATATTTACGATTTACAAAGAAAGTAATGGTAATCGAGACGTGAGAGAGATCATTGAACCATATCATTAAAAAAAAAAATAACTGAACATAGTAACTCAAAATCACCAAGGAACAGAACCTCAATACATAGGCATCACCGCCACACACCAGTATGCGCATCACCACCCTGTGATCGCCGGGTCCACCTGACCCTACGGTTTCCTCTAGAAACCCGACCTCCGCTAGAGCTGACCGCCTACCGCCTACTCACGGACTACGCAAGGCAGACACCGATTTCTCTCGAGCTACGGCTACGATTCAACTCTAGTACGGTCAAAACATCATTCTACCTCTGGCAATGAGCTTTCATTTATGGTCTCAACGGTATCGGTCTCCTCAATGATCTCCTCAGTCTCTGGCATTCGCCTGAGCCTATCGTGAGCATACTTGTATGTTCGCTTCGAGTTTAAGGCCCGGAGAGTATACCGATCTCCATCTAAAACTTCGGTTACTTGGAAAGGACCCTTAAACTTTGGGTCTAATTTAGTTTGGTTCCTTTCCTCATTAGCCAATAAAACAAAATCACCTACAGAAAATTTATTGAGTCGAGCCTTCGTCTTATCAAACCTATCTTTTTCATATAGAGCGCATTTTTCTATGTTACGTGCCGCGTCATCCCTGACAGTTGGAAGGTCTACTTCGTGTTCATCTTCCTCGTGAGCCATCAACGAGAGCGGTCTAGCTACCTTCCCTATCATGAGCTCTAAAGGGGAAGCCTTTGTGGTTCGGTTCACCGTGCAGTTGATTGCTAACTGGATTTCTCCTAAAGCATCCTGCCACGATTTGTCTTTAGAGGTCTCTACTGCTGTAAGCATTGATTTAAGCACACTCATAACCCGCTCTACTTGGCCGTTTGCGCGAGAGGATCCTGTTGCTATCAAATGGAGGCTAATATTAGAACTTTCACAAAACTCTTTAAATTCTTTGCACGCAAAACACCGTCCCTGGTCGGCGATAATTCTAACAGGGGATCCAAATAAGGCAACACACTCTTTTACGGCTTTAATGCTATTTTTTGCATCAATATTAACAGTGTGGGACAGAAACACGAATTTCGTAAATGCGTCAATTAAAACGAAAACATATTCTTTTGAATCACTTTTGCCACTCAACTTGCCTGTAGCATCGATGTGGACAGTATGCCAAGGGGTTTTAACTTTGGGGATAGGATGGAGCTCGGCTTGAATTTTTCCGGAATGAGACTTGGCTACTTTACAAGTAACACAGTTATTAACGAATTTTTTCACATATCGCGACATACCATCAAACCAATAGTAGTCGTAGAGCTTTTCAAGCGTTTTCTCCCACCCTAAATGAACTATCGATTCGTGGATATTACTAACAACTGACCACTTGAGAGCTCGAGGTACGAAAGGTAAGCATTTTGTACGACCGTTCCTTTGTACCTTGCGGTGCAGTACTCCAGAGCGAATCTCGTACGTTTTCGCGACGTCTCTATCTAATTCATCGTTATTGAGCTTTTCCACAATACTTTTGA
Source organism: Elegia similella (assembly GCA_947532085.1). Lineage (NCBI taxonomy): Eukaryota > Metazoa > Arthropoda > Insecta > Lepidoptera > Pyralidae > Elegia > Elegia similella. The sequence continues at coordinate 9,691,781 of OX383937.1, forward strand.
TTTCATCGTCACGTTGCTGTTCTGCTAATAGCCAATTAGACGACAACTCGGTTAAATCAACGCGCTTCTGCTCTGTTTTTGCCTCTAAAATGTTTTTAGGCACATTACGTGACAGAAAATCTACGTGCGCCATATCTCGGCCAGCTTGATATACGATTTCAAAATCAAAAGACTGTAAAAAGGCCCACCAACGATGCACACGTGGTGTTAAGTCTATTTTCTTACTAGAGCACTTCAGAGAGTTGCAGTCTGTCACTACCTTGAATTTCCTACCGTGTAAGTAATGGCGAAAATGTTTTATGGCGTTTACGACTGCGAGCGTCTCTAATTCATAGGAATGATAGCGAGACTCAGCCGCGGAAGTACGTTTACTAAAGTACGCTACTACACGCCGTTTGCCATCAACTAATTGGAACAAAATAGCGCCATAACCCTCTGAACTCGCGTCAGTATGCAACTCTACTGAATACTGAGGATCAAATATCATGAGGATCGGTTCTTTGGTCAGGTAGGAGATCACCTCTTGTCGGATCTCCTCGTGATTGGTTTTCCATTCAAATGGAACTTTTTCAGATGTTAATCTATATAGAGGTAACATTATACGCGAAAACTTAGGTACAAATTGCCGAAAGTAAGTGGCAAGGCCAATGAACTGGCGCAATTGAGCAACAGTTTTAGGGGGTGGCAGAGCCGTGAGTGCCTCTATCTTACGGCGGTTTGGTTTGATTTCACCCGCTTGAACTTCAAACCCGAGGAATTCTAGCTTAGTCTTCATAAAAGAACACTTTTTCAAGTTCAGAGAGAATCCCGCCGATGTAAGTTTTTCTAACGTCATACGTAAACGCTCTAATCCTTGTTCCACGGTTTCTGACATAATTAAAATATCATCAGCGTATACCACCACAAAAGAATAAGCGAGATCACCTAGCGCCTTAATAATCGCCCTTTGAAAGACTGACATGGCGTTACGAAGGCCGAATGGCATGGACAACCATTCGTACTGCCCGTCAACAGTAATAAAAGAGGTACGTTCGATCGATTCTTGCGATTTAATTGGTATCAAATGGAAACCGCTGGCGCAATCAAGTTTTGTAAAATAATTAGCGCCATGTAACCGGGCGATTTGGTCAGATATGAGCGGCAGGGGGTACCGATCGGGTACTGTGTTCCTATTCAATTCCCGGTAATCAATACACATGCGATCGGTATTATCTTGTTTTTTAACTAGGAGTGCAGGACTCGCGAACGGGGAACAACTTGGCCTAATAATATTCGCACTTAGTAGCTCATTAATCCTACTACGCATAACCGCACGCTCATCTGGGCTTAGCCTATACGGACGCCTTTGCACAGTCTTATTCGGATCAATCAATCGAATTTCAAGTTCACCAGTCGTTACACGTGTTTTTGGCAACCCCGTAGTGAAATAATTGGAATATTCGCGTAAAATAAACAAAAGGTCTGATTTTCTAGAAGAGGGTATATCCGTGTCAATATTGCTAAAATCGGTATTAGAACTTAAGGTTGAAACGTCACAATTAAAAACAGACAAGTTACTTGGTTTGGAAATAACAAAATGATTAGCAGAAAGGTTAACGACAAAGCCTTGACTCAATATATCGCGACCTAGCATAATATCACTACGCATATACACATCGGGCAACACATGTAATAGAAGTTCTAAATTAAAATCACAAATTTCAACATTACATAATATTTGCTGGGTGCTGAATACACTTGATTGACCAATTCCCGTCAGGGACACAGTTTTAGTGATACGTTTGCCATTAAACCTTGATGCAATGCTTTCTTTTATAAGCGAGCATTCAGCACCCGAATCAAAGTGAAAAACAAAGTATGTACCTTGGTTACGAAGAGTGCCTGTCGGTGGATCCACGATGCACACGTCGACACGCCGCTCGGTCTGCCCGGCACCGCGGCTGCTGGCGCCGTTGCCGCTGGAGTCTCCACTGCCTGGGCACCGACTGGCGATGTGGCCCGCTACGCCACACTTAAAGCAGACAATCTTCGAGGATGTTGCTTGCTGCGGGGCATTTTTCTTAGCAGTGGCATACTGCTGGGGCATCTGAGTCTTGTTTTTCGCATCAGCGTTCTTCATTCGGCATTCTGATTGCTTATGGCCCATCTTGCCACAAAAGAAGCACTTCAGGACGGTATTAGTGGCGAATTTTCCTCGTTTACCGTCGGGCGTATTATTTTTCGAATCCTGGGAAGTATCCGCCTTTCTTTTCAAAAATGAAAACGCCTGTAGTTCTTGGATTAGGCGTTGACGCGTGGTGATTTCAGTTGTGTAAGCATGATGTTGAAGCCGGGTATCGAACTTGGCCACATGAGCAAAAACCGTTGACACTGCAATTTCTTCCACCGTGGCATTTTTCCACTTGCCCGTTAATAGCGTCATGAGACGGCTGGCGTACGCGGCAAAAGTTTCGCCCTCTTTCGGCTTGTCGTTATTCAAGTTAATAAGGGTAGCTGCCGCAGTTTCCGTGCATTCAAATCGGGCGGTAAACAATAACTTGAAATCGGGCCATGACATACCTTGGTATGAAACTTGGGACAACCATGCTGAAGCTGATCCCTTTAAGGCCTTGCTCAAGGCGACGATCAGTGGACCTCCCTCAGGCGGCTGGTCTCCAAAGCACACATCGACCGTAGTGCACCAAGCACGCGCGTCCGTTTCGACATTTTCTGGGTTGAACTCCGGCAGGCACACAGGTTTGGCAGTACCAGTGTATGGTTTCTTCAGGCTCTCGATCAGCGCCTTCATATTTTCGTTCTGGAGTTCAAATAGTAACCGCCAGTTAAGGTTGTCCCGGGCTGAAGAAGTGTCCAATCCCACTTCTGATAACGGATCAGGCAGCTGAGCATGATCAGGATCTGACATTCTGGATGACGCGTACAAGTAAAATTCACTTCACAGAACAAAAGTTAATTTTATTTTCACTTTACAGTATTTTTAAATCAAGTTAAACAGAAAGCAATAAACTGATTTACGATAGGAACGCGAGGGATAGTTCCTTGGAGATGTACACTCGACCAATGCTTGATCAGTAATGAATCGTGCGCACACCCCGTGAACCGATCCGAGCGCCCTTCTCCGTTACAAGGCACCGCCCTTGTATTGTGACGTAATCACCGCTAGATGGCGCCTACGTTCCAATCAATTAATAGTCCGTAATCATGACTTCCTCCGACATGTATATTATTTTTGTCAACAACAGTATGTGTATAGGTACGCAACATACTAAATACAACATCAATTAATTACACATACTCTTCCATGCTGATCTGAGAGAAAAGAAAAGACGTAGAATGTGCCAGCTGCTTCTCTTCCCGCGCAGATCGTAAAAGCCGATCGAGGGATTGGGCTAAAATCTTCGGAATCATGTCAATAGGCGATGCGGCTAGCAACCCATTAATATTTGATTCCGTTTTAAATCAACGCCCTCATACATCCTAAATGTGGCCATAAGGTCTTGCAGACCTAGGCTCTGTCTACCCCGCAAGGGAATAAGTCGTAATATATGTATGTCATTAATTTAATTGTATGTTATTCTTATCGTATTTACGTACGTTATCCTACTCGTAGAAACAAGTCGCGCGCGACTATTTATTTGATTGAAATCTATACTTCTATACTAATTGACCGAGCGAGCGAAGCGAGCGAAGCGTCTCAGTTTCCACTGGCCCAAAATTCTTTTGTCCGTCTGTCTGCCTGTCTGTCTGTCTGTCTGTCTGTCTGTCTGTCTGTCTGTCTGTCTGTCTGTCTGTTCTCGCCTACAGGTCGCATTTCTCAACCGATTCTCATGAAATTTTGTGAGCAGTTTCGGTAATTATATAGAATTTTTTAGGCGTGCCAGATTTTCGAAACTTTAAAAAATGGCGGATATATGGGGGTCCGAAACTTAAAAAAGCTCATAGCACAGCTATTTGGAAAAAAAATCAAAAATGTCATTAGACTTTTTTGTTATTCTCATTAAGACGCAACTTTTTTGTCTGAACAACTTTTTTATACGATAAACTTGAATGTGTTTATAGTCGGCAGTTTACCCAAAAGTTGTCTGAAATCGATTTTCTGTATATTTATGAAAGAAGTTGAAGTACGTGAAGTGGGAAAGGGATTGAAATTGAACCGTTTATATACATAATTATGTGTTTAAAGCGCGAAAGTTTAAAAAAGAATGAAATTGAACAACTTTCTCTAAGGAACAAAAATCAAAATATGAAAAATATTTTTTGGCTTAAAGCATGATACTGCGTATTGCTTTTATAATTGAAAACACTGAATAAACTTAGAAACCTGAAATAAAAATTAAAAATAAATAAAAAAGATTCACATGCTATCCTGTGACTTGAACCCAGGGCTTATAGATGCCGGCCACTTCTTAATGTAAAGTTCGCATGTTTATCTGCCATAATAGTTGAAAATTAGCGTCCTATTAAAATTTTGAATAATTGGTAACATAACAACTATGAAACCGGGTACTTAAACTTTGCCTCCCATTCACCCATGCCAAGTTCGATATTCCGATATTTCCGATCTTGAAGAGGATCACTCCAACTTAGTTAATTTGTACAAAAGCATACTAAACATCACCATGTCAAACACGGCCTTTGAGCACCCTCAAGGGCCGTGTTTCCATACAAGAGTAGTCCCCTGATTCCGCACCAGATAGTACCAATCGAGTAATGTTTTTTTACTAATAAAATCCGTATGTTAAAATTTTTTCATAATTGGAAAAATTTGTACGAATTTCCGTTGTGTTCAAACATCAAGAAAACAAATTTGGGCAATTATATAAGAAAAAAAAACTCAGAAACACAGCCATAGCTTATTTTAAATTTTTAATGTAAAAAGAAATTAAATCGGTTAAGTTTTGGAAAAGAAATCAGAGGACTACGAAGCGTTAATTTTGTGTACTTTTTATAGGTATTTTCCGGCCGAGCTGCAGTTATCTCTATCGCACTCTGCGGGGTTTGTTTGGGCACGCAGCGCGACAGCAATAGATATTATAAATATCTATTTTTCAATTCTCACGAGCTTAGTGTTTCCTCTTAAAAAAGGGTCTGATCGGGTCTTCTGGTAAGGGAATGTAGATTTAAATTTCCGTTTCCTCTGGTACCTAATTAAGAGCAGCGATGATTGGGAAATAGTAACTGAAGGAAATCATCCTTTAGTCAATTAGCATATCAGTAACAGATATATTTTAGAGCACTGAAGGGCAAATGTGGATGTTGATTGTAAGGACTAGCGAGGTCTACTGTTCTCGCAGAACCACTAGTATTATAAAGCTGAAGAGTTTGTTTGTTTGTTTGAAAGCGCTAATCTCAGAAACTACTGGATCAAATTGGAAAATTCTTTTTATGTTGGATGGTCCATTTATTGAGGAAGGCTTTAGGCTATAAAACATCACGCTGCGACCAATAGGAGCGAAGCAAGCAAATTTTTTGAAAGTGGGGAAAAATTATTCATCTATACTAATTAATCATAATAACAGAAATTGCCGCGGACGAAGTCGCGGGCAACAGCTAGTAATTAATATAGCTATAACGCTTGTATTATTATCGATCGTAAATAACCCCGCTATTTGGGAAGAGTACGCGTTGTCACGGAGCTTCATACAATCAGAAGAAGATTGCCTCGAACTTCTTATTGATAGCGAAACAAAAGTAATTTCTTGTCGTAAGTTTGGCAGTGGTAATAAGCCCCGAGATCCTGAGTATCACTTACTAAGATTTTCCTTTTATTTACTCGTCTTGTCTCGTATGGTTACATGTTATGAGGATTATTTTCCTGTTTATTGTGACAGCTTTCTGAACTATGTAGAACATGTTATAACGACCGTATGCTGCGCTCGGTTATTTATATCTATGCTAACTTGACGTATTATTACATGCCTGCCCAAAAAAGAGGGGTTTTGTTTTCAAAAGTCATGTATGTATGTTTCTTTATTCCACTTAAACTACATTACAACAGATTTGCATGTATGAGGCATCGTGAGTGATTTATACCAAATAGATTAAGAATATCTTTGCATTATACACGAGTCATCATCATCATTTCGAGTAGGTGTCACGGTCAATCGACCATGCACACCCTGGTGTCAGAGTTCTTCGGAACCGCCTCTCGGCCTCTGACGTGGTTCCTTTAACGACTACCAGATGGCAGCTGGGACCACCGGCTTAACGTGCCTTCCGAGGCACGGAATCATCTTTATTATCAGACAATCAGGTGATTCAAGCCTGCAATGTCCTAACCAAACTGGAAACAACTAAACAAAGTATGCTTCCGGTGGGAATCGAAGCCACGACCCCCGCGTCAACAGGCAAACGCCTTAACCACTGGACCACGGAGGCTGTTAAATACACGAGTGAAAAGACTCCAGTGAAGTTTTTGGCAGTTGTGACATGTTCTTTGTTAACCCAGCCGCAAAAAACCAACAAATAAATACAGGATTTTAGGGTAAACACATCCATCTAACCATCAAATCAGCATGCTATGGGACCAATGGTAGGAAATCAAAATAAATTCTTCGAATTAATGCTTATATAATTAATCGTTAATGCGTATAAGGGGAATGGGATATCGTGGAGATTTTCGACAACGACGTTAGAACATGCGGTAGCTCAATTGGCAGAGCGTAGGTCGTAGATCTAAGGTCGCTGGTTCAAACCCCGCCCGCGTGGATCTTTTTCACCATATTTTATTTCTTAATTTAATAAAACGTTTTTTTAAGCTCACTTGGACTGGTATCGGAAAATACCATTGTTTGGATCGAACATAAGACATAGGAGTTCTTTACAAGTTGGAAAGCTTTAGAAATGTTTTGTGTGCAAATCGGCAGTACAAATTTCTTGCATAAAATCACACACAAAATGGGTTCATTACATGTGTTGCCTTAACACAAAGAACGACCCTTGTCATGAATCGTCCGGCCTAAATTTGGGACGAGTCGACAAGTTGTGAAAATTAAGCCGCTAATATTGTGACTCGTGATATGATACGAGTAATAAGGTCGAAACATATCGGCCAGTGCTGACTTCGTTTGTTTTAGCTGATTACAAGATAGAGGGTTTTATGTGATGGGTTGTTTAACATTTTTAATTTTATATGCGACTTATTCAATCTTAATATATAAAACCAAGTCGGATTTGTTCGAACACTTAAAAGTATAATTTAAGAACGGGTAAACCGACTTTTATATTCTTTGATTTGTTAATTTTATCATCACTTCGAATAGCAGTATAACTATTGAAGTAATAAGAAATATATACGACAAAAAAAGAATAGCGAACGAAGTTCGTCGGAACAGGTAAATGTATTATTATGAGGGAGCACAGATAATAATATGATACCGTCAGATATAAAAAATATCGAATCCATAGGTGCTTTTAAAACTAAACTCTCTCAGCAAATTCTTAAGTCATAACTAGAATACGACAAGGAAGTAGTGTAGTGTAGTGTGTATTAAAAAAAAAATCATCTGTTATTTACAAAGTGATCTATTCTTTAATGTGTGTTTCGGACATTATTGTAAACTTAATATTCAATTCACATATACAAAGAAACACATAAGAAAAAGGACGAACACAAACTTCATGTGCCAGAGATGGATGTGCGTAACGAAGTAGGATAAGATCAGGAATGAATATATTAGGGGGAGTTTGAAGGTGGCACCTATAGTGGTGAAGATACAAAGCCAGCGTTTGACCTGGTACGGCCATGTAATGAGAAGGGATGGCGAACATCTGGCAAAGAAAATGGTCCACCTTAGAGTAAATGGCTATAGAAAAAAAAATACATGTAATGAAAGTATTAGACGAGATATGAGAGACCATATTATTATTAACCCCCATAATGATAATATGGTTAGTGACAGGAAGAAATGGAGGGAGTTGACATGCAGAGCCGACCCCAAATAGGGAAAAAGCGAGGAAGATGGTGATGATCATGATATAAGCGACTTTGTGTCTCAATGAGAATGAAGTTCTATAAATCGCAGATACTCATCACTACATAGTATAAAAACAAAGTCGTTCCCGCTGTCTGTCTGTCCCATAGAGATAATATAATCCTATGGTCTGTCCCTATGTCTGTCCCTATGTATGTCCGTAGATCTTTAAAGTTACGCAACGGATTTTGATGCGGTTTTTTAATAGATAGAATGATACAGGAGGAAGGTTTATATGTATAACTAGCTTTCGCCCGCGTCAATGGCGATCCCTCGGGAATAGTACTTTTTCCCGGGATAAAAGGTAGCCTATGTCCTTCTTAGCACTCCAGAGAACTTGTATGCAAAATTTCATGATGATCGGTTCAGTCGTTACGGCGTGAAAGCGTAACAAACAAACAAATTAACAAACAAACAAACATATTTTCACATCCTTACTAATATTATAAATGCGAAAGTGAGTTTGTTTGTTTATTTGTTGGTTTGTTTGTTACGCTTTCACGCCGTAACTACTGAACCGATCATCATGAAATTTTGCATACAAGTTCCCTGGAGTACGGAGAACGACATAGGCTACCTTTTATCCCGGGAAAAAGTACTATTCCCGAGGGACCGACATTGACGCTGGCGGAGCCGCGGGCGAAAGCTAGTTTATAATATTAGTAAGGATTTATCGCACCCGTGCGAAGTCAGGGCGGGTCGCTAGTACGTGATAAACATCGATACATTTTGGAATTTCTGTAAAACGGGTTCATTACTCATTGCTTTGACAAAGGACGCACCCTCTTCACGAGTCGGTCGGCTTTCAACGCATTATAAATGCTACTCATTTATACCATACGATATTCTTTTATCTATTCCTGTGTGTGAGTATTTGTTTTTTGGCAATAAGGAAGATTAGTAGGTATCTTCTTTATTGCCAAAAAACAAATATTTTTGAAGGGAAAACTTCTTTAGCGGCGTTTTGCACTTTTTGGTATAGGTAAAAAACGTTAAACTCGCGGACATGTGACCTGATCGAAAATTCGTAAGGATACGATACCTGAGACCACCGGCGCGGCGTAGGAGAGAAGTAATATCCCCCTCTCTTTCTACCGCGCGGAGTAGTCACTTCTGCCAGCACTCCCCGGAGTGCAACCCGTTGACTTTTTTTTTCTATCGATATCATTGTTTAAAGAAACGCACACAATTACTATTAATAATAAGATTTCAATATAAACAGTGATGATGATGTGATCCTGTGGTCCCCTGTCAGGGACATAGAGCTCGTAGAAGAATTCTCCACGTCTCACGGTCCTCGGCTGTGACTCTTAGCTCGCCCCAGTTGAGTACAGTTGTAGCGGCCGCCTTCTGGACTTAACATCTCTAAGTTCTTCTCTTGCCCTTAGCATTCCATAGGACCTTGTTTGGACAGGTGACTATCAGGTCTTTGCAGCACATGTCCTATCCTTCGCCATTTCCTTAGCAGGATTTCTAATATAAATAGTGACATTTTATTTTTATTTCACCTTCACTGTTTTTTCCACGTTACCCAAAAAATGATTCACTGTAAAGTTCATCAGTATAATTAATAAATAAATTAATGGTTAATTTATTTATTAATTATACTGATAAACTTTATACATTTAAAATTGTTCTTTATATAAGTGAAGTATCCATTTAAAATCAATTTTATAGTTTGTGAGTTTATCCATTACTCACAATCATCGTCATTTCGAGTAGGTGTCACGGTCAATCGACCATGCACACCCTGGTGTTAGAGTTCTTCGGAGCCGCCTCTCGGCCTCTGACGTGGTTCCTTTAACGACTACCAGATGTCTCATGGTGCCTTCCGAAGCACGGAATCATCTTTATTATCAGACAATCAGGTGATTCAAGCCTGCAATGTCCTAACCAAACTGGACAACTAAACAAAGTATGCTTCCGGTGGGAATCGAACCCACGACCCCCGGGTCAACAGGCAAACGCCTTAACCACTGGACCACGGCGGCTGTATATTACTCACAATGAGATTTTCAAAGTATACGTTAATTAATAATGCAAATTAAAAGGTTAAAAATGTAGCGTTATCTATCACCTAGGTGATCGAAATGGGGTAAGTAGATCCCTTGTGCTAACACAGGACACTGTGTTAGATGTTTAAAAATCTATTCTATGCTTACACAGAATATTTTCTATGTTACACAAAAATAATTCCTAAAGTTTTCGGCTTCGAACATTTACTGATTACTAGGCTATTAGTTTTCTGTTGACATGAGTTCAATCCATTTACCACAGCACAAAATCCGTTTTGTTACAAGTCAATCCATCTCGATGGCTATCCCCAGATTCCAGTTTTAAGCTGTGTCAAACACCTACTTCTTCTTATCACACTTCGATGGCTAGAAGGGAAATTTACCACTCTTCTTTTTGTGGAGTATAACGTCATCCTTGGTACAGCTAGTTGACCAGCCGGCCTATTTACTTAGTGTGCAACGTTTTGATAATCACTTCAAAATACATTACGTTTTATATATCTTAAATAAAAATAGTCAGTCATTCGAAAGCTGCAATGTATTTTGAAGTGACTATCACAACCTTATACACGGTGAAATTTTAATCGTTCTGAACCCTTAAAGGGATGATTCAGCCCATCGATATGAACAACTTTTCCTATGGGACCAATGCTGGGAACTCAAAAAAGAAATGGGCAGTTTCATACAAAAAAATTCGACCGCCCAATCAATTTGTATGGAAACGTCAAAAAATCTTTCGAGTTCCCAGCATTGATCCCATAGAAAAAGTTGTTTATATCAACGGGTTGAATCATCGCTTTAAGGGTCCAGAACGGCCAAATTTCAATGTGTATACTGAGTTAGCAAATAAACTAACTAGCGGTGTAAATAACTACTTGAGCTTGCGATTTTTTGGTAAATGTGTGTGTCATCATCATCATCAAGTCTTTTTAGTCTCCATTGAAAGAGCATGACCCTCTTTGTACTACTCGAGCAATACTTGGCCAGAGCAGACAGAGGATTTGGCCACTCCATTATTTCCTTCAAAAACAGTGATTGTGAGCGTTTTTCCCACACAATGATACTGGCAAGATCCTGGGTCATGAATATCAGTGAGAGCGTCGCGGCTACGCAAAAATGAATAATATCAATACATTCATTCGTGTCTTGGATGTTTATCTATATATGTATTTCTAATAAAATTAATTTATAGTATCGTTGAGTTAGTATCCCATAACACAATTCTTGAACTTACTATGGGGCTAGCTCAATCTGTATGATTTGTCCGTATATATTTATTTATTCAAGAAATCAACATGCAACTTAAACAGGAAGTTTAAAGAGCCAAGCTATTGTTGGTAGGTACTTGGTCAATGGCCTAGTTATGCCCTAGGGTATAGGGCATCCCGCGGTCGCCCATTGTTCGCGTTTTTCTCCAATACTCAATTATCCATGATGAATGCGAACCGGGAAAAGGCAGTTTTTATAGCCGCATTGTTTTGCGGCACGTTGATTTGTAGCGATATGTTATTTCTTCTTTTTTGTTCAATGTTTATAATGGTTGGGGCAAATATCAAAAATGCATAAATCCTATCGATGCCTTTCTCTTTGCGTGTGCCTCGTATTGAAAAACTGTCATGTCAATAATTAAAAGGATTGAGTAGCACTTTTGATTGGTATCTTCACACCTTACGTCAAGTAACTAGAGGACATAATATTAGCAGTAGCGCTGAACAACATACGCATCCTAATCCTAATCCTAACTTCCTAACTAATATTATAAATGCGAAAGTGAGTTTGTTTGTTTGTATGTTTGTTTCTTTGTTTGTTACGCTTTCACGCCGTATCTACTGAACCGATCATCATAAAATTTTACATACAAGTTCTCTGGAGTATGGAGAACGACATAGGCTACCTTTTATCCCGGGAAAAAGTACTATTCCCGAGGGATCGACATTGAAGCGGGCGGAGCCGCGGGCGAAAGCTAGTATTTGATAAGCCTGATTTTGAGTCCCAGTGCTGGAGGTCTCAGAAGGACATTGCCCAGATTGTTTTCAAATTTGCTTGTAGATTATTTTTTTAGCTTATGGGTGCCAGACGTTAAAATATTTGCTCTTAATTTAACTGAACTATATTAAAATCCTGGAATCAAAAGTCCTAATCATCATCATCATCATCATCAGGTCCTTTTTAGTCTCCACTACAGGAGCACGACCCTCTCTGTACTACTAGGGCCATACTTGGCCAGAGCAGCCAGAGGACTTGGCCTACACTCTCCACGCTGGCCAGACGGGTTAGAGAGGTCTCTTAGATGTTTATAAGCTTTGTTTAGCTTGTATTTCCTAAGTTGCCGTCTACGACATCCACGGGAAGACTTGGAGTGGTCCTATTCTACTCTGCCGGATACCACACGGCTAAAAAGTCCTAATGGAATACAGAATTGCAAGAAAAAAGGTAAAAAATGAAAAAAAATTAGGCTTGCCACTGTTACATACACGGTTATTGTTATATCTAGACATATATTACTTATTTGCACAATGACGAAAGACAAATATGTTTTAAACATCTGGGTGTAAAAAAATCGGGATATAATGTGGAAAATTAACTTCGCTCTGGCTGAATACATGGACTGAGTTGATATTTCAGAATTGAGCAGCGTGTGGCGCGGCCAGTGATCCAAAACACGAGACGCTCGAATGATCAGGTGTTAGTGATGTGGAAAAGCTAGTAAAATAATGGTCCTTCGAAAGCTATACACGCATGTGTTAGATAATATATGTATTAGTTGTTAATTATCACTAATTTATAAAGTACGTTCTTTATTAACAACTAGCTTTCGCCCGCGGCTCCGCACGCGTCAATGTCGATCCCTTGGGAACAGTTCTTTTTCCCGGGATAAAAGGTAGCCTATGACCTTCTCCGTACTCCAGAGAACATGTATGCAAAATTTCATGACGATCGGTTCAGTAGTTACGGCGTGAAAGCGTAACAAACAAACAAACAAATAAACAAACTCACTTTCGCATTTATAATACTTAGTATTAAAGTAAGGATAAGTCACTAGGTGATTAAACACCTTTTCTTTTTTCATACTACTGAATGTATTATTTATAATTTAAGTAAAAACAATGAGATAATTCCATTAATCCCTATCAGCCGTATCAATAATACGGGGCCCGTAAATAGGGATACAGGGCCCCTGAAAGTCTATTGTTTACACGGCGCTAGACATAGGTATTTCCCGTTCCTTTATTAACATCCTAATATTGCGTCCTTTTATCGACCATTTCTTTTCAATCCGAAGCTTCCTAAGCCTACCTCGACTCCTGTTTCCTTCCTCTAGCCTAGAGTATGTTTTGTGATTTAGACCGTAGTAGACCATCAGTGAATTAAAAGATTTATTCAATATTTTAAACTTCTGTAGCAAAATTGAAGGGCTCCAGGCAAATGCTGATATAGCGCCCTACTAGACCAAGCTACGCCACTGCTCTGATGACCTTAATTGAAAGAGAAGCATTTGAGTTCATTCTTTGTGTTTTATATTTTCTGAAATCAGCATGGAATAAAAAAACTATAACAAATAGAATTTCACTTTTTCATTAACATAATTGACCCAAAAATAGTATTGGTTTTGAAATAGCAGAATAGCGTTCTTGAAAAAGCTTTATATTCTATCATTATATTTATAACTTCTGTGAGTTGAATGCTTCGAGATTTCAACTTGAAGTCGTTTTTTTATGGAAAAGCTTTCATTAGAATACAGAGTGTGATGAATAGGCCGATAGACGATAGAGTATTTTCTTCTTATTAAATTACTAGCTTTCGCCCGCGGCTCCGCCCGCGTCAATGTCGATCCCTCGGGAATAGTATTTTTTCCCGGGATAAAAGGTAGCCTATGTCCTTCTCCGTACTCCAGAGAACTTGTATGCAAAATTTCATGATAATCGGTTCAGTAGTTACGGCGTGAAAGCGTAACAAACAAACAAACAAATAAACAAACAAACAAACTCACTTTCGCATTTATAATATTAGTAAGGATAGTAAGGATGTAACAACGGGTTACTCACGTACGAAGTCAGCTACTGGCTATTTTCTTCTTAATAACAAGAAACTGTAGTAAAGAAAGATGTTTTATACTTCACTGTCATATTCCATAATGAAGTTAAAATGCCTTTCGATTATTAACCGCATAAGTTATAATTTCTATCGCGACTTCGCCCACGTAAAGAGTGCCGTATGAAATTTATTGAAAAAGGTTCACTTTCACATTTTGAAGTCTTATTTACCTATGTAAATAAGACTGGGTTGGAAGAGGGGTTGGCACAGCATATCAGTCTGGTCTATACTAGACTGATATGCTGTGCCAACCCCACGATAAAGTGGGAAAAAGTAAAGGGGAAACGAAAACCGTCAACTGCAAACAATTAAATTAATGAATGTGGGCAAAGAAACTAAAGAAAGAAATAATTTGACGTCAACGACGGACCAACGAATGAACACACTCGCATTCATAAGTAAAAAATCTCGGAGTTAAGATTCATAGATAATATATTATAGCCTTTAAGCTAAATCATCGCCGAACAGACAGACTACGGAACCCTAAAATTTCTGGTGAGTTCTGGGTTCTAGGTTGTCAGCTGCATCGCCTATTGATATGATTTTAGAGAGAAGCAGGTTGTTTATTCTACGTTTTTCTTTTCTCTCCTAAAGAATAAATTCTGAGTTAAGTAAATAAATAATTAGACTAACGCCCTAAGGGACGTGGGTTCGAATCCTACCCGTGGCCGAGTTCTTTTTCATCACATATTTTCAATTTTAATAATATACCGAGCATTGTAATGCTATTTAAAAAACAATTTAAGTAAGTAAAAGCTTTCTTCAATTTAATCAACTTTCTATTCATCGGATATGAATGAAGTAGAATACCACACTACTAAATAGTGGGTAGTATTGAAGAAGTACGCATGCTTGAAATGCGTATACCCTACGGGGTAATTATGTGATGAGAGAATTCGACGCGGTGATTCGAAGTCACGGTGGTGTAATGGTATCACACTTAGGGCGTTAACCTAAGGGACGTGGGTTCGAATCCTACCTGTGGCCGAGTTCTTTTTCATCACATATTTTCAATTTTAATAAAAATTATTAGACGGTTACCAAAATATACTGGACTTGCTTAAATGCTGTAACTTTCCTTTCAAAAGAATAAAATTAGCAATTTTGAAAACAATTCTTTTAATTTGCAAAACAATTAGCAGACACATATAATTTAAGATAAAAGCTAGCTGGCGAACGTCCGATTGTGAAACGGGTCCAAATATTTCTGATGCCGGAAACAGTCCATACATGAGTAAAGATAAAGACACGAAAATACGTAGTTATCACGATCCGTATGTATATATGTAGGATCTACACAGTATGTAGCTACATAGTGCGTACGGATCGTACTATAATTATACATACTTTAAAATTATGAGACTACTCATCATTCCGTGTAGGTGACACGGTCAATCGACCATGCACACCCTGGTGTCAGAGTTCTTCGGAACCGCCTCTCTGCCTCTGACGTGGTTCCTTTAACGACTACCAGATGGCAGCCGGGATCAACGGCTTAACGAGCCTTCCGAAGCACGGAATCAGACAATCAGGTGATTCAAGCTTGCAATGTCCTAACCAAACTAGAAGCAACTAAACAATGTATGCTTCCCGTGCGAATCGAACCACGACCGGGTCTACAGGCAAACTCCACAGAGGCAGTTAAAGAGAGACTACTAAAAAGGTAGTTAGTTACGTATGTTTTCTTAAAATCAGAAATTACTTCTCATATGAATATATCCGAAGCGAGTCTGATACCGCGCCATTTTCAGACAACAAATCTTACAGCTTAAATGAAGCTTCAAATTTGCTTGACGAGTCTGTAGTAAATAATAAAAACCTAAATTAATACCAGATGTTTCAATAACTGTAGTTGGAAGGCAAGTTCTCGTCGTATTTATTTGGTACCGTAGTTTTTACAATATAAATACATATACTACTGTTTGTTATTTGTGAATTGTTATTTACATGCTCAAGATTTTTCTAGCTACTGCTCAAGTATCCAACTGCTGGGCCTCTCGTTTAATTTTTAAAAACTCTGATATTTACAACATATGTGAAATTTGTACTCGTCCATACTATATTCTCTATCAAGTATCTCTATTCATGGGCGCAAAGTTAATGTTATTACAGTGATAGAAACACAAAGGACTATTAACATAAATGCAACTTTATTATCTCAGCTAACGAACGTGAGTAAAATAGATGAAAGTTTCGTATTTCGGAATAACTATAGAATAGAATTAGTTATTATATAAACTAATTGGTTTAGGCGTGTTGAGCGCACTTACTGCTTCACAAAAAATGCAGCATTGCATTTTGTTGCACTGTCATTGTCTTCTGCACTTGCGCTTTGGAAGCGGTAACATACTTAACTGTTCGTAAACTATTGACGACAGCATTTTTCAAAACAACAATAGTTTTTTAATAAAAGTTAACCTTGTTACGATAATTTTGAAAATTGGAGGACTATACCATAGTTTTGCTAAGAGAATGATCCGTTTCAAAACCCCAGCTGCTGCTTGCTTTCCCTCATTAGTTCGAGTGAGTCAAAATCCTATCCATCAGCTTAAAAATGATTCCGATGGGAAGCAGCGTCAGAAGCATACGACTGCGCTCGCCTTCCCGCCTGTAATATACTCCCATGGAACTGTTGTGAGGAAGTCCCTGTCGGTCTTTTTAAAAAAAAACCACGCACTTAAACCACACTTTTATTTCACTCAAAACCCAAAAATACACTTAATTAATTTGGCACTGTATCCCGACTTGTTGCTTTTCCGAGCTCCAGATACTAACTGAACTATAACTAAAATAAAGGAAGCCATGAGGCAAACAAAATGCTGACGAGGCTAGAAAACAGTAAAAATGCTTACTAAGTTTAGCCCTCGTATTATTATAGGGTATAACAGCCCCCCCCTTTTGACGGAGCTTTATCTCGATTAAGATGAAGCGAAGTAAGATTGAGTCAGGGATGCAGTGTTTACATGATAGTTATGAAATAGTAATTAAGATTAAGATAAGAACTAGACTTAGTATAATATGTATGCTTACATTTCAGAAAACAGGAATTGTTATATAAATTCAAAATTTAAATGTTTATATTCCTATTAGAGTTATGGAAATCAACCCTATGTTTCTGTTGATTATATGTTAGAGATTTTACAGATTGTTTATCCTCATCAGAACTAGAGATATTAGACATCTCAATAGAGCTTGACATTTTTGATTTATTTCTTACAATTTTCTTATTATGGCATTGATTGAAAATTTGGATACAGCATCCGGAATTAGAATTACGATTTCTGAAACACTTATATAACTTATATATAGAATATAGAAATAAACAAACAATTAAGATATACGTGAGTGTAGAATAATAAGTGCCATATTTTATGAAGTGAGATTCACTCTGAATGTTATTTATCTCTTTCTCTAAATCATCCAATTGATGAGATGCATATCTTAAATTATCTAAGTTTATCTTACTTAAGGATAACGGTGACAAAGATGGCAAGGTTTTATTAAGTACCTCTCTATTACAGCAGTCGTCAGCCGTTATATCGAAACTTATATCTATAGAGGACTTAGTAATAAATGTAGAATAACTAGTAGGAATTAGTTGCATAGTTTTAGAATAACCTATACAATTATTAGTTAACTTAACTAATCCAGTACCAACAATAGAATTATCAGTTATGTCGTCATCACATTTTATTGTTAATTTATTAACACTGGATTGAACAAAAATCCATTTATTATTAAGTAGCTTCTGCCAAATATCTATATCTCCATATAGTAGTTTCGAATTACATTGAGGTGGCAACGATAAGATGACTTCAGTCAACAGCCTTGACTCACAGCTTGGGCTTGCAATACAAGAGTACAGAGTTATTAATTCACATATAGAATATTCATCACTAACTTTCTTACATCTATCTAAGTTATCTAGCATAGCATAATGCATTCTGTTATCGCTTAAAGCAGTGTACACACTGGTAGGTTGAATAAGAGCAAATGTTTTCATGTGTGACTCATTATGAGGTGTAGGCAAGGGTATATTTTTAAAGACAGTGTATCTGTCGTCACTTATTAAAGGGATTTGCAAAACAAAAACAATCTTATTATTATAGTAATAACAACTAAGTTGAGAAACATCCATAATAGAGTGGATGTTATTTATATTTAATTGCAGCGGTAAGTCTAAATGCTTCTTTATTTGGTTGCTATGCTTACTTAGTTCACTATAGAGACTTAAAGGACTTAACACACTAGGATGTAGAATATTAACCTTAGAAAATAGTATAGCGTTTAAGGTTGAATCTAGTACGTTAGATATAGCTAACAAGGAGCTTTCAATAAGATTTAGTAAGTTATTTATCTTAGACATATGATATAGTAAGTTATTTAGTTTAGTTGATTGAGATAAGATTTCATTAATTATATGTATTTGGGAGTTTATTTTAACTTCGTTTTGATTTAGCTTAGAAATAGTAGAATTAAAATTATTTATAGTAGATTTTATAATATGTATATTATCTTTCATTAAGCGATAGATATCGGATTCACTCTTCCGACAAGATTCAATTGCAGCATCATATTTGCGTGCATCATCGGCATCTAGGGTGCCGAAAAAGAACTTTAATATTTCACCGCCGAACTCTAGGGACCTTTTGACCTTGGTTGGCGTTTGTTCTGAGACCATATGAGATAAGGATTGCAATTTAACATAATTAGACTGTATTAATATCTCTAAAGGAGCAGAGAAATCCTTGCAATCTATTAATTCTTGCGATTGGAGTTTTTCACAGAGATTTAGTAATTTATGTAACATATTTTCGATTTTATCAGAATAAGGCTTCAGTGACATAATATCGATATGTGTAACAATCTTCCAAAAATCATTATAAAACCGTATATGCGTAGTAGGTTCAAAATAAATTCCAGGGCTATGAAGAATCGAAGTTATCTTCGAATCAGCGTGGCTTCCGTAGCAAGAAGCTCTGAAAATAATATATAATAGTAGGTATGATTTAAGATGAAGCAGGCTTAATTTCATTAGTATGATATTTAATGTGCTTGCGGCCTACTTGTAATGTTACATTACGTTTATTATGAACCTTAATGATTTTGTAAGGGCCCTTCCATACAGGGGATAGAGCCTTGCGCAATCTGTGATGGCATTTTAGGTATACCATATCACCTGATTTATAAGAGATATCACGGGAAGTAGAATCATAATATTGTTTTGACTTTTGCTTACTATTTATAATATTTTGAATGGCTTTTTCTCTGCTGAACCGCATTCTATATTGTAAAGCCCTAATATATTCATTATAAGTGGTATTATTACTAGTATCATATAAAGAATTTGGTATATAAGGTTTATAACCGTATAACAACTCATGTGGAGTGAATGCAGTGGTACTATGTGGAGTTGTATTATAAGATAAAATTGCAGTAAATAAGTAACAATGCCAATCATTCTGGTTTTCATTAACAAAGGATTTTAAGTATTCCTTAAGGGTAGAATGTGAGCGCTCCAGGGCGCCGTTAGTTTGGGGGTGGTAAGGCGAAGAAAACAGAGATTTTATCTTACAAATTTCGGCCAACTGCTTAAATAAATCTGAGGTGAAACAAGTTCCTAAATCAGTGAGAATAGTTTTTGGGAAACCGAATAGAGACATAAAATGAACTAGATTTCTAGCGATTTCTTCACTAGTAGCAGTTACCATAGGATAGGCACTTGAAAATTTAGTGAGATCATCTTGAAGAGTAAGCATGAATTTAAATTTTTGGAAACCAGCTTCTGGTAATGGACCGACTATATCGAGAGCTAGGCGCTCAAATGGCCTAGTAGACGTAGAAGTAATCTCCATTGGAGCTTTGTTAGATTTTCGTAAGGGTTTATTTATTTGACATAGCTTACAATTTTTTACGTAGGTTTCAATGTCAGAGCGCATGCCTTTCCAATAATAGGTAGCTTTAATTCGATTATACATCCGTGTTGAACCGGGGTGACCCGCAACCGTTGAGTCACGATTTTCTTTTAATATTTTAGGGACCTCAACAGGGGTTGGATAAATTAATTGATTTTTGTATATATAAATTTTAATATTAGTGTTATGGAAAATATAAGAAATAATGTTATATAATTTAGTATAAGGTATCTTTGAGAAAGGATCCGTGAAGTCTGGCATAGCAAGTTCAGTGACCTCAGGATTTTCGGTAATTATTTTATTTCTTAGTTTAATTAATAAGTTGTATATATCTTTAAATTTTGTTTCTTCATAGTGATGAACTTTTGTATAAAGGAAATAGTAAGTTCTATTCTTATTATTCACGGCTTGAATTGTACATAACTCGCGTTCGGAACTTAGTAAGTTAGCGGAATCTTCGAGCTGCGATAGTATCTCTTCGCAGTGGGGCAAAGAATAATCAAAGTCTAGAGAGACTGGACAAACGATTGATTTTATTTTAGTTAAGGGTAAACCTTGACTTTGTTCTTCTATAATAGTATTAAGGGTTGGTATTTTATTAGTAAATTGCATTTTAAAATATTTTTCGTAAGATAAGTTATGTAAGTTATTTATATCAATTACATTTACGGGGCAACGAGATAATGCATCTGCGTTAGAGTTAAGGCGACCTTGTTTATATATTATTTCATAGTCATATTCTTCGAGTTTGAGACGCCAGCGAATGAGTCTACTGAAACAAATCAATCACAAATCACGAGTATAGGAAATAGTAATACACTCACAGAATCACGAAGATCACTTTCACTAGCATTCTGAATTCTGGCTACACGCCCTCACGGCGTGGGAACTGGAACACGCGGCAGTCACGTGGGCAGCCTATGCGTGGAGAGCACCTTGTGGTATGGTAGAGGTGTGCTCTTGATGATGAAGATGGTGGTGAGTTAGTACCGGGGCTGGAATGTGGCGCGGGCTCAGGGTACACCTGAGGCTGATCGTCGACCTTGCGCAGGGATGATACAGTGATCTTGAGGTGCGGGCTCACGCTACAGAGCGGAGACTGACCGTCGACCTTCAAAGGGTGTGGAGAACACGCAGCGCGGGCTCACGCTAAAGAGCGGAGGCTGACCGTCGACCTTGTGTATGGGGTGTGTCGGTGAGACACGTGGCGCGGGCTCACGCTGTAGGGCGGAGGCTGACCGTCGACCAGAGCGCGGCTGATGCAGGCTTGACCTTTGGGTCAAGTCTTACTGTCGATCAGAGACCGTGATGGGATCCTCGGGTTCTTGAAAGGACTTCAACGGAAGCCACTTACAACATCCAGCACTTCTGACACCAAAATTGTTGTGAGGAAGTCCCTGTCGGTCTTTTTAAAAAAAAACCACGCACTTAAACCACACTTTTATTTCACTCAAAACCCAAAAATACACTTAATTAATTTGGCACTGTATCCCGACTTGTTGCTTTTCCGAGCTCCAGATACTAACTGAACTATAACTAAAATAAAGGAAGCCATGAGGCAAACAAAATGCTGACGAGGCTAGAAAACAGTAAAAATGCTTACTAAGTTTAGCCCTCGTATTATTATAGGGTATAACAGAACGAAGAATCGTTGGGAGAGGTCTTTGTCTAGGGTCGGACTTCTTACGGCTAGAATGATTATAATGAAATTCAATCATTATATATATTATCCTAATTCGCATTTATAAAACGGTCATAAAACCAATCCTTATGTACGGCTGTTAGACATGGACACTCATTGTAAAAGAGGAGACCAAACTTCTAGTAGCGGAAAGAAAGATCTGGAGGAGGATTCTGGGGCCAGTACGGCCTGAAGATGGGGGGGATCCCAATATCATCGCAGAAATTAAGGCACACAGCATTCGCTGGGTCAGCCGCTTGGAGAGGATGGATGAGTCGTGCTGTAAAAAAAGTTTTTATGGGAAAGCCTAGACGTTGACGTCCAGTCGGTCGACCTCGATATCGTTGGATGGACCAGCGCGAGCTTAAGGCCGATAACTGGCAAGAGGTGGCGCAGGACAGACAGAAATGGAGATGCTTATTATCTAAGGCCGAGACTCACTTTGGGTCGCTGCGCCATCTTAGTTTATATATTATCCTATAAGTGCAATACGAATTCAAGAAAGACCATTTAGGTCCTGAAAATTGTTTTGTTGAGAGTGCACAACCTGACGCTCCGCATTATTACGCACGCTATTGCATTTTCGTGCAACAATTAATGCATGAATAGAAATTGTTGCATGAAAATAATTAGGGTGAACGTATTTTTATTTTAAAAAACAACGGGTTGCACTCCGGTTGTGCCGGCAGAAGTGAAAACTCTGCGCAAGGGGACATTACTTCCTCTCCTACGTCACACCGTTTGACCGTCTTACGAATTTTCGTTCAGGCCACGTGTCCTAACGCGAGCTTAACATTTTTTAGCCATCCCAAAAAGTGCACGAAAAGTTTTCACTTCAAAAATAAATATAAATAAGGAACCTATGAGCGCAATCTTGTTTCGAAAAATAACAGTTTTTAAATTCTGGCACAGTATCAAAATCTAACGTCTTTACACACAACATAATTATAACATGACTGATCTACCTACGCCAAACAATTAGTAATGCAGACTATGGAAAGTGACCTACTGTGACCAATCGCAGTGGCCCTCGTGACCTCTCTATTGTTCCACCCGGATCTACTTGCAACATTTCTCAGCGGTTAATCAACTTTCTGGCGGTCATAGCTGAGACAGAGTGGCTTATTGCTAACTATTTATTCGAGGGCATCGTTATCTATACATATAATAAAACAGTAGACTTAGCTTTTTTAAATAATTAATATATTTCCCAGAAATAGATTAAATAAATAAATACTTAAATATAGAGATATAGTAGAAATATAGGGGGAAAAATTAGATAGATTGAGATAGAGAGTAAAATAAATGGCGATTAAATAAAAGTAATAGAACCCGAAAAAACAAATACTCTTATTTTTTTGATTTGCCTATCATACTGTCTACAACTAATCTCAGAACAATAACCGGATAATCCCCGAAAGTGTCCGAATAGTCCATGAAAAAAATATTAAACTTAAAAAATGACAAATCGGACATTGTGTCCGAGTCGGAACTACTAAACCGGGTTTCTCACGCACGGCTTTCATTAATCAATCTAACTTACTTTAGAGCAGTATCTAAACTTTGTTTCTACTTGTCGGCATTTAAAGATAATATTGACACCCACGCGGATGAAATCGCTGGCATCAGGTAATATTATAAAATTCTATTGGTTGCCTAAATCTATGCATTGTGCTGTTTATCAAATATACAATATTCAAAGAGAGAGTGGTCTAATGTTCGCGTGCCTAATAACTTTTTAGTTTTTCGCTGTACAATATGTAAAGAAATGAACAACTTTTCCTATGGAACCAATGCTGAGAACTCAAATTTATTTGGACGATCCCATGCAAACTGACCTTGCCGAACATTTTTGTTTGGAAATGTCCATTCTTTTTTGAGTCCAGCTTTGATCCAATGGGAAAAGTTGTTCATTTCGACCGGCTGAATCCACGCGTTCGCAAGTCCACGCGTTCTAGACAAAAATTGAAAAAAAAATGACAGACGGCAAATGTACAACCGAGCAATCCTATAAAGTTTTCATTTGTGTTACGGAACCCAAACTGATGATGTTCCAAAAGGAAAGTAATGTTTAAACGATGATCTCCGAAATAAACCACTAAATAGAAGATCCTCTAGGGATTCGATTAAGGGCTCTCGGTCATCGAGACCCTCCGAATTAGGGCAGTATAATGAATAAGTGATAAATTAAGCCGCAGGGTATTAATGTCCCGAAATCGGGTCGTGCTAAGAGAAAACGTCGGGTGCTAAGTGCTAGTAAGAATATATAGATACTCATCACGCCTTTACCTCGTACGGGGTAAGCAGAGCTTGTCATAAGACTACTAGCTAACTAAGCTTTCAAATGAGTTTCGCACCAAGAGATGTTCTGACGGCCGTAAGAATCACTCAAGTATTATTTCGTATAAGACCATTCAAGGCAGTGGTTGGAGCGGTGCGAATAGCCCAAGGTATATTAAGATAGGTATTTTAACATATTTTAGGTCTTAATAAATAAAAAAAAAATACTGCGCACTACTACGAAATATTTACGGCTTATGTATGACATAATAATTATATTTGAATAACTAACTGTTTTGACATAATATACAGCGTGATTTTGAACCCCTAGCTATATTGAAATCTGGGAATCAGAAGCCTTAACGAAATACAGAATTGTAAGAAAAAAAGGTAAAAAACGAAAAAATAATTTAATTTTCATAGAAATTCGTTCAGCTGATCGGCGACTTAGTATGGGAAACTTAATTTTCTTTTTCGTTTTTTACCCTTTTTTTTCTTGCAATTCTGTGTTCCATTAGGGATTCTGATTCTCAGATTTCAATTTATCTAGGGGGTTCAAAATCAAGTTGTATGTGTGTAACTTTTATTTTTTCTGTTATTTTGTGCCTGGTTATACTTCACATATCTTCTCTGTCCGAATTCATACGACCTTGCTACGGACAAAAGACTTTGCTGATATTAGTAGCCATAATATTAGTTCTATTCACACCACAAGAAGGACTTAGCTTTAGCAAATACTAAATCCATAAAGTAGATGAATTTGTAAACACCACGAGTCGCATAAACTCTAATAGCAAGAACAATATGAGTTGACACAAAACACTTGCGGCTATTGTGTTAGTTCGCAACTAACAGCTGAATGCACCAGCTAGTTTGATATTGGACAAGTTTGGACACAGATGTGATATAATAGTGGCGGAACTTCTTATAGAGAGGCAGTTCTTGTGAGTGCTAATTTGACGAAGAGAAAAGATTCTGTAAGTAGGTATAGTAGAAGATAAATAAAGCTAATAATAACAAATCTTCGGCTTTTCATGACTACCTAAATATAAAGTATTAGGTTTTGCTACAGTTTATTTATGTATGTGAGTTTATTACCCGACTGGAACTGATGGTTATGTGTTTCGCGCGTATCATGTAAATTTGCAAATGTCCTTATTAGGTACCTTGTATCTTCCATACGGTTGGCTGAGTTCTCACAGTTAAGATATTGTTAGGTTCGTTTCAAACACCCAAGTTTTCTTAGATGTTTAAAAGTAAAGGAGGGCAGATTATTTCTTTTATTTTTGAAATAAAATCATTTGTTCTTCCATAACTTCTAAATGCGGAAACAGATTTAGATGTTAGAATCCTCACTTTACGATTTATTGATAAAACCTAGAATCTAGGCTATTGTTTCAGAATTCGTTAAAATCAAAGTCATTGAACTAAGCGAAGTCAACGTGCGTTGATATTCATGAAGTTCTGGATAAAGAACTGACCACGTATAATGAGAAGGAAAGAGAAGCTAGAAAAATTTGCAATGCTAAGGCTAAATCGTTCACACGATATGACCTACTTTCAATATGCAAATATTCGTAACTAGTTCTACGCTAAATTACAGGCCGTAATTTATTTCTAGTCCTTGCATGTTCGTAATGAAGACAGCTGAATTACTGTGGGCTGTGGCGTGATTCACGCAAAAAAATATATAAAGCTGTGTTTTCATCAGAGATTTTCTGTGTAGCGGTTGGGCTCGAAGATGCCGAGGCTCTGAAATTTTGAGTCCACTAGAGCTGTACTCGAGACGAGGAAATGAATCGTTCCAATTGGTTGATATTTTTCCTGGAAAAGCTTTGGTGAAAAAGAACAGTACTAAAATCCCAGTCGATTGGTTTCGTGTAAACGACAACTTAAAGCCAGGCCAGTAATTAACCAATAGGAATGACTGATGGACTGGCTTACTGGCCACGTGGAAAAGCCCAACAAAAAGGGGTAAGACGACATGACGAGGCACAAGCCGATCAGTTTGCGGGTCTAGGTAATAGCGATCTTCTTGCGAACCAAAAAACTTTCACATTTCCGAATAAAAAAACGTCCCAGTGCTAAGTAAATATCGTGCACCTTATTAACAGACAGAACAGATTTTACAGGCAATGTTTTGTATCGTAATGTCTATTTTTTCAAATACAAGTTAAAATAAATTAGTGTGTGAAATCTCCTTGTAAGCAAATAATGCTACATGCATTGTTACTAGGAGATTTTTCTTCACTGAACCAATTTAGATGAAATTTGGTATGAATGTAATTTTAGGGCCGGGGAAGGACATAGGGTACCTTTAATTCCGGGAAATTCTACTGTTCCCGAGGGATCGACAATCACGTAGGCGGAGCCGCTGGCAAAAGCTAGTTGTATATACTCGGGACTATACGTATTCACACATTTGTGTTAGTTTTGGTTTTGGTTTCAGCCTTCGATCAAATATAATGGTAGATACACGATTCGCCCTCGAAAAGTGGCACCGGCAAAACAGCGCACAATCGAGTTTCGGAGCTTTTTTGTCCACAGTTTCAATAAACCGCGCTAGCACTCACACGTCTCGCGTTGACGAAGGTCAGTTAAAAGCTGCAAAAACCACGCGTCAAAAGTGAAAAAGAAAGATGGAGTGTCATACTTTCAGTATGTACCGTTTTTGTTGTTGTTTTTAAGTATGCATGATGTTTTCGCTTGGGGACATTATTTAGGCTTCATTTTGTATGAGTCTGTGTATCTACTATTATATTTGATCGCAGGTTTCAGCGGAATAAATATCATGTTTCGGTTGGTCTTTAACAATAACTGACTGGCCCTACTCGCGTCTAGGCCCGCTTCAGCTTGCTTAGGCTTTACGAGTAATAAGAAGGTCGGAGGGATACAGATAGTTACCGCAATTAGTACAACATTTAGTTTTGAATATGTAGGAAGATAACAACATTAGTGCTCACGGATTTCGCCAAATAGTGTGAAAGTTGAACTTTTGCCATCACATCTATTAATCTCCTCGTCACCTAAGCGCTTTCCCGGTTACGACCTCAGCTGTCTTGCGATGGAGCCCGCGGTCCGCCATTACAACATTAATGATATATCTTTAATTTCCAAAACGGCTAACAACACCAGTAAAGAACGCCAGCTACTTCGAACACAGCCTTCGAGTAGCTGGCTGGCTGACATGGTAACCAAAGCTCCACGAAGGTCGTCCAATTTTAAAAAAAAGTAATTTATTGATTGTTGTTGAGTTTTCAGTACGTACGTACTTTCCTCACATTTAAATGTTTGGGCCTATAATAATAATAATAAATTCATTTATTTCGACCATCTTAGGATCATAATACTATAGTACGAAAAAATATTAAATTTATAAAAGGGCTTTTAAGCATTCACAAAGATATATGTATAGTACTATCTTAGTCTAATTATATAAGCTTATGGTGACAGAGGAATGGGGTTTAGATTGAAACGCTGTAACTCAGTTGGAAGAGTGTATCGTTAGCGTTTTTTTGGCCATATATATATTTTTAATTCAATTATTCTTATGCCCCACTTCTTTCTAAAACAGGCGTTGCCGATGTGGGATACAAAACAGCATCCCACATCGTAGACACACACCATTCCGCATCGTAGGATTGCGGAATGGTGTGTGTCGGGTCGTCGAGTTCCCTCTAATATGGTTGAGCTCAGCGATGGCTGATCCATGCGTCAACTCGTGAACGGGTGCTGCCAGGGGGGACAGGTCTGCTCGGCCTCTTTGAGACTTTTATCATATCTGTTGTTGTTGCGCGCTCGATCGCTAACATAACGTGTTCCACAAAAATATGTAAATTAAAATTGTATATAACATGACATCAGAAAAAAAAAGAAAAGAAAAATATTAAATATCATACAAAGCCCTTCAGGCAAGTAGGCGACCAATACTGTTGAAAAGAGTTTCTTTCGGCGTCTTCTTCTCTGCAGTGGTCGGTTCCGAAACGCTAGTAGTTTATAGCTTTTGAACAATAATTAATAATTTGAATATAATATAATGAGTATTATTTAAAATGTGAATTAACGTGAAAAAGTGCCTGAAAAGGCCTATTTTCTGAATAAATCTTTGAATCTTTGATGGAGACCTAGACCTGGACGGAGAAAAGTCGGAAAACCACCAATGCGCTGGGCCAACGATATTACAAAAATATTGGGGAAGATCTGGATGCGCACAGCAAAAGACCGGGTCAAGTGGAAAAACCATGAAGAGGCCTATACCCAACATTGGGTGAACACGGGCTGAGAAAGAAGACTAACTATTCGGCAAAGGCTCTGTCGTAGAGAAAGTATTCAGCTAAGGACTAAAGTTTAAGTGCGGAATCTTTTAAGGCTGATGTAGCTATAAACTTGAGAATGAAATTCGGGCCGCGTTGTAAACGTTTTATTGCTTATTTACACTGAGAAGATGGAGATGACATCAAGGCTTTTATGACGTGACCCATTTCAAATGGACTTTCGCCTTCAAGCTACGAATTATAAGGTTTAGTAGATCTACTATAAACTATTAAACTGTCAAGTTTTCATGGCGGGGCGT
Source organism: Elegia similella (assembly GCA_947532085.1). Lineage (NCBI taxonomy): Eukaryota > Metazoa > Arthropoda > Insecta > Lepidoptera > Pyralidae > Elegia > Elegia similella. The sequence goes on from OX383937.1 coordinate 9,720,313, forward strand.
GGCGCGTTTACCCAACAAACGCCAATCGTATCGTGGCGTAAGAAAATAGTTGGTTGTAAAGTCGGTACGGGCGATAATTTTACGTGATATCGGTGGAAGAGAGATAGGTGCGTCACAAGCCGAACGCTTAGGCCGATCGCGTCTCTCTATCGCTTGTACCGCGGTCTCGCTTGCCCACGGATAGTGACTTTTTTTGTGCGTGCAGCTGGGCGATGGTCATCGATTAAAAGGCTTTATCACGTCAATAAAACTGATTATATATCTTTGTGGAAATTTCTACACAATAAGGTAATTAGACTGATGTTGAGATTATACCAAAATGTTTCAAATGTTACTGATATCTATCTAAAAATACTGTTACGAACAGTTTTAATTTAATAATGATTCGTACCACAATTATCCTTTAGAGTTGATGGCCAAGATCACTCTTAAAATTATCCTAACTAATATTATAAATGCGAAAGTGAGTTTGTTTGTTTGTTACGCTTTCACGCCCTAACTACTGAACCGATCATCATGAAATTTTGCATACAAGTTCTCTGAAGTACGGAGAAGGACATAGGCTACCTTTTATCCCGGGAAAAAATACTATTCCCGAGGGATCGACATTAAGACGAGGACTCAAATGTTTGGTACCTTCGCTCGGCAAAGGACTGATCAAGTGCGCGCAAGGGATAGCGCTTGGCGGTTTAGCCCGTGAATGATGAGATAGGAGATAGTCTCGAGTCGCTCAAAGAAAAAAACGTAAGCGCCAAATTCGTTATTTCTATTTTATATAAAATCAGACCGGTTAATTGTATTTTCATATTTAAATTTTGATGAATTACTAGTAACCTATCTTTTAGTCTAAAAATCATTATTTCATTCGTCGCATTTGAGCTACAATAACACAAACTCTGCGAACGAAGACCATTTTTCAAAAAATATTTCTATCGAGAAAATTTTATCAAAACGTGTTTTCATCTTCAATTTTTGGAGATGAAATAGTCAAAAATCATATTACTTAGATTTGAAACTCCTAATTTAAGTATTTTGCGAGATAAATAAGGTTCAGAACGACCTTATTTACAGTGGTATCGCCTTAACGCGGGCGGAGCCGCGGGCGAAAGCTAGTACATATATAAAGATACTACTTTACATTAAGATATACCAATAGAAATAATACTCGTAGCAACTTTTATTAGGTATGAAGTCATTACCATAAACAAAATACATATTTAATATAGCTTAACCCCAAACATTTGTTCGTTACTTACTTTCTTCGACTTAATTTTCAACCGCACAAACAATCAAGCTTATTTCTCACAGAAGTCTTTTGAAACATAAACTACCTAATGAAAACAAAAAGTCTTTTTCTGGACACAATTCGTTAGGTATATGATGAAAAAGCAAAACTAGAGGCTATTATTGTTGATGACCTATATTTTAAAATAGCATATGTCAGTCTCGTCCTTATTATAACCCCCTATGTAAACAATATAGGGCACGGTTGTACGACCATGAAGGGCAGCTATTTAAAGCCCATGGAAGGCCCAGGTGTGTTTTCATTTAAGATAATGTAAACGATGGGCAAGTGCGATGTTTGGACGGTAAATTAGTCCAAGCCTTCGAGTAAACTATAGATACATGGTTATGGTAATGATTTTTAAATTACATTAAAACATATATTATTTTAGCATTATTAGCGTTAGCTCAGATAGTACCATGATGCCATAGACCACTTCAAAATACATTACATTTTATATATCTTAAATAAAAATAGTCAATCATACGAAAACAGCAATTTATTTTGAAGTTACTATCAAAACGTTGTACACTAAGTTAGCAAATAGGCCAGCAGATATGATGATGAAGTCTGAAAATGGCTATAAGCACTTCTTAACCAAAGAAGATAAACCCATCGTGTTTGGGCTCGTTATATTCATTTTGTGAAACACTTTACACTATGAATTGCTCAAAATAAATACACAAAAAAAGAACATTTTGAAATTGTTATAAGTGCGCAAACATAGTGGATCGCATATTTTGATAATTTTGAAGAAATTTTCAAAATTGAACAGTAATTTATATACTCGCTCTTATTTCCTTGCGTACACAAAATCATATGTGTGTGCTACTCGCTCAATATAGATTTCACATTTCACTCTAATTATTTCTTTGATTTTGTAAACATATAATGAACTATTAAAAAGGATAACTCACACGACACACACTTTACAAATCCCCTATATCTTTGTGAAGTAATCAGAATAATTCAATAAAATCTCTTTATAAGTAGAAACCCGACAAAGTGCGTGGAAAGAAAATGTGCTCGAAATACACAGAGATTGTTCAATTACTTACAAGAAATCTGTTTGATTGCTCGCGTTTGTTTGCGAGAAATAGAAATAAACTTGTTTCCGCTTGTGTGGTTACCCACTCATTTATTCCTGGGTCGAACAAAAGAGATGTTATTTTTGGAATTGTGAAGGCATAGCTATTTTTTTTTTCGATTTCAATAAAAGCATTTACATGTTTTGGCTAATAAGTTTTTTGTTTCTTCGCTTTACATTTTATTATGGCCAGCCCGATCTTTACTTTCATTTCACAACAGCTTAACGTGCCTCCCGAAGCACGAAGAAGCTCGAGACATTTTTGTCAGTTGCGGTCACCCATCCAAGTTGTGACCGCGTCCGGGGTTGCTTAACATACGTAAGCGCTAATAATGGGCCATCGGGCTCCTCATTTCGGGACACATCGGGCTTCTGGATTATCTATTAATTCTAAATCTATAAAAGATCGCCCATTCCGATATGACGCGTAATTCAGTGACGGGAGAGCTGCCACGACTCCACGAGCCCCTAATGTATAATTCATGTCCACCAGGCGTCCGCAGCTAAAAGGGCTTAAATTGACCGTGAATCGGCAGTTGTCCACCTTATATTGAAACCCTTTATTAATTATGGATGACGTTTTGATCGCCGGATCTGTAAACTGTTCCGAATGGAAATCGATGAAGCCCGTAAATCAATACATTAAAGAGGAGATAGGAGGGCTGTATTTCTATAAAAGCGTAGTCCCTTTATTCCTCGTCGGATAGTACAAGTAGAGCAATGATTTTTTTAACAAAAAATCTATGGATTATTATATATTAGCATGGCCGTATTTTATTTTTTTTATTAATTGAATGAGCATTCATAAACCTGAAAAAATGTTTTTCGTTGTGTTCAAACATCAAGAAAACAAATTTGAAGCGATTGTAATAGAAAAAGAAAACATAGAAACACAGTCATAGATTACCTTAAATTTTTAATGAAAAAAGAAATTAAATCGGTTAAATTTTGGAGAAGAAATCAGGGGACTACGAAGCGTTAATTTTGTTGTACTTTCAGTCCGAGCTACAGTTGTCTCTATCGCACTCTGCTGGGGTTGTTTGGGCACGCAGCGTGACAGCAATAGATTTTACAAATACCTATTTTTCTATTCTCTTGAGCTTAGTATTTTCTCTTAAAGGACTAACTCACAAAGGCATACGTCGGGATCAAAATAATTGGAATTTGAAAGGTTGCTTATCAATACTTCGGTTGAAGATGATTTGAAGCTTGATGTTGAAGTTTATGGTTAAAAAGATATTTCAATCATTATTCTTTATAATAAAATTAAAAATCGTTACAAGATTAAGAGAATGATAATAGGAAAAATTACGAACAATAACCGGATTTCTTTCAAGTCGTCATCATCGATTCAGCCGTAAGAAGTCCACTGCTGGACAAAGATATCTTCCATATATATCAGAATATCTGTGAACTCTCCCAAAGATTCTTCGTCCATGGGAGGATATTGCCGAACCCACTTCGCTTGGCAGGTGGTTAGGAGAGCGCAGATTTTTTGGCTTCTTGTGCTAATGACGCTATGGCCATCAGAAGCATTTTTAAGCTGGGGAGGAATAAGAATTAGTTAACCTTGGGAAGGGAATGAAGGTATTGGGATACTTCTCATGGATGGAAAAAAGAAGTAGCAACTTGGGAGGCCGGGCGTTCGTACCAGATGCTTTAGCTGTCACCATCGGCCTAGCAGTTGAAGATGACACCAGTACCTAAATAAGCATCAGAGCAGATCTGATCAATTGGTTTTGTCGGAAAGCAGAATTAGCTTTATTAATATTACCCCCAAAATCCCCTACATGCATATTTTTATCGACGTAGTGGGCCGAAGTCTACAAAATTAGTGACATGATGGGCCATGCCCATTACTACGCACTAGAGCCAGAGCCGCTCGTATATTAACCACTATGCCAGGGAGGCCGTCAATCTATACATATCAGTGACGTGCACAGACATTTATCATAGGGTAGACATAATTATAAAACTTACCTTACAAACATACCACCTATATACCTTACCTTACTATACGGCTAGTTATCTACAATTCGTTTAATATTATGATAGTCTTTCGATCTTCGACCGCAAAAGTATTCAAAACAAGCGAAAGATAAGAGATATGATTACAACCTGCGAGCCACGTAGACGTATCATACGGTTTAAGATTAAACTTTAGAATAACTAACCATAACTAACCGGTTACCTATTTGATTTGTTCAAAAGCGTGTTCACAAAACAGTTCAATATTTCGATTTCGGCATGCAAACACTAAGCGACACAACTTTTACATGAAAATATTTTTGTCACAAATGAAATTTAGCTGATAAAGCATTTAATTTTAAAATAAAACTTTCCTCTTGGATTGTTTGTAAACACGATAATCAATGATATGATATTGTTTATGACATTGACATAAGTATGAAAAATATCTATAATGACATTGACAGGTGACGATGACATTAACATCGCGCGCGGCAGCCAATAGAAACCTCGGAGACAGTGTCTCAAATTCACACACACAGCGCCAATTTGCTTTGCATGTGTGAGCCGATGAAAGATGCTTACTTGTACTACTACAAAAGCGATTTCATATCGGTGTATAATAATTTTCTATGTGTGCGTAAAAAGTCAGACCTTTGAAATTTTGTCTTACGGACCGCGGCCGCAGCGCGGTACTTGAACAAAATCGACTATAAAGTATTTGCTAGCAGAATTTTGCAGGCGCACCGAATATAATTACTTTTTGTAAGAAAAAAAATTGTATTTATTTGGCGACTGCAGGGTAGACAGTGTCTAACAGTCTATATGGACTGCACGTCACTGATACATATCAAATGCTTAGTCCTGAATGACCGACTGACTGACGGATCAACGCATAGCCTATACCGCTGATCGTAGAGACCTGAAACTTGGAGAGTGTGTTCTTTGTATGACGTAGGCTTCCGATAAGAAAGTACCGGGTGAAAAAGGGGGCAAAGTTTGTATGGGACAATATAATTCCTTGGTCCAACCTACTTCAAATTATTAAAAATCCTATTAGAACCATTGTCGACTTCTTCGCGGCCGAAGTCTCATGCATAAGCTAGTGTAATATAATACGTAGTAACATGAAAAAGTAAGTGCAGTCAATGCTTTCTCGTTCATTTTATTTCTCATATTTTTTCTCGATCTCAATACAAAAATTCCGTTTAGACTTTTCTTTTGAGCTATTTCAAAACGGCGTCGGTATAAATCCTTAAACTATGAAAATAGATGTAAGCTTACTCGAGAGAACTCGAGTCACGTTCGAATATGCATTTATTGTCCGGACGGGAAACAAGGCGAATTGGCACGATGATATTCCTCTTGCGTCTGTACTGTGCACAATGTCGTTTATTGAACATCGATATCATATATATTTACCGTTTCGTTTTATTCGCTACTATTCGTATGTGTCTATCAAAGACAAAACAATACTAACATATAGACTGTTGGCAACTTGAAGCATATTAAAAACACATTCAAAATGCCTGGCAAGCATGTCGGCAGGCTGTGGTAGTTAGTTCCACCTAAATTACACTATAGGCAGCGAGGGCGTTGCAGTGTAATAGTTACAGACTTTTTAAACCTGTCACTAGATGGCGTTAGTCTAAACTTAGTACAACCAAGTAAAACTGATAAATATTTTTAATATAAGCCGAAAATTCTTTTGTAACCTTAAATAAGATCGTGAATACTGATTTTACATTATCGTAATATGGTGGATACATAGTTGTGAATAAACCCATGGCGCCATCTATGTGATAAACCTAAAACAAAAGGTATACATATAACAATAGGCGTTGGGACCACATGCTTGTTTAACGGACGTTTGATAAGCTTTCGCTGGAAAACCTAATAAAGTTCAATGGAAAAAAGGAGAAATCTTTGCACAGCGCTGGGACATAAAGTGATGACAAAAAAATATATATGCCACTTGCACACTTACGTGTTGCCCACACCCGATGTTACGTTCGTTACAACTACCAGACGAGCGACGCTGTGTTGTTATGAAGAGACTGGCCACCGCTGTGCTACTTTTGCTTGCATTTATTATACACTAGCTGGTGCCCGCGGCTCCGCTCGCGTTAGTGTCGATCCCTCGGGAACAGAAGAATTTACCGGAATTAAATATCCTTCCCCAGGCTTCAAACTACTTCTATACCAAATTTCATCCAAATTGGCTCAATGGTCAAAAATGGAAAGTTTCATATTAACTTTGCTTTCCCGTTTTACCCCGTAAGGGATGTTTATTGAGTAAAATATTTAACTCTTGTTTCATGACTTTCGAATAACTACAAAAACGGCAAAGTTTCATACCAACTTTGCACCCCCGTTTAAACCCCTAAGGGATGAATTTTGAAAAAAATATTTTACTCGTGTTTCATGCCTTTCAGTAAAGAACCTTTATGCTGAATTTCATTCGAATAACTTTAGAAACGGCAAAGTTTTATACCAACTTTGCACCCCCGTTTTACCCCCTTAGGGGATGAAGTTCCAAAAATCCTTTCTTAGTGCTCCCCTTCGTTATAAAAAAATTGCAAGTTTTTAATCCTTATAGTTTAGGCTCTGCGTTGATATGTCAGTCAGTCAACTTCTCCTTTTAGATATAGATTTTTCAAGTTCCAAGGATTGAGCTACGGCTTTCCTTTTTTTTACATATCTAATTTTCCTAAGAATAACGGGGGAAAGTGTGTTTTGCATACCGCTCTGCTTTGGAGATACAGGTCGTTTATTCAGGACTCACACGAAGGTAGGACACAGGAAGGTAGACAAGGTCAAGGTGGAATTAGGTACTACTATTCTGCACCTTCAAGCATGCCGCCTAGCAACATCAATATTTTTGGATACTTATTCACTCGAACGATTTCAGGTATTTGTTTTTAAACACTATACAATAAACTGTGAAGTTATTATTTGCAGAACTAAGCTACAAAATAAATATATACGGACAAACCACACATTGAGCTAGCCCCAAAGTTACTTCGAGACTTGTGTTATGTATGGGATATTAACTCAATGATACTATATTTTATAGCAAATATGTACATATAAACATCCAAGACCCAGATCAATCTGAAAAAGATCATTTTCCATCTTGACCTGACCGGGGATCGAGCACCCCCGCCTGACATGAAATGAAATAGAATTTTATTCAAATTTGCATATCATATATCTCTTTTTGAACGTCATATTATTATTTTTAATATTTGACGATTATTTGATGATGACCACTTAGCCACAGAGGGCGTCAAAAGCTACAAAGATACACCATTAGGTTATTTTATCTGCAATAGCCCGTTGTCAACAGAGGAAATTGCATTCGAGAAATTGAATTCCCAGAATGCATACACAGAGCCACTTATATCAAAGGCCGTGTCTCCCTAGGATTACGGTTATCCAACGTGCTTTTGACATCTTTAGTTTTCCATTTGTATTTAAGTGACTATAATAAGAATTATTTTTTGTTGCCTTGAAGGTATTTTGTTTACGTTACTTCGACCCCGACGCTAGTAGAAATTGTAGTTGTCAATGGCGTCTTAGTCACGCGACCGCAATTAAAGTGGTATTCAATTAAAGTGGCGCTCAATAGGTTAAACGTAACGTGAAGACTCCATCTTTACAGTGGGCTCCTATAACAATAACTTTTTCCTGCCCTTCTGGGCGTTTTCCCAGTTGCAGCTTCAGCTGTGATACTTCAAAGAATGCGGATGTATCCTTGCTGCAATATGATTTGACAATTATTTAAGGCCTGCCGCTTGTATTCGTCAACCCTGCTCGGGAAAAATACGAGTAATATGGATTAACTAGAACTTTATCTTACCGTATTCTTTTTTAAACTTTCGCGCTTTAAACACATAATTATGTATATAAACGGGACTTAACACGAACCTTTTTATTATTTGTTTTCGTTGACGTTTCAATGGAGTTACATCCATCGTGGTCGCAACGAGACTCAACTCAATAATAAAAAGGTTCGTGTTAAGTCCCGTTTATATACATAATTTTATCTTACCGTATCTTTGACTCTTCATACCGCATTTTATAGCTGATGATATAAAAAAAAGAGATAGACTCACGATAGACTCATTAAACTACACTGGTACTGTCAACATATTTACTTATTACATTTAGTTGTGATAGAGCCACGCTACCGGCAAAATTCATTTTTGCTAGTAGCATGAATGGGTCGGCCCGTCTGGGAAAGTACTACACTCTCACAAAAAATCGACGTTTGAGTAGAAGCTTTACCGCTTCTATGCTTCGTTCGGTGAGTGAGAGAGCCGGAGACCCATCCTTCCCCCATCACCTCCCCCCCATGTCCTTCCCTCAATTCCATGAAAGGCCGGCAACGCTACTGTTACACCCTGGTGTTGCAGTTGTCCATGGGCAGCCATCAGGTGACTCGCTTGCTCATTTGCCGTCCTATTCGATTAAAAAAAATATAATATAAACGTTACAATAAGTAGGAAATAGGTCTATTTTTATCCTCAGAAATATGCGGCGTACATCAAAACAAGCCAGTTTGATTCCCAATAATCCAATGTAAATAGGGAAATGCATTCAAGAAATTGAATTCCCTGAATGCATACACTGATCCACTTTACAAAGGCAGACCTCGAGATGACTGTAGAATTGCCGGCAAACCAACAAGTGCTCTCGACGCTATTTTGTTTTCAATTTTATATTTTATGCAAAGCCTTTCTTTCTATTGCATATAAAGTTGTGGCAAAAGAAAATCTCGTAAAGCTTTGGGGTTCGCTCCTTTCGTAACGTTTTAAACTAAAAAAGAACTTAATATTATTCTCTTATTGTGTATTAGAGATATACTGTATATGTATATTTGTATTATGTAGGTAAATTATTGTATGTATAATTAGTTTAAATATTTACAATTTTAAAATAGCAACCAATTCTGTGCCACCCATTTTATGACATGATCTTCTCTCTATAATTAAACGGTCGCCTGGAAGAGATCGCTCTAAGTGATAATGGCGCCGGTTGAATACCATCTTATAGTATTCCTTTGAAGTTATTTTGTATTTTTGCTGCAATAAAGTGTTCTTTGGCCAACTTTTTTATTTTTAATTGAATACTTACTTATCGAAAATGTGTTGATGCGATTTGCATTTATATCTGTAATATATATCAAACTAAAATATTGTTTTCATTTGTCCACAGAAAATACCTTCACAGTGGTGGTGGAGAAGGACGGTCGCGGTTTGGGCATGTCCGTCTGCGGGGGCGGAGGCCTGGTGAAGATCCGGAGGCTGTACCCCCCGCAACCCGCGTGGCGGACCGGCCGACTGGCCCCGAGGGACCTGCTGTTGTCGGCTAACGGAGTACCTCTTGCTGGGCTAAGCACTTATGTAAGTACTATAGGTACCGAGTAAGGGTGCGTCTCCACTGACGCGGAGTGGAGCGAAAAAGAGCTTAGCGAAATCTGATTTCGAGTCTTGTGATTGGTCAATTCATGCACCGCTAAGCTCCTCTCCACTCCACTCCGCGTCGGAGACGCAGCCTAAGAAGCGAAGCCGTCGTGTCGCTACCTCTAACACTCGCCCCGATGATGAGCTTCGTAAAAATAATAATCGAGTACTTATGAACCATCATAAAACAAAATGAAAATAGGTTCAAGAAGACAAACGACTAACAAAATAAGGAAAAAGGTAAAAGCGTAATTAGTCAAAACATTTTTGCTGCCGTGACGCAATTTTTCACAATTTCGTCAAAAATGTCGCGCCGAAAAAACATTGTCATGTTAAAAATGCCGGTTGTTGTTACTACCCTGGCTAGGCAGGTCGCCTCGATACATAGAATAAAATGGAGATTGTGATATGAAGATGCGTAAAGTATTTTTAGGTATTTAAATACAATGTCTCCTTTCGGAATTTAGATGTTTTATTGTGTAGGGTTTCAACATGCTGAACGCCTTTCTAGACTAGTGTTGTGACGTTCTTGAAATTTTCAATAACTTTTGTATAATAATAATTAATAATAAATAAATCAATATATACGGACAAATCACACAGATTGAGCTAGCCCCAAGGTAAGTTCGAGACTTGTGTTATGGGATACTAACTCAACGATATTATATTTTATAACAAATACATATATAGATAAACATCCAAGACCCAGGCCAATCTGAAAAAGAACATTTTCCATCTTGACCTGGCCGGGGATCGAACCCGGGCACTCCGTGTCGCAGGCTGGCGTGTTAACCACTGCGCCACGGACCTGTCTTTCGTTCAAGTGCGGGAATTATTGAGAAGTTTTCGAGAATTATTAGAAATTTCCGTGAGAAGAAATTTATGAGAATAGACAATTTCTCCGGTACATTCGAGACATTGATTAAAATAAGTCGCCCATGAGCCTGTTGTAGGCCGATCGTTAAATTGGGCCGATCACGATAAGCTTGGCCAGATCTATATGTGCCGCCATACTTTGATTTGGCCAATTATTTCATGACTAGCTGTTGCCCGCGACTTCGTCCGCGGCAATTTCTGTTATTATGATTAATTAGTATCTATAGATGAATAATTTTTCCCCGATTTCAAAACATTTTTCATTGATGCTTCGCTCCTATTGGTCGCAGCGTGATGTTTTATAGCCTAAAGCCTTCCTCAATAAATGGACTATCCAACACAAAAATAAATTTCCAATTTGAACCAGTAGTTCCTGAGATTAGCGCGTTCAAACAAACAAACAAACTCTTCAGCTTTATAATATTAGTATAGATGTGCCCAATATAAAGTTGATCGATGAAACCGGCCTATTTGTCGATTTTGCCATTCAGTTCCTTGACCACATTGAGATACGGCTGGGCGTATCGTGATATGCCTGGGCGGATCGTGATGTAGTTCCACTTTTCGATGCTTTGGCGCTACTCCTCTCTTTCACTTCATAAGGTAGACAGTCGTGTATTTACGTGCAAAAAAAGTGATGGCGTTACAAAAATCTGAAAATATTGGTAATAAATGTTTTAATTGTAGGTGGACGCAAAATGCAAAATTTTCACTACCAGTACATAATCTTCTATTAGAGAATTGTCTTGGCATAATCGTCAATACGGCCAAATCGTCAAACTTTAAGCGATATGGCGATAATAGCCAAATCAAAACATGGCAGCACATACCGATCTGACCAGGCTTATCGCGATCGGCCCAATCAAACGATCGGCCTACGACATATACATCATGCAACACTACTTCCTACATTCATATCACACTTATTTTAGGACTAGCTGTTGCCCGCGACTTCGTCAGCGGCAATTTCTGTTATTATTATTAATTAGTATAGATGAATAATTTTTCCCCGTTTTCAAAACATTTTTTATTGATGCTTCGCTCCTATTGGTCGCAGCGTGATGTTTTATAGCCTAAAGCCTTCCTCAATAAATGGACTATCCAACACAAAAAGAATTTTCCAATTTGAGCCAGTAGTTCCTGAGATTAGCGCGTTTAAACAAACAAACACTTCAGCTTTATAATATTACTAGCTTTCGCCCGCGGCTCCGCCCGCGTCAATGTCGATCCCTCGGGAATAATACCTTTTCCCGGGATAAAAGGTAGCCTATGTCCTTCTCCGTACTCCAGAGAACTTGTATGCAAAATTTCATGATTATCGGTTCAGTAGTTACGGCGTGAAAGCGTAACAAACAAACAAACTCACTTTCGCATTTATAATATTAGTAAGGATATAATATTAGTAAGGATTATAGAAGTATAGATATGTCTCTACTCTATTCGGTTTTAACGTCACGGGTGGAACATAAAAAGTTTTATGAAAACACCGCCACTACGTGTTAGGGTCAAAACGTAATAAACTGTGAAGTGTCCTCACAAAATTGCGTGACGCTGTAAAAACACAATTTGTGGGGACACTTTGAATAGAGATAAGAGTTTCATTATGTGTTTCAAAGAAGGACGAAAACTACCACGGCATAGCTTATTATAAACTAGCTGTCTCGGCGAACTTCGTTTCCCTATTATTTTTTTATCGTAAATTTTTCTTATGAATTTTTTAGTTATTTTGCGATACGGAGTGATAACAAAACCGACAAATCAAATATTATAAAAATCGGTTCACCCATTCTTAAGTTATGTAAGTGTTCGAACAAACCCGTCTTTGTTTTATATCTAAGATATATCTTTTGAATTTCCAACAGACTTTTTCCAAAATTTCATCTTTTGTGAAAAGCTTTTGATTGTGAGCGAATTGAAATATATATATTTTTTGACAGGAATATTCAGCGTTGTGAAGGAATATAATAGGGGTACATTTGTCACTGTCTTGTGACTTTGACGTGTGATTCTATCATTCGATGCGAAAACGAGTGATATAGAATTCAACATGATTACTTTTTTATAAAAACAACATTCCATAACTCTTTTTCTCAAAACTTACTCAACTGATTTTGATTAAAATTTCCCTTAGTTGGACTATACCTAAACTGACCATACGTCCTGTTTTGAACGGGCCTGTGCTTATTCCAAAGGGACTAAAAAAGTTTTTTAATACACAATTCAAAATTGTTTTCATCCTGGTTGGTATGAAAACACAAACATTGTAGGTAGATGAATAGCAGAATATTGTGTCTTCTCGGGACTAACCTAATATTTTACTACGGGCGTACATACCCTAAATCCCTCGCTTCTCCTTCTCAGGAGTCTACTTTAGAATCCCTCACTATACTCGGGATTCTATGCTGGACACCTTCGTTCCGCTCTGAATTCAAAATATTGCCCTCACCAAAAAGTATTATGTCAGGCTGTCAGTCTATTTTATATGTGTATGCCGGACATGATAGAAAAAAACAACGGAGTGATCCTTTAAGGGTTCCGTTTTGTCACTGGGACGTACGGAACCCTAAAAACATAAATTCTCATTTAGATAATAATAATAATAGGATCACATTAGACAAGTATTTTCAGATTTTCATACTCTTGTCACGCTCACGTCAATGTCGATCCCTTGGGAACAGTACTTTCTCCCGGGACAAAATATATCATAGGTCTTTCTCCGTATCCCAGACAACGGGTATACAAAATCTAATGATGATCAGTTTAGTAATTATGGCGTGAAAGTGTAAAAAACAAACTCACTTTCGCATTTATAATATTAGTATGGATAAGTATGACCAATATGATGGAAAACCGGAAGTGCCAACATACCCATATTAACGTATCGTATATGTATACGACACTTTATCGCGAGGTTGATATTAAAGCGTCATCCGATACTCCGGAAGTAGCAAGATCGTTTCCCAGCGCGAGCAAATATTTGCACTCATATGGATATATTTTCTTGCTTGGGCGGCGTGTACTTGGATGTTTATCTATATAAGTATCTATTATAAAATATAGCATCATTGAGTTAGTATCCTATGGGCTAGCTCAATTTGTGTGATATGTCCCTATGTGTATATTTATTTATATATATGCTCCTGACTATTTCTTTATACATGAACTAGATTTTTTCCCGCGACCTCTGACACATAACATTCATACCACGTCTTTCTTGGCTTCCCTCGTCCCCTACGTCCATCTACCTCTAAATGGATCATTCATTCTCTCTGCCTGATGTTCGGCATCTCTCCTTTCTTCACGTCCATACCATGTTAGACGTTGGCTTTTCAATTTGTCAGCTATAAATAAATATATACGGACAAATCACACAGATTGAGCTAGCCCCAAAGTAAGTTCGAGACTTGTGTTATGGGATAATAACTCAACGATACTATATTTTATAACAAATACATATATAGATACACATCCAAGACCCAGGCCAATCAGAAAAAGTTCATTTTCCATCTTGACCTGGCCGGGGATCGAACCCGGGCTCTCGTGTCGCACGCAGGCTGGCGTGTTGACCGCTGCGCCACGGAGCTAGCCACCAGGAGCCTGAAAGTAGCTATCGGAACTACTTTCAGGCTCCTCCTTATATACTGGTTGTAAATTTGTATATATTTTTTTATTATATAATATGATATTACAAAGTATGTATGTATAATAATAAAATCTTCAAAATCGATTGAGTAGTTTGGTTGAAGTCGGTTTATTTATATGAAAAATTATTAGTAGAGTAAGGAGCTCTTTTTCACAAGCTTTAATTCAATTTGAATTGTATGTATGTCTGTATCTCGTTTGTTCGGATCGAATCTTACAACAGAATTTTGAAGCTATTATCGTCGACGCATTGAGGTGAAATTTAGCATCCTGTGTAAATCAGATGAAAAGACAATGGAGTCAATAAGGTATTCTGATGATGGACCATGATGGATTGTAGTAAGTTGTTATACATACATACATACTATCACGTCTTTTTCTCTTGCGGGGTTGACAGAGCTTATGTCTATGAGACCTAAAAGCCACGTTTAGCATGTTGGTGGGCGTGTTGGTGGAAAAACGGAATCAAAATAGTGATCATCATATCATAAACAAAGAAACCGGTAAAATTAAACCTAGACACAACATTACTCAAATTAAATGCGGAGACAAAACTTATACCTCAACTGAAGAAATCGTAAATACATTAGAGGATTTTTTTACAAACATTCCTTTAGTTCTAACGTCAAACATTAACTAGTTTAAATCGTATGTCTGTTAGTGTAGTGAGTCACATTATAAATATTATTGCTGCTGATTTAGCTTATATATTTAATGAATGCATTGATGAAGGCATATTTCCTAATTTAATGAAGTGTAGTAAGTTAATACCACTATTTAAAAAAGGAGAAAAATCAGACCCTGGTAATTATAGGCCTATTTCTATCTTACCGGTTTTGCGCAAGGTGTTTGAAAAGATAATGCTGAACCAGATGCAATTCCATTTTAAGACTAACAACCTTTTCCATAACCAACAATTTGGCTTTACTGGTGGAAAATCGACCACCGATGCGGGAGTAGCTCTGATTACTCATATTTACAACGCTTGGGAGGATTCACAGGATGCCATTGGAGTGTTTTGTGATCTCTCTATAGCATTTGATTGCGTTGATCATCAAACACTTTTGCTCAAACTAAGACAATACGGGTTTGAAAATAAGTCATTAGAATTAATAGAATCGAATATTTTCATTGTTTAATGTCGTACGGATTACTTCTGTGGGGCGATGCAGCCGACATCCAGACTATCTTTATTCTACAAAAAAGAGCAATTCGTGCCATCTACGGCCTAGGCGCGAGGGACTCACTCAGACAGTTGTTTAAAGAAATTAATATCTTAACTGTAGCTTCACAGTATATATTCGAGAATATAATGTATGCAAGGAAAAATATTTTGTCGTTCAAAAAAGTTAGTGATTTAATAAATAGACCCTTGCGTAACAATCATAAATTATTTCTTCCGTGATATCGGCTAAGCAGAGTTAGCGTGTCGTTCATGGGAAACTGTATACGCTACTACAACAAATTGCCAAAATCGGTCCTTGATATGCCTGATAGAATATTCAAAAGTTATGTAAAACAATTACTTTGTAAAAAGGCATATTATAGGACCGAAGATTTTATTAATGATAAGAATGTTTGGCTTGAGCTTGGCGCGGACGCCTCGTAATTCTGTATTAAAGTACTTGACCGTTATTTGAAACTGTACATATTGAGATAGGCCGTGTTTTCTGCTTTCTCTTTCTACCTATATAGTGCTGTCTCGCTCGCACGATCCCACTATCTCATCTCACCAGGCAGGGTGGGGGGCCCTTATGGGGGCGCCCGCCATCTTAGAATCATTGGCGTCCTGTTTTCTGCGGTGCACGGTCGTGCTAAGGACTGCGTAAAATTCTGGTAAAATGAATTACATTTTAATTTAACCGTTTTTCTTTCTCATGGAAAATTACGGATAACTTTTTATAAAATTATTACTTACTTAATTTACAAAGTCATGTAGTGACTAATATAGTAATAACGGAGTTTCCGTTCGAATTTAATACCATTTATTTTAAATTCTACCTTTTTAATTAAAGTGTTTGTCTTAACCGTGTTTTAACACGACTTTTTCCATAGATAAGTGAAGTGAAAGTGTTGTGTGTGATTTATAAATCAATATGGAGTCTGTTGACAGTAATAAAAACTATTCCCCCCGAGCGGGCCCATCTAATGTTGAGAACAACAGTTGTAGAGGAAACGTCGCGTACTTCTAGTAGCAAGTCTACAAGTAGTTATTGTTCGTTGTCTAGTTCTAGTTCCTCCGATATTTATAGATATAAACGAAAGAAAAGGGGGGGGCAAATATTGCAGGCGCAAGTCACCTTTTAAGAGGGAAACAGCCAAAATTGTGTAAACACTTGTCAAAATGACTGTTGTTGATGACAATTTAGTGGCGAACTGTATGATGTCAATAATAGTCCGCCCCAATCAGTTACACGTGAGTCAAATTTAATTTTCAAAATTGATACAGTTAAAGGAGCCTGCTGTGCCCAAAACTTTGGTTGAGTATTTTAACATCTTAAAGGACATGCAACATTTTGATAAAAGTGAATGGTGCGAAGTCCGTTACGCGGATACGCAAAAATATATAATCCTACACCGGGGTTTGTGGAACTAGAAATAAATGACGAGCTAAGAGCTAATGATTCATAACGTCATTTCGCAAATTCTGAAAAAGCCTACCCTGCTTTAACTTGTTGTGTTCTCAAACAACGCGATGTTTTATAATCATATATTCGGGATCTTTTGGAATGGGCCCAAGAATCTGAAATTTGTTTTGACGGTTTACGTGGAAAATAGAGGAATTGTTGTTAAAGGGTGATGTGTTCAAGTTTCATCAGAATTACTTCAACATATTTGTGGCCACAGAGCTGAGGTTATACAAATGAGCAGAGATGGAATAATTAACTTTGTACGTGACCCACTTACCAAAGTAGCTTTGCGTAAAATTGCACCCTCATGTCAACATTTGTTTAATGCTAAGTCTTTGACTTCTGTCCTGAAAAAAGCTGGAGGAATATGGGAAACATTCCTACCCCTACAAAAATAACAAAACAGCTCTAATGCTCCAGCTGCACAAGCTAGTACGAGCAAGCAAAACTCGCCACTCCCCGCAGGGGCAGGCAACTTTTACTGGACCTTCGCAGGGTACCACAGACTCACATGGATGTTGAGCGACGCACATTTCCCATGCTAATCAACCCCCACAGGGTTGTTGTCACTCATGGCCTCCGCAGGTACATGGTAATTATAACGCTGACTGTTTAATGCTCTAGCTGCCCAAGCTGGTACGAGCAAGCAAACTCGCCACCCCCCGCAGGGGCAGGCAACTTTTGATGGACCCTCGCAGGGTACCACAGACTCACATGGATGTTGTGCGACGCACATTTCCCATGCTAATCAACCCCCACAGGGTTGTTGTCGCTCATGGCCTCCGCAGGGACATGGTAATTATAACGCTGACTCTTTAATGCTCCAGCTGCACAAGCTGGTACGAGCAAGCAAACTTGCCACCCCCCGCAGGGGCAGGCAACTTTTAATGGACCCTCGCAGGGTACCACAAACTCACATGGATGGTGTGCATCGCACATTTCCCATGCTAATCAACCGCAGGGTTGTTGTCAACCATGGCCTCCGCAGGGACATGGCAATTATAACGATGACTCTCACTCAGCGCCTTCTAACTCTAGAGGTTCCTTTCGACGCAGAGGAGGTCGGCAGACCTATAGGTCCCAAGAGTTTAAAAAGCACGAGTCATCGATACCAACCTCAGACTTCAAGATACGTGGGAAAAAAACGAGGTAAGTATTGACAACCAATTCAGAGCGGGGCGACTACTTTTATTTCACAAAAGGTGGGAACGGCTCGGTGCTCCACCGTTCATTTTAAAAATAATAAGACTGTAACTGGAGCATAGGAGGTTAATCCTCTTCACCAAAACCACCACTCTCGATGCCTCATCGGATCGATAAAAGACTCCACACTTCTGTATCAGAAGCCATTACAACCGTGTTGTCACAAATGAAATAGCAACATGTCTTAGAAGTAGTCAAACCGTCTCCAAGCTTTATTTCGAGTATGTTCGTTATACCGAAAGGCGACGGCACTGACCGTCCCATTTTCAACCTTACGTCTATGAACGATTATGTAATAACTGGAAAGTTTCGTTTTATAAAAGTACAACGCATCCCAGATTTTTTGCAACCGAGAGACAGGCTATGCAAAATCGATCTTTCGCAAGCCTATCTTAATCTTGGAGTCCAACCTTCTCACATGAGGTTTATGCGGTTTCTTTATAAAGACCAGCTACTAGAAATGACGTGCCTTCCATTTGGCCTCAGCACGGCATCGAAAGTCTTTGCCTCCCTTACAAACTGGGTGACACAAAGCCTAAGTGAACTCTGTTTACAAATTACAGTCTACTAGCTTTCGCCCGCGGCTCCGCCCGCATCAATGTCGATCCCTCGGAAACAGTACTTTTTCCCGGGATACCATACGTCCATACCAATGGAAGGTACCATATGTCGTACCCCAGATAACGTGTATGCAAAATTTCATGATGATCAGTTCATTAGTTACAACGTGAAAGCGTAACAAACAAACTCACTTTCGCGTTTATGATATTAGTTAGGATTTGGACGATTTCCTACTGGTCCAAGACCAAGACCGACATGTCCTAGTTCACATGTCCGCATCCTCCTAGAGAGACTGCAGTATCTGGGTTGTCAAGTGAATATGGAGAGAATCTAGTATTCCTGGGTGTGAATTGGGACACTTGAACCAACAAGAAATCGTTACCCAAAGAGAAGTGAAGAAGAATTACTCTCTCTGCGAAAATAATGTAAATTTTCTATCAGGTTGCAGTTGAGCTGAAAAGCTTAAGTCTTGTGGGCTGTCTCACTTTATGGTGACGGATGCACCCGATTTAGGATGTGGAGCCCAATTGGACAACCAGTCTTTTTCGGGTCATTGGACCAACCAAGAACAGGGATTGCACTGCAACCAAGAACTCCTTGCAGTTCTAAAGGTCTTGGAAACCCAAAATCAGGGCCAGTCCACTCTGTTGTGGCAATGCAACAACAAGACAGCAGTTGCTCACGTACGGAACGAAGGAGGACCAAGTCGTCAATGCTGATGAACATAACAGCAAGAATTGATCAATTGCTAGATCACTCAGATTCAGATATCTGATTGTTATATTCCAGGCAAGTACAATGGGCATGCAGATCATCTGTCTCGCTACCGTCTACTCCTAGAACGGCATCTATTGCCTCTTCGAACAAAAATATTTATTTTTTCAGAAATACGGTGTTCCTCTCATGGACCTGTTCATTGTTCCTGATTGCTTCAAAGAACGCACAAGTTGTCTGCAATTATGTCTCCCTGGACCGAATGTTCAGTCAAGCCTTTTATCACGATGCATTCTCCCGGACTTGGGACTACAACCTAGCGTGGGTATTTCCTCCCCCATACCTGATACCCAAGGTATGAGCCAATCAGGCTCGAGGTGTATTCTTGCTAATAGTCCCACGATGGGAACGAGCATTTTGGAAAGCAGACTGGAGTCCTGAGCGATAGCGGCTGGATTCACAATCCACAACCTACACCAGTATCTAATCGATACTTCAACCGGTCTGCCTCCACCCAAACTCCAGGACATGACCCTGGAAGTATGGAAATGTGGGGGAAGGCAGATAGCCTAACAACCTGGAATGACTCTCAGATTAGCCCGAAGTTCCTGGTGAGCTTCTACTAAAAAAACGAAAACTTATAAAGTGGTCTGGAGTAGGTGGCTATCTTGTTTGCAATAAATTGCATTTGAGTCTATTTCATCCTGATGGTTCGATTCTGGTTAAATGTTTAGCTGACTTACACCTAAAGGAAAAAATCTTTCCTTTAGTACAATTTTGCTTCATAAATCAGTAGTTTCCACACTATGTAGTACTGAAATTTCTGGTCAAGCATAGTTTGATATCTATTGCTTTAAAAAAAAAAAAAAAAAAATTATTGGATGTCATGGTCGTCCATGAACACCCTGGTGTCCAGAGTTCTTCGGAACCGGACTACTAGATGGTAGCCGGGACCACCGGCTTAACGTGCCTTACGAAGTACGGAATCATCTTTAGTATCAGACAATCAGGTGATTCAAGCCTGCAATGTCCTGACCAAACTGAAACAACTAAACAAAGTATGCTTCCCGTGGGAATCGAAACCACGACCCCGGGTCTACAGGCAAACGCCTTAAAAAACAATATGGAATATTGTCGTTTCTCTTGAAATATAGCTTAGACATAAACGATTTATTTTCCGCAAGTAGACACACAGCCATAATATACTTTCGGCTTCACGTACGACTTTGATTGGTACGAAAATTGTAAAATATACCTATAGACGACATCTTATCAAGAGGTAATTGGCAATCTTGTGATACATTTAGAAAATTTTACAGGGAACAGGTCATACCAACTCCCGTTAATAGAAACATCACTAGTTGTTTATTCCAATAAGTTGATTGTGTATTTTCAATACAAAAGTGATTCAAATTATTTAATTTTCTTTAGTTAACGCATACTTTGTGATGTATATGTATCGCATTTATAATTTCTTTTTTGTAAAAAAATATAAGAGCTTGTATACTCGCACTTCCCACTTGTATATCATCTCAATTATTAAATAATAATTGATTTTATTATATTTGGTAAATTCATTTTACCATGGAAAT
Source organism: Elegia similella (assembly GCA_947532085.1). NCBI lineage: Eukaryota > Metazoa > Arthropoda > Insecta > Lepidoptera > Pyralidae > Elegia > Elegia similella. The sequence goes on from OX383937.1 coordinate 9,741,339, forward strand.
GATTACAAATGATACAATCGTATCATTATTTAATCTTACTCGTCTCACATTGGCGTCCATCTCACCCAGGCGATAACAAACAAGTCTCAATATGTACAGTTTCAAATAACGGTCAAGTACTTTAATAGAAGCGTTTTACCTGAAAAAAAACGCATATTAAATACTTACCTTATTTGAAACTGTAATTTCATTCCTGCCTGGGTACATATTTCGTCTCAATGATTCTAAGATGGCGGGCGCCCCCATAAGGGCCCCCCACCCTGCCTGGTGAGATGAGATAGTGGGATCGTGCGAGCGAGACAGCACTATATAGGTAGAAAGAGAAAGCAGAAAACATGGCCTATCTCAATATGTACAGTTTCAAATAAGGTAAGTATTTAATATGCGTTTTATTTCAGGTAAAACGCTTCTATTTATATGACTATAATGTGTGGTACATTCTGTACGTGATATTTTTAAAGATTACTTTTTTTATTTTAAGTTTAGTTGATACTTAATTTGACATTTTTTTTTTTCGGTGTTATTAATTTCAATAATATGACATTTTTTTTTTAATTCAATTCGAACATGACATTTAAATAAACCAATGTATACTCAGTCCACATACCTAATTTCTAAGGTTTTCAAAAATTGTGAGTTGTCGTCCTTGGAGAAAATGCGCTGTGCAGTTTGTTGCCGCTTCTTCTGCACTCCGCTTTGGAAGCGGCATTAAACTTAGCCGTAAGTAAATTTTTGACGTCAACAATTGTTGAGAAGTGAAATATGACAATTAATAAGTGTTCAAAGAAACCTATATTGAATAAACGTTTTGAATTTTGAATTTTGAATTTTGATGGGTTGCTAGCCGCATCGCCAACTAACATGATTCCCCAGATTTTCACCCATTCCCTCGATCGGCTTTTACGATCTGCGCGGGAGGAGAACCAGCTGATACATTCTAGGTTTTTTCTTTTCTCCCAGACCAGCATGGAAGTAAGTTGTGTGTAGTGAGAGAGAGTAAGTTGTAATATAATTCTCTATGGCCACTTGATCATCCATAGAGAAATAAAAAATATGGAACCAACAATTTACAATTTATCGCACCTGTTATTTTAACTACATATACATTATTCATTAATCTGAAAATAAATTTGATCGTTAAGCCCGCAACTAATTGCAAAACAGCAAAACTGCGCAACAAACATTAAAGGCGTAAATCACAACAATATCAATTAACAACATCAACAAAACACTTTCCAACGGCCAGCGGATTTATATACAATAAATAAACGAGGCATTACCTCACTTTCGGCGAAAATTCAATTATTACCACTGACATATGTTGTATGGAAGTGACGTTCGAGAGTCCTAGACGAATACTTCGTCGTATGCTATGAGATAGATCGTGTATCTTTTTTTCAAACAAGTCAAGATCGCGTCTTGGGAGAAAGCTAGTATTCATTTCAATTAAGAGTATAAAGGCATTGTCAACACATCTTCAAAGTGTTTAACTTGTTGTTTTTTTAGGTTTTACTCGAGAATAATATAAAAAAATATTACAAAAAGGAGATTTTTATGTATCCCATATAAGAAAAACAAAAGACTTCATATCCATTTCCATATTTCTTTGTCGGATATTCATTTAACAACTACTTTCACAGTCCTCGCCATTCAATATAAATAGTATCTATGTGTTAACGTAATAACAAAATATTAGTCGATTAATGGCAGTTAATAAATTTAGAATACAATATGTATTTATTACAGGACCTGAAAAAGTAGGAGTTCGATGACTACAGATACAACTGCTGCCTATAAATATGAATGTTTATCAAATTCCTAGCTAATTCACGTATTAATACTAAAATAACAAAGTCCTCTTTTAATAGATTGCGTGTGACGTGGCGTACTATTTTTGGGATAGCCGAAAACGCGTATCGCGTTGGTGTGTGATTTAGCGAATGAGTGTGAATTCTCCCGATGACGTGATATCAAAAAATCGTGTGCAGAAGAGAACAATGAATGTATCATTGTATTTTATTTATTTATTTAAACTTTATCGCACAAAATACGTACAAATAGGTGGACTTAATGCCTTAAGGCATTCTCTTATTTCTTCTACACACGTTTTTTGATCTGTCGCTTTATAAATATATTAACAATGATGACTAAAATCATGATACACCTGGACTTTGAAGTGGCAGTGGGCGGGCACATAGCGCGTAGAACCGATGGTCGATAGGACAGAAGGGTTCTCGAATGGCGACCACGTATCGGCAAACGCAGCGTCGGACATCCACCAACTACATAGTCGGATGACCTGACTAAGGTCGCAGTAAAACGCTGGATGCAGGCCGCTTCCAAGCGGTCTTATTGGAAATCCTTGGGGGAGGCCTATGTCCAGCAGTGGACTTCTTGCGGCTGATATGATGATGATGATATGATGATCTGGACTTCGTCGTTGGAGTTCCATGAGGCTAATCGCCACTTCTTGATTTACTTATGCGGAGAAGACGGTCTCACAGTGATTGTTTCCACTGAAGCGCAGTAGAATGAAGTGGACACAAATGAGAGGGGCGGGACAGAGCAACGACTTTTGGAACGGAGCATGTTAGAGCGCTGTTCAGTTACAGACCCAATCCCTCAGAGACCGAACCTCATATTGTCGTAAAAAAGAAGAGAGTCATCTTTTCATACCTATCCATAATCAGATGAAGTAGCATTGACTATTGTGATTTATTGGATTTTGATTCAAACGAGAAAACATACACTTTGGAGTCGAGCACATAACATAATAGCATTTTGCGTTGCCTTCTACTCCACACCACACCGCCCCACTGCCCTGCGATACACTCGACTCCATTCAGCCTGACTGAACTACTCACGATTTTTATTTGAAATCCCAATTAGCTCTGCTCCACTCCACTCGTACTGTTTCTACTGAAGCGGAGACTTCGTATCATATATAATGGTAGATACACGATTCGCGCTCGAAAAGTGGCACCGGCAAAACAGCGCCCTAATCGAGTTTTGGAGCTGTTTTGTCCACAGTTTCAATAAACCGCGCTAGCACTCACACGTCTCGCGATGACAAAGGTCAGTGAAAAGATGCAAAAAACTACGCGTCTAAAATGAAAAAGAAATATGGAGTGTCATACTTCAGTATGTATCGTTTTTGTCGTTTGTTTTTTACCTTTTTTATATTACAATTCTGTGTTCCATTAGGGATTCTAATTCCCAGATTTCAATATTGCTAGGGGGTTCAATATCACGCTGTATACAACAAACGCCATCTGCTTTTTCTTTGCTCTCATTTGATTTTTACAGTTAACTGATTGCGCAACTAACATGGTGACATAAATGTTATATAATTAAAATAAAAAACTCCGAACACTATCATTAAACACAAGGGATTTTGTGGTGGGGGTCTGGATCGATTTATAAAAAGTGCTAAGAACCATCGCTAGAAAACCTGCTTTTAAATCAAGACCGCATACAAAGCGGTATACCTGTTCAAGAGCTATGGTCATCATCATCATTTCGAGTAGGGGGTCACGGTCAATCGACCATGCACACCCTGGTGTCAGAGTTCTTCGGAACCGCCTCTCGGCCTCTGACGTGGTTCCTTTAACGACTACCAGATGGCAGTCGGGACCACCGGCTTAGGTCCCACTGCTGGGTTAAAGCCTCCCCTTCTGTGTTCCACCTAGTTGTATCCATTGCTACGTTTTGCCATCCCTCATTGAAAGCAAACAGCTCGTTCTTGGCTTCCCTCTTGAACGCCTTCCATCAGTAGGCCCAATTTTATTTGCATTGTTAAGTTATTTATGTAGTGTATTTTTAAATTATTATATATTTATAAGTTGGAGGGTTCACCCCGTCTGTTAACGTTCGTTAGTCCTCTCCATCCATTGGTTGTCTGGTAGAGATTGCTTTTAGCAATAAGACCGCCCATTGTACATACTTGCTGTAAAATTAATGTTTTGTAAACTTTTATTTATTTGGTGTACAATAAAGTGTTACTTACTTACATTGCCGCCCAATCCTATTTCAGCTTAGCGGACTTCTTTTCCACGTCGACTATTAGTGATGGAGCGCAGCGTAGTATTTCTGACACGATATCCTTTTTATATCTAACATACTGCGTTCCATCGCTCTTTGGTAAAATTAAACATAAATATTACGGTACCTAATCGAACAATATTGTCTACTCTTTACAAGTAACTCAGCGATTATGTCATATTCGTCGGCCACTAGGGCTGGAAACTGATTTACCAGATATTTCTCAACTTTATAAAATTGCTTTGGGCGAGGCACGATGACCTCAATTGGGGGGTATGAGTTCCCGATTCGCGTCGTCAGTTGCCAGGTTGAAGAGAATCTACATTGGCCTAATTTTGTTACAAATATCACTCCAAGTTGGTGTAGTCTGTTTGTCGTTTCAAACTTTAACATTGCCTTGGGGCTGAAGTGACCTCATTTAGTCCAATAAATAATTTAACATGAATTACGTTGACCCCAGAGACTTCACGGTTTTCCGAACCGCATCGACAATTGTCTATTATAGGTACTAACATTTAATGAACATTGGTCGAAGAGCAAACTGTCTGTCACCTGCTTCTCTTTTTTTGTATCTCATATAATACGATGTTATTATAGTCTCATTCAGAATACCTTATATAAACAAAATAAAATTATTATAAAATACATGTAAGTATGGTCAGGGGGATAAACGGTCAGGGTATCTTCAACGGCTTGTTCGGTAGTTGTATGACATCTGGTACGCGCACCCAGCCTTCCGAGCTGTTGCCTGGTCTTCCCCCATCCGAGTGAGTACTATCCCAACACTTTCATTTCCTCGCCAGATTCAACAAATTCCTATCCTTCCCCAGTTTTAAAATGCTTCCGATGGGCAGCAGCGTCGGCATCATTAACACTAACTTTATATTAGTAGTAGTATCAGGCATGATAATAAGTTTATAAAACATTTGTTATTAGAACAGATAAATCAAGGTAAATCTTATACCTTTTCAACGAGCAATTCTTGTATATTTATGTTTTGAATGCATAATTATATTTTGCTTTTATGACTGTTATTTTAAATTCATTATAATTTAGTAAGCAAGTATAGCCCGTGGTTCGATTTTTTACGGGTGTGTCCCTTTCACGTTGTATCTATCTATCTATAATTTAAGAACTGTGTTCTTGTCGGTGGAGTACTCTCCATGTCTCTCGGTTCTCAGCCATTCTTTTCACCTCTCCATATGACACAACTCCAGCCTTTTCACGTTGTATACGTCACAATAATTAAGAACGAGCCACGATATCACCTGGAGAAGGAGTCACGCGCTCTGAGCTCCCGAGGCCCAAGCAAATGACGCTGCATTCAGTTTCCAAAGATCCGCAGCAAACAGTACATATAATATGTGTCACAGTGTACATCTGATTGAAGCTTGGCTCTACCACTAGTATTATAATCTTATATTCCATGCTGGTCTGGGAGAAAAGAAAAAACATAGAATGTGCCTAATATTTTGACAAAAATTTGTTAAAATATTAGTAAGGCATTCGAAGATTTGAACACAATCGCACTATCAGCGGTTTAGTTTGTAATTATCGAACTAACTTAAGAGATAACTTGCACCTGCGACGCAGTTTATCGCGCGATAAACTCACTTATCATCAATCGACCATGCACACCCTGGTGTCAGAGTTCTTCGGAACCACCTCTCGGCCTCTGACGTGGTTCCTTTAACGACTACCAGATGGCAGCTGGGGCCACCGGCTTAACGTGCCTTCCGAAGCACTGAATCATCTTTATTATCAGACAATCAGGTGATTCAAGCGTGCAATGTCCTCCAGACTGGAAACAACTAAACAAAGTATGCTTCCGGTGGGAATGAGAACCCACGACCCCCGGGTCAACAGGCAAACGCCATAACCACTGAACCACGGAGGCTGTCATATTTATTGTCATGATAAACTCACTAATCTCCATCTTTAATATAATCATAATCATTTATTTGCCAAAAATACAGTAAATGCAGGTCTTAAAATTAAAGTATAGGTACAATGTATTAACCTGAAATCAGGCATGCAAATAATAAGATAGTTACAAGAAGGGTTAGTGAAACATTTGAATTCATAATTTAAGTTAAAACCGAAAACAATACTGCGGAAGTCGATAAACATTGTCGCGCAAGCCTTGCTATGAGGGCTGTTGTAACACTTGTGCTGTAAACGATTACGACCTGCTCCTAAAATGAAAACAAAAGTATTTGTATAATTTAGGTCGATCCTTGCACAAGATCGTCCCCTTGTTGGAATTTGAAACATATACATATGAAATTTAAAAATAATATGTATATGGTATCTAAAAGCATTTTTCTTCGAGAACTTTGTAATTTTAACATCTAAAACAATAATTCTCACATAACAATATTTATATGTTCGTCTCGGAGGTCGCCCCCTTTCTATTTTTTTATCCTTACTTCCTTACTAATATCCTTACTAATATTATAAATGCGAAAGTGAGTTTGTTTGTTTGTTACGCTTTCACGCCGTAACTACTGAACCGATCATCATGAAATTTTGCATACAAGTTCTCTGGAGTACGGAGAAGGACATAGGCTACCTTTTATCCCTGGATAAAGTACTATTCCCGAGGGATCGAAATTGACGCGGGCGGAGCCGCGGGCGAAAGCTAGTAAAGATATAAATATGAAAATATTAAGACTTTTCATCTTTTTTCCTAATCGCCGAATGGTTCTGCGCAGCCTAATGGCTTGCGCAGTAGCGACGTTTTTCGTGCGCGCGGCACCCGCTTAAGTGGATAACTTGCACCTGTATCATGCACCTGCGACGCAGTTTATCGCGCGATAAACTCACTCATCTCCATCTTCAATATAACGGAAAACAATACTGCGGAAGTCTATAAACATTTTCGCGCCAGGCCATAGCCTGGCGCGAAAGCCGTTTCAGAGATCATAGAAATAAATTTATATACATATACATTTATTTCTATGATCTCTGAAACGGCTCTAACGATTTCGCTGAAATTTGGTACATGGGGGTTTTGGGGATCGATCTAGGGAAAACGCGTGTTTTCAAGTTTTCATGCGTTTTTCTTTCCACGCAGAATATGGTCGCTAATTTCGTCCTACTAGCCACTGTCCGTCCGGACCAGCGGGTTAAGACGCGGACGGCAAGAAATGAGTGTTACGGGTTTGAATCCGGCTCGGTGACTTACTTTTGTTTTCTTTTTGTATGTTCAAGTTTATATATAGTTTTTATAGTTTTTAGACAAGTTTAAAAAATGTAGTTAATGTTTGAGATAACAATATATAATTTTCATTAGGATCATTGAAATCAAACACCTGATCTACACAGAAATCGATTGTAAATAATAATAATTGTCAGTTCACATTTTACTTTTTAAGTTTATGTAGATTATCACCTAAACACCACCACATCAATAAATAGGTAGAAAACCGAGCAAAGCTCGGTCGCCCAGGTACTTATATAAAGTTAGTGAGTACAACATTTTATTGTACGAGATAAATCAAGGGATAAATAAAATTCAAGAGGAATCACTGCAACTGCACAGCTATCGTCGATCTCGGAAGCTTGAGGTGACTCTAGTGGGATTAATTTGATAGAGATGGATTATCGGGGACAGACCCACTGATGTCTATCGTAATGGTAGCGATTAAGGCTAACTCTCAGTTAACGAATAGGTAAAACAACTAGTACTTATAAAAAGTATTATTAATTTGTGTTGTTAGTTTCACCTGTCTCGATGTTGTCTGTAATCAATTCTTGCGAGTTAAATTTGATCATTTTCATGTGACAATACAATATTACGGAACGCGCTGGTCTGATGATGGAGTTGGGAGATCGCCATAGGAAATTTTAATCTAAACAAGGTACACCAATCGTGTTTAGGGTAATTTGATTTGTCTTGAAAAGCATTTTATTACAGTATGGATTCTTTTATAATAAAAGTTTGTCACAAAAATTTCTTTGATTAGCTGAATTTAAAATCTTTAAAGGTAAACTTTGAAGTATCATTTCGATAGCACTAATATTAATAACAAAGCATTACGGATATATTCAATGCATTAAATTTAACATTATTCGATGTAAACTGATTTTGTTATCGAAAAATATTGATCACTGTTTCCCGCGACTTCGCCTGCATAAATTATGACCTACGTTAAATTTTCAACTTCTAAGATTTAAAAAAATATATTTACTTGATTTTATTAACACTTAGAACTCCTTTAAAAATTATAAGAGGTTATCAATTCGATTGTATGTTTGTTTTCTCTGACTCCATCTTTTATGAACTGATTTGGAAATTAACGAACAATAGTGTATAAAAACGTGGTGAAACTATTCGTGGTAACTATTTATCTAGAACTTTCAACATTTGACTTGGCTAGTTTTCATACACTAGTCATCTTATAAATGGCTAATAAACTTACCAACTTATTGTATAGTTATTGTTTTCATATTCTATTCTTCTAAATATTTGATTTGCTCGTAAAAAAATAAGCCAAGACATGTGTTGAGGTTCAATAGATCGCATCGTATCGTTCGAACAATAGATGCATAAAAACCGTCATCTCGCTACAACAGCTTTTATCCTAATAAAAAATCTGTCAGCTGGTAAGACAAATAGAGGGGAACTACCAGCTTTTTTTTTCAGCCAATTGCTATCTCCGGGCTACATTGCTAATACTTGTATAGTATACACCGCAACACGGTTATTTACAACTTTAGTGGTTGGTATCGCTGAATAAATGCCGCTCCGACCGCACAATCGGTTTGACTGCAGCTAACAGCAGTGTGAAAATACGTGCTGAAGCGATTCCCGGCGACCATAACTTGTCAGGTTTCAGCACTCCAACCAAGCTCCGACCACGTTTGATGATGATGTCATATTTTATAGTACACCGACCGTAGTGGCTGACATGTTTAATCGACTTTACAAAAGGAGAAGGTTATCAATTATATTATTCGGTATCATCGGTACAGTATCTTTTAAACCGTAATAAAAGTAGAGTAAAGACTTGACAGAATGTGTCTATCATTTGATTTTTATTAAACAGTTATTTTATTGTTACTTCCTCAAAACAGATTGCTTAAGCGGCTTAGACCAGCGAAACTAACACCACTGTTATTTTGCATTTGATATATTAAGACAACTACTAATACATAGATTTAAAAAAATTGCGTCTCTCTTACTAATTAGTAGTATCCATATATTCATATTCATTTATTCACGAAAAATTAATACTAGTGGTTCTGTGAGAACAGTAGACCTCGCGTGCCCTTACAACCACATTTGCCCTCTAGTGCTCTATAATATATCTGTTACTGATTGAATAAAGGATGTTTTCCTTCAGTTACTATTTCCCAATCCCCGCTGCTCTTAGTTAATTTTTTTATACCTAATTTAGGAGTAATAGAATAAAATGATGGGTGGTGCTAGAGCTAATTTCGGTGGTTTAAGCCCCATAAACTTATTGTAAGCCATCAACCATCATATCAATTGTTTGAGAAATTATGTGAGATTTTTAGATTTTTTATATTATTTGTTTTAAATTGGAATATATATATATATATATATATATATATATATATATATATATATATATATATATATATATATATATATATATATTTTATTAACAATAACTTAGTACAATAATAATACAGTTCAATCGAAAAATGCTTGCTTCTATTCCAATAAACGCTGTTACTGTCAGTACCCGCAAGCCTCGGAGAGAAAACTTGGAATCGACTTCTCTGTTGCCAAGACGCAACTTTCAGAAAGCTTTTAAGAGATGTGTCTACTCGAAGTATGTGTCAGATCAGTGATGGATTATAGGGAACTAGAAAGCTAAACCGTGATACTTTCGGAAAATAAATGACTTTCAAACTCATAATTTTGGCATGGCAGATCATATTAAGGGTAAGGTCTTCAATTATTCGCCTTATACTCGTAGTTTTTTAGGGTTCCGTACCCAAAGGTTAAAAACGGGACCCTATTAATATCGCTCCGCTGTCCGTCTGTCTGTCGGTCCGTCTGTCACCAGGCCGTACCTCATGAACCGTAATAGTTAGACATCTGGAATTATTACAGATCATGTATTTCTGTTGCCGCTATATTACCATTTCTTTTAACAAGCCATCCAGTCAAGGCATTTTAATTGCACTGAGAGCAAATTCTCGTTTAGTTAACTAGAATATAGTTAATGTTACTAGATTTTATTGTAATATATATGACAGCTAACTGTTTTGTTGACTTTACTAGAAAAATCTGGTAATAGCTTACCAAAATATCTAGCACAGATAAACATAATGCTGGTACATATGAATAACATTTTGGTATCGTGCACATTGCATTCATTTGTATAAATTACATTAGTTTTATTTTAAACATAACAGAATGAGTATATTGTTCAGTTGAATATAATTTTATTTTGTGTTTACTTACATTTACTTAGCTATCATCATATGCAATGGTTAAGTTTACTAAAAAAATGAAAAAATATTGTGCAGTTTACTATGTTTTTTTTATTACAGCAATACTTTATTTTTTACTTTACCTACGTTAAGTAGTGAAGACGTGACAGATTTGTACGACTCGGGCTCTCATGACGACTTAGATGCCTATTCGCCCACTATAAAAAACCCGCCCGCGAGTAAGTCTCCAACTTCAACAATTTTAAGTCACAAGTACAATCGCCCAGCATTGGGCTAGGATAAGGTACTTCTAAAATTAAGTAAGACTTAAAATTAATGAAGGAGGAAGGTCACCCCCCACAAGCCATCATACGAGCCGAATAAATCTATCACGTCAACACACATATATTAAAAACAAGACCAACCCTTTGGGTCTCCAGAGAGTGAACTGAATTCATGGCACATTGCTGGTTTTAAAGCCTGGCTCCGATGTATGTAGTGCACAAAAAACAAGCTGTTTTTATTTAAATGGTTACAATGTTATTCTATAAGGTGTACCTATGGGTAGGATGCCTGAAATAAATTCAATGATTATTATGTTATTTATATACTATTTATTCAAACATTCTCCTTGCTAAAAATGGTTGTAATTGTAATACGAGTATCTTGAGCGTACTGCAGCAGTGTTGAACTGGATGTCCTTTACAATAATGTTGAATATCTTTCTACGACTATTACTTGATAACAGTCCACTTTGAGAATATAACTCTTTTAGTCCCTAGGAATAAAAAAAAAATTGTATTATACAAGGGTGTTATTAAAAAAAGCTTACAATTTATATTATTGTTATAAAGTGCCTATTTAAAAACTTACGGTACTGGTAGGTGAGTCACTTAATGCACACATTGTGGTTGAAGTACTTGCAGGTGATCCAACAATACTATAGTGTGGAGTTACGCTTCCTTTTTGTGTTGATTTGCTGGACGTAGATGAGAACCACATAAAGTTATATATAATTACGAAACGAGTTCAATTTTACTAAGTTGCAGTGTCAATTTTACACCAACCGCACAAAAACCACAAATTAGAAAGAATATGTGCACAAAAATGGCCCGCCTGCGCACACGACACACGATAAATAAAAAATGGCTCGAAAAGTGCGCCACAATCTTTTTGACAAACGTAAACAACGTTTCGTTTGATGCACGGTATTTATGTTACACAAAACCATTATATAATAACCTTTATTAATTTAAATAGTAGTTCCAACTTTTAGTACAGTGGTTAACATAATACGCCTCATTTAATAGTTAGAACCATATTGCTGGTTAATACAAAAAACATTGATAGGCACAGTGAAAAATAACCTGGTTGATAGTACTATAAGAATCTAGCATATTCTAGCTTAGTTAACCTTACTTGCATTATTTTAGAGATTACAAAAATATTGTAGTTTTCAATAGACAGCTAGTAAAAACAAACGAACTATACAGGTAGACTTTATAATTATTACAATTTTCTTTTTACAATAATAAAATGTACTTGTAAATAGGTTTAAGTATTGTTTACGAAAAATACGATTACTATAATATTCTGGCATACCCTACAATATGATTATTAGATGTTAAAAGTAAATCTGGTGAAAATAACATAATTCTGTTTCTTTATACTAGAATGATATTTACGATACGTTCTGGTAGTATTGTTAAAATTATTTTTCTCCGTGTGGGTGGCGCAAGTAGCCCTAAATCGTGAAGTGTGGAAACAGAAAGGGGAGGACTTTGCCCAGCAGTGGGAAATGATAGGCTAATAAAAAAAATATGTCTGTAAAGTCGATTTGATAATTCAACTTGATAACAGTGGAAGAAAGAGATGCGCCACAAGCCGAACGCATAGACCGATCGTGCCTTTCTATCGCTTGTTCCGCGCTGTCGCTTGCACGAGGAACGTGATATTTTTTTGACCGTGCAATCGGCGCTGTCCATTTATAAGTCGTTATCACGTCGAAATAACATGCCAAGTCCTCGACCATTTGCTTAAAACATAATTAATGGATTTTAATAGTTATGAACACACAAGGTCTTCCAAAATTGCATTTTATAAGTGTGTGAGTTGCTTACCTACTACTGCAAAATTTTGTGACCGAGTTATTATCATTTTATTTTTATTTTTTTTCTCAAAAGAAAATTTTTAAATCTTAATAGTAATTAAGATTTTGGAGAGATTTCCATCGCAGGACCAGCTTTTCATCATTTCAGCCATAAAAAGTCCAATGCTGGACATAGACCTCTCACAAGGATTTTTTCGGTCCATGAAAGGATCTTGTCATACGAGTACTCACGATGGTTGGCTTGCGGGTTGGCATGTGCAGTTTCATTGGCTTCTTATACTTCCGACGCTACCGCCTATTGAAAGCATTTAAACGCTAGAGAAGGATAGAAATTTGTTAGATTTGGGAACGTAAGGAAGGTATTGGGATACTACTCACTTGGACGAGTGAGGAAAAGAAAATAACAGCTAACTCACTCAGACGAGTGAGGAAAAGAAAATAACAGCTAGGGAAGCCGGGCTCACTACTCACTCGGACGAGTGAGGAAAAGAAAATAACAGCTAGGGAAGCCGGGCTCACTACTCACTCGGACGAGTGAGGAAAAGAAAATAACAGCTAGGGAAGCCGGGCTCACTACTCACTCGGACGAGTGAGGAAAAGAAAATAACAGCTAGGGAAGCCGGGCTCACTACTCACTTGGACGAGTGAGGAAAAGAAAATAACAGCTAGGGAAGCCGGGCTCACTACTCACTCGGACGAGTGAGGAAAAGAAAATAACAGCTAGGGAAGCCGGGCTCACTACTCACTTGGACGAGTGAGGAAAAGAAAATAACAGCTAGGGAAGCCGGGCTCACTACTCACTCGGACGAGTGAGGAAAAGAAAATAACAGCTAGGGAAGCCGGGCTCACTACTCACTCGGACGAGTGAGGAAAAGAAAATAACAGCTAGGGAAGCCGGGCTCACTACTCACTCGGACGAGTGAGGAAAAGAAAATAACAGCTAGGGAAGCCGGGCTCACTACTCACTCGGACGAGTGAAGAAAAGAAAATAACAGCTAGGGAAGCCGGGCTCACTACTCACTCGGACGAGTGAGGAAAAGAAAATAACAGCTAGGGAAGCCGGGCTCACTACTCACTCGGACGAGTGAGGAAAAGAAAATAACAGCTAGGGAAGCCGGGCTCACTACTCACTTGGACGAGTGAGGAAAAGAAAATAACAGCTAGGGAAGCCGGGCTCACTACTCACTCGGACGAGTGAGGAAAAGAAAATAACAGCTAGGGAAGCCGGGCTCACTACTCACTCGGACGAGTGAGGAAAAGAAAATAACAGCTAGGGAAGCCGGGCTCACTACTCACTCGGACGAGTGAAGAAAAGAAAATAACAGCTAGGGAAGCCGGGCTCACTACTCACTCGGACGAGTGAGGAAAAGAAAATAACAGCTAGGGAAGCCGGGCTCACTACTCACTCGGACGAGTGAGGAAAAGAAAATAACAGCTAGGGAAGCCGGGCTCACTACTCACTCGGACGAGTGAGGAAAAGAAAATAACAGCTAGGGAAGCCGGGCTCACTACTCACTCGGACGAGTGAGGAAAAGAAAATAACAGCTAGGGAAGCCGGGCTCACTACTCACTCGGACGAGTGAGGAAAAGAAAATAACAGCTAGGGAAGCCGGGCTCACTACTCACTCGGACGAGTGAGGAAAAGAAAATAACAGCTAGGGAAGCCGGGCTCACTACTCACTCGGACGAGTGAGGAAAAGAAAATAACAGCTAGGGAAGCCGGGCTCACTACTCACTCGGACGAGTGAGGAAAAGAAAATAACAGCTAGGGAAGCCGGGCTCACTACTCACTCGGACGAGTGAGGAAAAGAAAATAACAGCTAGGGAAGCCGGGCTCACTACTCACTCGGACGAGTGAGGAAAAGAAAATAACAGCTAGGGAAGCCGGGCGGACGAACCCGATACCATGTAATCAACCAACCAGTAGAAGATGACACCCATGACCTAATGATACCCAATAAGCTGGTCTAATTAAAAAAAAAAGACCTGATGATGAAGCTGGTCTAATTAGACCAGCTTATTGGCATTTGTTTTAAGCTACATGTAGGCAAAAACTTCAGTCAACAGCTGGTATGCTGTTGGACGACAAACTTAACTTTCAAGATTTTTTTACAAACATACATAGGCACTTTGTCCCGTAAAACTAAATAAAACCTTAAAGTTAAAAAAAATGATTAAAGTCTTTAAGCGTACAGCTTATGCGTACTCGACTGTGGATCGATAGACAATCTACTGATCACTCAGCTATTACATTAATTGAATGAAATGTCACGCACGACCGATCACCCTAACATGTCACTGACCTTTCCAGGAAGCCCTAGAAGTACTTCGAACAGCGCCAGCGCGGGTTGAACTTAGGGTCTGCAGACCACCGCCCGGGGCTTTGGAGAGCGTCACTCCTCCTGACCCTCCGACACCTCCAGCGCGAACCCCGCATCCGCATCTACCACCGATGGATCCGCTCAACTGCCATCCAATGCACGCCAGGTAACACTTCAAACTTGTCGGATAATATATAGGTAGTATGTAGACTCCTAAAATTTCCTCGGAAGGCGAAAACCTCAATACAAACGGCGAAAGAGACTCACGGCGGCATTAGATAATGTTGGTTAATACATTAAATCAATTTATCTCATCATATTATACGTTCCAATACAGCTTGTTTAAAAATCATTAGCCTCCACTTTAGAGGTAAATAACCGTTATGAACATAAAGATTCGAATATTTTTTACTCGCGTACGTAGTTTGGTTACTCATATTGTTCCAAAAGTATATGTAATAAAGGACGGAAGGCGCGTCGAATAATGTTCTGGATTTAGGTAAAATCGGCATCTTATCTCGCTCGCTCGCGTAGCGACGTCACCCGGGAATATGCACCACATCGCCAAGGTTGCGCGGCTAACCAGTCAACTCTTATGGTATCGATGGTGGATCAATCACGAATATGTAAATTCGGCAGCAGAAGATATATAGGTATTTCGATAGCCGTGTGCATGTAAATCGAACGTGTTCACAAAATTTTACGAGAATTGGTTGAGAAGTGCGGATATGCTAAGAAGAATAGCATTTTGACGAACTGAAAATTTCGCACTTGCTCGGTCAATTATATCAAGCAGCTTCAATAAGTCAGAATCTCCATTACTCTGTCACTTATGTTATCGCTTTACCTGATAAATAGATTAATAACATCTTCAAAACGATAGAGAAGCGCTGGCTTATTTTCCGACTTTAACGTGATATCGTCTTATAAATCGATGAACGCCAGCTGCACGCATGAAAAAGGGTCACGTTACGTGTGCAAGCGAGAGCGCGGAACACGCGATAGAGAGGTACGATCGACCAAAGCGTTCGGGTTGTAATTAATTACAGACAACTAATTTTTTTATTTCTTATTTAGATTATCACAAACAACAAGCAGTGCGACAACCTCATCATCCGAAGGTCGGGGTCGACGCGAGGCGAGTCCCGAGATAGACCGTCACGATCTCCGACTACCGGACCTCGACCAACCTCTGCCAGTCTACAACGTTCAATACGGGGTAAGAAGAAGAAAAAAAATCACGACACGATAAGGGTTACGATAAAGTTCAGTACTTACCTACGAATATCCTTACTTCCTTATCAAAGTGAGTCTTTTTGTTTCTTACGCTTTCACGCCGTAACTACTGAACCGATCATCATGAGTACAGGGGACATAGGCTACCTTTTGTCCCGGGAAAAAGTACTGTTCCCGAGGGATCGACATTGACGCGGGTGGAGCCGCGGGCGAAAGCTAGTTTAAAATAATTATAACTAATGGCATTTCTTAATTTCGTGCTAACTTTGTCTTTCTAGGTAATAGTCTAGACCATTGAGGTCTAGAGTCTAGACAGATACAGAGTTCTGTATCTGTCTAGAGTCTACACCTCAATGGTCTAGAGCAACTAAAAATATAAATAAATAAATATATACGGACAAATCACACAGATTGAGCTAGGCCCAAAGTAAGTTCGAGACTTGTGTTATGGGATACTAACTCATCGATACTATAATTTATAACAAATACATATATAGATACACATCCAAGAGCCAGGCCAATCTGGAAAAGATCATTTTCCATCTTGACCTGGCCGGGGATCGAACCCGGTCACTCCGTGTCGCAGGCTGGCTTGTTGACCGCTGCGCCACGGAGCTCAATATCCAAAATATACCATTAGCATATCCAAAAGCTTCAGTGGACGAGTTAAACAATGGGTTGGTAAAGACTGTCCAGGAGGTGGGATCGAAGTTTTTTAGGTCCCGCCCCAAACATAAATCTCAAAAGATCTCACCCCAGACCCTAAATTTGATGGCCACGCGACGATCCATGCCGCTGCAGACCTCGGATGACGCGGATGTACATCGACAGCTCAATAGACAAATCCAAAAATCCTTGCGGCACGACAGTCGCTCCTTTAATACCGAGCGTAATAAGGAGACGATAGAGCAAAACAAAGGCTCCAAAGTGTTCGCAAGGGTGGAGTCTATTGGGCAAAGTCGATTAACAAAGCTGAAGACGGAGGACGGCGGTGTGGCTTCGACAAAGGCCGAGGTGCTGGGAGAGATTGAGAGGTTTTATGGACAGCTCTATACCTCAATAGCCAAACCCATTGTCAGCTTGGCCAAAGATCCAAGAGCCAAGCTAACCCGACACTATACCGAAGACATCCCGGACATCAGCCTGTACGAGATTAGGATTGCCCTCAAACAGCTTAAGAACAACAAGGCGCCGGGCGAGGACGGAATTACAGCAGAGCTTCTGAAAGCGGGCGGAACGCCGGTACTGAAAGTCCTTCAGAGGCTCTTTAATTCCGTTCTGTTCGAGGGCATTACGCCAGAGGCGTGGAAAAGGGGTGTGGTGGTTTTGTTCTTCAAAAAGGGTGATAATACTCTACTGAAGAACTACAGACCCATCACACTCCTGAGCCACGTCTATAAGCTGTTTTCGAGGGTGATCACGAATCGTCTCACGAACAGGCTCGATGCCTTCCAGCCTCCCGAACAAGCCGGTTTCCGAAAAGGCTACAGTACCATAGACCACATCCATACGCTGCGGCAGGTTATACAGAAGACCAGAGAGTATAACCGGCCATTATGCTTAGCGTTTGTGGACTATGAGAAAGCCTTTGATTCGATCGAAGTATGGGCCGTGCTTCAGTCCCTTCAGCGATGCCGCATCGACCATCGGTATATCGAAGTGTTGAAGTGCTTATACAGAAACGCCAGTATGTCAGTTCGAGTACAGGAGCAGAACACGAAGGCTATACCATTGCAGCGAGGCGTAAGACAGGGAGACGTGATATCTCCGAAACTGTTTACCGCTGCTCTGGAGGATGCCTTCAAGCTCCTGGAATGGGAAGGACTTGGCATCAACATCAATGGCGAGTATATCACTCACCTTCGATTTGCTGATGACGTCGTTATTATGGCGGAGACGCTGGAGGACTTAAGTACTATGCTCAATGACCTCAACGGAGTTTCCCAACAAGTGGGCCTTAAAATGAACATGGACAAGACGAAAATAATGTCGAATGTCCATGTTGTGCCTTCACCAGTATCTGTTGGGAACTCCATCCTTGAAGCTGTGGACCGATATGTCTACTTGGGTCATTTAATCCAGGTTGGAAGCTCCAGCTTTGAGGACGAGGTCTTTCGTCGAATCCGACTCGGCTGGGCAGCGTTCGGGAAGCTCCGTAGTGTCTTCTCGTCCAAAATACCTCAGTGCCTAAAGACGAAAGTCTATAATCAATGTGTGTTACCAGTGATGACGTACGGGTCCGAAACGTGGTCCCTTACTATGGGCCTCATAAGAAAGCTCAAAGTCGCTCAAAGAGCTATGGAGAGAGCTATGCTCGGTGTTTCTCTGCGAGATCGAATCAGAAACGAGGAGATTCGTAAGAGAACGAAGGTCACCGACATAGCTCAGCGGATTAGCTCTTTGAAGTGGCAGTGGGCGGGGCACATAGCGCGTAGAACCGATGGCCGATGGGGCAGAAGGGTTCTCGAATGGCGACCACGTACCGGCAAGCGCAGCGTCGGACATCCACCAACCAGATGGTCGGATGACCTGACTAAGGTCGCAGGAAGACGCTGGATGCAGGCCGCTTCCAACCGGTCGTATTGGAAATTCCTGGGGGAGGCCTATGTCCAGCAGTGGACTTCTTGCGGCTGATATGATGATCCAAAAGCTAGCTTTTGGATATTCGGTCGTTAGCTATTTACGTAAACGGAGATCATTTCTATCTTGAAATCGATAGTCGGATTTTTTTTTAAATCTAGGGGGAAGCCTATGCCCTGTCGATTTTTTTCTTTCTATCTTGGGCACTAACCATCAGGTGGGTGAGATGGGAGACAAATGCTTAATTCAATTCAAAACTTGATAAAAAATAGTACAATACTGCAGAGACCGGGAAGTCTAATAGTACATTCCCGCGTTATTTTCTTTTTTAATTTTCAATTGTTATTTAGTGCTAAGGAAACATAGCCCATACAGCCCAGACTTATTTTACCCAAAAAATTTAATACTGTTAAAATGTGCGTTTTATCTTTTTATTATTGTTTTAGCCACCAGCCAAGAATTACAAACTTCGCGTCTTCTTTTTACTACAATAATGCCTACATTTCCGAGCATGTTTGAGAAAATATATATTTTCGTATAATTACATAAATATCGTGTCAGTTTTATAACGATAAATACATTGTTGTACGTGTGACAGAAATGTAAACTTCCTCGCAAGACCGGGCTTTAGTAGTGTTTCTGTAAATCATACGAACATAAAATGCTGATGAAAATATCAAAACCCAATAGAGTGGGAGTAAATTAGTTTGCACCGTCGTATATATAATATCTAAGATGAGTCATGCATCATTCAGTTATATTTAATTCAGAAAGTAGTAGGCATATCGGATCATTTTCTCTAGTTTCACTGGCATTTGATTGTGTTCATTTACATTGACCAATTTGAAAAGTTATTTCACCATTAGAAAACTACATTATCCCTGGTGAACATAGGCTATAGAATTGATACCTGTATCTACCCGTGCAAAACCGGGGCGGGCCACTAGTTGTTTATATAGAGGTATTTATTGAATAAATCGTTTGTCCTGACTGCATTTGACCTAAAACCTTAAGGTCAAATGCAGTCAGGAGAAACGAGCAAACAGGGCGACAAAGTTTATTTATATGTATGGTAGCGACTATGCTAGCCGCCTCGCGCCTCGGCTTCGCATGGATGCATTGTAGATACTAATATGGGGCAGTAAATTATAAATATAAACTTTCTTCTTGAATCTCTTATCTATTGCTGAAAACTGCATTAAATCCGTTCAGTAGTCTAAGTGAATAGACAGCGAAAGCGACTTCATTGGATGGTCCTTTACAATTTCAATAAAGCCTTATTTAGTAAACGTATACATTTTCGTGAATATGGGCGATGAAGGAAATTAATTTTAATATGACATCCCCTAAAACAATACAAATTTATGCAATAAATTAATTTATTTTACACACGCTTCCCAGGATGACGGATCGCTGGTACGTATTTATTCGGGTTTTTTACTAAACCGTATGTTTAAATCATGCTTAAGCTTCATTCTGATGTATGTACTTTATCCGGGCTAGTCTGACATCACTCATTGTGATATAAATACGAAACAAGCATCCAATTTTATAATTTTAGCTTAAGTGTAAAATAGGGCTAGTTGTGTTAGGTGACGCAAACCTTTATGCGTATAAGGGGAATGGGATATGGTGAAGATTTTCGACGCCAAGGTTCGCGCGGCAGCTTAATTGGCACAGCAATGGTCGTACAGAGACCTAAGGTCGCAGGTTCGAACCCCGCCCGCGTAGAATTTTTTCACCATATTTTACTTGTTAATTTAAAAAAGATTTTATTTGAAAAGCATAGTGTATGGAAAAAATCACATAAAAATATTTAGTGGTTGAAATTTAAGTAGGTATATAAAAACGGAATTATTTTATCCAATTTGTGGGGTATACATTTAAAATGAATTGAGAAGATCATTGTTGATTCACCACTTAATTACATAGCACAATCAGAAACTCAAAGCTAATGGCGAACATTTCATTTCGAAATCCTCTCATTATGAAACATGAATATGGAACGTTCGTAACAATAGCTCAATTTACAGGAATTCGACATAGTGATGACTAAAGTGAACGGATCGCTGGGCTTCACGTTACGGAAAGAGGACCACAGCGCGCTTGGCCATTACGTGCGGGCGCTAGTGCGCGAACCGGCTCTCAGTGATGGAAGGATACAGCCCGGAGATAGGATTGTGGCGGTGAGTCTTCTTCTAACTCATGATTTCCTAGTAGAAATACTTGTAGGTATTGCTTTTCATAAAAAAAGAGGGGGAGGGGACCATCTTTCTTGACTATTACGTACAGGAGCTTGTGTACTATCGACTCTGAGTGATGAAAGGATACAGCCTGGAGATGAGATTGTAGCGGTAAGTCTGATTCTAAATCATGATTACCTAGTAGAAATACTTCTGCGTTTTGCTCTTTATAAAAAGAAGGGGGGAGGAACATCGTTTTTGATAATTACGTGCATAAGCTTTGTTATATCGGCTCTCAGTGATGCAACGGTACAGCCTGGAGATAGGATTATTGTGGTGAGTCTTCTTCTAACTCATGATTTCCTAGTAGAAATATTGTGCGTTTTGCTTTTCAAAAAAGAGGTAATATGTAGTGCAGTCAAAATATGTAGGCCTAAACTCTACTAGCCTTAGCCTAGACTCTACTACCCGTGCGAAGCCGGTGCTGGTCGCTAGTTTACTTTATATTCTCCTGGCATCAATAGACACCACACAGGTGGGGAAGATTGTACGCATAGCATTAGTTGCTTACCCTTCCATTCAGGGTCAGTGATAGGATATGGCCCTGAGATATAGCGGTGATGCTCCTCTTTTACCATGGCTTTCTTATAAATAAATAAAGATTTTACTTGACAAAGAAGGGAAAAAAGAGGGACCTTCTTGCTGTCCTTCTTTTAGAAATCAAGGATTGCACAGAAATTGGATTCAAACATAAAATATCAACGTACCCAAACCCATTATCTCAAATGTTTCGGGCGGATAAACAGAAACAATGTCTATCAACGTGCCAGCTCAGCGGGCTGCGACTCAACTGAATGAAATATGTGAATAAAAGATATCAAAAATCTGTTTAAAAATTTCGAACTATCCATCATTTTATTATTCGTTTTACAGTAAACCTATATGTACAAAAAAAAAAATTTTTCACTTTTCATTTTTAAGGCTTTTGTTTATAAAACATGCCATATCGTTACTCAAACTTTAACTCAGAAGGGTCCTCATAGTAGTTGCGAAGTCGTTGCGAGTTCGTATATCTTGATATCTTAATCTGAAGATGGCTCTGATAAAAAGAAAATATTATATCACTTTTATTCAAGTTATTCTGCTCAACAGCAACTGTTATTCCCTATCATTTCGTACACAGTCCACTAGCAAGTGATATACATGTATGTTCTATTTTACGGCAAAGAAGAAAAAATGGTGAGCCCACATTTTTTATTTAAAATGCAAATTTTGCTAGTGATATATATCCGGAGCGAAGTCTAAGGCAAGTATCAGGATAGGTCCTTTTAATTTTAATGTCTATGAACCATAGAGACAGGAAAGGTAGGCTTTGTAGAACTCTGTTACAAATTCCTGTTTCCCTAGATATTTCATCAAAATATAATTTCTAATAAGAGAAACTTTAACATTTTTAAAGGGTTTGCCAAGTGGACTACCATTTCATTTCAAAAATAAAACCTTTTATACTCATCAATTATCATAGTGTGGAAAGAAAAACATACGTAGAATCACTATTTTGGCAAAAACAATGAAGTAGTAGTGTATTATCGTCATTTACGAGTGTGTAGGTTTTCGTATTTATACAAAACACCACACAACACAGGGATCCCGATACAAAATTGGAATAGACTGATACAAACAAACCAATACAAACCATATTGGTTTCTTTCTACTGATAAAAACAAACCAATATTGAGTAATATTAACCAACCAATATAAACCATATTGGTTATCAGTCAGTTTAGTTTTCGCCATTTACCTATTACTTTCTTAAACCTTTCAGTTTCGCTACAAATGCAAGCTCTTTTAACCCATAAATAACTGTCGAGTCAGCTTCCTCTTGAACATTTTCGTTCAATTACTTGACATCCGTGTCCACTTAACATGACTCATCTTTCTGGAAGCCATTGGCCGTAAGTTTCCGGACTGCAACATAATAACAGCTGATTCATTAAAAATGGGGGAAACTGGTCATTACAATTATAGTAAAAATAGTTACGGTACTGGTTCAGGCAAGTATATTATTTTTACTATTTAGGCCCACGTACGTATACGTCTTTCTTACTATTTAGGCCTAACGCAGACGACACACTTTTTTCCATTCGAGTCTGCAAAGTCTCAATGGCGCGTCGTGTGCGTTAGTACTGCATATGATTTCATAGGTTCTATTTTCACAGACTAAAAAGTGCGTCACGGTTAATCTGTCATCTTGGGCCTATACTTTGATCTAAGTTAATAATGTGGATATCTTCATAAATATCATTTACTAAACATAGTTTTTTACTTGTTTAATCAAGTTAACATTTTTTGCATGTGTCACCCATTGAGATCAAGTTAGCATTTTTTGTGGGTGTCACCCCGCAAAAGGGGCGCCCCTCCCCCCTAGCTATGCCACTGACATGATATCTTTCAATCACATTCACACTTCTAGACCTAAACCTAGACCAACTAGCCAGCGAATGATACATATACTAGCAAGCAATGCATCACGCTGGAGAGTCACATAACAAATGCTCCGAGCAATGACCCCTGAACAAAAGTAACACGAGAATGTCAAACATTGTCGTTTACCTTCCGAGAGCATCTTTTGTATTGTACAATGGAAGATGAAAATGAGGTCGCATTTGTCGAAGACGTTAGCAACGTTTAGACGGATATGCTAATATTTTCATGAATAGAATACACATAGAATATCTCCTCATATTTAAAATCCAAAATCTGTCAAATAGTACGATGGTAAATTATTAGCATAGTGTTATTTTTTCAAAGCGTTGGTTATCTATCTGGGAATCATTGCAAAGTTCCTTTTTACACAATTATAATTCTTGTCGAAGAAGCAGTTTCAGTGGTGGTAGAGCCACGCTACCGGCAAAATAAATTGCTAGTAGCATGTATAGACCGGCTCGTCCTGGAAAGTAGGTACCACACTCTGACTGAAAATTGACATATGAGTTGAAGCTTTACCGCTCCTTTGCTTCGTACGGTGAGTGAGAGAGCCGGAGGTCTATCCTTTTCCCTCCCTATTTCCTCCCCCCAACTCCTGTCCTCACAAAGCCGACAACGCACCTGTCACTGCAGTTGCAGTTGTCCATGGGTAGCGGTGATCACTTACCATCAGGTGACCCGCTTGCTCGTTTGGCGTCCTATATCATTAAAAAAAGCATTTTGTTGTAGTACAGTTGTGACGGTGCCGATATAACGCGTGTCGGAAAATCTTTTAAAATTGACAAAGGACTTCAACTACTATGTGTTAGTTTGTTACGTTTACACATATAAACTACTGAACCGATCATTTTGAAAATTTGTATATGCCTTGTCCGAAGTACGGAACAGAACAAAGCCTATCTATCATCCAGAAAAAATATTCTTCCTGAGGGATCGACATTAACGCGAGCGGAGCCGCGGGCGAAAGCTAGTTTGTTAAATAAATTAAATTGTATGACAATTAACGAATATTACAGGTGAATGACACACCAATGTCGAACATGTCCCATGCTGAGGCTGTGGCTTTTCTGCGGGCGTGCGGAGCGGAGGTGAGGCTGCGGCTCTACCGAGACCACGCGGCTACACCATTATCGCCCATGTCTCCAAAGGAAGAGGGACCAACCGACTCAGATGGCCCTATGAACAGACCAAAGCCACCTCTTAGGTAAGCATAACTATGACTTCGAACAAAAACAGATAGACCGATACGACGAATATTATTTTTTTCGACCGTCGTACTATAACAGAAACGACTTGGCCATGGAGGGTAGGTTAGGTTCGTTATTCCTTGTGACCCAAGTAGGAGCAATGTTAACGTGAAACCTTAATATAACAAAATGATGGTCGAATAAATGGGACAAACATTCTCGATAGTTCGACGATAGAAATAGTGAGAAGAAAGAGATGTGATAAATAATTATTACGAATGATCATCTCCAAAGATTGCAATGCATGACGCCATTTTTTTTTATCTATGTTGCAATGTCTATAACTTTGCAAGAAGTATTGGAAGCGAAGTTTGTACTCGGAACGCGGGTTTGGATGTTTTACATCGTACGTTCTGATTGGTCATTGGAATCACGGAGGAACTCGAGATGCCACTTGCGGTCACCTGAGAGGGATCGGCTCGTTGCTTAACATGCGTAAACGTTATAATGCT
The DNA here is from genome assembly GCA_947532085.1 of Elegia similella. Taxonomy (NCBI): domain Eukaryota; kingdom Metazoa; phylum Arthropoda; class Insecta; order Lepidoptera; family Pyralidae; genus Elegia; species Elegia similella. The sequence goes on from OX383937.1 coordinate 9,766,407, forward strand.
CACGGCCACTGAGCCATCGAGCTCCTTAAATAAATAAAACATTATATATTTAAGGAGCTCGATGGCTCATTATATATACCGTATGCCGTCAAATATACTATATTTTTTATAGTATATTTGACGGCATACGGGCAGACGAGCCACCTGATTGAAAGTGGTCACCGTCGCCCATGGACATCTGCAACACCAGAGGAGGTGCTGATGCGTTGCACCTTTTGAAGGACCCTAAGTCATAGCACACAGGGAAAACCTCGGGGAGTCCATTTCACAATCCTGCTGTACGAGGAAAAAAACCACGTGACGTTATTGGTGATTTCTGACAGACCTGAAGCAGTATCAATGCTCTGCGACTTGGCCGCTCGTCGACTGACCCCAGATACGGCAGACGGCTCACGATCTCCATGCTTGTCGCCTAGAAAGTTCAGGAAACTCACCAAGGAGACCAACCATTACGAACAACCAAACGGTAAGTCCGTGTCAAACTTTTTAATTTAATTTTCAATAAAGCGGTGCAAGTGAAATACTTTAAAGTTTCAAATACATAAATTTCTTTTGGCGTATTGAATTAAATTCAAAAATCATTTATTCATCATAAGATATATGTCATACGGTGATTGTTAACATTTATCTTACAATAAAGTATTGTTGAAACTTGAAAGCGGAGTGGAGAAGAAGCGGCAACAACCTGCACAGCGTAATCTTTTCTATGTATTCTTACAGTGATTATTCCGAAACAATTGTACCTAATTTGTCGATTTTGTAAATTAAAAAAATATATATGTGAAAGGAAAATATGATGTTCAAAATATTACCCTCCTTCTAGGTAGGCCAGTCGGGTAAAAAGAGACACATCAACACATGTGATCCTAACTTAATTTACATAAAAGAAATTTTACACATTTCGAAAACTTAACAGTTTCATGTTTGCAGGTAGACTAAATTGACATTTGTCTATTATGTTATAAAAACTGTGCAAAAACTATGAATTCTACTAATACGTAAATGTGTAACAATTGCGAAAATAATAAAATCAAAAGGAATTACTTTAAACGCATTTTTTCAGACTTCGTAGGAGTAGATGAAAATTGTTTAATAATTTAAATAGGGCTAATGTAATGTCTTACGATATATCCATAATAGTAAACAACATTTACTATTAAATCCGACCAGATTAAATGTACGGAACATTAGGTATTGGGTGAATTGCTTCTTTACTCAATCGAGCTTTTTATATTTTTTTACTACTACAATAATAGATACAGTGTGATTTTTAATTACCTGGCAACATTTCAATGTTGGAATCAGAATCCCTAATAGAATATACAGCCGCAGAAAAAAAAGTAATTTATAAAAAAAACTCCAGACATTCCCTCAGGACTTTCCAAAGAAATTTGACCAGCTGATCGGTGAATTTGTATGAGGCTCAATTTTTTTAAATTATTTTTACATTTTTTTTCTCCAGTACTATATTGTAGGGATTTCGATTTCCACACCAAAACACTGCCAGGTAATTAAAAACCATGTAACCACGTTTACAGGTATACGTAACGTAAATTTACCATGCCAAATTTCTGCGTATGTACATTATTAATGATTAAATAATTTATATATTATGTATTTACACCAACTAACGAGGTACATGTTTACGTAAGTTCAACAACAGAAACACCAGACGCGTACGTTAACTAAACAAGCTAACTAACGACTAGTAATCACTACGCGCTGTCATTAGTTAATCTACACTTGCTGACTGAGGTAACATTGCATCAACTGAGTTAAGCCCCTAAGTAATTAATTACGTGAACCACGTTATACGTTGATTAGCTGTCTTAGTGATTTTTGTATATAATATAAACATTATAGAGGGACTTATTAACATACATAAGTTCAGCATAAATATTATAATTTAGCCACCTTATAAACAGGGAGATTCTCCTTTCTCTTGCGTTATTTTAATGACGGAAGGAGACATGTATAATCTGATAAGATACAGAGTAGGTATATTCTAATATGTAAATAGAACATATATATATCTATATGACTAGCTCCGTGGCGCAGCGGTCTACACGCCTGCCTGCGACACGGAGTGACCGGGTTCGATCCCCGACCAGGTCAAAATGGAAAATGAACTTTTTCAGATTGGCCTGGGTCTTGGATGTGTATCTATATATGTATTTGTTATAAAATATAGTATCGCTGAGTTAGTATCCCATAACACAAGTCTTGAACTTACTTTGGGGCTAGCTCAATCTGTGTGATTTGTCCGTATATATTTATTTATATCTGCAAAAAAATAAAGGTAATTTATGAAGTAAAACAGACTTACCGAGTAAATTTGATGAGCTATTTATATTATTTTTGAATTGAAATCTTCTTTAGCGGCGTTGTGAAATTATGGGATGGGTAAAAAATTTCAAACTCGCGTCAGGACACGTGACTTGATCGAAAATTCATAAGACGGACACGTGATCCCCTAGTAATATCTCCCTTTCTTGCTACGTGCGGAGTTTTCACTTCTGCCGGCGCTCCCGGATTGCAATCCGTTCTTTTAACCTTTTTTCCTAGAACTCCGTACATATCCTATTTAATAAATAAATACATAAATAAATCCATAAGGACAAATCACACAGATTTAGCTAGCCCTAAAGTAAGTTCGAGACTTGTGTTATGGGATACTAACTCAACGATACTATATTTTATAACAATCCTTACTAATATTATAAATGCAAAAGTGAGTTTGTTTGTTTGTTACGCTTTCACGCTGTTACTACTGGACCGATCATGATGAAGTTTTGCATACAAGTTCTCTGGAGTACGGAGAAGGACATAGGCTACCTTTTATCCCGGGAAAAAGTACTGTTCCCGAGGGATCGACATTGACGCGGGCGGAGCCGCGGGCGAAAGCTAGTTGCCAATCTGAAAAATATCGTTTTCCATCTGACCGGGGATCGAACCCGGGCACCCTCGTGTCGCAGGCTGGCGCGTTAACCACTGCGTCACGGAGCTCGCCAATCATTTTGGGATTATGCTTCTAACATTCAAATATTGCTTGGGAGTTCATAATCACCCGGTATACGCAGTAAAAGCTCCTAAACGTTTTATTATTGCGCGTGCAAATGATACAATTCAAAAATAATGGCAAATTAAAAACATGCACATGAATAATCTTTGACTAAGTATATAAAAAGCTTTGTTATATGTGATTTTAATAATATTAAGAATACCTAATACTTAATTATCTCTATGTGACGTAAGGTAAATTAAATTTTCTGAACAAAGTTAGGTAGATACCAATATTTCTACACACACGCTTCGATCACAGAATTGTCTGACTGTGCTCGAAGCACGCAAAGCACAGCTTACACGACACAGTCAGCGTCGGTTAGCACCATTGAATTAGAAAAACTATGGAAGCAGCATTGCGCTCAAAAACTGACACCACGCAAAGTAGATCAAAGCGGGCGGAGCTTAAAAGTATATCTTTTCGCGAACTAGTCTGCCACGCGCTCCGTGACGGAAGGACGCGTCAATAAAAGCATTAAACGACATATTTTTGTGAACATCGGCGAAATCTTAACGAATTAAGAAAAAAATTACTTCTTGTGTAGTAAAGTGGTGCAGGAAATGCCAGGAAAGACGGAAAAGTGACACTAGAGTAACTTATCATAGCGCGCGAGGCGAGCTGCTGTCGCGAGCGGTGTCCACCTACCTTCACTATGTTGACACCATAGCGTTCATTGGATATGTTGACACCGCCCCGTGACCTTAACGCGGCCAATCGCAAACTACCTTCGTCTATGAGTCCGTAAGTTTTCGTTGTGAATTGAGCTAAGTTTTTTGCGTAAATGGGACTGATATTGAATCGTTATTTGTATGAGAGTTACGCTTCCATAGTTTTTCTAATTCAATAGTTAGAACCAAGACAAAACGCGACGCGACATGCGCTATCTACGATTCACCTTCGTCTTTCGGTAGTAAATAAAGGATTGCAAGGAATGCGCATCTCGCGTTGTATCCGTCTTGGTGGAAGCCGATCCTAAGCGGCGAATTTCACGCAGATCCACCAACCAATACGGTAGAATCGGAGCCTCCAGACGCGAGGACCCACCGAGCACATACTGTGACCCTCGCCAGCCCCACAGTACCGCCTAGTAGAAAACAAAAGCTAAGCCTGACAGGTGAGACGCTGTCGGCCATCTCCCATCGCTTATCCGTAACAACACGCAGACTGTCGGATAAATAATGATGACACGCTGTAGATAGACCTTTTAACCACCACTCGATAAAACATATCGATAAGTCTTCAACAAATTTTATATTGCGCTTTCGCAAGGAGACTATACCCTATGGAGATCTCACCTTCATACAACAAATTGAAGACGACTTTTTCGACCTTGAAGACCTGTCTGTCCTGTCTCTTTCCGTACTGTGGGTATGAAAGATACAGGAACATTGTCTAGTAAACAATACAATAAAATGTTTTTTATTTTTATTATTTATCATTAATATCTTTCTCTTAAATACAAACGATAAAGAAAGAGACAGAGGACATACGAGTCGTATTCAAGGTCAAAAACGTTATCTTCACTTTGTTGTATGTAGGTTAGACCTCCATAGTTTTAGGATTTTGCTGCATAAATCTAATCTACGGCTTATCGATTCTGTCAATTCGCGAGTCCTTTTCTGAACACAATTAGCAGAACAGCATTTAGAGCAGAACACAGCTTAAGCGGCAGGAGACACCACTTAAAATACGTTGGTTAAGGCATAGTGTTTACTTGTCACGGTGACTATTTTTATGTCGATCTCTATCGTCACACGCAATCTTGCTAATGGATACTATATTTTGCTGTCAGTTGTTGATGCAGTAAATTTTACAGATGCACTTAAAATCTGAACCTTTTATCATCGTTTTTGTTTTAACAAAACGCAAAAGTGGTGTCGCCTGTCGAGCATTAATCAACTCTATTTGGTCGAGGCTATTATTCCTCTCGAACCAAGCTCTACTTAGCATGAAAAAGTATATACTAACAAAAATGAATTCGTACTATTTCTTGGAAAGCATTTGCCAAACAAAGACAGTGTAAAATAAAATAATACATTTCGTTTGGTACATCGAGAATATACATCGCAATCTTTTGCCTCGTATCTTTTGCATCCATTTTACTGTGAATAGTGCTGTCACAGCCTAGCATGATTGAACCATATACGATACTCAATAATCCTATGCACTACACTTCACCAGACATCACTTCACTCCCGCCGGTATTTTGACATTTTGGATTTTTTGAATCTTGCATTAAGTATTTTGAGTAACGTAGTTAAGCCCTTTTCCGCATCATTATTATTTTAGAAAAATATATAATAAATATATATGGAGAGATCACACAGATTTAACTAGGCCCAAAGTAAGTTCAAGACTAGTATTATGGGATAGTAACTCAACGATACTATATTTAAGAACAAATACATATATAGATAAACATCCAAGATCTAGGCCAATCTGAAAAAGATCATTTTCCATTTTGACCTGACCAAGGATCGAACCCGGGACCTCTGATGTAGCAGCTTGACAAGATGACCACTAGGCCACGGAGCTCGTCAAATTAAATATTAGTTCGATTATTAATATCACTGTATTTCAATTACCAAGTAAATAATATAATTCTATACTATCAAAGATTTCACATATACACTAACAATTAATGTAACTTTGGGAGAACTTACTATATAGAGGTATACTGCCAAAATACCAGCACTCCAATGAAGATGATAATATTATACTTGAACCCTGACATTCAATGATTAACACTTGTGTTTATGTAATATAATCATAAATGAACAACCTTACAGTGCCTCCTCATGGCTACGAACTGAACAACCTAGACAACGAGGCGTTAGACGCACCAAACGTGTACCAGGAGGACATGAGTCGACAGCGGTATGCAGAGCCAGTGTTTCCAGTAGACTCTGACGAGCCGGTGTCGATGCCAGCGGAGCTGTCAAGTGATGAACGATTCAAGCATTCCAGTCCTGCGTATCAAAGCGCAGTGCTTCATACTAGCAGTGATAGCCCTTGTGATGGACATAAGGATGACAGTAAGTGTCACTAAAATCTTTAATTGAGATTTAAGTAGCTTTTATTACACAAACTTTATACGTAAAAGCCATCATGCTAGTGTTTAGTTTGGTATCGATAAAATATATTGGTAGATACACGATTCGCGCTCGAAAAGTGGCACCGGCGAAACAGCGCACTTATCGAGTTTCGGAGCTGTGTTGTCCACAGTTCTAATAAACCGCTAGCACTCACACGTCTCGCGATGACGAAGGTATAGTGAAAAGATGCAAAAACTACGCATCAAAAGTGAAAAGAAAAGATGGAGTTACACTTTCAGTACGTACCGTTTTTGTCGTTGTTTGTAAGCATGCATGATGTTTTGACTCGGGGACATTATTAAGGCTTTATTTTGTATGAGACTGTGTATCTACCATTGCATTTCATCGAAGGGGATCAACCATAAAGATAAAATAATCCTGGTATCAACCAATCTAAAGATGAAATTGGTGGCGAAACTCATGTCTAAAATTATTATTTTATTTTGAAGGAGAGTTGTAGCCTTTAGAAAGTAGCAAAATCCGTCATCCTATTCTATTCTCTTATTAAATTAAGAAATAAAATATGACGATAAAATTCTACGCGGGCTAAGTTTAAACCAGCGATCTTAGGTCTATCTACGATCTACGCTCTGGCACCTTTCCTTGCATTTCCTGCACAACTAACATCGGCGTCGAAAATCTCCACCATATCCCATTCCTCTTACGACGCCGAGGTTAAAACATGCGGTAGCTCAATTGGCAGAGTGTATATCAAAATAGTATTGTGAATGCAAAATAAACAGAAAATATCCTCATCCTATAGTTTTATCGTTTTGTTTTTTTTTAGATAATGGCTTAAAGAAATGGAAAGGTGTTGCACTTTCGCCAGATAACGAGCGCAAGGCGGTAAAGATGGAGGCGCCGCCCCCTCCTCCGCTGCCGCCGTCGATACTCAAAGAAACTGATGCCGTCCAAAAAGAAAATATCAAGCCAGAAGACCCGACAGACGATGCCAGTAACGAGCCTACAGTAAGTTTTCACAATTAAATTCCACTAGAATCACGACACGTTACAGTAGCTACGAATCCCACCTCTTCAAGTAGATTTGACAGGCCATAGTTTTTTCGCGTTGTCGTTATGTCACGTGTTGTCAACATTTGGTGTCCATTCATAATTTGTTTGAGTTTGCCGAAGTTACCGTTATCTTTTGACTTCCTAGTCAAAAAATAACGGAAACTTTTGTATATTAATGGGATTTTTCTAGCTTCATCGTTCAAGGACACACACATAAACACGCGCGCGCACACTCACACGCACACTCACACGCACACTCACACGCATACACACACAAACAACACACCCATACCCGCACACAACAACGCCTAGACATATGCAACGCCTAGTATGAAAGTCTCAGTTGTGATTGATGTATTGGGTGTATTGGAAATAAAGAATTATTATTATTATACTATTCAGAATATGAACACTATCAAAAACCATAAAATATATGATTGAATGATTCAACAGAACTGAAAAGAAGCTAGTATTACAAATCATGATGAGTCCTCAAGACACTTTAGTCCGTATGCGGCGCCGGTTCTTGGCCTTCTGGCTAACTCTGACAACTACTACTTTCAACATCCATAACGGTTTTATCAATAAAATAGTCAACCATACGAAAGCCGCAATGTATTTTGAAGTGACAATTAAAACGTTATACACCGTAGTTGTCAAAAGTCAGCGAGTAGGTCAGTAGGTCCGACTCCAAATAATCCTTGGACCTACCCATCTCTTTTAGAAAATAGACGTCTTTTAGACCTAAGGCAAGAAATAGGTATACACACTACGCGAAAAGAAACGACATTTAAGCGCCTGTGTACGTAAAATCGCTTGCGGCTATGTGTGGGTGTTTGGATGAGCGCGGGGGCATCGAGAGGCGCGCGGGGCGGTTCGAGGGCTGTGTCTGTGTGTGTTGTGTTTAAGTTTCTCGTCCGGCAGGCACGAAGTGAGTAATGGGGTGGTATCAACCCTAGCGCTTACACGCCCCGCCTCAATGTCCACGGTGTCCGAACTCTTACGTACAGAGAGTGTCACCACTGTGCCCAAGGTGCCCTCCCTGTCTCTCCCCAATCAGATATGACTGAATGTTTGAAGAATCTGTATTTGTATTTCAGATAGTGACAGTGGAGCTAAACCGTGGGTGGAACAGCCGTTTGGGGTTCAGCGTGCAAAGTCACCCAGACTCTGGCCAGAGCTACATCTCCGCTGTGTATAACGACAGCGTGGCGGCACGCGATGGCCGACTGCGGAGAGGCGACGTTATATTACAGGTGCAGTATTACTTCTTACGAGCTAGTCTAATATTCCTAGTATGAAAAAAATGCCGATACAGACAGAGATATGTATCTTATTGTCATTTGTTCCATCTACCCCGTCAGGGATTAAGACGTAATTAGTAATATATACAGTCAGAGACAGAGATATCTGACCAGGCCCTCTACCTTTATCTTCAATTTTCTCTTAAGGGCCCGTACTACCTCACACTGCTTTGCATGATTGACTGTTATATCAATAATAATTAAATACTTAAGTTGAAATAAAAATGTAGCAAAGTTCAGGACTAACTCTGGTAACTATCTGACTCATAAACACGATTGCGTTAAATTTTCTCGATAGAAAAAAATTGCAAAGTTGCCTCCAAATCACGTATAATTTACTCGGTATATAGCATTATTCACCAAATACATTAAAATTAACCTTGAAACTTTTGATTATTATTGCATTACAGATAAGGCAGCCATCATATGTTTTTCTTTTTCGAATAACCCTTGAATATTCCTAAAAAACGAAAATATCCAAAGTAGCCAACGCGTTTAGACCATCCGCGTTTGTATCGCCACGCCGCCTGGCATATGGCGGGCTCTTAAACTATAAATAACATTAACATGAAAATTTACATTAAAATCTTTCTGTATATACATTTTCATTTTATTGTTATTTCTAGTTTGAGAGAAAATTCAAGATATAGTTAGAGGGTCCGGTCAGGTATCTCTGTCCCTGATTGTACCTACGTAACACAATGTAGATATTCATATATTTGTCATTAAATAAAATTTCTCGTTTCCAGGTGAACGATGAAAACGTGACGTCAATGAAAACTCCTGAAGTGATAGACTTGCTGCGATTACTGCGTGGATCCATCTGCATTACAGTACTGAGACCACCAAATCCACAATGAAGTTGATCCAGCTGCAGCTGTGCAGCTATTTTGTCTTCACTTAAAAATTGACCAGCACTCTTTTTTTAAATGTACTATGTAGCTAGCTCCAAGTGAGCTTTCGCTACTACGGCGTTTGAAGCGAGGGAAGAGTGCATTCGTTCTGTATGTGTAATATCACCAAAGGGCACCCAGAAGGGTTGGACCTTGACTTTGGGCGTTGCCTTTATGCGCAATGATTGGAGAGGCAAAATCTCATATTGCATAAAAGGCCGCGGACGCCGTATACATGTGCCTGTAGGGCCGATCTGAGAACCAGCTCTTATAACGCGGCTGTGTTTATATTGTGGTATAAACTATAACCATCTCGCTTTTTATTATTATGTAGAACAAGATAGCGAAAGTTGATAAACGTTGCCACAGATGCCATACTACACGGCAAGGACATGAACACAGAATAAGTACTTGTACTTAGGTACAGAAGTCACACTCTGCATAGGTATTCAAAGAAATAACAACTCAATGTAATAAGCGATACGGTGTAATTTAGCTTGCGACAAAACGCAGCACCTTTCAATCCAAAGCGCGGTCGCCGCGCGTTGGTATATTTTCGACAACTACAAGACAGGCCTTACATCAGTTTTTGGCACATCTCGTGTCTTTTGCTTCTTGATACTGCAAATAAATAAATATTTACACAAATCTCAAAGATTGAGCTACTCCCACAATAAATTTTGAACTTGTGTCGTTGGAAACTAAATCAATAAGATGAATGATGGAAAAGGTATTTTAAAAGTTTGGGCATGAGACTCAATCAAAACGATTTGACTGTTGATACTGCAGAAGTCATGGGCAAATAAATGCCATATATGTGAATGTTAGGCCAAAAGTTTTGTCAAAATGTGGCGAATTAAGTAAGTCATCGTTTTTAATAGTTTGCAAAGCCGATTAGCACTATGAGGTTTTTCAAATTCAAAATTGCGATCGGAAATTCAAGATTGATTAGCAATGAGTTCTTTTGTGTTAGAATTTAATTCTTGCATCTCCAAATTATAACTTTGTTAAAGTTCCTACACGTTGGAAAAATATGTAAATAAATCATGGTTATAGTGACTTAGGTGAAATAAACTGTAAAGGAACAGTAAAAACGGTAGTGTTGATCTAAGGGCAGAATCTCGACGCTCAGGTAAAAAAAAGTTAGTTTTAAGACACAAAAACTATTACAATAAAGTTATACATATAACTTATTAATAATATCATTTGAAGACCAACACATGCAACGAATTAAATATTTTTCATTATAAAACAAAAGCATTCATTAAAGAAATTATACTTTTTTAAATTATTAATAATTCAATTTAATAACATACCTACGTTTCCTAAATCAAATATGGAATTTACATTAATGACTATTAAATATACTAAAATTTTACTGAGACACAATTGATGAAAAAATGCGTTTTTAAAATTTTTCGACATGTTAAATATCATTACTTATCAATTTGGTTTACGAATATAATAAGTCTTGTATATTGTATGTTTATGCACGATACACCTGTAAAATGTTTAGGCACCCATATACATATGTCGGTAAATACCTGTATAAACATTTAGAATTTCCCAAATAAAACAAAATTTGATCAACTTTGTAAGTTAAGTACTTAAAGGAATATTTTACAAATCCAAATTCGTTTATTTAGCTAAAAATGTGGTACCAAGCAGGTGTTGTTATAAATTACCAAGGTTTGTTATTCACAAAAAAAGATAAATATGACTATACAGTTTAATATGATCCCCATGGCAATACTTAAATCTCGGAAACAGGATCTCAGGAATACAAAATACAAAAGGAAATAAAAGGTGAACATTAAAAAAAAAATCAAATATCTCATAGATAATAGACCAATAATTGATTGATGATTTTGTATAGGAATTCCAATTTGTGTTTCGTTTTTTTCTTGCAATATTATTATACTTAGTTAGTAATCCTGATTACGAAAATTAAATCACTGAGATATAATCCATTCAAATATTGCCATAATCAACCTGTAAAAAGTTTAGCATTCCAAATGATACGATTTTGTTTATAGGTACTTAATTATAAAAAGACAATTTAGGATTTGATAAAAAATATTTTTGAACATTATTTAGGTATAAGTTATCAATGTTGACTTCACTACCTAATCTTCCTACTATTAAAATACGAGTAGTATGTTTTAATCACAAAGATAGATTAAACGAGAAGTTTTAATTATAGTTATAGTCGGAATAAATTAACTCTGTTGGTTCCTAGCGTGTGAGGTTGAAACATGGATGAATTGTGGTTATTGAGTGGCCTATACATAAATAATAATAATAATAAGATGTAAATATGTAATAATAAGTCCCCGAACAGTTTACAACTTATGTTACCTTACAACTTATTAGCATAATTTCGTGCTTTGGCTTATATGAATATTCTTGTAAAAATATTAAATGATATTATTATATCACGCTATCACACATAATATGATAAAAATAAAAAATATAATAATCTAAGTACACAATGCATAAATTAAGCAAGTTTGTTACAATAGTCAAAAGTTATTATGTGATTATTCACTAGGAGAAAAAACAAAATAACACAGGAACATTATGAAAAATGTAATTAACTATGCTAAACTTATTAAATTTTGTTTATTTCATTGTACTTTTATTATATGCCATGCGTTCTATTAATCGCAATACGTTCGCTTTTAAATTTTTAACATAAATCGGAATCATTCACATCATACCAACGTTAAGTATATGTTAAAGAAATAAATTATTCTATCTTCATTATAGGCACTGGATATGGATGCTAGTCAAATTTAAATTTTAATGAAAATCTCGATTAGTCCTTCAAAGATAGATGCAAATGTATGATAAAATTGTAAAATAAATATTAAGTAATACAGAAATACCTATTCGATAATCTATGACTTTAAAAATAATGTAACTGTTATCACATTCAAAGATTTTATCAACAAATCGACTAGTAAATCTATTTTAATAATAACTAGAATAAGATACAAGATTAGATAAATTGATAATGTGTAGCGTTGAAGATCCTTACACAAAATTACCTGAACGAATCAATCAAACTGATATTCTAAAATAATTGTGATGGATTTGTGTTAGATTATATACCATGTAAAAATTAGACATAATACATGATATTCATAAAGTTATTGTAATGGGTTTCAGTGCACAATGGCAAATATTTTGTTATTTAGGCTGCAGGTCAAAAAATACTTATTAGGTACTCTTAAATTATTCTACAGTAAACATGTGTTATATTAAATCTTTAGATCTGAAATGAAATTCAAATTAAATCATAAAGATTTAAAACGTGATACATTATAATAAGAAATTATTTATTAACTTTGTAAAAAATATAATAATAAGCCATTGTGTTTTGAAGCCTTTAAAGGTAGATGAGGATTAGAAGGGCCCAGGTAATGGACATAATATTATGTAGAAATATTTAGGTAGATTCATTTTATCGTGAGAAAATTAACGCATAAGAGATGTTGGAAATCCACTTCCGATTGATCTTGATCTCAGATTTTTTATTCTATTTATTAATAAACACTTAAACACATTTTACTTACAGCTTTGTTAAAAAGCCTTGGATTTTAATCAAACAAATATTTTTATTATGTTCAATATATTTTATTCAAACACTATTTGTACTAATGAAATAAAAATATGTGAAGTAATGAAATAAAATCCTGTACGTATTAAATTATTATTATTATAATACATATTACACCTGTGCTGTAATAGTATTTTGTAGCTCATTTGTATTTTGATAAAAGTGGAAAAATGCCCTAAACTGAGTAAAACAATAACTTTTTAGGTGGATTTCAAAGATTTTTAAAAACAATTTCCGAGATGTGTTTTTGAATTTCAGATATTCCATGGAATTGAACTTTGTTAGCTGGTTTGCTCTTAAATCTCCAAATCTGTTCTAAAAATATACCGAAACATTACGGCTGAATGCAAAAGAAACAATATTTTGAATGTGTCGAGCCACCGCGAGACTGATTCCGAATTATCACATCAAACTTAAGGCTCTTTCAGTTGCGCGATTAATTTTAACGCAACTCCCAACAATCACAACCCAAAATATTACGCTCGTTAGTCATGCTCTTTATAAGAGCATGAATAACGAGCGTAATATTTTGGGTTTTCATTCAGAATTTAAGGTGTATTTTAAGGTATAAACCTTAATTTTTATTTAGACAAATTTATATTAAGGTTATAAACCTTAATTTTAATTTAAGTTTATAAACCTTAAAATATCCCTTATATTTAAATAATATAATAAACTCAGAATTTAAGGAATATTTTAAGGTTTGTCACCTTAAAATATCCCTTAAATTCTGAGTGAAATCGTATTCTTTTAACTAGATATGTATCTTTTTAGTCTATGGCATTTCTCCACTTCTTAAGCTTATAATTTTATGGTGCTCAATCTGTGGTTAGGTCGTGTGCACATCGCTTACTAGTCTTGCCTTAGTGGACGCTGGGCCGTAGTCGGGTGATTGTTAATTTACAGAAAACATTGTCAGTCATGAAATATTGAATGTACGGTATACTTAACGATTATAAATAAAATAATTGCAAGAAATATCTACATGTGATTTTATTTTTAACTTTACCTATAGACAACTTCTTCTGTTCTATTTTTAAGTGTTTTATTTTTCATTCACTATCTAGTAGTTTTATATTTCATGCTATTTTGTATATTGTATATATAGGTACTCTTAATAAATTAAGAATTTATTATGGTGAAAAAATTTTATACGTGCGGGACTTGAACCGCGTCCTATGCTCTCCCATCTGAGCTACCGCACAATTCAATCTCGGCGCCAAAATTCTCCACCATATCCCATTTCCCCTAAAACGTTCTTCTGTTCTTCTTCTTAATCTTTTCATAGTATTTTTATGTGGTATTGGAGCAGCGAGTAAATTTTTTCCGCTTCAATTTATAGACATTATAACTACTACCACTAAAATAATACCATATGAGGTGTGAAGTATACATATTTATTTTTAATAAACTTATACAACATAAAAACAAAACTTGTATACCTACAGCGTGTTAATTTACCCTTAAGGGTAAACCCCTGAGTCACCCCTTTGAGGGTATGTCAACATTCCCTCAAAGGGCTAACGCAAACGCAAAGGTAAATCTAGTATTCCCTCTACCATGAAGTTAAATAAAAATAAATCTACCAATCCTGAAGAAATTTGTAATATGTTTTCTGAGTACTTTAAATCCGTCTTTGAACCCAATTCTCCCTCTTTAAATACCTGGCATCCTCCCCTTGACATTGGCGACCATAGTGACTTAATATCAGACCTTACTTTTACTAAAGACCGAATCCTGGAACAACTCAACTTGCTAAATACTTCTAAAGGTGCCGGGCCTGACGGCATTCCTCCATACTTCTTAAAACACACAGCAAGCAGCATATGTAAGCCCCTGTATATCATATACAATAAATGTATTTCTGAGGGTTTCTTTCCTGATTCATGGAAATCTGCTTACATTACACCCGTTCATAAAAGTGGTTCAAAACAAGACATCGAGCAATATCGCCCCATTTCCATCCTTTCCGCCTTGTCAAAACTTTTTGAACGACTGATACACAATGAGATATATCCAATCCTTCACAACAAAATTATTCATCAACAACATGGGTTTGTTAAGTCCCGCTCTACTGCCTCTAACTTGATTACATTTACAACTGACTTGTTTGAGAACCTTGACAACGGAGTGCAAGTTGACGCTATTTACACTGATTTTCAGAAAGCATTTGACAAGGTAGACCACGAACTTTTATTGAATAAAATAGCTTTTAATGGTATCCGTGGTAATTTACTTCGTTGGTTTCAATCATATATTCTAAATAGGACCCAAACAGTTGTTATCAACGGATTCCATTCGAATCTAGTACACGTCACCTCTGGCGTTCCACAAGGATCCATTTTAGGACCTCTTCTGTTTATACTCTTCGTTAATGACATTAACTCGTGTTTCCTTAACTCTAAATTCCTAATGTATGCTGATGATCTAAAGGCCTATAAATCTATTAAAACTATTCAAGACTGTATCTCCTTTCAGTGTGATCTTAAGAGACTTTCAGCCTATTGTTCCGCCAATAAATTGTACCTCAGTTTACCTAAATGCAACTTTATTCAGTTTACAAAAAATATAAATACTATTGACTTTATCTATTATCTTTGCGACTCTCCCTTAAAAAAAGTGACCTCTTTAAAGGACCTAGGCATTACTCTTGACACTCGACTCTGTCTGGATACTCACATTCAAAACATTACTAACAAAGCCTACAAAATGTATGGGTTCGTTCTCAGGTCATCTGTCGACTTTAAAAAGCCTTCCACATTCCTTTACTTATATAAATCCCTTGTGCGATCACAACTTGAATACGCGGTACAAGTTTGGAATCCTTTCTATAATATGTACAACATGGCAATTGGAAAAGTTCAACAGAAATTCCTGTGAACCATACATTTCAGGTGTTATCGGCGGTATCTAGGATACCCCTAGTTACTCTTAAAATATAATTTACTCAGTCTCAAATCAAGGCGCATGTATCTAGAAGCTGTGATGCTATACAATATATTACACAATAAAATTAACTCCATTTACCTAGTTGACAAAATATATTATACTGTCCCAAGAACAAGCAACCGACGTAAGGTGCGTTCGCGACCGCTCTTTGCGTTGTCTGCTTGTCGTACAAACTCAGGTCTCCGTTCCCCTATTCATCGTATGGTTGAAACTTACAACAAATTATTTGCTACCAAAATCGATATATTTACTTGTTCATTAAACCGCTATAAAAGACTGCTCAACTCAGTGTTGGCTCACGATAAGTTAATCTAGAAAAAATAACTTTAGTTAATTTTACAATATTACTTTTTACTCTATTTCTTTTATTCTTCCTATTCAATTTGTTATTTGACTTTTTATTATTATTTAATATTTTTTGTTACATTTATGACAGGTACATAGTTCCTAGTGGCAATACTCTAATTAATAAAAAATTAACTAATCTGTGGATAACGTAGTGGGTTACGTAATTAATAAGCTGTACTTATTACTTTGTTTATATCCTACATTGTAAGATAGTTAAGATACATTATGTAACTGTTTGTTGTTCCTTAATAAAATAAAATAAAAAAAATAAAAAAATAAAAAATAACTCAGCTCGTAAATTTGAACAACTTTTCGTATTGGACCAATGCTTTTCGACATTTCCGTACAAAAGTGTTCAACCGCCATTCAATACGTATGAGAATGTCATAAGTTTAAATGAGTTCCCAGCATTGATATCATAGTAAAAATGTTGTTCATATTTGCCGCCTGAGTCACCTTTTAAAGGGAATGTCGTGGTAAATTAACACGCTGTATACACTCTGAAAACATAACACCCTTTTTGCGCAGTCGTGTAAGAAAACAAAATTAATCGCCATATCTTGAATAAGAATGCTAGCTTTCGCTCGCGGCTCCGCCAACGTCAATGTCGATCCATCGGGAATAGTATTTTTTTCCCGGTATAAAATGAACGTCCTTCTCCGCACCCCAGTTATCGTGTATGCAAAATTTCATGATAATCAGTTCAGTAGTAAAGGCGTGAAAGCGTTACAAACAAACAAACTCACTTTCGCATTTATCATATTAGTTAGGGTACTTTCTCACCATATACAATACATTACCAAAGTTATTATACTGTAACAAAGTTAGTACCACGATCGTATTACTGAGGTTGTATCATCGAACGCAACTTGCATGCAATAACTGACGTGACGCCGATCACCGTGACCAGCACCGGTGCATCACCGGCCATCCGTGACTAGTTTTATGCTCACTGCATGGTAAATGTGGTAAGTCCATGTTTTGTCTATAAATAGTCAGGGGCAGGTACTCAAAAACAACATTATAAAGGATAGTTAATAGATTCAGGTGTTACGTTGCAGAAGTCAAAGATACGTTTACTTTGAGACAATTTACTTTGCGTGCTTCCGCCACCAGATAGTTCAGGCAAACTATTGGTGGCCAACGCCCACCCACTACTGTAAGTTCCTTTACACCCGCCACCAATAGTTAATGCTGCATGCATTAACTATTGGTGGCGGGCTGCTCCCTGGTCGATTCTGCTGCATCTGTTGAGTTTGCAGCAATATCGGCCGTCGTGCTCGCGACTAACTGACTGACGCATGGACTAACTGGTGGCGGAAGCACGCAAAGTAAATTGTCTCAAAATAAACATTATAAAGGATACACATTCATAAGGGTTACACATTAAATATGTTCCATAATTATTCCTGTAACACTTATTTGGGTATTTTAAACCTGTTATGCTTTTAACTTACCTATAGAAGTGTAAATAACATATAGAGACATATCACACAAATTGAGCTAGCCACAGCAAGTTGTGAAATTGTATCGTAGTATACAAACTTAACGATACCACATTTTATAGATGTTGACATATATATTTTCTGTAACCAATCTGTTAGAAAACTGTTTTTACATTTTTCTATGAACGTGTTTACACAGTTCATATCCATATAGGCATTTCTCAGGCAAGTGTGCGTGAGCTGTTGCATAGTTTTGCCAATGTAAACCGTATTGGCTGTATCAGTTATTAACACTTATGAACCAGTATTTTTGAAAACAGATTGAAGTGAACAGACATAAGTGTTACATTTTCTTTCTGTTTTACTTTTAAAACAGAAATAATAAACAGTGTTCAAAACACTCTACTCGGATACCGGTAAAGTGGCCAACACTGATGTCAGAGTGGAATCCTAGATGTATCAGTCATAGATAAAAGACTGCCATCAAATGATGACAGCTGGGACCATAGAGCTAAGATATGGCTCCGACGAATAAATTGACACTTGTGGCTTGTGGCTATTCCATCTCAATGGGGACCACGCCCAAGGTTGCTTAACATGCGTAAGCGCTAATAATAAGCACACCAAATGGGCCAACGAGCTCCTCACGCTGTACTGAAATGATGTTTAAGACCGTACATAGTGCATACGTACATTTACGCCCACCAACATGCTAAACGTGGCTAAATTAGGCCTCGTACACCTAGGCTCTGTCTACCCCGCAAGGCAAAAAAGACTTGAAAGTATGTATTAAAATAAATGGTATTCCAATTTAAAAGGCCAGCAGCACTCCGCTGTTACATATGTCCATGAACGACAATGCATGCTCGCTTGTCAGCTAAATTATTTAAAAAAAAAGTCGGGTGGGCTGTGACGGTTCACAATTAGTGCAGTCAATGAAGGTTTTCACCTCCGTTTTCGTTGAATCTCCATCGATTTTTATGAAAACTGGTGAGGACGTGGGGGATACCTTAAGAAACAAAAGTGACATAGTGCCAACTTGCGCTATTGCCCTGGGGATGGATGCCACCCCTTCTCAGGGGTGAAAATTCTTTTAATAAAAATTACCCCAGGAATCGATTAAGAGATAACTTCTCAGCAAAATTTGTTATACAAAGTTTTTGGAATAAATCAATACTTTCTGAGTTATTCAAGATCAAAGATTGTGATTTTTCGTCATAAAAATACATGTTTTAAAGCGGTTTTTCATAAATAACTCAAAAACTAAGAGTTTTTACAAAAAATGTGTAATTAATAAAATTAAAGCTAATAAAAAAAAAACAAATCCCTATTTTGAAAAACCTTCTAATATTAATTCAAATTGAGCTATAGGTAATTTTATGTATATTTTTTTCGGCGAGTACTTCAATCTTAGTATTCAAACTTAAATAACGGGAAACTGGAAAATTTTATGCCATTTACTTTCAAGACACTTTTTAAAGTATCTGAAAATACCTTTCTAATGAGCACTGTAAAAAGTTAATAGCATCAAAATTGAGCAAGTCATGATAAAAATAAGATGACACTTTCAATTTTATTTGGAAAAAACGAAAATAAAACCTTCACCATTTCAACAAAAATTCAAATTATGAATATCCCTAAAGGACCTTCTTTTTTTTAGCATAACTGAAGTCCTCAAAAATTTTTCCCGAATTAGAGAGCTTATTTTTGAAAAAAAAAGTATGATTTAATAAAATCTAAATTTTTCAAATTTTAGTAAATTTCATTTTCAAAAAACAAATTATATTGATTTGGAAAAAAAATTGGAGCAGAGATTTGATATGCATATATTATAGGAAAACTACATTAATGGGTATTTGTATATGTGTTTTGAAGATAGAGAAAGTGAAAGAAAAGTTTGAAATAAATTAATAAAAGCTAGCTGTTGCCCGCGACTTCGTCCGAGGCAATTTCTGTTATTGTGATGAGTTAGTATAGATGAATAATTTTCCCCCGTTTTCAAAACATTTTTTATTGATGCTTCGCTCCTATTACTCGCAGCGTGATGTTTTATAGCTTAAAGCCTTCCTCAATAAATTGACTATGCAACACAAAAATAATTTTCCAATTTGAACCGTTATTTGAGATTAGCGCGTTCAAACAAACTCTTGAGCTTTATAATATTATAGTATAGATTTATCTTATCTATTAAAAACGATTCTAATTAAAGCTGATAAAAAAAAATCCTTTATTTTGAGGATAAGGGGTAGTTTTTAAGGGTGAAAAATTATGCAATCCTAACTAATATTATAAATGCAAAGGTGAGTTTGTTTGTTTGTTTGTTACGCTTTCACGGCGTAACTACTGAACCGATAATCATGAAATTTTGCATACAAGGTCTCTGGAGTATGGAGAAGGACATAGGCTACCTTTTATCCCGGGCAAAAGTACTATTCCCGAGGGATCGACATTCACGCGGGCGGAGCCGCGGGCAAAAGCTAGTAAATAAATAAATATTTTAATTCTCCGTAAATAAGATTTCACTTCAGTAATGTACTATTTAATAGGTTAAAGTTTTTGAAACCAATTTTTACACTGACTGCACTATGGGGGTAGTTTTTAAGGGATGAAGTTTCACGATCAACGATTATATCATATAAACAAACTCTTTGTGTAATGTTAATATGCGATTTTAGAACTCAGAAATACAAAAAAATATTTTCGGTTTAAAGGGTGGTTGCTAAAAGGGTTGAAAAATTAATTAAAATCATGCATATAAATATTAAAAAACATTTATTTTATCTAATTAAACACAATTACTTAAGTCAGAATGGTTAAATCTGCATTTTTCCCATTTTTAACCATAGGGGTGAATTTCACCCTTAAAATGCAAAAAGCGCATGACGAGCATATGTCACTTTTGAAGTAGAAGGTAAAACATACTCAATCCTAAATTTTTATCCAAATCTATGGAGGTTCAACGAAATCGGAGGTTGTGGCTGATTTTTGCCTTCATTGACTGTACCAAATCACACAGCGTTGGTTTTAAAGTGAAACGTCTATATCAGCGAGTCGCTTTTAGTGTTAAAGATTGTAAGAAAATCAGATGCCGCGATGCAAACTCAAGATCTTAGCAGCGAGCTGTCTATATACACTGAATAATGTCACTACATTCATGTTTCTACGTTTCTGACATGGCGCCCCGTGTGACCGTGTATAGTACCGATTTTATAGACGTTTCACGTCAAAAAAACATAACTTCAGTTACCGTTATTTTAATGAATAATAAAATAATTGAAATTAAAATAGCTACATTAAAAATAAGGTACCAAGAAAGTAACATTTCACTACTTTCTGTTGTAACAGTTACATTTAAATGAAGTCTTGGAGCATATGGTTGGTCACGGTCATCGCCGTTGGGCTCCGCTGAGCGCGGACGCTTTGAGGGGTTCGGACCGAATGGTACAAGAAACGATAGAAGAAATGAAGAATCAATGAAAACGTTATTGAAGTCCTGTTAGGTATTTAGAGCTAGGCTCTCTTTTTTATGCTATAGGACGACAAATGAGCAAGCAAGTCACGCCTGATGGTAAGCGATCACCGTTGGCCATGGACAAGTGCAACACCACTCACCAGGGAGTAACAGGAGCGTCGCCGGCCTTTCAAGGAGTTGGGGGAGGAAATGGAGGGAAGGATGGGTCTTCGGCTCTCTCAGTCCCCGAACGAAGCATAGAAGCGGTAAAGCTTCTACTCAACCGTCGATTTTCTGTGAGAGTGTGGTACTTCCCCGAACGAGCGGACCCATTCATACTACTAGCAAATAAAAAATATAATGGTAGCGTGGCTCTACCACAACAAAATATCTATTAGCATTGACTTAAAAACCGATGTGTATACATATCAATGCTCGTGACTATACCAATTATAAAATATTCCCAATATAACCAACTAAAAACAGGACAAGTGTAGTAAATGCTACTGCACGAAACGCTCTAAGCCTCTTTGAAAATAAATGATAATATCATACAAGTTGATTGAGGGGAGGGACACCCGTACTTAATTAGTACGTACCTAGTACCCAACATACTCTACACTTGCGGTTGCGGTACTAGAAGAAATACAGGATGTTAGGGCCATTACGGTTATCATTAAAACCATCAAATCAGCCCGCCATAATGAACAAATTTTACTAATAAGCCAATACTAAGAACTCAAAAAACATTTCGATTTTTTCGTATAAATAGGTAGTCTACATTATATACTTAAAAAAATGTATGTCCGTCTTATAGATTATTCAAAAATATTCGATACGCTTTTTTTCTTTTTATTCTTATTTTAAAAACTTACGAAGATACATTGGTTTAAAATATCGCATGACGTCATACTTGGATACGTTTTATACTAACAAGTGACGTATTTAGTCCCCCACTCCTGAACTTTAATGCTTTATCTAATTTTATGTCAATTTTATTTCGACGAAGCAAAAATACGGGTCGACTATTTTCGGACTAAATAATTGATCTCTTTTTCGTACCTTGTCTGATCCGTATTGCAGGGCCGATTGAAATCTCGAAATATTTTTTGAGTATTTGCCTCATAGGAAAAGTTGTTAATTTTGATGGATTGATGGAACAGTCTTTGCTTTAATTTTTATGCTATATTCCATCCTTAAAATTGCTAGGATCAAAGTTAAGTTTCTCTTGCGTTTCAAAACGACCACTTGTGAGAAGAATACCTCGAAACATAAAAAGTGCCCCAGCATCTCCATCCGCAATTATAGTAAAAGTCTAGATTCTGTTTACATTTTTTTTAAATTTTATAAGCCGTGTGGGTTTTGGCAAAGTAGAATAGGACCACTCCTAGTCTTCCCATGGAGGTCGCAACAGGCGACTTAGGAAATACAAGCTAAACAAAGCTCAGAAACATCAGTGAGACCTCTCCAACCCGTCTGGCCAGCGAGGAGAGTGTAAGCGAAATCCTGTGTCTGCTCTGGCTGTCAAGTATGGGTCCGGTAGTACAGAGAGGGTCATGCTCCTGCAGTGGAGACTAAAAAGACCTGATGATGATGATGACTAATATAAAGAGGAAAGATTTGATTGTTTGTTCGTTTGCATTGAATAGGATCCGAAAATACTGAACCGCTTTGAAAAAGGATTTCACCATTACAATCCTATTACTATAAACTAATCCTATATATCCGTCTGAAACCAGGCCGGGCCGCCAGTATTATTATAAACTAAGTTTCGCTCGTGGCTCCGCTCGCGTTAATGTAACTCAAAAACAGTACTTGTTCCGGGATGAAAGCACACTTTGTCCTTCTCCGTTCCTCTGACAACGTCTATTTTTTAACGACTATGTACTGGGTGGCGCAAAAGTACTGGCACTAAAGAAAATACTTTTATTTTTTTTATATGACATTTTCTGTCATTCTGTTTTTGAAAATTGTGTAGTGAACAAATGTAAAATACACTGAAAATAAACATGGACCGTTTTACTCCCCAAGAACGTGGAATAATTGTGTGAGGGACGCTTTTCCAGGCCGAGTTATCTCTCGTTTTGGCGATTTGCCTTGGCCTGCAAGATCACCCGATCTGACCAGTCCAGACTTCTTTCTTTGGGGTTTTTTGAAATCTCGGGTGTATGTGAACAAGCCACAGACTCTCGCAGCTCTAAAAGAAAACATTCGTCAAGAAATAACGAACATATCGCAGGAAGTGTTACGGCAAGTTATGCAAAATGTCATAAATAGGGCTCAAATGTGTATCAACTCTGGAGGTCACCATTTAAAAGACATCATCTTTAAATCCTAATGGTACGAAATTTAATGGCACAAATATACATTTAAAAAAACCTAAATCTAGTTTTCTAATTTAGAAAAAATGTTATAGCTGAACCAAATAGGGTCTTTACTTTTGCGCCACCCAGTATTATATATGTTAAGGCGTGAAAGCGTAACAAACAAATAAACATACAAACTCACTTTCACATTTAATAATATGTATAACGATACGTGATAGTGACACTAGCCACCTATCACTACATCCACTGTAAGCAATAAGAGGTAATAACAATAAGTACATACTATAGTAATATATAAATAAATAAATAAATATATACGGATAAATCACACAGATTGAGCTAGCCCCAAGGTAAGTTTGAGACTTGTGTTATTGGATACTAACTCAAAGATACTATACTTTTATAACAAATACATATATAGATAAACATCCAAGACCCAGGCCAATCTGAAAAAGATCATTTTCCATCTTGATCTGGCCGGGGATCGAACCCGGGCACTCCGTGTCGCAGGCTGGCGTGTTAACCACTGCGCAACGGAGCTGTCATATATACATATATATACTTACATATAGTAGTATATTTAGTTTCTCGATAGTCCTGTCAGCTCGTCGAGTTGCTAGTTGTTAAAAAAATAATCAAGCGCACGCTAATACTTTTGTCTTGTTTTATTCCAAAAATAAAGATTTTTTTGTTTACTTTATAGTTATATTATTCATTTCTTAAATTGTATCCACAAAGGCGTAACGGTCGTTACACTATGGGTCTGTAACCCATACGATAGTTTTTGTGGAATGAGGTATTTTACCTTAATTCTCTATGGCTCGATGAACAGCCGACGGATAATGTATCCAAGATGCATCACTCACAAATCTGTTCTATGATGAAGTACTTTCAAAAAGATAAACAATTTAAATACATAAGTACTTACTTTAAATGTCTTTAATCACACAAAAATGGCTACATTAATTACTATAAAATTTGCCATACAGATGTATGGCAAATTTTATACAAATTAATGTAGCCATTTTTGTGTGATTAAAGACATTTAAAGTAGTTTATTATGTCACGACATAAAGATGAATTACTTACATTATTTAATTTATAGATACTCTTAAGAATTTATTATTATTTTAAAGGGATTTAATCCTTAAAGGCAGGTAACCCCCATTGTAACCTATTTAAGTTATATACGTTTGGGAGTGGGAGGGAATGTCATAATAAGATCGAAAAAAATTCTGGCAGCCTCTAAACTAGGTTTCGACAGGATTTTGTAAAGTTTATTCTACAAAACTCTATCATATTTTGGCAATTAGGAGTCAATCCCGTCTCACCATGCAAGCCAATAGTAACAATATGCCAATTACCAATTTCGACATGACCCACTTGTTATATTAACTTATCTAGGAAAGGCCATGTCGAGATTTCTAAATGACAGGTTAAACATAAATATTTTTCTTCTTGTTCATAATATACCTACTATTTGTGTAGTACCAATTACCATTCTCCTGGTGTCGAGCTTAGAGACATACAAAATTCTAGTCGTTTCTTACTTGATATACTTACATCGGAATATCCATTGACTAACAAGCTACAACTAACTATTCTTCAATTTTAAAAATTCCCTACTATTACTTTATCATCGCAACAGGAAACTGACTAATACATTTCACACCATCTGCACATCGGCATGGGGGTGTCCATGGATGTGCGATGGAAATGGAATGGACATCCAAAGGCCGAAGAGACAGTGTCGATTCGCCTGCGGTTCTCCGCGCACCTGTCGCTCACCGTTCTAAAACGCGCGCCGGAAAGAGGAAGTGCAGTGACTGTTCCAATAACGTTCGATTTTGTTTGAACTTCGAACCTTTTGTTGTTTCAAAAAACAGTTCGACAATCAAGGAATTTATTCAAACTGTGAGTAACGGTTTTTTAGCCAGTATTTTTACATCTTGTTTTATTTATTTAAAATTTAATTTGAAGTTTATTCAAATTAATGACTTGTTTAATGTCGGTGTTGAAAAATAATTTGAAAAGTAGGCTTATTTAAATTTCGACAATTCGAAACTTTCTCACTCAACGATGCGTAGTGAAATTTCCGAAATGGCTAAGTATAATGAGTTGATTTAAAATAAGTATCAATTTAAGTATAGTTGCGTACCTAGAAACTAGTAGTATATTTCCAAGACCAAAAATAAATATATCTAGATATATATTACTACTACTTCTAGGTTCCTTCCTGCGAGTATTAATTTAATTCAATAATGGTGATTTAAGTAGATTCATAAATCAGATAAATTTGTATTCTTTGTCATTATTTCTCTTAATCTTTGGCACTAAATATAGGATTTGGAGAGTGGTGTGTGTCCCTTTGAAAAATCTTTTGGGTACATTTCAAGGGTTGAAGATTTATCTAGTTTATTTTTTAGAGAAGCACCTATATTAGTTTTTAATTTCTCTAAGTAATTAACACAGTTACTTTTTGTTATTTTCATTGAAAAATAATCATTTAAATCTATAACTATTTCAAAATTGTTACTGTACCATTAGAATATCTCTCGGTCTTTTGTAAGAATGATAATTCCTTAACTTATACTGTCCCAAATTTCTTCTCATCAAAATTGATTTCAATATTTACTTACACAAATTATAAGGGCCGGACATAATTCAAAAATTCACGCTACTTATGCATTGAAACGAAAATCGGATTGCGATATCTATTTACTATAACAGCGTCTAAAGATACGCGCAGTCAACAAAATGACCCTTAATCCTATACAAATAAGTTTCAGTTATTTTAGTCTTGGTATTAGACGTGATAGTACGTACCAAACAGATTACAAAGTGAAGTAGAGCGTCACAGATTGCAATTTATAGGTCAAATTTTACTTTTAGACAAAATTATATCGCGGAAGAAAGTGCATTTCAACTAATGCAATTTATTTGTATTTGTGGCTTAACTTGTGGCAGTATTTTGCCGGACATCAGAAGAGAAGTACAAAGTCTATGTCAGGGAAACATAGCTTATTTGATGTTCATTTTAAAGGCATAATGAAGGAATATTTTATGTTATAAACATCAACGAAACCTCTCCAACCCGTCTGGCCAGCGAGGAGAGTGTAGGCCAAATCCGCTGTCTGCTCTGTCCAAGTATGGCTCCGGTAGTAGAGATAGGGTCATGCTCCTGCAGTGAAGACTAAAAAGACCTGATGATGATAAAATATGTGTCATAGTAGTAATAGAGAATATGGTGAACAAAATAAATAAATCATTGGTATCGCCCATATACTTAAATTCTTCCGAAAGTATCGCCGTAATTTTGACTCTTCTACTTTAATGTCAAAATCAAATACAAACATTATGGCATGCTGTCAGTGACGCATTTTTTTCTAAATCTGTGTTGTCAATACAGTACATTAACTGCCTCCGTGGTCTAGCGTTTGCCTGTAGACCCGGAGGTCGTGGGTTCGATTCCCACGTGAAGCATACTTTGTTTAGTTGTTTCCAGTTTGGCTAGGACATTGCAGGCTTGAATCACCTGATTGTCTGATAATAAAGATGATTCCGTGCTTAGAAGGCACGTTAAGCCGTTGGTACTGGCTGCCATCTGGTAGTCGTTAAAGGAACCACGTTTTAACGTGGTTCCTTTAACGACTACCTTTACTCGGCCTCTGGGCCGAGAGGCGGTTCCGAAGAACTCTGTCACCAGGGTGTGCATGGTCGATTGACCGTGACACTACTCGAAATGATGATGATCACTAGGTTCCTGATACAACAAATACTTACCTATACGAAACTAAATTTCTTATTTGATAAGAGGCAGTATTATATATCTGTAAACTAAATTACGTATAAGAAGAAAAAAACAGCCCTCATTAATCATCGTGTATTCGTGTCCATCCCAAAACTACTAGACAATTTATTACAAAAATTGAATTAAGATTTCGAGATAAGCTTTGTTTCATTTTACATCTAATGATGGGAACATAAAAATTGCACATCTTATTGTTATGCTTGTAATAAATCTCCGCGTAAAATGGAAAGTATTTGAGGATTATAAGTTGATTAGCATAGCTATCAAATTATAATAGACTGCGAAGTGGTTTTGTAGGCACTTAAGTTTAGTAGGTCAAGCTTCCGCATTCAAATGGCCCTTAATGTAGGTTCTATTTTAAACACATTTATTTATTCAATTAGGTAAAGTGAAAATATGTTCTCGTTACATTATATTATTTGTATTATATTATACACGGTGAAATTTTGATCGTTCTGGACTCTTAAAGGGATGATTCAGTTTCACCCCGTTGATATAAACAACTTTTCCTATGGGACCAATGCTGGGAACTCAAATTTTTTTTGAATTTCCCATACAAATTGACCGGGCGGCCGAAATTTTTTGTATGGAACTGCCCATTTTTTTTTAGTTCCCAGCATTGGTCCCATAGGAAAAGTTGTTCATATCGATGGGCTGAATCACCCCTTTCAGGGTTCAGAACGATCAAAATTTCACCGTGTATACTTCCATGCTGAAGTCTAGGAGAAATAAAAAGAATGTCTAGGAAAAGAAAAACCTTTGAATAAACAAGCTACTGCTGTTCCCTCGCACACCGTAGAATCCGATCGAGGGAATGGGGCAAAATAAACTGAATTACTCAATAAGGTGAAGCGGCTAGCAGCCCATCACTATTTTGAGCCCTTTTTCTACCTATATGTCCACCGATACGCTTATAGTGGCCTTTGGGTCTTGCGGCCCTATGCTCTGTCTATCCCGTAAGGCATAAAGATATGATAATATATATGTTTGTGTGTTGTATAATAATTTGGCGAGCTCCGTGGCGCAGTGGTTAACACGCCAGCTTGCGACACGAGGGCCTCGGGTTCGATCCCCGGTCAGGTCAAGATGGAAAATGATCTTTTTCAGATTGGCCTGGGTCTTGGATGGGTATCTATATATGTATATGTTATAAAATATAGTATCGTATGAGTTAGTATCCCATAACTCAAGTCTCGAACTTACTTTGGGGCTAGCTCAATCTGTGTGATTTATCCGTATATATATATTTATTATTATATTATTAGAAAGACTGAAGTATTAACTCTGTCTATTTGTCTGTCTGTCTGTCCTGTTCAAAGAATTCAGTCTTTGAACCGATTTCTATGAAATTAGGTATGGAGATAGTTTGAAATCCGGAGAAGGACCAAGGAAACCTTTTATCCAGGAAAAAGGTAATGGTTCCAAAGCATCAAAAGGAAATTAATCATAGTTTACACTTGCAAGTTTGCTAGGAAATACCGTGATTATTACTGAGACATTACATTATTTATTTCATGTGATTTTAAATACGTATCGAGTTCACAGAATCGGATCACATCTCAGTGGAAATCGATTCTCACAGGTTCGAAATCGTGGGAGTCTTACACGTGCACAATGCCTTATCGAAGATGTCACGATCCGACGATTAGAAATTGTTAAACAATAAAGATCATTGCATCTCGATGCACTTTGGTGTAGACGATGTTTTTCTGATATGAGTGAAATTAAAACGTAAAAAGTAGATGTTTTGATTACGTACGTAAGTAGTGTATTTATGAGTCCACTAGCTGTTGTTGACCGCGACTTCGTCCCCATGGATTTCATCATCATGATTGATTTGAATAAATAGTGTGCGCGTTGTTCAATGTAGTAAAAAAGAAACTGTTTAAATCCTATGGTTTTTATTTAAGCAAAAAAGATTACGTAGATTCCAATAGTAAAAACTGTATTCAAATCCATTCATTATTTTTGTGATTAATGAAGAGGATAAGTAAGAAAAAAAAGAATAAAAAAAATCATGGGATGAGAATTCGTGGAAGTTCGGAATAACCCAAGCATACATATCACAGCAACAGCAACAGATCTTAAATTGTTTCACCCATAAACTTATTACTTCAGTACATATAGTAAAAGCTGTATACAAATCCACTGACTAGCTCCGTGGCGCAGCGGTCAACACGCCAGCCTGCGACACGGAGTGACCGGGTTCGATCCCCGGCCAGGTCAAGATGGAAAATGATCTTTATCAGATTGTCCTGGGTCTTGGATGTGTATCTATATATGTATTTGTTATAAAATATAGTATCGTTGACTTAGTATCCCATAACACAAGTCTCGAACTTACTTTGGGGCTAGCTCAATCTGTGTGATTTGTCCGTATATATTTATTTATTATAGTAATATTATATGCAATGGTCAAGGGTGACATCCTCAACTACCTGTCCGGTGGTTACAGGTATGGCATCGGGTACGCGCCTTTTATACTATGTATTGATAATTACCTAAATTAGGTACTGATAATTATGAAGCTAATAAGTCTGAACTCGATAAATCAGATAGCTACAACTGCAAGTCATATTTCACAAAACAGGGATTGTGCTATACTATACTATCACAGCTGTAAGATGTCCACTGCTGGACAAAGGCCTCTCCTAATAGTTTTTCGTTTCATAGGAGGATGTTGCCATACTCACCACGCTTGATAGGCGGGTTGGCGAGCGCAGTTTCTCTGGCTTTTGTCCTTCCGATGCTGCTGCCCATCGGAAGTATTTAAGCTGGGAAGTGTAGGAATTTGTTAGACTTGAGAAGGGAATTAAGGCATTGAGATACAACACACTTGGATGAATGGGAAAAAAGCAAGTAGTAGCTCGGGAGGCCGGGCGCGCGTTGCGTACTCGATGCCATGCCTCAATCATCGGACAGGCGGTTGAGGATGACATCATGACACCCCTGACCATATTTTAATATGATTTTGATTTTTATTATAATGTCTGAATCCCATAAGTAGTGGTTTGCGGTAACTCGTATCTTGTGAAGATTTTGCATACATATAAGAGACTGCTGTGTCAACATACCTGTATAAACAGTTCAGCCACAGAATACATCGGAGGCACTCCACTGTCAATAGCTTTGACTGTCAGGTTGATCCACGGGTACATTTCGTGGTCAATACGGTTGGCCACTACTATTTCTCCAGTCGCACTTTCCATGTGCACCATGCTCAGTAATTGTTCCGGCGGCCTTAGGGAATAAAAATATTTTATTATTAATTCATTCATTTTGACAACCCTGGCATAATACTCCTTATACTATACTATGTAGGTATAAAATTTGGGACCATATACTTTTTTCCTTTCACTTGCACTTAAAAACCACCAGTTGTGGTGACTTATGGAAATGATATAATAATGTTATGCACGTTAATGAAAAAAGCGTGCGATTAGTAGACAAATCGTTTAGAAATGTAAATAAGAACAAAAACTAGACACGGTTTAGTCGGCGACGAAGAAACGGAACGATGGCCGATGAAAAATAAGTAAAAACTATGAGTTTGTTAGTAACATTGTGTAATTGTAACGAAATCGAATTTAGCTTGACGACTTATCGAGAATTATATTGCGTGCGAGAGAGAATTCATAGTAATGATCAAAAAATATTTTTAAAGAAAACATGCTACTTGAAAACAAAGTCGCTTCCCGCTGTCTTTCTGTCCCTGTGTATGCGTATTAGATCTTTAAAACTACGGAACGGATTTTGATGCGGTTGTTTTTAATAGATAGAGTGATTCAAGAGGAAGGTTTGTATGTATAATTGATCGCAACCATGCAAAGCCGGGGCGGGTTGCTAATGGATAATATATTTGTCTTTTTCTAAATCCATGAACACTTAGTTTATGGATTTAGAAAAAGACAAATATATTATATACTAGCTTTCGCCCGCGGCTCCGCCCGCGTCAATGTCGATCCCTCGGTATTAGTACTTTTTCCCGGGATAAAAGGTAGCCTATGTCCTTCTCCGTACTCCAGAGAACTTGTATGCAAATTTTCATTATGATTGGTTCAGTAGTTACGGCGTGAAAGCGTAACTAACAAACAAACAAACTCACTTTCGCATTTATAATATTAGTAAGGAAGGATTGACTTTGCTGAAATCAAAAAAGGTAAAATTCGCTTCAGATTGATTTTCTCGTTTTAGTCCTCAAATGTGATACTTCGGAAGCTTCAGAGCCTGCGCAAAGTATGTTCGTTTTACTTTTCTTGATGTAGCAAAGTTTCTGCATGATGCCAATTCCAGAGAATACGTGGCTAGAAAGGGATATAAACTGGTTTATAATAACCTAACAAAACAAAGTAAAAACGTCTATAAAAAGTCTCAGCCACAGGACATCGGATGGTTCAGTAGGACCATGGTTGGGTGCGTTGATACGGTGGGCGAACACGCTGCATCGACCAAATAAAAAAGTGGAAAGGTGGTACGTTATAAGTATAGATAGGTAGATGTGTGGAATACACTATAAAACTTCAAAATATAAGGAACCTATGTAACCCACGATTCTTTTTTTGTATTGACTATGTAGCTGGCTCCAAGTGTGCTTTTGCTACTTCACCGGTCGTTTGAGGCAAGGGCAGAGTACTCTCAGCCTTTATAGACAACATCACCAAAGGGCCCGGAGGGACGGACCTCGGATTTGGGCGTTGCCTGTGTGTGCAAGGCTTAGAGAGACAGAAAACTTTCATATTACCTGATAGGCCGCGACGGCAAGCACAGTGCATGCATAGCCTGAAGTAAAATCCTTGGTTTCTATAAGTACGTACATAGTTACAACTTGATGATTGTGTGAGTATATGATGTGATTGTTTCCTCTTTTGAATGTTTATCAATATTTAGTCTAAACTCATGCACTTTAACAATAATATTGAATTGTTTGACAATGATTTTCCCAAACAACCTAGTTTCCGCCAATACCTAAGTATACTCGTATTTGATTATTTTAAACCAGAGACGAAATTTTTTTTTTAAATCTATATTTTAAACATAACTACATTGATGTCAAATTCGACACTGTATCTTGAAACCGCCCATTTTAAACAATAGCCTCGAAAAAACTCCGTGTAAATTCAGTATTGCCTATAAAAAGCCGTGTGGTACCCGGCAGAGTAGAATAGGACCACTCCAAGTCTTCCTGTGGATGTCGTAGAAGGCGACTTACGAAATACAAGCTAAACAAAGCTTATAAGCATCTGTGAGACCTCTCCAACCCGTCTGGCCAGCGTGGAGAGTGTAGGCCAAGTCCTCTGACTGCTCTGGCCAGAGAGTAGTACAGAGAGGTTCGTGCTCCTGCAGTGGAGACTAAAAAGACCTGTTGATGATTGATGAAATTCAGTATCTTTATGCCAAAATATTATACACATACCTCCCCATAACTGAAAGAAATTGTTTTTAATAGTATTCAAATAGCTGAAAACGTGAGTGATAATGGATCAAAATTTTGCTATAAATTATTTAGGCTAATTATTGTTGCCAGTTAATAGATTTTCCGATTACTCCACCAAAAATTTAACGTGGTCATAAACGAGCGATATAATCCATATCCATATTCATACTATCGATACTTCCATCCTAATATTATAAATGCGCAAGTAACTCTCTCTGCCTACCACCTTTTCGCGCTTCAACCATTAAACCCATTTGGATGAAATTTGGTGTGGAGGTAGTTTGAAGATTTCCATTCCGAGAAATTCTTCTGTTAAAGGGATCGACAAGAACGCGGACGGAGCCGCGGGCAAAGAATATATACACTGCCGCGGGCAATATCTAGTGAAGTATAATTTTATATATTACTAGCTGTTGCCCGCGACTTCGACCGCGGCAATTTCTGTTATTATGATTAATTAGTATAGATGAATAATTATCAGTTTTCAATTTATTTTTTTTGGTGCTTCGCTCCTATTGGTCGCAGCGCGATGTTGTATAGCCTAAAGCCTTCCTCGATAAATGGATTACCCAATACAAAAAGAATTTTCCAATTTGAGCCAGTAGTTCCTGAGATTAGCGCGTTCAAACAAACAAACAAACAAACATACCTACAAACAAACAAATAAACTCTTCAGCTTTATAATATTAGAATAGAAGAATAGATAATCAAGACATCTCTAAAACATGGGTTACACAGGCAAAAAATCCATGTATATGCCAACCTGTTACTTTCACATCCGCTGACAGGATCTTATTATTTTTTGCGGGAATAATTCGAGTGGGGGATACTGGTCATTGTCATGGTGAGTGCACCACAAACAATGGGGAAACGGTCTAACACGTAAGCCACGCTGCTCATACCCCGTAGTGATTTTAGTAAACAGGGTAAAGTCATGAACGATTTTCCCGGTAAAATATTTTGTTTGCCATATTGTTATTGCAAGAGACATAGACTATGTTATTAGGACATTCTAGCAATGTATAAATGATCCTTTACTTACATTTTTAAAATAATAAATATATGATGTCAAAGGGATGTCTGAGGATAGGCAGGCATGGATCCACCAACAAGAACAAAGTTCTTAAATTATAGAAGATAGATTAAGTAACTTTTTTACTCAAATCCTCCATAAAATTGACTTGGTGTTATGATTTCATTCTAGTCTGTACATTGAGGATTCTTCAAAGACGAAATAAGATAGGCCTATGTGTAGGGTTTCTATATCTATATTATATAAAAAAGTCGTGTTAGTTACACTATTTATAACTCAAGAATTATTGAACCGATTTGGCTAAAAATTGGTACAGAGATAGCTTAGAATCAGGAGAGGGACATAGGATACTTTTTACCTGACTACCCAAAAAAGAGGCGTTACGAAGTTCGCCGAGTCAGCACTTGAAGATCTTGTCAAAATACTGTTGTTATAAATGAATTTGTAAATACACATACCAATGAAAAAGCGCCGGGCAATGTCTGACTTGTTAAAATAATCTCTCGTTTGGAATCAACTCACTGACTTTGATACTCCTGATACGACTACGATAGAATACGACTACTTTCTTAATATCATACACTTAATAATTAGACTTTAAAAATGAAACTGTTTCGTGACACACAGTTATCTAATTGGACATTTAATCACGTTTAATCACGCATACAGACAATTAACTGTAATACTTAATTATAAAACTATTTTACGTTCATTAACGCGCTCAATTTTAACTAGATACCTACCTATTTAATCATTTCCGTCATCGGTGCAACAAATTGAAATATACTTATAATTTAAATACCTCTAGTTATAATTCAAAAGTAAAAAAATACGTACTGAATAAAATTCAAGCAAAAAAACTTTATAGATATATTAGCTCTCAGAAAAAGTAATTGACTCTACACATTTAAAACCAAACAACGAAAATACTTTTATGGAATCATTTTTAACCGGTATGACTAAAATATATAAGGACATTCCTACGTGTGTACCTAATTGCTTTCGCTTTAGACAACTTAGGTTTAAATCAAATTTATTTACAACTAGCTTTCGCCCGCGGCTCCGCCCGCGTTAATGTCGATCCCTCGGGAACTTTTTTCCGGGATAAAAGGTAGCCTTTGTCCTTCTCCGATCTCCAGAGAACTTGTATACAAAATTTCATAATGATCGATACTTACGGCGTGAAAGCGTAACAAACAAACAAACTCACTTTCGCATTTATAATATTATACTAGCTTTCAATGTCAATGTCGATTCCTCGGGAATAGTACTTTTTCCCGGGATAAAAGGTAGCCTATGTCCTTCTCCGTACTCCAGAGAACTTGTATGCTAAATTTCATGATGATCGGTTCTGTAGTTACGGCGTGAAAGCGTAACAAACAAACTCACTTTCGCATTTATAGTCCTTACTAATGTAAGGACTAGCTTTCGCCCGCGGCTCCGCCCGCGTCAATGTCGATCCCTCGGGAATAGTACTTTTTCCCGGGATAAAAGGTAACCTATGGCCTTCTCCGTACTCCAGAGAACCGCTATGTCAAAATTTCATGATAATCGGTTTAGTAGTTACGGCGTGAAAGCGTAACAAACAAACAAAAAAACTCACCTTCGCATTTATAATATTAGTTATATAAGAAGAAGTAAGGATAAGGATTTACAATCTCGATTTCCATACTTCCTCGCTGGATAATCATCATTAGGCACAATAAGCTCTTGCTTTATGTCTGTCTCAGCGATAACTTCATCATAGTTGAAATCTGAAGATTTATATACTTAACTCTCAAGATTTTCTACACATTGAAATATTTATACAACACTAGCTTTCGCCCACGGCTCCGCCCGCGTCAATGTCGATCCCTCGGGAATAATACTTTTTCCCGGGATAAAAGGTAGCCTATGTCCTTCTCCGCACTCCAGAGAACTTGTATGTAAAATTTCATGATGATCAGTTCAGTAGTTACGGCGTGAAAGCGTAACAAACAAACAAATAAACAAACTCACTTTCGCATTTATAATATTAGTAAGGATTATCAATTTGTTGCCAATAAATTGTTTACTCATAACATTTTTTCTTTGTTATAGTAATATTTAGCAGGCTCCCATTGGAACCCTTAGCTTAGTAGCTAAGCCTGCCTCCAGCCCCAGCCTGTCCGTCGGACTGTCACAGTGTGATTGAATCCGATCGCACTTGGCCGCAACTTCCTAGCCTATTTGAAGATTTTTTTGACATGTTGATGTCGCCCAATAGAACAATCGTAAAAATTGGAAAGTGGCCTTTATAACATCCTGTGTTGTGTTGTGATACCAAAATTAAAGCGTAGCGTAACATCTAACTACTGGTACAAGAAGATGCCCTGTTTTTATTCGTTATAGCGAGATACTTTCGCACGAAAAGTTCCAACTAGTCGGACGGACAAAAAGGGGAGTCTGTCACAGTGTGATTGAATCCGACTCGCACTTGGCCGCTTTTTCATAACCTATATGAAGATTTTTTCACATGTTAATGTCGCCCAATAGAACAATCGTAACAGATTGGAAAGTTACCTTTATAACCACCTGTGTTGTATTGTGACACCGAAATTAAAGCGTAGCGTAACATCTAACTACTGGTATAAGAAGATGCCCTGTGATTATCCGTAATAGCGAGATACTTTCGCACAAAAAGTTGCTCACCTGCTTCGGACCTCCGCATTTCTGTGACGATAGCCGCGACACGGCATTGAGGAGACTTTATTTACCGATGCTTTTTCTTGAGTTTTTCTATTATTCATTTTTATTAAATTACTAACAATAAACTTTGAATGTCATCATCAGGTCTTTTAAGTCTCCTCTGCAGTAGCATGACCCTCTCTGTACTTTACTACCAGAGCCATTTTGAATGTAAATATAGTAAAAGAAATTCTATAAAATTTGCCTTCAAAATAAATGTTCACTGTCACTTACTAAACTCACTATCTTCTTAAAGTTCATCTGACTTTCTCTCTGTATTCATCATTAATATGTATTTTAAGTATATATTTATATGTAGATATTATTTGCATCTGTTAGTATATGTCGTTAAGTATGTAACGTTGCAGCATGCCACCTGCATGCTGCATCTCATCCAACCTCATTTCTCACATCCTGTCCATTTTTCATTCCTTATTTTAATTCAAATTTCATTTTTAATTCAAATTTCATTCCATTTTTAGATTACTTTCTCTCTCTCTCATCACTCATTCTTCGATCATTCTTCAGTCTGCTACCACCTTTCAATCGGTTAACATCTTTCAGTCTATCACTCATTGAGTCTACTACCATATCCTGGAGCATAAGTCTCTGATAATTATTTATTGAAGTTGTAAAAGCAAAGATTTTAATAAAGTTATTAGCTGTGTTCTGTGTGTTCGTCTTGTGCTCTCCCTACCATCTTTATATGTGGAACTCGGCTTGAGCGTCGGGATGGCTGAGCCTTCACAAGTATATATTTAAATAGTTCACTTTTTTGCGCCGAACAACCTTATCGGTTTATCCCTATGGTTGACTGGGAGAAAATGATCATAGCATTAAATCCGCTTATTGTAAAAAGTATTTTGCTTTGTTACATCATCATTATCAGGTCTTTTTATAGTCTCCACTACAGGAGCACGACCCTCTCTGTACTACTAGAGCCATATTTGGCCAGAGCAGTCAGAAAACTTGGCCTACACTCTCCACGGAGGCCAGACGGGTTGGAGAGGTCTCACAGATGTTTATAAGATTTGTTTAGCTTGTATATCCTAAGCCGCCTTCTACGACATCATGTTACAATACGGTTTTAATAAATAAATAGGCCTGGCCTACAAGTCCGTAAACTATCCTTGTATTTAATAGGGATATGGTTGCATGATTCGTTTAGTAGTTATCACACTACAGGATGGAATACCAAACATACAATTTCCGCAATTTTTGAGATCCAGTGTGCAGCCGAGATAATGATTTTCTTCCAAAGATTTCTCACCTCCTCCTTCACGTGTACTTACATGTAGCTTGTTTTTTCCCCATCCACACAATATTTTACAACATCAACCACTTAAACCTGATTTAGTTACTTGGTCTGGGATGCCTCCCATCTTTCATCATGAGCCTGGAAAAGAAACATCTATCATTAATCAACCTTTAAAAATATACCTACTTAGAAAAAAATGCACACAGAAGTGCGGTCTTTTCACATATAAACATACATTAGTGAAAATAGCCACAAATTATACGTTATAAATATATCATTCAGTAGTTCATGTCATTAGAAAGAGATTTGTGGCCGAAACGCGGAGAGATGTGACCACGTGCTTATGATAGCCGAGTTAAAATTGGTGTTTTGATTCATCGTCATTTGTAACCATTTTGTAGCACGCAACTACGAGAGTGAGTGGAGTAAATAAATCATTATAACTAGCACTATCACTTATTTTCTAGACGAACATGTTGACTGGCCACTTGTGAGGCATCGCTAGAAAATACCAATTTAGTATCTCAAATTTGAGTTGTCTAAATGAATAAAGAATAGAATTAAAATAGATCAAGTGAGGCGTCATGCCTAACGGAACGTTTTCTAATTATTTATCTTAATGTAAAATTGAATGGATACCAAGCACTTTATAAATTTATTGTTTTAGAAAATTACATGTAGCATATATGATCGAAGAGTAGCATGTTATTTTGAAACAATAAAAGCTAAAACAAACTCTCTTATCAGCCGGCCTATTTGCTAACTCAGTGTACAACGTTTTGATAGTCTTTTTAAAGTACATTACGTTTTATATATCTTTAATAAAAATAGTCAGTCATAGGAAACCCGCAATGTATTTTGAAGTAACAATCAAAACGTTGGTCACTGAATTAGCAAATAGGCCGGCAGATAAGAGAGTTTGTTTTAGCTTAAGTTTTTTTTAAATTGCGTTCGTTCAAAAAGTGCGTGATTATTCTTCGGTGTCCGGGAACCGCTTTGCGACATTTTTTTGTCCACTTCATTGACTTGGATGTGTCATTGGCATAATTAGCAAGTAAATGGAAACTTATATCATAGGTAGGGACCTATGATATGATTTCCCTATAAGATAATGAGCAGATACGTACCACCGACCTGCTACCACCTGAAATTTTGCTGCAGTTCCACTTTGCAACCTAATCGAAGGGCAGTTCTTAATTAGTAAAGTAATGACGTAATTCTCTTAACCTACTTTTGGCGTCAGATCACAATCATTGAAACAAGCAAAGCGTTTCATTACTCGAATGAGCACCTAATTGCGAAATTAACGCAAGTGAATCCGTGTTTTTTGGGGTAAAATGAAAGTGAAAATATTCATCTAGGACTAGGAATAGACGTCTAGCAAATATATATAGGGTGTACAACATAGATTTTAAAAAAAAATGCGTCTCTCGTTTACAAGTACTATTATTTAAAAAAAACTCGACTGAACTTTTTTTATCACCTATCTAAGGAAACTTAACTGTGAAAATCCATCGAGGTGTTTGGAAGATACAAGGTAATAAAAAATACAAACATACATGATACGAGTAAAACACAACCCTTCTTGGCAGTAGGATAAAAATTAGATAAGATGAATTTAATCGCTCACAATTCGTAGGGTATATTAGTGTTATAATAATTAAAATTATTATTCAAATATTATAATTAAAATTTAACTACGGTTTTAGAGTAGTAAAATAACATAAAATATGATTGATGCACTTTAATACTAAAACCCTGACTGACTACTGAGAACGAACTTATGCAGACAAACAATATCTCGTTGCACATTTGAATTTAATTTTTCCTTATTTTAGTTATGGCAATAATAATCCTTACTGTAATAACAATTACTTGTTACTGTTACTTGTTTATTTTGAATGAAATTATTTGATTGTTCGTTTACTTTAAAAAAATTACATATGTTTTTCCTTTAACAAAAATATGTAATTTTTGTAAATAGTCTTCGACGCTGTGGATACACTTAGTAACTAACCAATTAAATATTAGCTTTCGTTTAAATAATTTAAAGTTACCTTACGTTATTACATAGAGATAAGATAATTCTGAGTTATTATATCTCTAGGTACCTAAGTTATTAAATTATTATAGCCATAGGATAACTCTTCATTGCCGAGAGTAGTAATCTTTCAGGGTTTCTTTTACTACATCTATTTATCAAGTTCTCTTGCGATTTCACAAGTATACACTTTTTTCTTGTAAGGCATTACTTAAGCGATATGGCCGCCTCTTGTACCCAACTGTCATAATAAAAAAAAATTGTATTGTAATACATAAACTACAAACGGCAATATTGGCAAACGAATTGCAAAACAAGATATTATTTTTTATGATTGCAGTGGACAATAAAATGATTAATTCGTCAAGCAATAAGTTTATTGTTCATAAAAGCTAGCTACACTATATTAATAACAAAATTGAATCTAATGTTTTATTCGTTAAGGGTCAAAATAAATATGACAGGCGTAAAAAATTGAGGCTATCGCCAAGATGATCTGTCGATTTCTCAAAATTCTGATAAAAGTGTAGCCGTGAGAAGCTGTTTCCGTAACGAAAATGTTCCGAAACTAAATACATTGTTATAGTAACGTACGTAGTATGTTTTAATTGGTTACATTGTTTAGGTTTCACAATTAAATGTGATGAGTTGATGAACGATTGCGTGGTTAGACAAATGTAATGACAATACAATCCACAACCAACGAAACTCCAAACTGTACAAATTGGAGACCAACAAATTAAATCTTCACCAGCAAGACGCCCAGAACCCAGTGGTAGTAGAAATTGGTAATATGTATATATACACGGTAAAATTTTGATCATTCTGGCTGGACCCTTAAAGGGACGATTAAGCCCGTTAATATAAACAACTTTTCCTATGGGACCAATGCTGGTAACTCAAAAAAAATTTTGACGTTCCCATACAAATATACCGGCCGAAATTTTTTGTATGGAACTGCCCATTTTTGTTTTTAGTTCCCAGCATTGGTCCCAAAGGAAAAGTGGTTCATATCGATGGGCTGAATCACCCCTTTAAGGGTCCAGAACGATCAAAATTTCACCGCGTATAAAAGAGAATCCCGATTTATTTTACAAAGAAAAGAAGCGAGTCTATCTGTATATCTAAAATGTAGTTTATATTTGTCACCTACCGTACAAAACTAAGTATCCATGTCAAAATCAGTTTAACGACACTTTAACTAAGTCAATTAACAAAGTTTACTGTAAAAGGCACTATAATCGTAATATAACGGTTAAATTCTAGTGCTACGCTCCATTACACGTTAAGTAAGACACATTGAAGCCCGGTTAAGTTCAACTGACTTAAACTTAAAGATTTACCTAAATAGTTAAGCAGTGTTTATTTTTAGCCTATTACGGTAATTGAATTTCGTAGCGTTTTCACTAATCACCAATAAGTAACTGAATTCATACGTAACGGAATAAGTATCTGTGTCATCTGCTACAACTGCGACTTCACACGTTTACCCATAATATATGATGTGTAGTATTAAATAGACTACACGCATCAGACATTTTGCCGTCCGGAAGATTTGCCCTATCCATAATGTATGGTGTGTAGTACTAAATAGACTACACGCATCAGACTTTTTGCCGTCCGGAAGATTTGCCCTATCCATAATGTATGGTGTGTAGTACTAAATAGACTACACGCGTCAGACTTTTTGCCGTCCGGAAGATTTGCCCTATCCATAATGTATGGTGTGTAGTATAAAATCGACTACACGCGTCAGATTTATTCCATCCGGAAGAATTGCCCTATCTATAATGTATGGTATGCAGTATAAAGTCGACTGCACGCGTCAGAT
Source organism: Elegia similella (assembly GCA_947532085.1). Classification (NCBI taxonomy): domain Eukaryota; kingdom Metazoa; phylum Arthropoda; class Insecta; order Lepidoptera; family Pyralidae; genus Elegia; species Elegia similella. The sequence continues at coordinate 9,808,033 of OX383937.1, forward strand.
TTTTTCCGTCCGGAAGAATTGCCTATCCATAATGTATGGTATGCAGTATAAAGTTGACTACACGAGTCAGTTTTTTTTCCGTCTGGATAAATTCGCCGGACTGCATTCATTATGAATAGGCCACGCCGTACGGATGAGTTCCAGATGCTTGTACTGATACTCTGATTCCAAATAGCAACTTCCCAAAATGGGAGTGTAATGTTGTCAAGATCAATATCTGTATTTGAATTTCTTTACTTACTATAACTTTTTAATGCCCGAAAGAAATGGATGCATCGTATCGTTGTTCCTTCCTTTAGGTACATCATGCTTCCCGTGGTCAGCCACATCTTAGGTCTAAGCGTTTATCCCGGATGCGTCCTTGCGTCCAGGGCCCGCTATTATAACAGCATACATACTGCGATATGTTTTGGAAAAGTTTTTACGACCGGTTGCCTGCCTCTCGCCAACCCTCATTGGGTAACATATGATATAGACAATGGCAAATATTATTGCCAGGGTAGTGTTGTTTTTCGAATCGAGAAGTCGTAATAAAGTCTTATAAATTGATGAACTCCGGCTGCACGCACAAGAAAGTGTCACGTTCTGCGTGCAAGCAAGAGCGCGGAACAAGCGATAGAGAGGCACGATCGGCCTAAGCGTTCGGCTTGTGTCGCATCTATCGGAAGCATTCGGCTTGTGACACATCTATCTTACTTCCACCGTTATCACGAAAAATTGTCTTCCGTAACAGACAACCAATTATTTTCGTTGCAAAACTTGATTTGTAACGAAAAGAACATAACGAAACATAGAAAGCCAACGTTAGTAAAAAACATAGGTTCCACATAATATAGGTAGTTTTGGTCATCCTTATTTATATAGTAAATAACAAAAGTATAATTCTACCCTGTTGACTTTCACTCGGACGAACTCATAGTTTTGATAAAGCTAGTTGCAACTCACGTGTGTAACGAAGGGTGGAAGCTTTCTCTCGTTATAGCGACGAAGCGAACTGTAAATTAATTTGATATCTAGGTGGTGTTCTAATAATATGGCCGAGGAAGTTTTGTTACAAATCTTATACCTTTAAACGAGCAATTCTTGTATATATGAATTTATTTCAGAATTATATATATACAATTTAAATATAAAATATTTAAACCAATGCTACAACTAAAAATAAATAAAAATTAATATATATTTACAAATAAAAAAGGCCGGGTAAATCGTTGCCTCGCGGTAGCGTGCCCAGAAGGCTAGCAGCATTGCCACGTTGGATGGCAATGCTGATCTTTTGGCCAAGGTATAGACCAGCCTTCTGGTCACGGGTCACCTCGATCAATTTATGGGCAATGGTGCCGAACAGCTTATGGGCTGATGGCCCCCACGGTCCCAAAGTTTCGACCCCAAACGGCTCAAATATGTAGTTGTTTCCAAGACTACTGTACTTGCGCCGCTTGAGGTCTTCTGCCGCTGACGCTGCTGAACCGGCCTTGGACCCTGCGCCCGGAAGGTGAGACGGCGCCAGTGTGTCCACGCAGGTTGCGTCCCACACAAGCGCTTGCCCCAATCTCCAGGGCACAAGGGTCATTCCATTCGGTGTCTTACCATCATCCCGCGCCAGACCGGTAGGTTCTAAAACCGCCGGCATGTGAATGCTGGCAAGAGCCCGGTGAATAATATTATTAAGCGCAGAGTGGCGCCCAAGCCGGCCAGCACTTCTGCGGCAAGAAAGACCGTGATGGCCCAGTCCGTCGACAGCATTGCCACAGAGGCAACGATGTTCGGTCGTGCAAATTGCACCTAACCTTAAAGATGTCGCCAAGCGAAAGGACTCATCGTCCAGGAGTGTGCCCAAGTTGGCAGAAGGCAGTGCTTGTAATTTATTTTAATGATTTCGGAAATGGCTCTAACAATTTCGCTGAAATTCGGTATATGGGGGTTTTCGGGGGTAAACAATCGATCTAGATTAGTCTTATGTTTGGGAAAACGCGTGTTTTCGAGTTTTCATGCGTTTTTCTTTCCACGCAGAATATGGTCGCTAATTTCTTCCTGCCAGCCACTGTCCGTCATGTCCAGCGGGTTAAGACGCGGACGGTGTTGCGGGTTCAAATCCCGCTCGGTGACTTACTTTTTTTTATATTTTCAAGTTGATATACATATATATAATGTTTGAGATAACAATATATTTCTCATAAATATAAATTATCACCCAAACCCAAACACCTAGTACAATAAATAGTAATAGTCGCCCAGGTACTGTTTATACTAAAAATGCTTTACCTATACAACCTATTCTGAAACTCAATCGCTCTTAGAAACAGGATAAATAATAAAGAAATAAGTGATAAAATATACATTACATACACACACTCGGACACACACACATACACAAACACAATATTATCCTTAAATGTTAAATTTATATTTTTATGTTTTATTATATTATATATAGTCAATTACCTTTTGCATGTTTTTACGTCATAACTTCATCATTATCGATGTATGTCTTGATGATAAATGTATGAAGTGAGATGATTTTGGAATCCAAGATGACATCACTTTTCATGGAAAGTCAAGTTTAGGTCGTTTTTTAAACTTTTTGGTGTGTAAATAACATAAATTAAGTCATTTTCAGTTTTCAAGATGGCCATCACCAATATTTATGGAAATTCGACTTGGGTGACGTTTTCGGAGTAGTTCGGGCTGTAGATCATAAAACTGGCGTCACTTTTGTTTTGGGATTCAAGATAACCGTCACCATTTTTTGAAAATATGACTTGTGTGTCGCATTTGAGTTATTTTTGGGTGTACATCACAAACTCGACCTTTGGGATGCAAGACAGGGGTGATATTTTCGAGGTATTTTGGTGTGTAGATCACGAAAGTGTTGTCAATTTTATTTACCCTAATTATTGGGTAATTTTTGATGACGATGGTCACTTTTGACGTTCCTCACGCCCGGTCTATATTATTCCTAGGTCCATGGGAGTAAGTTACTTTGTTTTCAAAGATATCGAGTTTCTAAGCCCTGTCCATATTACTGATCTTATCCATGATACTGATCGTGTTCATATGCTCTATACATAATTAGCATGTTTCTTCATAACTCTTAAACGAATTAACTGAATTTGATGAAACTGGGTAGATAATCATCTAGACTTACAGAACACAGGATCATTTTTTTTTCTAAGACGTGGTCTCCATACAAACATAATTAATTAGTAATGTACGCGAATGGATTCGCGCACACTGCTAGTTTTCTAATAAATCGCTAGAACATACATGGAAGCTATAAAATATCTAATAATATTGAATTTAGCAGTACATAAGATTACAAGAAGTATGCACGACCGAGTGGTACAATTCGTGGAACCTAAAACAAACTGACATTCAAAGTTTTTCCGGCAGTTGGTTCATATAATAGCTGAACATACACAGATTGTAATGAAACTAACAGTGTCAATGCCGTCATCATCACAAGAATAGTACTTATCTAGTATGCTGTGCCATTGCTACATGGTAGGTATAAAAAGTTTACTATGAATATTGAAAAGCATTTTTTCCACTTACGCGAATCATAAATTACGTAGATATACGGGCGGACTAACATAACAATGATTAAGATGAATGAAAAAGACGAAGAAGAAGACGAAATGGATGAGAAGGAACTAGATTTTAGTCTTTAAAATAACTGTATGAAGGTATTTGGCGAGCTCCGTGGCGCAGTGGTTAACACGCCAGCCTGCGACACGAGGATTGATCTCCGGTCAGGTCAAGATGGAAAATGATCTTTTTCAGATTGGCCTGGGTCTTGGATGTTTATCTATATATGTATTTGTTATAAAATATAGTATCGTTGAATTAGTATCCCATAACACAAGTTTTTACTTACTTTGGGGCTAGCTCAATATGTGTGTTTGTCCGTATATTATATTTATTTATTATTTGGTGTGGTAGAGCCACGCTACCGCGAAAATTCGCAAAAAGAGGGGTGTTATAAGTTTTACGTCGATGTCTGTGTGTGTGTGTGTCTGACTGTGGCGTAGCTCTCATACGGATGGTCCAATTTCGAAGCGATTTTTTTCATTTGAAAGCTAGTTTCGTTGCGGTGGTTTTTAGCTGTGTTTGGTTAATATGGTCCAGCAGTGTTAGTGTAAGAGTATCAGCTCTTTTCCAAAAGGATGTAATGGAAAAATGATGTAATGGCGTATGGTGCTTCACGCGTGTAATCGTTAAATGACAATACGTAAGTGGTTTTTTTTAAATAATAATTTATTGCTTTTACTAGTAGCGTGAATGGACCGACTCGTTGTGACCCACTTGCTTGTTTGCCATCTTATATAAAAAAATATATGAAATTATTGGATGTCATCCAAAAAGTATAATAAGCAAGTAGGTCAGTAGTAATACTTTTGATAGACTTCGTGGGACCACCCATTGCGTTTATACGAAATTGTTGTGATCAGCAGCTATTAAGCTTTTTTGAATTTACTTATATCAAATTTACTATTATAAAGTAGTATTTTCCTAGACGAGACGCTGTTGTCGAAATTCAAGATTTTTGTGACATAAATCTGAGAATAGGTACTCAACTATTTCGATTGATGATTTGGAAATCACGAGATTCTGATTGATAAAAATTCTTTGTTAATCTGTCAATGAATGTGCTACCAAAAATTTTAAACAGTCATCGTCACATCGATAATGTAATAAATAATATAGATTTTAGGTTAGAAACGTTGGGATTTCTAGTATTCATATAACTGAAATGATGATCATACTTATGTAATGATAGCTACTGAAATGTTGATTTGTTACACACTCCTTTTCCCGGCACAGCGTTCAATTCTAATACTTATGTAGAATTAAAAGTATTTACTTACTTAGCTCAATAATTATGTGGCAAACATGTGTCGCTACAATATCTAATTACCTACCTTACGCCTCTGATAATCGTCTCTTCGAAAAATTCAACAAAAGAACAATAGCTGGCCAGCAACATCAATTAATAACAGCCATAAATAACAAAATTCAAAAATTAAAAAGAAAGCTATCATTGTACAAAAGCAAAGGTCAGTTGCCTATAGATACCGATAACTGGCTCGCACAATAGTCCGGCCTTCGCACCCGATGCGCTGGCTGCGTCCTTTGTTTTAGCAGTTGTACAGCCAAAATACGTCAACGACACTTATTAGGGCTGCCATCTCTCTCTCTCAAGCATATTCGTGACTGCCGGATGGATACAGCTGGTCATCCTGTGAGGTACTATACAGCCCGGGTTCCCGAAAGGCGGAGTCGAGTTGAGGAAATTACTCAGAATACAGCTGTAAGTGTCTAAACACACTATGCGGAAAATACGTGGCTGAAGTTCGGCTGCGATTCGGTGCCGGCGGCCACCAACAGATAATATGCGACGGAAGTTCGGCCTTATTGCTGGGGAGTAACATGGCAGTTGGAGGCAGGCTTTAGTTATTTGTTCTGAGGCAAGCATGCCGCGCTTACACCCTCACCCCCACCTCACATTCTTTAAAATCAAGTATCTATTTCGCTTCCATTTGCACGCGTTTTTGTTGTGTCGGGACGGGATATCAAAGCGCCCGATTCACTGAATTTACAAAGCGTATTTTCGGCATAGTGTGTTTAGAGCCTAAGACTCACCACTCAAAAAAGTGTGTTTAAAGCGCGAAAGTTTGAAAAATAATGTTTAAAATCCGTCTCCAAGTCCACGTATTTTTGCCACTACAGCATACTTGCTTGAGCTTTGATCAGTTTCTTTAAGATACTCTATGCATCAGATAAAAATAAGTACTTTCTATGAAATCCTCATTTGTATTCTAAGCCCAGACGCCATTCATAAGCACAAGAAGCGAAATCTCTTTGATAGTTGCCGACAATGTCTGTAGTCTGCATGCTCTTAAATAAATTGTTAGTCAGACACTTGCAAAGTGAACTTACCCTGGTGTAGGTCTCAACTGTCATCATTGATGGCAGTCGTAAAGCTTTATCAGACGCCGTTAGACCGCTTGGAAAATCTGACACCAAAGTTGAACACCAACACACCCGAGAAAGCAAAAAACAAACCGATTTGTCTAGATAGTTAAAATGATCCTCTTAAATGACCCGCTCATTGCTAGTAGGTAAAAAGGTAGGTTGTTGTTTTGTTTTTCATGTGTGTTAGTGGCCAACACTGGTCAGATTTTTCAAGCCTTAAGGCATCTGGAATTGCTTAACGACTGCCATCAATGATGACGGCTTCCCGAAGCACGGAAGAGCTCGGGATATTTTTATGCAACTTGCGGTCACCCATCACAGTGGTGACTGCGCCCAGGGTTGCTTAACATACATAAGCGTTTTAATGCTCACGACCACTATCAGGCTCCTCCAAAAGGTAGGTATGTCTTTGTCATACTATTTACTTTTCTAATTAGTTTAATCAATCGACTGCAAGAAGTTGGCCAAACAAAACTTGTAACAGACCAAAAGACACTGACAGGTGAAACTAAAAAGTTGTAATTAGCAGTAATAACAGCCCTATAATATCCGGCAGAGGGCGAGAGGTCACATCTAATTGTTTTTATGTAATTGTTAATTGTTTCGCAACGCGTGCGAATGAACCTAGTTAAATCATTACTCATTGATGTAACATCTATGTGTGTCATTTTAATGAACTCTATAAATTTTTTACCGTCTCAATTTTAAGGCCTGGGAAATATTTTGAAGAAAGAAGTGTTATCTTAGTAATGCCATTATTAAGAGCTTATTGTTATTTTAACTTTAATAGGGTGTCCAATAATTCTGTATGTTAAGGCATGTTAAGGTATTCTTTCAATATTACTTCATACCTTTATCATAACTTTGTGTGATAAAATTGAATGAATATACGTCACATATTCATTCAATTTTATCACACAAAGTTATGTTAAAGGTACCATTTTGTAAGTACGTGTGATGTTCGTTCTTTGGTTAGCAGCTACATAACATATTTCCTCAGCGAAATTATGTTATTAAAATTAGGTGAAGATTATGAGAGTTTACTGTCCCCATAGATTTAAAAAAAAATTGTGTCTCACTGTCCCCTATTACACCTAGATTTCGTATGTGATTTACTATTTTATAACTATTGTTGTAAATGGTACAGTTCAGTCACCCCAATAGGCTTATTTTTTCTAGTAAATATCATAAAGGGACAGACATTTTTCCAACATTTGAAACCATTCCAGTATTACTGCAGTAGGATGCCAACGCATACAGGTATAATTGCAATAAAAGGGACATTTGTACGGCGTACAAAAGTCTGAATATTTTGGCATCATCTGCATACATAAGTATCTAATCTATTGATCATGTTTAATGTAAGTACGTACAGGGCAATGGCCCATGTATAATCCGTGGGAAATGCCAGAAGGGATGGATAGATACCTATTGCGCTTCGATCAAATATAATGGAAGATACACAATTCGCGCTCGAAAAGTGGCACCGGCAAAACAGCGCCCTAATCGAGTTTTAGAGCTGTTTTGTCCACAGTCTCAAAAAAACCGCGCTAGCACTCACACGTCTCGCGATGACAAAGGTCGGTGAAAAGATGCAAAAACTACTGTGTATCTACAAAATAGTTTTGTTCAAATTAGACAGGACTGCCACTTCACAATAGGGCACTTTCGTCTATTAAAATAAAATGAGAAGTAATTTTATGTATTAAGTTGTAATAATAAGAAATAAGAATTTAACCCCACTTTGTTTTAAAATCATAGCACTTATCTTGAATTAATAAATAAAGATCGTAATTTTATTACCTGTATGTCACGAAACTGAAATCACCGACCGCCATATTTTCTTGTGAGTGACTTCAGTGGAACTAAAACACGGTTTTATTTATAAATTCCAGTATTTTATTTTTGAAAATTTCTCTCGCATACGTGATTTTAAAGGTACGTTACGCACATTTGATGTTTACCTATACATTTTTGTTTTTATGGCGTAACAAATACGATTGACAATAATGGCGAAATATTCTCACTAAAATTTAAGACATTATTCTATCCAGAAAGTGATTTTGAGGATATAAAAATAACAGTTAATCGAAGTCATACGAACATTTATCACACTGTATCGAATATCTATATATAAGAACCTATCTTTCGTACATTGGTAGCCATAAAATTGTTACTGTTTATTTTCCATGCCTTTAGTTCTGCTCTTTTACTTGATTTACTTTCCTCGCAAATTATCAACATGTGCCCGGAATAATAATTCGAAAATGATTACTCTCGTTAAGGCGGTGAACACACGAGACAAGGCACGGCCAGTTAGCGCCTGACACGCGCTAGTTACCAGACTTAACCCACAAGTATAATAACCCTCTTACTAGCCTACGTTTGATAGCTCTTTGCTGCCAAATTAAAAAAGAAATTAAAATGTTATGTTTTTTTTTTTTCATTTAATAAAAACTATTCGTAATCTAATGCCGCGTACTGGCCAATGCCTGATACTGTTGGAGACATAGAGATAATATAATCCTGGAGTTCTTGGCGGGAATTTCGACGGAGAGCACGGCTTGTGTTTTGGATTGTTTTGTAAATTGTTTCTAGTGGACTTTATAATGTGAAATCGGTGTAATTTGGTGTTATAAATGCCCATGCTTATGAACAATGTGTGGAATAACCGAAATAAACTGTCACGGTGCGGCTGTAGTGAGATTTACTTAGCGGGCTGGTGGACCGCCTCGCCTCGTTGCGTCTGTGATCAAGCCAGTAGATTCGTGGGAATTGTCGCCAGGGGCTCCGTAGAGTTAATGAAATGAACTACACCATCGTTTCATTGATAACAAGACTTAGAAAAAAGCGCGGGAAAACTCATTTATACTTGATACTGGCTAAATACGTAACGCGTGAAAGCCATAAATAAAAAAAAAAAAAAAAAAAATATAATCCTGACGGTTGGAGACGTCCTTGGTTGGAGATTACAAACTTCTTTTTTGTGTTTATGAGGACCTCATTGGTATATAAATTGTCAAGCTCTCTAAAAGCATTTGACCTAGCATAGACTATAAAAATTTCCATTAGATAACTTATAATATGCTTATGATATTCATCTTTATCAAACACTGCTATTGACAACAACTTTAACAAACTATTGACTATGTAATCCAGAGGACCGATAAGCTCGTTTCAGCCAACATAATCTTTCATTGAAAAAACCGACTTCAATCAAAATATTGAACCGATTTTAATGAAATTTGATTGGGACCATTTGGAGAGCATACCCTTTCAAGTTACATAACATATAACCGAATTGTGAACCTCCTCCTTTTTTTAAGTCGGTCAAAAAGACCAAAGCACGTACTACTGATTATGTCCGCTGTTTTTCTACCGTTAACGAGTCCGTTCAAACGGCCTTTCAAACCGACAATAACAATATAACACCTGTTTCTTTGCAGGCGCGAACTCTTCGGCACGTAAATTTCGGATCAAGAGTTTACACTTTCTCCACACGATGTTCCCACGGTGAAACCTGGGGTATTACTGAGAAAATGCATGCTGCAAAGTGGGCTCGATGCGCCAGGTGATCAACCATGCGCCCGAGGGTGCCCTGCAGAGTGCGGGTCCGCCTGAAACTGCTTCTGTCCGGATGCATCTGGTTTCTACTGGCGCAGACAGCTTCAGCGAACAGACCACCGCGTTTTCTCATAGATGGACAGTCGGAGATTGTCGTCAGGTTGAAGGAAGGTGTTGAGACTCCGATTGGTAAGACTAGATTTGTTTTATTGAAATGTGTGCTGAATCTACAGCAGAAACCTGGGTTCTGGGATATGGTCGAATTAGGTGATGTAAAGAATGTTGTGACACATAGTTTAGACAGATCGATATACCACGGTGAATGTTCATTCATTTTGGACCCTTAAAGGGATGACTCAGCCCGTCAATATTAAAAAAAAATCTATGGGACCGATGCAGGGAACTCAAAAACAATTGACGATTCTAAACAAAAATGTTCCATCGTCCGGTCAATTTGCATGTAAATGTCAAAGAATCCCATAGAAATCATATCGAAGAGCTCAATTAATAAATGAATGAACATTCACCGTGTAGGTATACCTATAACCTCGCCACCAAGAACTAGTAATTAGTAGTCCCTGGGTTATGGAAAACATTATGTTCTTCTTGAAATAATATTCATATCTCAGGTGTAGGATTAGGTCCACAAAGGATTCATTCCTGAAACTTTTTGGTAAACTTACTTGGTAAGCGTTCTGTAACGTATAAATAGTAAGATAATTATGTTAGCCATAGATTTAAAAAAAATTGCGACGATGTTAGCAGATAGTTTAAAAAATAAACGACCTAGTGCGAGTCAGGCTCGCGCACTAAGGTTTCCGTACAAAATGCTTTTTTTTTGTGAAGTAACTACACACACGGTTTTCCTATGTTTACGCGATTGTTACACATTTAAATTAACTTTACAGTTTTCATTTCGAAGGTGGACTCTACATGTTGTATGTATGTGTACCTTATGATTCAAAATCTGTAAAGCTTTCGATTATAGTTAAAAATGTTGTTTAATCACATAACAAGCATTTTTTAAATCTCCCGTTGCAAATAAATATAGCCTATGTTACCCGGGAAGCTGTAGAGATTATAATAATACCCCTTATGTCCAAATTCGTTAAGGCATTTAGAAATTACGGAGGAAAAAAGAAACTTACTTAATTAAGTACATATAAACATATTTACATGAATTCGATACAATACACTCCTTTTCTGGCAGTCGTGTAATAAAAGTACTATTTTCACAGATACAGCAAACTTTTCGTCAAAGCTGTTGTTCTCACAATGTACTTTGTAGGATAATCCAATACTGCAGTCATAGTCAGCTGTAAATACATGACCTGTTTACTAAGCTGATAAGTGTGTGTCAAAGGTAGGTCAAAGGCCTTACTTTGTAATGATAAGTATACTAGTAGATATGTATATGTAGAACAGATGTACCAACCTCAGGAAGCAACTGTAAGGGTTATTTTTCCCCATCACTTCCACAAAGTCTGCGTTATTGTAAAACTAGCGGCACGCCCCGGCTTCGCACGGGTAGGTATAGGTAGGTATTTATCATAAGCCGCTGTTCATCAGGGATAATGTAGGATTAAAATGGTGAAAGATTTTTTTCAATCGGTCCAGTAGTTTCGGAGCCTATTCAATGCAAACAAACGTAGGAACATAATGGTTTCTGATGTTTTCGCGATTTTTACACATTTAAATAAAATCACTTTAATACAGTATTATCGCGTATGTTACATTACTTTTACACCTAACATGCCTCAGACAAACCCAACCACTATATGCGCTTTGATAATCCTCAAGTCCTTGCAAAAGATAACAGATACATTCCAAGAATGCTTCGTGAGGCTATTGAAATTAAAAACATCCTAATTTAAATAGAGAGGATGGTTGGCAGTTACCACCAGCTTGAGATCCGGTCATCAATTTAATAAAATCTCAAGCTCCTCACAAGACTGCGAGACCTTCAGACACCATGAGCCAATACTGCGTACATCAATAAATATTGTAGGCGGTAGGTTTGTAGGTATAGTTCTTATAACACAAAGACAAATGTCAAGCCGCAAATAAGTAATCCATCTATTCACTGAAAAAAATATGTAGATAGTATGCAGTAGAGTAGCTACATTCTAATTCATGGTCACTTTTGCCGACTACCTACACTACATAGGCTACCATAGCTACAGCCGTTTTAGAACTTGGGTGGAATCAACCATTCCAGCTCTCTAGTATCTTAATTTCTTCTCTCTCTGCGTGTGTTGCCAGTTGCATTTTCAACTATCATTCTTTAAGCTTCAGAACCCCTATAATTAATAAATAATAATCCCTATAAATAACCCCTTAAAATATTAATCCCTATAACCCCCTATAAAAAGTATGTGCCTTTGACGACCTTTATAACCTAGTGGTCATCATGCCAAGCTGGCACAGCGTAGGTCCTGGGTTCGATCCCCGGTCAGTTCAAGGTGGAAAGGAATATATTTCAGAGTGACCTGGGTCTTGGATGTTTATCTATATGTGTATTTGTTATAAAACATATTGACCTCTCTCAACCCCCAAGCGTTTCGATCGGTCCGCATAACAATAGAAAATCCATTGTGCCTGCGTTTCTCGCGCTACATCATTATTTTCTCTTCAGACTTCAGTTGCGCTAAATTTTGGTACAATAAATTACCCAACCTCTATCAGTTAACCCATATTGCACCTGCTTTACTTAAAACTTGTTCAATTGGAAACAATGGGTGCATTTCCGACAGCCGGAAATTACCGATTCATGGCAAGCGTAGGGGAGCCGGGTTTCCAAGGCGATCGAACGACAACAGGGAAGCCTTGCAACTTCCCTACCTATCGCATAGGCTTATGTATGTAGCGTTTTGTTGATGGGTGTTTATGAGTCATTGAGCATATAAATTACTTAAAAAAAGGAGGGAAACGTTTAGTATTCTTACTTTCATACTTAAACGGAATCCTTATAAATAATCCTTTAAAAAAATTGTACGTAATCGACATGGAGAACCTAAGATTTGCTGTCCTCAGCCATAAGTAGATATCAGAATATTACTAGGTGTATGTATACAATACATCTCTGTGCCTTGTTGTTGTCTTATTAGTAATTCTCATCGAACGCCAGCTTGCCATCAATGAAGGACACCACCATGTAAATAAATTAAAACACTGAAGACATAATTGGTCCAAGATATTTTTCGTGTGTGTGGGTTTATAATACAACTAGCTGCTTGAACTATATCTGGTGAGGATGTCAGAGATGACGTAGGTTCATATAAACTTTCATCCCCTATTTTACTACCATAGAGGATGATAAAGTAAACTTTTACTTTAATACCTAAAATTTTTACATTTATAACTTTAACTATGACCAATATTCATACATACTCAACCCTTGCTTTAACCCCTTAGGGGATGAATTTACAACAATCCTTTCTTAGTCCACACCTCATTTAAGGAACATTTGTGCAAAACTGTATGCTCCTAGAAAGTTGATTCACCTGTGCTTTTCGATCAGCCAGAATATGAAAATGATTGCAGTCTTCCCACATCATTAAATATATATAAAGAAGTATATTTTATGAACAAACTGACCCATTTTTCACCGTGATCCATAATTACTAGCCTTATGTAATAAAATACCGTATTACCATCTAAGTAACAATAGGTATCTACTTACCTATGAGAAATAAAGTAGATGTAACCCAGATTTAAGAGATTATCGCAACGTAACACATAAACCGTTAATTTGATTTCAGGCAGCCTCATATACCGACTGCGGGGCGTCGACCCCGACGGGGATTCGCTGAGGTTCGGAATCAAGGACCACCTGGGTAGTGATATTTTAAGATTAGAAGCCATTTCGTCCAACGAAGCTAATATTTATTTAGTTAAGGAATTAGATAGAGAGGTAAGGCCTAGATTAGTGACTAATCTAAGTAGGTAACTACTTAATTCATGATGACTTATAATATAAGTCTTCACACAGAATTAGCACTTACGCATACCAAGCAAAGTCTGATGAAGTTACATAACTAAGTAGTAGATCTAAGCGGGGGTGAGTGGTTTGACTACAAGTGGTCTTTCTTGAGCTCTGTCTGTAGAGCTTAGAAAAGCTTTATAAGCTAATAACTCCTAGCGAAATGGTGCACAAACACCAATATCCATTTCCAGTCTTACGTTTAGTTTCAATCAATTCAATCAAAGAACATGGACGTCCCTGGGGTACAACGGATGCTTTTAATGTGTACACGCCTTTGAATTGCTGGTTATGAAAATCGCAAGAAAACAACAGCATTCCCAAGGAGGGTTGACGTTACGCAGGCGGCTAAATAAGCCGAAACTTTTTACAGCATGGTAAGAAGTGTAAAAGACTTATATGCTGTCCCGAGTCCCGACCCCACATAAAGTGAGGTGAGGAGTGGAGGAAGAAGACGTCTTTAAATTGCTTTCCTATGGGGAGACAATTCTGAAACGAATGATAACAAAATCGGAGGATACACTTTGGTGGTACAATTTACACCAGTACTGCTAGAAAGATCAAAGAACTTGTTACGCTACCCAAGGAATTCACGTACAAGTACAACATACGGCAGTGTCATGACACAAGCACACCAAACCCCATATTTTTGCTCTTTTTGCCCATTTGCCCCCTAAACGGCAAAAAAACGGGGCCCTGCTGGTTGGAGTAGGTAAGGGGCGCAGGTTTTTATTTACGCGCTAGGGCCACAAATGACTAAATAGTTACTGTCCAGGCACCCAACTAAAACTAGCCTGGTTTCGTACGTACAAGTAAGTAATTATTAAATGTAAGACCAAACTGGAATGTAATATTTTTTTCAGACTCGTGATGAATATTCTTTTGTCCTGACTTTGACAGACGGGCATTTAGGTGAGGGAAACTTTATCACGCAAAGTTTCTTGCTGTTAGTTGAAGATGTAAACGACAACGAACCAATTTTTAAGCCATATCCATCCGCAATCACTGTGAAAGAGGACTCGCCGCCCGGCATATTAGCCACTGTGGAAGCAACAGATCTTGACGAGGGAGCTTATGGGCAGGTAATTAAATGAATCAGTGACTTATATTTGTAAATAGGTAACTTAGCAGTGCCCGCGACTCCATTCGTGTACATAAATAAATAATAAATATATACGGACAAATCACACAGATTGAGCTAGCCCCAAAGTAAGTTCGAGACTTGTGTTATGGGATACTAACTCAACGATACTATATTTTATAACAAATACATATATAGATACACATCCAAGACCCAGGCCAATCTGAAAAAGATCATTTTCCATCTTGACCTGGCCGGGGATCGAACCCGGTCACTCCGTGTCGCAGGCAGGCGTGTTGGCCGCTGCGCCACGGAGCTAGACATTACTAATTAATTATGTTATGTTTGTATGGGGGCCACCTCTTATCATAACTGGAGAAAAAATCATGTTTGTAGGTTGAACTTAGAGGTTCATCATCATCATGATGATGACTTAGAGGTTGAATTGAAATTGAGCTGTCGCCCGACTTCAAAAAAGTAAACATTTTGCCGTTCGGTGGTAGCGGTCTGAGTCTGTCTGCCGCGCATATTGTATGAAATGACCACAGACATGAATTATTTTGTGGAAATTACTCATGGAACTAACTGTGGAAATTGCTTGCCGCTGCCATCTTTTAAGTTTACCTGTAAGGCCAAATCAGACTAGGCGGAAAAATGCTCGAGCACTTTTTAAATGGCAATTAAATATCAACCTTATTCCATTCAATCGAACCTTATTCAATTCGTTGATATTTAATTACCACTTATTAAGTTATCAAGCATTCTTGCGTCTAGTCTGAATAAACCCTTAGAAGTGTCTGTACTCGTCTTTGGTCAATCATTGAAAAAAAAAACTGTCAGGTGGCTGACACTGACAGTGACACATTCAAATTCAAAATAAATAAACAAAACTCTAACCAAAAGAAGATTTTAGAATTGGATTAATGATTTCTGCATTTTCATCAGGTTTTATATAGTCTCCAAGAGCTAGATGGAGACGTGGACAGTTTCTCAGTACAAACAGTGAATGGAAAAGGTGTAATACGCCTCACAAACCGCTTAGATTATGAGCGCAAATCGCTGTACCAACTGAGAGTTTTAGCTGTGGACCGGGCTAACCAGGGTCGGGTGAACACCGGCACTGCAGCTATACTTGTGAAGGTACAGGACGTAGAAGACCAGCCGCCAGAATTCGTTGTTGCCAGTCCAGTGACGAGAATCAGTGAGGATGCGCCAGTTGGGACATCCGTATTGCAAGGTGTGATATATTTTGAATACACTATTTTTAACCTTAAAGTAAGCCAGTACTGTAAAACCAAGAAATAATATTCTACGCCGTCTCATTACTACTCAATGGGGGGCATCACCTCGGGTACTTCGAACAAGTGGCCTGGCTCTGTGCTACGCGGCCGGCGAATACGCATGCCCAGTTTGGGCGCGTTCCGCACACGCCAAAGAGGTTGATGTTGCCCTTAATTCCTCTTGCCGCATAATGACGGGTACCCTAAAGCCTACACCACTGCACCATTTGTACTCTCTATCTGGTATCGCTCCCCCAAGTGTAAGGCGTAATGTTGCCTGTGCCGTAGAAAAGTTCAGGCAAGCGCGGGATTTCAGACACCCATTATACGGCCATAATCCTCCACCATCGCGATTGAAGAGCCGTAACAGCTTTCTCAGGCAATCTGAACTTGAAGCCAAGAAAGCTCTGAAGGCCAGATTAAAGCAATGGGAAAGCCTGTACCCACAATCATTATCCTGCTCAACGCTTGCCGAAAAACTTCCAGCGGGTTGTGGTCTCCCCTGGGCAGTTTGGAAGTCGCTGAACCGACTCTGGGCTTGGCTAGGGAGGTGCCGAGAAAACCGGGTTAGGTGGGGTTTTTCCGGCAACAACACATGTGATTGCGGCGATATTCAATCTATGAGGCACCTTTTGACGTGCCCTAAATGCCTCACCCAATGCACACAAAAGGATCTAGAGGAGGCAAATGACAGGGCAGTGGCCGTGGCCACATATTGGGCGAAATTACTATAATTAAGACATTATGACTCGAAAAGAAGAAGAACTGTAAAACCATTAAAACGTCAGCATCAACTATTATGCACGGTGAAATTTTGATTGCTGGACCCTATAATGAGTGATTCTGCCCATCAATATGAACAACTTTACCGTTGGGAACAATGCTTGCTACAATATTTTAAACATTTCCATACAAATTGGGCGGCCGAATATTTTTGTATGGAAATGTCTATTTTTTTTAGTTCCTAGCTTTGGGCCTATAGGAAATGTTGTTTATATCAACAGCTTAATCACCCCTTTGATGGTCCAAAATGATCTAAATTTCTCTGTGTATAAATTGCCAAAAGAAAGAAGCAGGGTAAAAATATAAGGCTTTTGCCCTAAGTATAGTAGGACCACCAAACATGAGCATGTACAGCTTAAAGTTATAACTGTATTTACCTATTTGACATTCTTACATAATTGGATTTGTATGATACAAAGCTAAGAAGAAATAATAATTGACGAGGTTAGGAACGAAAAATGACATTTACGCCGACTTCATTCTTTTTTTTACCATCCGATTCAAAACCCTGAGCTCTCTCTTATTATGCAATTAGATTCTGTATCAGGTTGAACTCGTAAAAATGTCATGTAAATAAAACCCCACAGTCCTCACTATTCTATATAGTTTTTTTGGTCCAACAGTGCGTGCCATTGATGGAGACAGAGGCATCAACAACCGCATATCATACAGCATCATATCTGGTGGAGAGGAACATTTTGATATTGACAGTAGCTCTGGAGTGGTCTATACGGTCAGTTCTCTTGATAGAGAGGACCCTAACAACAGCAATGGGGCTTATATTTTGGAAATATTGGTAAGTTGGAAATGATTCCAGAGGCATAAATTTTTTTTCAATTTCACTTGTTACTTGCTAATAATATGGATCCTTGAGCTCCTCTGTATTCAAGAGATGCAACAACCTATTGATAGCAGTTATAATGAGTAGATATTAATTTAAAAATAAAATCAGGTTATGTTTTGTGTCTCTCAGAGATAAGTTCTATGGTGTAGTCTGTCTGGCCAAATGGTCTGCACCCACAAGACACCCACACCCACAAGAGATTTTGGAAAATAAATAAAAATAATAAAAGTATTTACTTATTTCAGAAATATTTTCATTAGTACAAAGCATGAAAAATTAAACAAATTGCTAAGAACCGCCTTTATCTTGCCTAGTTGGAAAAAACACATTTGTGTACTTTATTTGCTGTGTAACAATATCAAAAAGCCATTCCGTGCGATGCATCAACGTGCCCTGCGTCTGTACAGCATGTGCCGAGTCTTTAAAGCTACCAATACCGCCTTTGGCGGGCGCCGACACTTTTTTGTCGGCTGCCGGCGTTGTCTTAACAAAGTGCGCAAACCATTTAAATAAATAAAATAAATAAATATATACGGACAAATCACACAGATTGAGCTAGCCCCAAAGTAAGTTCGAGACTTGTGTTATGGGATACTAACTCAACGATACTATATTTTATAACAAATACATATATAGATACACATCCAAGACCCAGGCCAATCTGAAAAAGATCATTTTCCATCTTGACCTGGCCGGGGATCGAACCCGGTCACTCCGTGTCGCAGGCTGGCGTGTTGACCGCTGCGCCACGGAGCTAGTCTGAATGGACAGACTTTATATATGTAATCCTTCTTGATCTTAGGTCAGATCTATATTCTACTTTGATTTGGTTTCTTCTGTTTTTTTCTAGGCTACAGAGGAATCTCGATCTATCTCACCAATGCCAAGTGCTACAACAGAAGTGACAGTCATTGTGACAGATGTTAATGATGAGACACCCAAATTCCGTAGTGACCGCTATGTGGGGGAAGTGATAGAGAATGCTCAGCAAAACACTCCCATCACCTTCTTACAGGATGCCATACCTGAAGTCTTTGATTATGATCAGGTAATTTATTTTTTTTACCTTACCAATGCAGCATTTTGTCAATCAAAATTTGTAATTTAGCAATAAGTAATCAGTTAGTTTACATGTCTCATTTGAGATTTGTTGTACCTTAGTGCTAAATAGGTTTGTCTCCTAAAACAATACCATTTAAAATAATAAGTCCGTCTTAGATTATCGAAAAATATTAGATACGTATTTTTTTTTTTGTCAATCAAACAAAAATTTATAAAGATATAGCCCATAAAGTTCCGCGTGACGTCACAGTACACTTTTTACCGGCCTGATGCGTCATGAGCCCCCCGCTCCTAAACTTTGATGCGCTTTATCTTTATCATCTTTTGTTTTTTTTTTGTAAAAAGAAAAAATACGTATCTAATATTTTTCGATAATTTATAAGATGGAATTATTATTTTAAATGGTAAACATGCCTATTGTAACTGCAAGTATAGTTGTGAAACTTAAATAAAAATGTAAAATAAAATTAATTGTGATTGGTAGCATGCTCAGATGTTCCATTTTTGAATGGGAGACTTCACTAAAACAATTAATGTTTCTTCCAATGCGAAAAATACAGGTGTAGAGCAGTTTTTAAAATACAGATGCAATGCAACATGCATGAGATAAATAATATCTATGGCTCATCGATACTGGCCAATAAAATGTGTTTCAGGGTAAAAACGGGACGTTTGAGCTGTACCTGAGAGGAGACAATGGCGTCTTCGACGTGACGCCGTTCAAGGGCATCAATGAGGCATCCTTCCTGATAAGGGTCAATGACCCCTCGTTCTTAGACTATGAGAGGGTCACCGTAATGAATTTTAGTCTAGTCGCCAAAGAAATTGCAGCCAAAGATCCAAAAATGAGGTATTGTTTTAATCTCTGTATTGGTTAAAGAATAGGGCTGCCATTTGATAATTATTTTCTATCGCCATATAGTAATAAAAAGGATAGTGAGATTTTGATCAACAATTTCTTAGTAGTAACCAACCATAGATAAGAATATATACTGGTAGTTTTACACAGTTTATGCCGATGTGCCCCAGTGTCGCAGCTTGCCCGCGTTCATTTTAGGTACCTACTCTGTCTGGTGAAATTTGTATAAACTAGATACTTATTAGAACAGAAATTATTATGTACAGAGGTAGTGGCGTAACTACAGAATAGCATACTGGCAAAATGCCATGGTGCCCTCGATCTTAGGGGGGGCCCCGGCCAGAAAAGCTGCGTGGAGGAGGGTAAAGGGTAAAGCTAAGACACCAAGAAGCTATTCGCTGAGCTTAACTCACAGCAAACTCATTCGATGGGGCCCCCAATTGAATGAGTTTGCCTCGGGTCCCAGATGGCATAGCGGAAACAAAAAAATTCCTTGATCGCAACGCAATTGTGTCCTGACTGGAGTTTCCGGGGTAGTATTTTCGCAGTTGCTCTGTACGAGTATAAACTGTGGTAGTAATATTAAAAGCTTTTTACTATAAACATGCAAATTTTTCGCGATGTCAGTGTAGGCCCCTATTGCTCTAATACAAAACGTATATGCAATTTTCAATATTATTGTATTTTATCTGAAACTTTGAATTTGTTTTCTTTTTTCAGTGTAGTCCCAATAATGGTCCACATAAAGGACGAGAACGATAATTTTCCGGAATTCACCGAGTCGCTATATACCGTGTCCATACCTGAGAACTGTGGTGTTGGTACCACAGTCGCGTGGGTGCAGGCCTTGGATCAGGACTCGGATAATTATGGCACCAGAGGAATAAGATACACCAGTCTCAGCGGGAGTATTGCTAACTTGTGCGTGTTGTAGACTTCATAATTTTTATTTCCTTTTCTACTTACATGCCCACTGAACGATTTACTATTTTTCGTAGTTTCTTAGCAAGTCTTATTTTTAAATTTTATTTTTGTTATGGTGCATACATGCAATTTAGCGGGAGATACGTTTTGCAGTGAAAATATTCAAATATAGAATCACCTATTTTAATATCTTCCTTTTGAGTTGACAATTAGTGGCCAGTATTCATATTTTTTTATTGTGTCTTATTCTTCAACTCTTTGGATGAAGTCATATACACCCACCGTAACGCCAAACGTGGTCTTCAGTGTTGTGGCTCTGTTGTCTACCCCGTAATGTATAAAGAGGTGATTACTATGCATGTATATCAATTATTTCAGACTAAGCCTCAATCCAGTATCTGGCGTGATCACCGTCAAGCAAGCTGGCGGCGATAGTTTCGACCGCGAGCTGATCTCACAACACTACCTCACCGTGGAGGCTCGAGATGATCTCGGCCGCGGCAACCGCAACACCGTGCAGCTGGTGGTCACCATAGAAGACGTCAATGACAATGCTCCGATGTTCCTGGCTAATAAATATGAGGCGAGGCTCCTGGAGAATGAGAGACAGTTTGAGAATCCACTGGTGTTGGAAGCTAGAGATATTGATTTGAATGGTAAGTGAATACATACTTGGCTCTAAGGTTTATTATCTCTTCCACCACGTGTTGACTGTGGCAACCGCAACACCGCGCAGCTGCTGGTCAACATTGAGGACGTTAATGAAAATGCTTCGATGGTCCTGACTAATAAATATGAGGCGAGGCTCCTGGAGAATGAGAGAAAATTTGAGAATTCACTGGTGTTGGAAGCTAGAGATATTGATTTGAATGGTAAGTGATTATTTGCCTCTAAGGCTGGTTGTCTTTTCCACCGTGTGCTGAATGTAACAACCGCAACACCGCGCAGCTGGTGGTCACCATAGAAGACGTCAATGACAATGCTCCGATGTTCCTGGCTAATAAATATGAAGCAAGGCTCCTGGAGAATGAGAGACAGTTTGAGAATCCACTGGTGTTGGAAGCTAGAGATATTGATTTGAATGGTAAGTTATTACATACTTGCCTCTAAGGTTTATTGTCTCTTCCACCACGTGTTGACTGTGGCAACCGCAACACCGCGCAGCTGCTGGTCAACATTGAGGACGTTAATGAAAATGCTTCGATGGTCCTGACTAATAAATATGATGCGAGGCTCCTGGAGAATGAGAGACAATTTGAGAATTCACTGGTGTTGGAAGCTAGAGATATTGATTTGAATGGTAAGTGATTATTTGCCTCTAAGGCTGGTTGTCTTTTCCACCGTGTGCTAAATGTAGCAACCGCAACACCGCGCAACTGGTGGTCGCCATAGAAGACGTCAATGACAATGCTCCGATGTTCCTGGCTAATAAATATGAAGCAAGGCTCCTGGAGAATGAGAGACAGTTTGAGAATCCACTGGTGTTGGAAGCTAGAGATATTGATTTGAATGGTAAGTGAATACATACTTGGATCTAAGGTTTATTGTCTCTTCCACCACGTGTTGACCGCGGCAACCGCAGCACCGCGCAGCTGGTGATCAACATAAAAGACGTCAATGACAATGCTCCTGGCTAATAAATATGAAGCTAGGCTCCTGGAGAATGACAGACAGTTTGAGAATCCGCTATTGTTGGAAGCTAGAGATATTGATTTGAATGGTAAGCGATTTGATCATCATCATCATTACAGCCACAAAAAGTCCACTGCTGGACATGGGCCTCTCCCAATTATTTTTTGTGCCATGGGAGGATATTGCCATACTCACCACCCTTGGCAGATGGGTTGACGAACGCAGTTTTTTTTTGGCTTCTTGTGCTTCCGATACTGCTGCCCATTGTAGCTGGGGAGAGATAGGAATTTGTTGGATTTGAGAAGGGAATGAAAGATGTTGTGATACTACTCACTCGGATGAATGGTGTAAGAGCAAGATGTCATTATTTTGAGCCAGGAAACTAGCCTATTCATGTATGAAGGTATGTGGGTTTCTTTATTCCACCATAACTTCAATATATCTAAACAGATTTGGTCGTGTTCGAATTCTTACCTACATTGCCCTAGTGAATAAACTTGTTAAAATATTTTTTTTCAGGTACAAAAAACAGTCATATTGAATATTCTATCGTCAGCGGGGACTATAAGAACAACTTCTCGATCGACCCTAACTTGGGTATAATCACACCGATCGGAGGACTGGATTTTGAGCAGATTCCTGGAGACAATACTAACATAAGACCCATACATTTAACAGTGAGTTGGTTGATATTTTAAAATCATGTTAAGTGTGTCAGATCATCATCATTATCACCATTACAGCCGTAAAATATCCACTACTGGACAAAGGCCTCTTTCAAGAATTCTATGTTTCATTAAAGGATATTGCCATACTCACCACGCTTGGCAGGCTGGTTGGCGAGCGGATTTTCTTGGCTTCTTGTGCTTCTGACGCTGTTGCCTATCGTAAGCCTTTTTAAGCTGGGGAGGATAGTAATTTGGGAAGAGAATTGAGGTACTGGGATACTTGTCACTCGTTCCCGAATAAATAGAAATAATTTATGTTTATCTAAATAACGACTATTCAACAGGTCCGAGCCCGTGACTTCGGCGTACCATCGCTATCTTCGACGGTACCTGTGACTATATACGTACAGGACGTCAACGACCATGCGCCGTTATTTCAACAAATGCTGTACAAACGGTCGATCCCGGAAGACATGCCTGGTGGCACTAGCGTTTTGGAGGTATAATCCTAACTAATATTATAAATTCGAAAGTGAGTTTGTTTGTTTGTTTATTTGTTTGTTTGTTACGCTTTCACGTTGTAACTACTGAACCGATCATCATGAAATTTTGCATACATGTTATCTGGGGTATGGAGAAGGACATAGGGTACATTTTATCCCGGGAAAAAGTACTGTTCCCGGGGGATCGAAATTGACGCGGGCGGAGCCGCGGGCGAAAGCTAGTAATATTATAAACGCGAAAGTTTATGAGTATGTATGGAGTTCAGTGATTGAGTAAAAAACATACATACATCCCGTATGGCTGTTTGTTAAGCAGGGGTAGCTAGATTTAAATAAAGAAGTAAGATATGGTGAAACTAAAATCCATGCGGGCTTGCTAGCGTTTTGGAGGTATAATAAATAATATTTCTTGGTAATCATCGAGAGCCCGGGCGGCATACCCGATGCTATACCTGCAACCACAGGCAGTTGGGAATGACACCCCTGACCTTGAGTATCCTAAAATGTTTAGCAGCAGTGTAATTCCAAAGTGGTTAAATAGCATATTTTCAGTATTTTCTAATGTAATAAGGTTGATATTCTTTTGTAGAGTCAAGCTTGTTT
Organism: Elegia similella; assembly: GCA_947532085.1. Lineage (NCBI taxonomy): Eukaryota > Metazoa > Arthropoda > Insecta > Lepidoptera > Pyralidae > Elegia > Elegia similella. The sequence goes on from OX383937.1 coordinate 9,831,794, forward strand.
TTATGTTATTAACACTTGATATGGGCGAATATTTTTTCGTCTAGTCTCAATAAGCTTTTGTAGGTAACATAATGTTTCAAGTCAAATTCCTCCCCTGCGTCACCAAATAGTGGCGAAAAAGGCGGAATCAAACATATTTTAATTCCCAGGTGAAAGCTAGAGACGCAGATGGTTCATCGCCAAACAACCGCGTTGTGTACCGAATACAGAGAGGAGCCAGCGACAAGTTTGTCATTGATTCGCGAACGGGAGTCGTGTCAGTGGCCAATGGGTCCACTTTAGACCCGGACAAAACGAACCCCAAGAGCAACCGGTACACACTCACAGTGGTAAGTAGTTAGAGTTTAGATATTTTTTTTCGAACGAATTTTTTTATGTTTGATTGCTAGTAGTTCGACTTCGTAATTTTCGTCACGTTACAGTTTTTGTGCGCGTGACGATAAAGAAACGACAACGCTACATAAAAAGATAATTCCACTATCGATTATAAAGATTTAGTACCTCAGGTTGTTACACTCTAGTCTTCTATTCAGGAATCCTGTGAGATATTGTAATTTTAGTCTTAATTCTTGTTCACTTTTTTGTGTGTTTTTATTTGTTTCTCTTCTTTTATATAATGGAATGTAAACAATAAAATATACTGATTTAATCTAACTTTGCTCTTACCGCACTCCTTTTTTATTCAATCAATATAAAAAATCGTGCCGTGAGAACTCCTTTAGGAGAAACGTTTCCGTATATTTTATTGTTGTTGATCAGCTGCGTTCTGTAGTTTATTAAATTATCAAATGATACATTCTTGCCCCAGGTGGCTTTAGATGGCGGTATAGGCGACCAGCAACTCAGCGCCGCCGTTCTTGTAAACATCACGATAGTAGACGTAAACAATAAGCCGCCAGTACTGGTCGAACCAGGGACCGTTACCGTGAAAGAGAATACTCAGGTAAATAATAGATTATTATTTGAACAATCACAATGCTATACTATCGTAGTTTTCGTTACTTATCCTTATCCTTACTAATATTATTAATGCGAAAGTGAGTTTGTTTGTTTGTTACGCTTTCACGTCGTAACTACTGAACCGAACATCATGAAATTTTGCATACAAGTTTTCTGGAGTACGGAGAAGGACATAGGCTACCTTTTATCCCGGGAAAAAGTACTATTTCCGAGGGATCGACATTGACGCTGGCAGAGCCGCAGGCGAAAGCTAGTAATATTATAAACGCGAAAGTTTATGAGTATGTATGGAGTTCAGTGATTGAGTAAAAAATATACATACATCCCGTATGGCTGTGTGTTAAGCAGGGGTAGTTAGATTTAAATAAAGAAGTAAGATATGGTGAAACTAAAATCCATGCGGGCTTGATGCTTTGGGCTTTATTAAAAAGGACTCAGGTAAGTGAGGTTCGCATGGATTGGGTCTTTTACTATCTGTTATTTAGTCACTCTTGTAACGGTATCTGCCTGTCGTAAACAAATTCTTAAGCAAGTTAAATTTGACATACTTCCCGGTGTCCAAAAGGATAGTTTCCTAAAAAATATAATTAGTCCGTCAATTAGATAATTGAAATATCGGATACTTATTTTTCCTATGTCAGTTTTTAGGGTTCCTTACTCAATGGGTAAAAACGGGACCCTAATAATATGGCTCCGCTGTCCGTCTGTCACCAGACATTATCTCATGAACCGCGATAGCTAGAGAGTTGAAATTTATTTATTTTCACTACATAACTAAAAGAATTATAAATTGGCAATTAAAACAAAATCTTGTCCCTCGGGAATAAAAATGTATTATAGGCCCTGTACACGGGCAACAGCTTTTTGTTTTTTGAATAGATGTGATGAAGAACATCTTTTTTTCTATAGGTGGGCACGGTAATCTACCGCGCCGAAGCCTACGATCCCGATGAGCAGCCTGTACTACGATATTCAATAGACCGCGCCGGCAGCGTCGCTCGCAACGAAGACGGCATACCAGTGCCTCTTACGGAGTACGATTATATGGCACTGTGGGACCTTAACTCCGTCGACGGTACCTTGAGAGTTGTGAGGTAAGGAAATTAAACTTTTAAATTATATTGTACAGCATTACAATGCTCGGTTTAATATTAAAATCGAAAATATTGACTTTGCAATATTTCTTTTCTTTCATTTTATTCACAGGTTACTCGATCGAGAAAAGATTGAGACGCTCAAGCTAGTGATAACAGTAGAAGACATGGCCGCCATTGACGGCGGGCCACAACAAACCGCCACGGCCACACTCACTGTCATTATAGACGACGAAAACGACAACAACCCTAAGTTTAGAAAACCCTACTATAGGACATCGGTTAATGAGAACTCCAAGAATGGTGCGCATATAGCGACGGTGGTGGCCGATGATGCGGATAAGAATCGAACTATGACTTATTTAGTTGAGGGTAAGGTTCATTTTTGTTAAATTTATCATAGAATATGGGTATAACTACAAACCTTGGGTTGAGAAAATGGTACTTAGGACATCAGAGAATGAGTACTCCAAGAATGGCGCGTATATAGCGACGATGGTAGCCTGCGGATGATGCGGATAAGAATCTAACTATGACGTATTTCATTGAGGGTAAGGTTTATTTTTGTCAAATTTATCATAGGATATGGGAATAACTACAACCTTTGTGTTTAGAAAATAAAAAATATGTCGTTAAATGCTTTTATCGACGTGTCCTTCCGTCACGGAGCGTGTGCCAGACTAGTTGCGAAAATATATACTTTTTAAGCCCCGCCCGCTTTGATCTACTTTGCGTGGTGTTAGTTTCTGAACGCAATACTGCCTCCAAAGTTTTTCTAATTCAATAACTAACAATATCACTCTTTGTTACTTGAAATAAAAATATAATTTAATTTTATAAATAAAATATTTTTTTTATTTCCTAGGTCCAGAACAATTACTGAGCATGGTACACATGGAAAGTGCGACTGGAGAAATAGTAGTGGCCAACCGTATTGACCACGAAATGTACCCGTGGATCAACCTGACAGTCAAAGCTATTGACAGTGGAGTACCTCCGAGATATTCTGTGGTTGAACTGTTCATACAGGTATGTTGACACAGCAGTCTCTTATATGTATGCAAAATCTTCACAAGTTATCGCAAACCACTACTTATGGGATTCAGAATTATAATAAAAATCAAAATCATAGTAAAATATGTTCAAGGGTGTCATCCTCAACTACATGTCCGGTGGTTGCATGTATGGCATCGGGTATGCGCGCTCAGCTTCCCGAGCTACTACTTGCTTTTCCGTTTCATCCGAGTGAGTAGTATCCCAATACCTTCATTCCCTTCCCAAATCCAAAAATTCCTATCCTTCCCCAGCTTCAAAATGCTTCTGATGGGCAGCAGCGCCGGAAGGTCAAGAAGCCAAAGAAACTGCGCTCGTCAACCCGTCTTCCAAGCGTGGTCAGCTCAGTTTAGGCCTATTTATGTCCCAAGAACATCTTTTTAGTTTGTTGAAGTGGAAGTTGTTTAAGTGTAAGTGAAGTTCTTTAGCGGCGTTGTGAACTTTTTGGGATGGGTAATAAACTCGCATCAGGACACGCGACCTGATCGAAAATTCGTAAGACGGACACGTTCAGCCGCGGAGAGGAAGTAATATCTCACTTTTTCTACCGCGTGGGTAAAATATAAAGTGTCACGTTTGTGTACGATAGCATTATATTTTACAACATAAATGATCGTACTCCTGGAGTACATAGTGATAAATAAAGCAATTCGTGTACCAAAATATTTAAAATGCACAATGTTACAAGTTTTTACTTCTACCAGCACTCCCGGACTGCAACCTGTTGTTTTTTTTTTTGGGTGTGTAAGTTAATGATGACCGCCGGGAACTACTTAACATCATCATCATCATCAGGTCTTTTTAGTCTCCACTGCGGAGCATGACCCTCTCTGTACTACCGGATATACCATACTTGGCTAGATCAGACAGAGGATTTGGCCTACACTCTCCTCGCTAACCAGACGGGTTGGAGAGGTCTCATTTATGTTTGTGAGCTTTGTTCAGCTTGTATTTCCTAAGTCGCCTCTTACGACCCCCATGAGAAGACTAGGAGTGGTCCTATTCTACTCTGCCGGAAACCACACGGCTTGAACGGAACTACTTAACGGGCCGTCCGAAATACAAAAGAATTGTCTTTTTAGGTATTAGACGAAAACGACAACAATCCGATATTCGAGTCGTCATCGTTTGAGTATCGAGTGAAAGAGGACGTGGAACCAGGAACGATTATAGCCAACATACAAGCTAGAGATGCGGATTCGGGCGAATACGGCAAGATATCATATGTACTAGATCGGATGTCTACACAGGTAAGTCTTAGGGTCAGTTTTAAAGGAGATAAGCGCAGAGGAGAGGATTTTATTAAGGCATTCGAAAATCAACTCTAAAATTATTACAATAAAGTGCGCAAGGGGATTCCCGCATGTCTTCGTGGACGCTCGAGTATTTTTGACAGGTTCAAGCATTATCAAGTATGCGCTTAATTTTAATCATTTTAAAGTTGATTTTCGAGTGCCTTAATAAAATGCTCTCCGCTTTTTAACTACCAAATTAAAATAGAAGTGATTCTATGTGTAGTTTGAAGGATGGAAATATTTAAATTTTCGTTTTGTTGCTACTTGTTTTCAAAGTGGCTATATCGACTTTCAAATTGTTTACAGGGAAAATTCCTTATAAACCCGGAAACTGGAGCTCTAACAGTAGCTGAATGGTTGGATCGCGAGACTCAACCAGTTTATAACCTAGTGGTTGAGGCATGGGACAACTATCAATTTGGATTCTTGAGTGGGGAGAGTCGAAACGCCTTTAAACAGATTGTGTAAGTTTTAAAAAAATAGACATTACTCACCGGTGTTAAGATTCATATTCGAATGATGGGTCTCTGAGACTTAAACAGTTTATAAGCTGATGGATGAAAACTGGAACATTGATCAATTAGGATCTTACGCGGTCAAGCACCTTATGAATAACTAGATCTTACCCAAGACATTCGAAGGTTAGGTCCATTAGAATTTGCCAGTTTATTACTGAGTCGAAGATGCCTGGGAAGACTAAATTTGTTAGTTGTGGTACAGCCACGCTACTAGCATAATTCACTATTGCTAGTAGTATGAATGGGTCGGCTCGTCCGGGGAAGTACCACACTCACAGAAAACCGACGTTTGAGTAGAAGTGTTACCGGTTCTTTACTTTATCAATGAGAGAGCCGGAGACACTTCCTTTCTCCCCATTTAACTGCCCATGGACAACTGCAACACCTGGTGTGACAGGAGCGTTGTCGGCCTTTCAAGAAAACCCATCATTGTTGAGTTATAGGCCTCCAGCTCTCTATAAAGCCATCATGCTTGGTAAATAATATCTTACATTTCTTTCAGCGTGCATATAGAAGACGTAAATGACAATACTCCAATACTACAACTACCAGAAGACTGCACCACCATCACTGAATTCCACAACCCTCGCGAGCCTATCGTGTCCATATCAGCTACGGACGCCGACGATCCTAACCTTCCGAATGGCAGAGTTCAGTTTCATCTGGTTGGCGGAAAGGGTCATGGTAAGACCTTAGGAATAAGATTTTGACTTGATAATATCTTATAAATCGACGCTGGCTGCACGCACGAAAAAGTGTCACGTTCCGCCTGCAAGCGATAGCGCGGAATAAGCGATAGGAAAGCACGACCGGCCTAAGCGTTCGGCTTGTGACGCATCTATCTCTCTTCCACCGTTATCACGTAAAATTTACGTTCGTAAACCGACTTTACACACAACCAATTTTCACTTTTGTTTCGTCAATTTTTAGGGTTCTGTGCCCAAACGGTGAAAATCGGACCATTTTACTAAGCCTCCGCTGAACGTCTAGCCGGTTCAAAAGATCAGGCCTGTGACAGATCACAGGCCTGTATCTTTTGAACCATAAGGTAGGCACTTGAAATTTTCATAGAACTAAAAGGTCCGAGACCTAACAAGGGGAAAGAAAGAACCTAACAAAAAGAGGTATGGAAATGGTTTCATGCTTACTCAATGACAATACAAGAAACGTGGTTTTTGTAGTTGAATATTGTACGATGGTACGAAACCATTGGTGTGTGCGTGTGTGTGAATTGGTCGGTTATATAAGTGCTACTAACTACGAGTGCGTCAAGTTTCCAGAGGGCCCTTGCGCTCGTCTAGTTACTAGGCTCGTCGTCGGCAAAGTTGAAGCGCGCATGTAGTAAAATCAACCTTATTCCCTTGCAACAAAGCTGCATATGATGTTTTTCCAGGGGAAGATGATTTTACTGTTACACTATTTTCTGTTTTACTTATTGTCATATAATCGCCATGGCCAAATGACCATACCCGACACCTAGCATTGGCAAGTTTTAATATTCCTTCCAGCTTTCCGTAGTAAAATCCCGCCTTCAAGGACAGCCGGACGGACACTGAATGTCTATCTTGCCGACCCGAACCAGGGCAAAAATGTCCCGGTTTGGCAAACAGGGCAAACTTGGGCCGTACTGCCTAGGCGAGAGGGGAAGTGCGAGTCGTGGGCAAATTAGAGTGATGATGGAATAGGGATTTATGGTCCCGTTAGAAATGAGCCAAGTGCCAATTGCCCTTGATAGATTTCCATAGTAGTAAAAATATTAAGCTTATTGATTACTTCATTTAATAATAATAAAAATTCATCAAATTATAATAAATCTTCATTAAAACTTAATCAAAAATACCTCCCCGAATCGTTCCTAGCTCAAAAGTACCCATTATACTAGCTGCATTGCCTCTCTGAATGGCTATGGATAACTTTCGAACCAGGTAACATCCGGAGCGGTAGTTATAACCTCTTTCCCTCAAGCGACGCCCTATCTCCCATCCTTGGCTTCAAGACACCAAGGTCCTACTGTTTCGACGGCGACTGGAACGAACTCGTAATGCGCAAAATAAAGTATTTAGTCGATTTATTTCCAGCCGCTATTTTTGCAGCTGCACCGGCTGTTCGTATGGTATTGGTATAACTGCCTCCGTGGTCCAGTGGTTAAGGCGTTTGCCTGTTGACCCGGGAGTCGTGGGTTCGATTCCCACGGGAAGCATACATTGTTTAGTTGTTTCCAGTTTGGTTAGGACATTGCCGACTTGAATCACCTGATTGTCTGATAATTAAGATGATTTCGTGCTTCGGAAGGCACGTTAAGCCGTTGGTCTCGGCTGCCATCTGGTAGTCGTTAATGGAACCACGTCAAAATGCCGAGAAGCGGTTCCGAAGAACTCTGACACCAGGGTGTGCATGGTCGATTGACCGTGACACCTACACGAAATGATGATGGTATTGGTAAGATATGACGTCGCGTAGGTACTGACACATGTTGCGTCCCACAGCTTATTGATTATTTTTCAACAGACCTTTTCCGCTTCGAGCAAGTTGGCGGCGACGCGAACACAGGCCGTCTCTTCGCCAAACAGTCGCTACAGGATCGCTTCGGAAACTACACGCTAGCGGTGGAGGCCAGAGACCTGGGATCGCCCCCCAACAGCGTCCGCGGTGAACTGAGAGTGTGTGTGTCCGATTATAATGACCACGCACCTGTGTTTGTGCACCCACCGCAGAACGTCACTATCAAAGTACCTGAGGTAACTAATATCTTGTCAACTTTTAAACTTTGTCAGCGTTATTATTCTAAGGAACTTTTTTTTTGTGCACTCTTTTCATATTATATTCAAAGATTCAAAGATTTATTCAGAAAATAGGCCTTTTCAGGCACTTTTTCACGTCAATTCACATTTTAAATAATACTTATTATATTATATTCAAATTATTAATTAATGTTCAAAAGCTACAAACTACTAGCGTTTCGGAACCGACTACTGCAGAGAAGAAGACGCCTAAAGAAACTCTTTTCAACAGTATTGGTCGCCTACTTGCCTGAAGGGCTTTGTATGATATTTAATATTTTTATCTTTTCTTTTTTTTTCTGATGTCATGTTAAATACAATTTTAATTTACATATTTTTGTGGAACACGTTATGTTAGCGATCGAGCGTGCCGCAAGATATCAGCCGCAAGATGTCCACTGCTAGACTAAGGTCTGTCCCAAGGATTCTTTCTCATGGGAGGATACTCACCACGCTTGGCAGGCGCTGCCCATCGGAACTATTTTTGAGTTGAGAAAAGGTAGAATTGTTGGATTTGGGAAAAGAATGAAGGTATTGGGATAGTACTCACTCGGATGAATGGGGGAAAAGCAAGTAGCAGTTTGGGAGGCTGGACGCGCGTACCCGATGCATACCTGCAACTACCGGCAAAGTTGTGTCACGGAGCTACTCAGCGTTCAACAGTTCAGATCCGAACTCATCATCATCATTTCGAGTAGGTGTCACGGTCAATCGACCATGCACACCCTGGAGTCAGAGTTCTTCGGAACCGCCTCTCGGCCTCTGACGTGGTTCCTTTAACGACTACCAGATGGCAGCCGGGACCACCGGCTTAACGTGCCTCACCCTGGAGTCAGAGTTCTTCGGAACCGCCTCTCGGCCTCTGACGTGGTTCCTTTAACGACTACCAGATGGCAGCCGGGACCACCGGCTTAACGTGCCCTCCGAAGATCCGTACTAACAAGGTAAAAAGGTGGTGGACAACAGAGGCATAAGGTCCCACTATAACTAAGCCTTCGCTACCCGTCCATCTGAGATTGGAATTTTCCACATAATTTGTACCTCTATATATGTTACCGCCATAGCAACAAATAATAAAAATAAAATCAATAAAAATATTTAAGGGGAGGGATAAAATATAATATATAAATAATAAATAAATAAATATATACGGACAAATCACACAGATTGAGCTAGCCCCAAAGTAAGTTCGAGACTTGTGTTATGGGATACTAACTCAACGATACTATATTTTATAACAAATACATATATAGATACACATCCAAGACCCAGGCCAATCTGAAAAAGATCATTTTCGATCTTGACCTGGCCGGGGATCGAACCCGGTCACTCCGTGTCGCAGGCAGGCGTGTTGACCGCTGCGCCACGGAGCTAGTCAAGGGAGCATACAAAGAACATGTTTAAAATTAGAACCTTCATTGTATAGTTAAAATAAAATAAGGGTATAATATTTTCAGAACGCAACGGTTGGAACAACGGTGGTGGTAGTCCGTGCAATCGATGCGGATATAGGTCCAAACGGTGCTGTGCGATACAGAGTGCGACAAGACGCCAGCGGCGCCTGGCGGACGTTCACCGTACATGCCACCACTGGCGCCCTGCGGACTCAGAGACCGCTAGACAGAGACAAGCAGACCACCTACCAGGTATTGTCATAGAAAGTGTATTTGGCACAATCGTGGTAAAAGTTTGTTGTGTTGGGAAGTAGGGTAAATATACGTACCTTAACCTATTGGGCGCCATTGACAACTAAAATTATTACAATTTCTGTACCTGGTATCGGGCGGCGTGAAGTAACGTAAATAAGCGCTGGCGTGCAAAGGGTTAAAGGAAGGGGAAGTGAGGCAGTTCCTTTGGCCAATTGAGTCGTTCACTTGTTTCGCTCTATCTATTTTAAAAACCGCATCACAATCCGTTGTGTAGTTTTAAGGGTACGCTAGTCAGGTGTTTCGCCATACAAATTCTGTAGAGGGATGATATGATCATATAATTATTATACTTACAATAAGAATAGTTCAAGGAAACCTAGCAAATCTAACCTGACATCCATCCAACTCATTGAAAGGCCGGCAACGCTCCTGTCACACCATGTTGTTGCAGTTGTCCATGGGCAACGTTGATCGTTTACCATTAGGTGACTCGCTTGCCCGTTTGCCGTCCTATATCATAAAAAAATAGGTACAGCACTAGCCATCGAAAAATTAAGGTGTCACCTTAAGAGATTATTTATGATCTTAACCTGACCAAAACCGATTTCAAAACAGCTAAGAATCGAAGCTTACGACCTCGGCCTGCCAACGCCGCTAAGCTCAGACCTAGACCTCACGATCTCGTCCAAAACGTAGACAACTTCCACCCGTGATTTACCACCAGACGCCTACACCAGACACACACTATTCACTGCTCCATCTCTCAGATTTTATAGAAATTAATATCCTTAAGACATTAAATATAATCCTAACCTGATCAAACCGTTTCTAAAACACCTAAGAATCGAAGCCTTCGACCTCAGCCTGCCAACACCGCTACGTTCTGACCTAGACCTCACGAACTACGTCGAAAACGTGGATCCCTTGCTCCCGCCATTTTCCCACCAGTCGCATACACCCACCAGTCACCAGACACACACACTATTTACTGGTCCATCTCTAAGATTTCATAGAAATTTCTATCTTTAACACTTTCCGGGACGTCCCGCCTGTAGACGACTATAGACTTTTATTGTTATATCTATTGTGACTGGTCCAGATCCCGTGAATGAGTTTAGAGATTATTTATGATCCTAACCTGACCAAACCGTTTCCAAAACAGCTAAAAATCGAAGCCTCGTCTCTATGACCTCGGCCTGCCAACACCGCTAAGCTCCGACCTAGATCTCACGAACTACGTCGAAAACGTGGATCCCTTGCTGCCGCCATTTTCCCACCAGTCGCATACACCCACCAGTCACCAGACACACACTCTATTTACTGGTCCATCTCTAAGATTTCATAGAAATTTCTATCTTTAACACTTTCCGGGACGTCCCGCCTGTAGACGTAGACTTCTATTGTTATATCTATTGTGACTGGTCCAGTGCCCGTGAATGAGGTAAGGCATTATTTATGATTCTAACCTGACCAAACCGTTTCCAAAACAGCTAAGAATCGAAGCCTACGACCTCGGCCTGCCAACGCCGCTAAGTTCCGACCTAGACCTCACGATCTACGTCCAGAACGTTGACAACTACCGACCACGCTTCCCCACCAGACGCTTACACCTCAACGTTACGGAGAACGCACCGGAGTACGCGGCGTATCTCCCCTCGGTCGTGGAGAGGGATGAGATCGACCGGGGGGATGAACCGGTGCTGCCCGTGTGTTATTATATCGTGAAAGGGAACGAGGATGTGGCGTTTAAGCTGCATAGGAGTACGCATTTGTAAGTATATTGGACTAAATTTGAAATGTGTGGTAAGCAAAGCATTTTTAATGTAATTTCAGTATTTGAACCAACTTCAAAAAAGGAGGTTTGTCAATTCAACCGTATATATATATTTTAGTAAGTATTGGTGTCGTGAAAGGTACGTAACTTTGCACGCCGCACTTTTCCCGCTTGTTAATGGCTAACACTATAGTGTCACATTTTTCAAGCTGCCTTAAGGTCTTTTAGACGTACATCGATTAACCTATGCCCAAAACTGCTTAACGTTATGAACAGTCACTCTATATTCTGCCGTTTAAATCACTCAACGTCATGCCGTTTAAGTCAATTACTAATAGAAAAAAAAAACCAAGCTTAAACAGTATAGTATGGCGACCCTATTAATCTCATGCAATGAAATGGCGATCCTTACCAACCAACAACGCTGGGATCACTAAATACTCGTATTCATATTTAAAAAAGTAGTGAACTAAATTATATTAGTTCCTAACTTGCAGTAACGTACACAGACATTTTTGTGAAGACATACATAAGTGTTAGGCGCCAAACAGACGAGCAGCACTTTGCTGTCGACCAGTCGACAAAGCCAACTGCAAGCAGTCGACAAAGCCAACTGCAAGCAGTCGACAAAGCCAACTGCAAGCAGTCGACAAAGCCAACTGCAAGCAGTCGACAAATCCAACTGCAAGCAGTCGACAAAGCCAACTGCAGCTATCCACACTATTTGGCAGCAGAATTCGACATGTCGATTGATGCGGCCCACTGCGGAACAGTGCCGACAGCAGCACTTAGCTGCCGACCAGTCAATTGCAAGCTGTCAACAGCTGCCGTTGGCTTTTTCGACAGCTGCAGTTGACTGGTCGACAGCAAAGTGCTGCTCGTCTGTTTGGTGCCATAGGTACGTATGAGTTGATTCAGCGTCCGCGGGCCGCCGAAAATGACTTGATCGAAATCGGCTTTATGGAGCGTATCGCATGTACATTTTGATCACCGAGTATAATTTTTGTGGGAGAAAAAAGTTATACATGTCACTGCATGTCACTAATAACTTGTTATGAAGTACAAACATACTTAACAGGAAAATTATTTGCAGATTATCGACAATAAGACCTTTGGATCGCGAGCAAAAATCAGAATACTCGCTCACGATCCTAGCGTCAGAAGACTGCATTACCATGCCCGAATACCGGCCGGAAGTTGACGCTGTTAGCACGTTGACCGTCAACGTGACAGTCAGAGATGTCAACGACAACCCCCCGAAGTTCACGCGCAAGATATTCACGGGGGGCGTCACCACTGAGGCTGATTTCGGCATCGAGTTCATGCATGTCAATGTAAGTAGTTACTTGAAATAATGTAATGTAAGGCGAGCTCTGTGGCACAGTGGTTAACACGCTAGCCTGCGACACAAGGGGTTCCCGGATTCGATCCCCGGTCAGGTCATGATGGATATTTACGATGGGAAACAATCTTTTTCAGATTGACTTAGGTCTTGGGTGTTTATCTATATAAGTATGTATCTATCATATACTATAGTATCGTTAGGTTAGTATCCTACGACACAAGTTCACAACTTGCTGTGGGGATAACTCAATTTGTGTGAATTGGCCCTATATTTTTATATATAATATAGGTAGTCTTTATTGAAATATGTAACAACGGGTTACTTACATACGAAGACAGCTACTGGCCTACATGTTTCGCCCTCATCCGCAGGTCTTCCTCAGGGTGAATGTGGATCGAATCGCGCGTCCGATTTCCCGGTTGTAGTGCGGAACACGTAACAATATTCTTCAAAAAGACTAAATATTTTAACAAAAACATATAATAGATGATTCTCCATTTCACAGGCAATAGATTTAGATGAAGGTGACAACGCAAAAATCAGTTATTATCTAATGGGGGATGTGAAGGAAACCCTGACAGAGGGTCTAGAAAATCTGGCAGTATCACCTTTCCTCGTCAACGTCGAAACTGGAGCCGTGGCACTGAACTTCGATCCGCAGAAGGGTATGAAGGGATATTTTGATTTTAAGGTAAGTCATTCCTCTTGGAAAATACTTGTGCAGAGAAATAGGCATACTACTTTGTTTATTTATGCCTTTTTTACGTATGATCATACAATTTACCATACATCTCTTTTTTCTAAATGAATTAATAAGTATGATAAACATAAAACTTATTTCAGGCGATTCGGTAAAAAAAAAAAAACAAAACCTATTTAGTTTTATATTCCAACAATTTTATTTTTAATAGGTAGTGTTTTTGTATTCACGTAGCGCACTTTACACGGTTAACAAAAAGGTCGTCAAAACGTGACAGGTCGACATGGCAATTTTCTAGTGATGTTCCATCACGTATGGGGTGTTAAAATTAAAATTAATTAGATTTATTCAGGTTAGGCTCTCCCTCTCATCCGAACGTGTACCCGGTTGCACTCTCTGCTGGAGTGCTTTGGAGCTCGGAGGCATCATCTTCATGTCTTTTTTGCCTCCACTGCAGGATCATGACCCTCTCTGTACTACCGGAGCCATACTTGGCCAGAGCAGATAGAGGATTTGACCTACACTCCTCGCTGGCCAGACCGGTTGGAGAGGTCTCATTGATGTTTATGAGCTTTGTTTAGCTTGTATTTCCTAAGTCGCCTCTTACGACATCCACGGGAAGACTTGGAATGGTCCTATTCTACTCTGCCGGAAACCACACGGCTCCGCTCATTCTTCTCCACTTCACACGGTCTTCGGCATCCTTGATTGTGAGACCATTGGCATGCATTTATTTATTTTAGGCTGTTACAAGCAGTAATTAATTTCAAAGAAGCTATGACTTTATAACAAGAAGATCCGACAAGAAACTCGTCAAGGGCTGTTTTTTTCATTCAGTTTTATTCCATATCGATTTGTCAAATTGAAATTACCTGTTCCCTTAACTGAGGTAATTTTCCATCACAATGTAATATCGTGTTTTCCCGTTGTCCACATAACTAATGTCTCTGTGAGCTGTAGACCTCGCGACTCTTATCACAGGAACACACGCTGAAGTCCTTTATACCAAGCGCTATGTTGAACATTTAAAAAAACTGATTCTACAAATAAAAATCTATGTAACTATTGACACCACTCACAAAATTTCACGAATATTGGTTGAGAAATGCGACCCGTAGAGGAGAACAACCGAACAGCGGAATACGATTTTTTGCCCATGCTGAAACAGAGACTTCGCGCTCGCTCAATCACTAAAATTAACATTGCTGTTATCGATCTTGGTTTTGTTTTGCGTGTGGCCAAAACTGGTGTCAGATTTTTCGAACTGCATAAAGGCACTTGACATAGCTTAACGACTGCCATTAATGATGACAGCCGGGACCAACGGCTTAACGTGCCTTTTAAAGCACGGAGGAGCTCGAGATATTTTTATGCCACTTGCTGTCACCCATCTCTGTGGGGACTTTGCCCGGGGTTGCTATGCGTAAACGCTATTAATGCTCACGACCACTAGGCCACTGTTATCGATAAACACGGTCGATGTGGAGCTAAGACTTATGAGAGGAGACTATTTGGGGTGTCCCCTCCCCCGGGCCATAGGCCAGATTGCCATGTCGAGCTGTCGCGTACAGTACCTATCTTTGCTTTTTACTTCAAATACTAAATGGCTAAATAGATTTGGATTTGTGAGAGATATATCCTTCGGTATAAGGATTTTTAACGTTACCGATTTGATAACGAATTGTTTTAGCAGGGCAGTAGTTTCTTTTTTCTTGGAAAAATCTTTAAGTGTACTTTAAAGCAGCTGCGACTTGATCACATGCCCACCAAGCTGCGACTTGACCACATGCCCACCAAGCTGCTAAACGCGGCTTTTAGGTCTTTAAGACTTGGGCTTTGTCTAACCCCGCAAGGGAAAAAGACGTGATGTATGTATGTGACATGAATGATGAATAATATCCACAGGTGATAGCAAACGACTCCGGTGGCCTACAAGACGAGGCCCATGTATTCATCTACCTGCTCCGGGAAGACCAACGCGTCCGTTTCGTTCTTCGCTCGCACCCTTCAGAAATCCGCGAACGAATCCATGTGTTCCGCGACCGCCTCGCGCGTGTATCGGAATCCGTCGTCAACATAGACGATATGAGGGTCCACGAAAACAAAGATGGTTCCGTCGATAATACTAAGACGGACTTGTACTTGCACCTAGTAAATGGACAGGATCATTCGGTACTGGAAGTCGAGCAGGTTCTGAAGATTGTGGATAAGAATATCGAACAGCTGGATAGCTTATTCAAGGTAGATGTTTACTTTTTCTTGTTTATTTTTTTAATTCATTAATTTAAGCGAATTCCAGATTGCATCCTTAGCTTCGGAGCCCAGCGTTTGCATTCCGGCTCTCTTCACGTCGCAAGGTTTTTGTATGATTAATTGTAACACTCATAAACAAGCAGATCATCCTGACAGGTTTACAGCTGCCGATAATTCTTGGTATTTCCCACAGAGCAAATAATATCAATGTCGCTAGCGCGCTACTAGACCCGCCTTTCTCAACAATTTTAATACAAAACAAGGATGTCACCAGGCAGCACCGTTCACACCATCCCACTAATTACTGTGGCACTTGTTGAGGGTTTCAAAGTAATTGTAGAAAATGCAAAGAAATCTGCTATTTTTAGGGTTTCGTACCCATAGGGTAAAAGTGCCCTATTAGTTATAAATTGACACGCAGTATGTAAGTATCTAGTAGGGCGCGAGCGACATTTCTTGCACTGTGGGATTTCACCTTCCGCCAAATCGTCTAGCTATATCGCTTCCGCTATAGTCCCTGGCATAGTGGAAACGCCAGGCGTTTGTTCCCTTCATAATTTGCCTGTTTTCTCAAGACGCGGCTATGGCCTTAGCCCAGCTGTAGACGGTTGTAAATACTCTATTTTTCAATCCACTCTGGAATGGGTTGTTATTAATATATTATTAAATCTTTTTATTTTTAGTTTGGTATCGAGTGAATGTACAAGCAACAGAAACTTGTGTATTTAGATCGATGGATACAGCTGCATTTTATGTACGGGGCCATTCAATAAATTGCGTCACACTAATTTTATGACTTCTAGACTCCATCTATATCACAAGTGGTTACCATAAATATTTTTTTTTGTAAACTAGGTTTATTATATTATATATTATATATTCAATCACAGAATAACTCATATAATCAAATGTAATCTTTGATAATATGAGTGCTCATATAGGTACATTTGCGTAATACATTTAAATAATATATTTATTAGTGTAAAGAATTATGCGGAAGCGTTTTACAAACGCTTTTAGCTATAGCTTCAATCCCCATTGATGCTTTAGCTATAAGCGCCACCGTTGACTAGCTTTTGTGTAACGTCATAAATCTAACGACCCCTCCCCCCGTTGTAGCACGCTGTCACACTTCGTTGCCCTCCCTTTAACGTGACGTAATTTATGGCCCCTAAATGGCAACAGTTGGATCCGTTATTATAATTAGAGATACAATACGTACTGTGAAACATTATTAGGTTAAATAAAATATATTAGGTTATCTGTGTACATATATCGGCATTTCTATAATGCGACATATTTTTATCTGCACATGAAAAGAAAACATTTTTATCTACATGTTTTGATGACGTCATTGCATCTAGATACGGAAGTTATCTGTACTAGTGATGTAACGAATATTCGCATTCGCATTCGCGAATTTACTGCGAATGTTTCTGCGAATATTTTTTTGTTTAATTTTTTTTTTAATTGTTGGTTGATATAATAAAACAAAATCTATACATTAACTATGTTTTAATTCAAGAAAATTATTTAACCTCGTCATCACATCATCAGTCTTCTCTTTATCATTTGGTTGGTAACATTTATTTATTAACTTTGAGAAATTAACCTTAAATCTAAAATTATACGGCTTAGCCTCGTTCGAACGGAACTGCTATCAAGGTCACCAAGCGATAGTGAATTGGCGCCAAATTTAAACAAAATCTGAATATTCGCATTCGCATTCGCGAATGTCGGTAGCAAATATTCGCATTCGCATTCGCATTCGCGAATGGCCAAAATATGACATTCGTTACATCACTAATCTGTACCAATTTTTTCTGTAACATAAGCAACATCAATATTTTAGCCGTAAGAATTCCACTACTGGAATGACGAATTCCACAAAAGCCTCTGTACAGGATTTTTCGTTCCATTGGAGGATATTGTCATACCCACCACGCTTGTGCACCAACAGCACAGTTTCTTTGGATTCTTGTGCTTTTGATGCTTATGCCCATCGAAATCATTTTTAAGCTGGGGAAGGATAGGAATTTGTTGGATTGAGAAAGAGAATGGAGGTATTGGTATACTACTCACTCGGATAAATGGGGGAAAATCCGGGCGCTCGTACCAGATGCTATACCTGCAACCACCGGCCAAGCTGTCACCGGACAACCTTGACCAGTCATTCATCATTTAATAAATATAGCTATTTAACTACTGGAGCATAGTTTGAACTTTCTGTCTACAAACATGCACTTTTGACCTCGACCGTACTATTTCCTGCTCATAAGCCAAACGCTTAAAAGTCGTCCGTTCGCCAGGAATTCAACGTCTTGGACACGCAGCCAGCGGAGTACCAGCCGCTGACGGCGGAGACGCTGTCCTCGAACCAAACCGTGTTTTGGCTGGTGTGGACTACGCTATTTCTGGCGGTGTTGCTGGTGCTCTCCGTCATGATGTGTCTGTCGCAACGAGCCGACTACGTCCGGAGACTGAAGGCTGCTACTGCCACTGCATATTGTAAGTTTTTACTTCATATAGATAGGTATGTGATAAAGAAAAAAATCAGTAGTTTCAAGTGGTCCCAATGTCAACTAACGTTCTTTGGTAAGTATCTTCATACCAGATCTTATTTTAGAACGTCCGATCCTACAGACTAGATTCTAGAGAAACTAAAAAATACGTTTTGTAGAGCAAATCTCATGTAACACTGTGTTATTGTATTATTCAATAATAGCTTACGCCCGCGGCTCCGCCCGCGTCAATGTCGATCACTCAGGAATAGTACTTTTCCCGGGATAAAAGGTAGCCTATGTCCTTCTCCGCACTCCAGAGAACTTGTATGCAAATTTTCATGATGATCGGTTCAGTAGTTACGGCGTGAAAGCGTAACAAACAAACTCACTTTCGCATTTATAATATTAGTTAGGATAAGTATAATAATAAATAATCAAATGCCTCATGTAAGTTGCATGGCAGCACGGCATGGCAGTCCATCTTATATGAAACTTTACTTTTCCCATTGCTTTCTCCATTTCTCATTGTTTTCTCCATTTCACTCACTAATGTATTAACCCAGAGTGTGCACAGGTTGCCCCGCGTGTGTTTTCTTTCACCGAAAGCAGTGGTATAAATATGGCCGTAGGTACCCATTTGTGTAAAATTGGGGTGCAAACGCAGAGGTACAGATCAGGCCGGGCACGATTTAAACCCGGGCCTTTCGCATACGGGTCGCGCTCTTAAACCACTAAGCCACTACCGCTTTCTGAGATGTTCGATACTACATGTATACATTTGTTAAGAAACTCTGAGCTTAGTATAGCTGCGCAAGGTTTCTTCCTTGCTCGGTTACCGACTATAAACAAATTTTAAAAATGTAACCTAAATAACACTTATTTTTCACAGCATCGCCAACGCCTGGTGAATCGGACATGACAATTCGCAGTACCGGAGGGAGAGTTCCAAACACTAATAAGCACAGCACTAAAGGCTCAAACCCAATTTGGCTACACGCTTACGAAAACGATTGGTACAAATCCGACGACCAACTTAGCCATTCGGAACGGGATTCCCTCGACGAAAACGCCGTTGACCAAGATCTGTCAAACGAAAAACCATATTTCATAACCACCGGGGCTTTCCCCTCCATTGACTCGAACGAAACAGAACCACAGACTAACCAAGCCAAATACGACTTTTACCAGCAATTGGAACAAATGAAAAACGCTAAAAACATGGAAACGACTGAACTTTGATAGTTTAGAATATGTGCCTTTGTAAATTATGTACCTATTCATGTGTAGATTAAAATTGAATAAATGCTCCGTCCTCTTATTTATTCTGAAAGTTTGCTTTATTTTTCTTAAATTGTACCTACGCGACAGTTCTGCATGCATTTCTAGTGATGTAGCAGCATGTACCAGGTAGTTATCGATATTATTTATGCCATGCAATAAGAAGGCTAAAATCAATTCAAAGTTTATTATAGTTAATGAAAATAGAATTCCCTCACCAAAAAGTATGATGTTAGGGCCGTTGTGTCACAATCTACTATTAATGATGTATGCGAGGTCGAGGTCTTTGTCTCCAATTCTGTTTCACGGCTCCTCAAAAAAAGGAGTAATGTATTCAGGTTTATGTAGTAGGTATGTCAGTTTTAAATTCCTTTTGCTAGGGCAAGACCTAGCACAGCACCGAAAGCGCTGGCGTTCTCTTGTGCTGGAGGCCAAGACTCACTTTGGGCCGCTGAACCAGGACAGTAAGTAAGTAAGAGCAGTTGATTTTTCTCCGAGTATAAATTGCACCATATTCGAAATGCAAAGTTTTACCGACACAACCCATTTTACGTCAGCGCCCGTCGTCCGCTATTAGGACAGCATTTACGTATGCTGTAACGTGATTTGGCGACAGTTTTTTTTTAATGGGCGGACGCAAGCCTGCCGCAAATCCTCCATGGCAGTCCTTGCAATCTATGATTGCTTCAAACAGTCTCCGAGATAATACCCGAAAAACTGAGATTCAGATGGAAAAACATGTTTTCCCAGATGTGATGATACTTAAAGCTACATTGATTTTCACCCTTCAAACTCCTATATTACCTACCTACAATGTTAAGTAAACTTACTTTGATTATTTTTTAAATGTACACATATACTTAAATCGTTTGTTTGAAATAATAAGGTTATGTAGAAAAAGGTATCAAATATCATTGAACTGTACAATTTGTTTTCGCGGTTCGAAACCTTCATAGATTAAAAAAAAATCGCGACTCGAAACCTTACTCAACAGTGGCGCCAACTAGTGAGCAAAAAACTAATCGCCTTTGTTCCATATGCTATGCGCGCCGTTTCGGCCCAGCCCAGCTATACCTCAGGGCCGTAGCTAGGGGGAGGCGTTGTGGGGCAAACACTAAGATAAATTATTATATTTAAATTGTATGTTCATAGTTGGAGATAAAAAAAATTGTAGCGACAGGTATTTTTTATATCTAAACTTATCCGAACATCGTAACGTTTGCGACATTCATTACATATAATAATAATTCTTTGTTCTGTGTATAGATGGCATTTGAATCGCCCTACCTCAAATTCGACCTCTAGCTATATGAGCTACCTAGGTTAGTGTCTTCGCTTCGCAATGGAAAAGCACCAAAGCATTGGAACACTGGCCTTTTGACCTTGCACGATACTATTCTTAAGGGCCCGTACTACCTCACACTGCTTTGCATGATTGACTGTTATATCAATAATAATTAAATACTCAAGTTGAAATAAAAATGCAGCAAAGTTCAGAGTAACTCTGGTAACTATATGACTCAAAAACACGATTGCGTTAAATTTTCTCGATAGAAAAAAAAATTCCAAATTTGCCTCCAAATCACGTCTAATTTACTCGGTAAATAGCATTATTCACCAAATACATTAAAATTAACCTTGAAACTTTTGATTATTATTGCATTACAGATAAGGCAGCCATCATATGTTTTTCTTTTTTGAATAACCCTTGAATATTCCTAAAAAACGAAAATATCCAAAGTGGCCAACGCGTTTAGACCATCCGCGTTTGTATCGCCACGCCGCCTGGCATATGTCGGGCTCTTAATCTGCGTAGTTTAAAAAATAGATCAAGGATGGCATTTTAGACGAAAGCGAGACGAGATGCAATCTACCTAATTGATGTGTTTCGGACAGCTGTCTCTGCAACAAAATCACCTCTATTTTAAGCCGGGTGTTAGTGCCAGAACTAAGGGCGGGGGCCACTATCGTAGTTATGCGTATTATTAATAATATCATCTAAAGGTAACAAAGGTTTGTCCTTATACAATATTTAAAGAAACCCCAGTCCGATCCTTGTTGATGATTCAGCCCGTCGATATGAACAACTTTTCCTAAGGGTTCAACTCAAAAAAATGGACATTTCCAAACAAAAATGTTCGACCGCCTGATCAAAAATGCAAAAGAAATCCCTGCAATAAGTACCTATACTCTTCGATTTGTTATAAAAGAGATTAGATACGCGGTAGTGCCACGGGAAACCAAATTTCCTATGACACTACTGGTCTCTGAGTTGTGTCACACGAGATGCCATTTTACCCATGGCACAACCGGTAGTGTCATGGGAAAGAAAATCACCTATGGCACAACCGATTGTGCCAACACCAACGACGGAATTTTTTTCAAGAAAACCACCAAACGTTAACATAAATATCCAATATATTTTTTTCTTGATATTCTATTTTACATTACGGATTCTGATTAAAAAAAAAAAAACAATATAGCTCGAGAGGCACAAAATCACGCTGTATACAAACGTGTCATCTACTCCCAACACTCACGTCTTTCCTGTAATCATATACCAAGGGCAAGGCAAGAGGTGAGGAAGTCGAGGAAAATTATCATAGAGCCATATTTGGCCAGAGCAGCCAGCCTACCTGATGTTAATTGCAAATACAATTAATTAATTGTTGAAAGAAACAATTTAAACTAACATTTGTACATGCTTATGCTTACTTAGACTGCAGCCCAAACATGAGTGATCTTTCGTTTTATGTGTTCTCGTAAATGCAACAAGGGCAATGAATAGGTATATATGTAACAGTCATAACTCATAAACGGTCTAAATTACTTTTGACAGTAAAAATCAGGCAAGTGTTTTTGACCGATGCCTTCAGATAAAAACAGTTTTTACTGATTTGTCTATACAATAAATAGACTATTCTAAAGTGGTTTTGCTAGATTTAAAATTTAGTCTACCAGTCAAAATTCATAAAAAGTTTAGGAGGTTAATGATAATTACCATAAAAGTCATCAAAGTACTGTTATAAAACCATTATAAGTTGTAATGTTCACGTACTTTGTGCATACCAAATTCAATCGGCATTGTACGAGACCTGTAAATTGCAAACACGCAGAATACAAGCTCGAAATTACATTTGGAGGTAGAAATTATAATACAGGTTGTTTATTAGGTATTTGGTGTATCTAGCCGTCACATGCAAATGTTAAGGCATTGTCATAAAACCGAAATTGTAAAAAGAAGTCGACTTTTCAAACTAACTTTATACCTTTATAAATGTTATGGCAAAGACAAAAAACGGAAAAAAATCGACTCCATACAAACGGTCGACCGAGTTAGTATTAAATGTCGTTTTTTTTTACAATTTCGGTTTTATGACAATGCCACAACTTAACATTGTTTTATAACACTATAGTGATTTAGACTGGTTATGAGTTCAGACTGTAACATATACATGACAAAGGGCCTATGGACGCATGCAACACCAGAGGCGTCAATAGATAGTTATAGACATAGCAGAAAAAGTATTGTGGGAAAATTAGTGGGGAACAATTAATTATTGACCTGTCTACCAGCAAGCGATCCAATGAGGACGAATAACAATAATAGAAAATCTATTGTGTGCGTTTCTCGCGCTTGAAGGGTTAATTGTAAAACTAAGTCACAGTTTAACAATTAATAATTATTAATTTAAGTCACAATTACCTAAGTAGGTACTTACTTATTCATTGATAGTCGACACTTAACAATTAATTGTTATTTATTAATTGTTCCTGCGATTCAATATTGCCTAACTCTGCCTACTGGGTAATGTTTAAAATAATTATGTCTGTGATTAAAATACACTAATGTGAATGCTATGAATAAGTAGTGTGAATGTCCGAACATCGTAACATTCATAGATCAAAAATAAGTGCCTATCAAAACAAGATCACAATCAAAGACTGAAGTAGGGAAAAAGAAACTGTGCGCGCATTTCAGTCTTTACATACTGATTTATTCATCTCTACTTGAAATAGTTTGACCTCTACTTTTTGCATAAACTAAATTTTTGCGACACCTATTTTTTTTATAATTGAATCCACACTGAAGCTAAAGTACTTTCCAAGACAAATCAAATGAGCCCAAATACGATTGGTGTATCTTGTTTAGTTGAAGAGTTCCTATGGCCGCCTTCCGACTGTCCGACGATCATCAGACCAACACAACGATTCCATAATATTGTATTGTGATCAGATTTACACATGCATGCAAAATTTTAGCTCAATCGGTAACCGGAAAGTGGATCAAATGCAATTTGATACTAACTAAAAACACGAATTAATCCTTTTTGATCTTTTAACCATACACGTGATTATTTTTATAATAGGTACCTTATCAGTTATATGTATAAATAGGTAGGTGCTCTTATGCCACCGTTTTTTCGCCTTATCTTTGTCCCCAATATTCTTTTGTCATAATTATGTCTAGCTCGATGGGACTAATGGGATAGACAGGTTTATTTTACTCAACTGCAAGGTAGGTAATGTTTCCAAACAGAATCAGCACCAGAAGCAGCTTTCACGAAACTTTAAATTTGCATTTCGTATATTCTGATTCTGATTTCAATCAGTTCTCTGACAAATATTTATTTATATTAAAATTACAGTGATGAAAACTAACTATATATCTACAATACAAAAATGAAGTGAAAAAAAAAGTGAAAGAAAAAAAGGAGAACTAGAAAAAAAAATCTTCGAAATCTTGCCTGTGTGGCATGGTTGCAAGAACGCTGGCTGCGTTCCCCCGTTGGATAGCTATGCTAATCCGTTGGGCAAAAAAGCAGCCAGCCCTCTTATCACCGGTAGCCGACATGAGCCGTGGGGCAATCTCTTTTAAGAAACCCCTCGCGCTGGGTCCCAAAGGTCCTAACGTCTCTACGCCAAACGGCACAAATATATAATCCTCAGCTAAGGTTGCATACTTGCGCCGCTTGGCAGCCTCAGCGCCTTCGGCAGCAGACCCGGCTCTCACGCATGACTGATCCCCTGAGGTGAGAAGGCGCTAGTGTGTCAACGCATGTAGCATCCCACACCAAAGCCCTACCACGTTCCCAAGGGATCAACGACATACCATCAGGTCTCATACCATCATCACGTGCCGCACCACTAGGTTCGAGGGTACAGGGCACGTTGATGGTGGCAAGGGCCCTTCTGATGATGTCATTCAGAGAACCATGGCGTGGGATTCTGCCTGCGCTGAAGTGAGAATATAGACCGTGGAGCCCAAACTGATCAACAACGGCCGAACACGGGCAGCGGTGGGGCGCGCACACGGGGGCTTCCAGACGGAGTGCAATAGCGGTGCGGAAGCCGTTGTTGTCCAGCAGTGTTCCGATGATGCAAGAGGGGATGGCGTGAAGCCATTGGCTGGACTCCTTCGAGGATACAGCTTGGAGCCGAGCGCGGTTAATATCATCAGTTCTTAACAACGCAGTCTCAACAGCGTAATATTAGTAGTAGGTAAAAGTTAAGGCGCTTGGACCAGTGACATCAACAACAGATGGTAGCATCATTTTATTATCTTACTTCTTAACCCGATCAAATCAAAAATAATCTAATAATGAAAAGTGATCGACCTACCGAAAATACAAGTTACCTATTAATCTAAGTACCTACAGAATCAGTATTTTATTTATTTGATCGGTCGTCATAGATGGCGCTAGTTTATAGCTTCAGAACCGAAGACCTGTAAAAATGTATTTTGTCCGCTCTAGGAATCAAAGCAGGAGACTCTCGTAGCGTGCTAGTCACTGGGTCATCATTTACGTGATCACCCCTTCTTTTCAAGTCTAAGGAAACGTGATCACTACAACATTAGCAACCTCACCGGCCAAAATCCCTGGCCGTTTTAACAACATGTAGGTAGTTTTCTGTACTGATTTATAGCGCATCCACCTATGCTAAAAGATTTTTACAAAAACCAAACACATTTTTAATAAAAAAATATACCTAACTTAACAGACATTTTATTTTAATAACCTTAACGTCACAGTTAGGCCAACATACTGTTTTTTTTCATGGCTCAGTGCTGCCCCCATCTGAAATATTCAAAGGAAAACGGAGATATCATTTAATTTTTTATTGCGAAGCCAAACATCCATTCAAACTATTTTATGAACTAAGGTATGTACAAAAGTATAAGTATCAATGATCTCGTTGATTGCCGTTTTTTTGCTATTTCAACTAATTAATTTTTTATTTTCTACTTTAAAGTTCCAGTTTATACACTTACGTAAAGGGTCGAGTTGAAGCTTTTCTTAGCACTGCCAAAAGTGGCCGTTTTGGCAATAATGCTAAGAAAATCTTTACATGTATAATAAATCGTGTTCAACTGCTATGTTTATTGTGTCACGGACGGTAAAATGTAATCCCTCACGCTCACGCATCTATCACGCTTAGAGAACCTGCGATGATACATATTGAAAAATATTTGTGATGTGTGATGAACTCATGACGTATGATGCATCTTTCCAAAAAATACTGTTACACACTTTAAATTAGACATTGGTAGTCCATTTAAGTTTGAATTAATTTATCCCTTAGAATGTATCTATTTTTCTTCAGACCATTCCCATAAACGCAAAACATAGCTGCCAACAAAGATCTCATATCAAGCGTACAAAAGCGACATATGTGCTGTCGGTGTAGTGCAATCTTTTCATAGAGCTGTTATCAAGCTGTTATGGTCGCGCCCAAGAATTATGACTGATACTTTGATTCTGCAGAGATTTTGGAACTGATGTGCTTATTATTAGAAGCATTCCACAGCACAGCAAACGAATAAAAATATATGAGGAAACATGCAAGGGCGTCGCCAAGGGGGGGCGGGGAGGGGCAGCTGCCCCCCCCTAGAGATTCTAAAAAAGTTGCCAAATATAATGCAACCAAAGTCCTAAGTCTTTGAGTTGATTTGCTTGAAGTTCAAGCCTTGAACAATCATTTCCGTACGTCGAAACTCTTTACACATTGGACTCTGTACTGTCACAGAATATATATGTATTACTAAGATACTGTTGTTATTACAATCGCTGTAGATGTAAGGCTCGTAGTACAAGTGAAAAGCTTTATGGGCTGTCGACTTTACCTACAATTCATACCTACTTATCTCATTCATAAAGAATGAGAAAAGTATGAATTGTAGTAGGTAAAGTCAACTTGCCTCCCCCTGCGCCATCGGCTGGCGACGCCCTTGGAAACATGTTTTGTGTTCAACTCCAGAGAAGACTTAGGAAGTCGATGCTGTTTCGTCACAAGCGTCGTAGGCGGTGGCAACTGGCTTAAACAAAAGTAAAAATTGTCCCATTCACTCCCAGTGGTGATCGCCCCTACTTGGGAAGAAGGGGATTAACCCAAATTTTCCAAGCCCCTGGTATAGTCCATTTAAAGTTTTTGCCATATAAAAATATAGCAATCGAGGTGATTGTCAGAATGGTGAGGTTTTATTTCTCGCAGCGCATGCTTCACTGCATCTATGCTTTTGGATGCACACAGGACGGAGAAAGAAAACCATCAGCCCAGCCAATAGAAATGCAACATGTATTCAGACTTACCAGTTACGTCTAAGATTCAAAAGCTACAGAGGACATAAGCAAGCTTGCGTCCAGTGGTCTAAAACTGGGGTTTCAGTGTGCCCATATATTTAACTGCACACATTTCGCTGACAAAAATAGCAATGTTTCAAAACATAACCCTAACTGAAACTATGTCAGTCCGTCTTGTAGACACGCCTACTCGTTACTAATTGCTAAGACTGATATTTCAGGAAACCTAAATAAAGCTCCACTTGTTATTTACATACACAATAATTTATTGTTTCTTACAATTTAGTGAAGCTAAAATACAAGTTGTTGGTTGATTACAATTCGAAAAGCTTTAAAATTCAATCTCCCAGTGTTAAACCAAGTGAACAAGCTCCATCTCGCAGTAAAACACACCATATTTTGCCACGTCTGCCTCATTCGCCTGCACTTTGTTCATCATTTCGAGGAAAACAGGATGGACAGTTGGATAGGAGTTATGTGGAAATCACAACGCAGGTATCCTTACAACCACAATATATATTAGATAAAATTATAATATAATAGATCGCCGTATTGAAAAAAATCTAGATTAATCGTAACTTATCATCTTATGAGATACACTGTAATTTATACTGAATGTTGTAACTATAGGAGCGTTTTCCATCGTAAAATATTGTGGATGAAAGAAAACTGACCGCTTCAATCATTTGTCAGTCTGTTGTGTAGCACGCTACATTTACTAAACTTAAAAAAAGTTGGTTTTCTAGTAAAAAAAATAACACTCACTCGAGTCCTTCGACGAGCTCATTTTGCAATACCACTTACTTACATTACCCAAAATGTTCTTAACACTTATGAGCTTTACTTACATTTCATTGACAAAAATTCCTAAGTGAACGTGGACCAGTGGTAAAAGCATCGAACGCTCCGTTACCTAAACATATGGCTATTGTACAATTTCACAATGCGATTTAGATCTAGTTAAAGTACAAATTCTTTAGGAATTACATAAATTCAAATCATGTAAATTTAACTAATCCTCAACTAAATAAGTGTAAGACATCTACTGACACATCAAAGTTGAACAGAAAGTAATTTTGCTCTTATAGAAAAGGTTTCTTATTAGACAAACGGAAACTATTTGCACTTGTGAATCGTGTTTACTTAGTTGCAATAATTCGCAGTTTATATACCAGAAACGACAGATAGCTGATCCTAAAAATGACCATGAACATTTATACAATTTTCCCGTAATTTAGGACACTGATGGGGACTTCAAAGGATTAGGGAATGGGGAGGGGTAGAGCCTGGGCTGTGGCGATGTGTGTGTGTATGTTTTGCTGACGTCACAACTGACTCATCACATGGCATACTTCCTTGTCCACTCGCGGGCTAGTTCATTGTACTTTTCTCTGTCCGTTTTGTAGATCCTAGCAATTTCTGGCACCAATGGGTCGTCTGGGTTTGGATCGCATAGCAGTGAGCAGATTGAGAGCAACACTGAAACAGAAACATCAAAGTATTTAATATATAGTACCTATACAGAACTACAAAATCAGCTCAGTGTATTTTCGGAAATGTGGGCAGAAATTACATAGACGCCCACGTAACAGAATTCTTATAGCTTTCCATTAGCCAGTTTTGCTTATTATAACCATTCATGGAAAATTTCAAAATAGAAGTATTGATTGGTACATTTAATTTAAAATTACGGCTTTCCATTAGCCAGTTTTGCTTATTATAACCATTCATGGAAAATTTCAAAATAGAAGTATTGATTGGTACATTTAATTTAAAATTACGTAAGTGAAGAAGTAAAGTGAAACAATAAATGATTTTTCCCTGTGCAGCCAATCACTACCTAAAACTATAATGAGTATTAAGTCATTCATTATGTATAACATTCGTTATACTGTTATTAATAGCCACTTTAAAACTGGCATTACTGCAGCCACATGTAGTAAATATAAGCATCAACCTGATTGTAATTTTATATAAACATTTTTTGCCGAGCTCCGTGGCGCAGTGGTTAACACGCCTGCCTGCGACACGAGGGTGACAGGGTTCGATCCCCAATCGGGTCAAGATGAAAAATGGACTTTTTCAGATTGGCCTGGGTCTTGGATGTTTATCTATATATCTATTTGTTATAAAATATAGTATGAGTTAGTATCCCATAACATAAGTCTTGAACTTACTTTGGGGCTAGCTCAATCTGTGTCCGTATACCTATACGGATAAAAATATTATATTAATAAATATAGGTATATTTATTAATATTATATTTTTATGTTTAGAGTATAAGTAAATAAGTGTAATTTTGAAACAAAATTCTTCTACCACCAGCTCATTTTAGGTACCATTGTTTGTATTGCTACAATTTTGATAAATACATTTTTTTTAAACTATATTTAGACTTCATAGAACTACAGTGCCAATACAAACATCTGACTTTTGAGTAAATATTTCATTTCAACAGTTATAATCATTGAGTCAGTCATTTGATAATTAGACTTCAACAGAAGCCCGCAGAAGAATTTTCTCTGTAATCGACCCTATTTCGTGGAAACATATGCACTATTAACCTTAATTTTTATTTATAATTTATACATACTTAAGGGTGTTTTTTCGTAGAATAGCTTGTTAGTGCATTTGATTGCAAGAGTAAATTAATTTCTAAGAATTTAATTTTGACTGCAAAGACATCAAGTTCAATTGCGTAAAAGCAAATAGGTACGTCATTGCTGTCTAAACACAAAATATGGGTATAGGCTTCATAAATTCTAAGATGATAGAAAATCTTCATCAGGCGGGACTTGCGCATTGTTGGGACCTCACCTGATGAGATCTCATTAGTTTTTAAGTAAATGAATAATGTAATTACCTTTGGATATGGTGAGAGCTGGTGACCACTGTGAGCGGAGAATATCAAGGCAAATGGAACCATTACTGTTTATGTTCGGGTGATAGATGCGCGTTGTGAACGCTACTTTTGGTGGCTTGAATGGGTAGTCTGTTGGAAAGTGTATGGTGAGGAAAAACACGCCTCCTTGATAAGGACTGTCGACCTGAAAATCATAAAACATTATTTCAAATGTTGATGATAAACTAGAAAACAAAAATTCTGCAATGCATGACATGGTATGTTCCACTTTTTCCGGATCCTAACTTATATTTTAAATGCGAAAGTGAGTTTGTTTGTTTGTTATGCTTTCACGTTGTAACTACTAAAGTAATCATCATGAAATTTTACATACACATTATCTGGGGTATGGAGAAGGACATAGGGTATATTTTATCCCAGGAAAAAGTACTGTTCCAGAGGGATCGACATTGACGCGGGCGAAAAGCTAGTAGATATATAAATACATAACATGATCTTATAAAAAATGAAACTAATGGATCATTTTTGGATAAATATGTCAATTCTGAAAAATAATGATCTGCATGTATAAAACCCGGGACTGTTTCAAACAAAAGTATGTTTTTAGGACAAAGTACGTCAAAAAATCATTATCTCTAACACAAAGTTATCATTGTTGTAAAGATGATAAGAAGTAATTAATACTCATCGATAGAAAAAATAGATATGTTCATTGATAAAATAGGTATTTTGTCTGCAATTATATTTATAAACACAAAAAGAAATGTTTAACAAATAAACACTAAGTTCATGTTTGTTTCTGATACC
Source organism: Elegia similella (assembly GCA_947532085.1). Classification (NCBI taxonomy): domain Eukaryota; kingdom Metazoa; phylum Arthropoda; class Insecta; order Lepidoptera; family Pyralidae; genus Elegia; species Elegia similella. The sequence continues at coordinate 9,862,250 of OX383937.1, forward strand.
ATACTAAAAAAAATTATATGATGCAAAATAGCCCAGATGCACACATATTCATACCCTTATATTTCCTTTTTAGGGTAGTCAAAAAAACTGTTCAGCTACTCTTTGTCACATACTTTGTCAGAGAAATATTTGCTTGCAAACATCAAAATGTTGCACTTGTAATACACAGTAAATATTTTATATTTAATTTCTAGAGTGAAAGTTTCAGCTAAAGCAGAAATAAGTGTATGACTATGTTCTCATGATTGTGGCATCAAGTTAGGGCCATTGATGAGATTTCGTCACAAAATATGGCGAAATCTCATAAGAATTGTAACTTTAGCTTACTATTGAAAGCAAATATGACCTGCTTTTTAGAAACTTGATAAAAGGCATTTTCTATGATGCCTTTGTTAGTCCATTATGAGATTCATAAAAAGTTGAAATCAGAAAAGATTTGCAATAGTAAGTGTAAATGATAATTGGTTATGACTTTCACTATAGAAAACAAGAGACAGCATAATATTAATACTATGTACGGACTGATTTGAATATACTCATATTATATACATTATATAATGTTTTGAAAAATGTGTGAATAAAAGATAAGCATTGGAATATAAAATATCTAAAGAAAACCCTGTGCAGTCTTTGAAGGGGTGATTCAGCCTGTTAATATGAACAACTTTTGCTATAGGATCAAAGCTGCGCGGGAATCTAAAAATATGGACATTTCCAAACAAAAATGTTCAGCCTCCTAGTCCATTTGTATTGGAACGTCAAAAACAATTTTGAGTTTCCAGCATTGGTCCCATAGGAAAAGTTGTTTGTATCGATGAGCTGAATCACCACTTCAAGGATCAGATAAAATTTTCTTTACATATTGTATGGTAATTAATAGTATTGGGGGAAATTCCGTCAGCTACATAATCTTACTGCCCATTTGTCAGTAATTTAAGTGCCTCGGACTTACTACAGAGTGTTGGACACATGAATAGTGATGTCACCAAGAGAATATAAATTGGATCTAAAGTGGGGACAAGTTTCAGAAACCATTCCTGAAATATGGCTCCCATTAAAACTAAAGTTATAGGAATATAAGATCATAATAAGAACTGCCGGATGCAAGTTTCAGAAACCATTTGTGAAATGGGGCTCCCATTAGAATTAAAGTTACAGGAATATATGACCATAATAAGAACTGCCGGATGCAGAATTGGATGTGCAGGGTTACGAAGTAGGGTAAGATCCAGAATTAATATATGAGAGGAAGTTGGCATCTGTAGTGGAGAAGTTACAAAGCCCTTGTTTGACCTAGTATACCATCTGGCAAAGAAGAAGAAATGGCTACAGAGAAAGGAGAGACTGAAAAGACATGGAAGATTTGAATTCAATGAGATATGAGAGACAGGGGCGGCAATTATGGAAATGGTTAATAACAGGAAGAACTAAAAGGAGTTGACATGCAAAGCCCAACCCAACTAAAAGGCGAGGAAGATGCTGAGTTATGATATATTTGATAGTGTTGCATACATAGTCTGCATGAGCTTAACCTGGAATTTTATACATCATTCCAATTATACATGCGTTGCTCAAAATAAAATAAAATACTTACTGGACCCATAATTGTGGCCTGCCAGTGGAAAACTGAAAATAGGTAAAAAATAGATTAGTAGTTTGGTGTATTGTACTCAAACAAGGTCATTCACACTTAAAATGTGAGTGTTGTCCTCGATGTATCAGATAAAGGACAAAATTATTATGAACAGATAAGGTGTCTGTATTTTTAAATTCTTTATATAAATGTAAATGAAAACATAATGAAATAAGATACATTTGTCATTTATGTTTACATTCAAAATAAATAACCAAGTACCCAACAAACACATTAAAAAAATATATCTCCTACATTAAATGGGTATGGCATATCATGCAGTTAGAATAGATTTAGAATCCAGTTATCTGTTACTAAATGACATCGTTACTCACTATTATTATTAATATACGAAACAATGAGTCACAAAAAATAAGTAGGTAGATCAATAGGTACGTACGATCTTCGCCGTGTGGTCCTGCAGAACATTGTGCTGGGGGGTCTCTGCCGAGGTCTTGTAATTCCTAAACAGTAAAACAGTGCCAACTGAAGAACCACATTATTGAAACACAATACTAGGATCGAGAGACATGTCACATCATCACTTGAAAAATAAACTGGTCCTCAACATCATGTCCAAAACAGCTGTCAGAATACGTGGAGGGCGTAATGAATCACGATCACCAGAACTTAACCACGACATCACAGTTTTTGATGATGTTTCAGCACGAAAAAACCTCAAAATTGGCACATAATTCCGACATTTTATGTACGCCGTGTGCACAAAATTGTCACCTATATCAGACAATAAAACACCGTTATCTCGTAACTTATGAATTCCAACGGATAGAAATAAATTATTTATTCATTTTGATCAGATCCATCACGCACTCAGAATTATCCAGAAGAAATTTCGATAATAGGTATCCACAATGACGAAACATTCACTACGAAGTCTTGATTCAATTTTTGTAACACACCATTTTGTAACACAGAAATCTTCGAAATATACATCGTAATCATTCATACGTACCCTATTAATTCGTTTTAACGCCATTTGATTATTTTATGTTGGAATAAATCGACTTTCAACTAGACAACGAAACTGTGAACCAAGGACCTTTGATTAGAGATTGCAAGATGGCTCCCGTCTAAACGCAAAAGTACCACCTAAGTCGTTTTACGTAGTAATATCCAAATTCATAGAATATGGATAAAACACTAAATGCTTATACAAAAAATAATAATAACTTATAATAAGAAACAATAAGAATTAAAATAGAGCGCGGATTATAACAAAATTAACACACTATCAGCGAATGGAGAACAGCGAACAGGAAAATCGACCATTTACAAGATGCGTTCATCGATGAGTAACATTTTACAGAATTTTATGGTGCTATATTTTTTAAGTTTTACTAAATTAATTACCAAAAAAATACCAAATACGGTCAATAATCAACTAAAAGCTGTGTATAAGAGTATATGACTAGAAATTTTATAATTAAATAATGAATTCATGACTTTATTTAATTTTTTTGTAAAATGTAATTATTTTTATCTTCTTAATATGGCAACATTTGATGTTTTCCGGAAATGACGTTGTTTGGGAGAATTCTCGGAGGCGCTATTTTTGGATAATAGTACGTAGGTACGCACAATAGCTATTTTAACGCACATTTTTGCAACTTGAAACTCCTCCAGGTAAAAAAAGGGAACACATATATGTAGCAGGTTGACCCTGTCAACCTGAAAGTATAAATTGTAAATACTACTTTAAGGAGGAATTTAATGATGTTTTAATCAAGTTGTACGACAAACATGCCCCTGTACGTCCAGTTCGAGTTAAACACCTCCCAGCACCATGGCTTACCGATGATATTAAGGCTGCAATCAATATTAAGCACAATTTTAAAGCCAAGTTCAAGTCTAACCCCGAACGCTATCGAGAAAGGTATATTCGTGCACGGAATTTATGTAATAGGAAGTGTAGGGAAGCACAGCGCCGCCACATTCACAAGTCCGTAGAAAACGGAGACCCAGCCAAGATATGGAAATTTCTGAAGACTTTGGGTGTTGGAAAGAATAAAGATAACATTTCCAGTAATATCAATGTTAATCTTCTTAACAATCATTTCTCTACTTTTAAATTATTTGGTGGCAATGATAAAAATAAAGCATTAAACCACCTGTCTTCACTTCCAACACCTACCTATTCCTGCTTTTCATTTAGTCCAGTTGCTGAATGTGATGTTCACAAGAGTATACTCTCTGTGACATCCAATGCGGTTGGCACAGATGATATAAGCCGTAAAATGATCCTGCCTATCCTAGACATCATTCTGTCTCCTTTGACGATCATCCTAAATAACTCCCTATTTCATGGCGTTTTTCCAACTGCCTGGAAAAAAGCCAACATCATCCCGCTACCAAAAAAATCAAATCCTTCCAGTTTCTCTGACTATCGTTCAATTTCCATCCTCCCTTTCCTCTCTAAAATCCTTGAAAGGGTAGTACAAAGTCAGCTCAATGCTTTTCTTAGTAAAAATAATATTCTCAGTCCCTTCCAATCCGGTTTCCGGGCAGGACATAGCACGAGCACAGCTCTGGTGAAAATTTCCGATGACATCCGCTCTGCAATGGATAGAACGGAACTCACTGTTTTGTTGCTTTTGGATTTTAGCAATGCCTTCAACACCGTCGATTTTGACGTTCTCCTAGCTACGTTACGCTCTCTGAACATATCTCCATCAGCAATTGACTGGTTTTTTTCATACCTACATGGACGTCAACAGCGCGTACGTATTGAAGATAACTTCTCTACGTGGTGCCCTACGTCCTGTGGTGTTCCGCAAGGCGGTGTGCTATCTCCTTTGTTATTTGCTTTGTTTATAAATTCAATAACCTGTCAAATCTACACTTCCTACCATCTCTACGCGGACGACTTCCAAATTTATTGTCATTCGTCATTAGGTAATCTCCCTCAAGCTATTTCTAATATAAATGAAAACTTATCTCGTATAGCAGACTGGAGCAAAACACACGGGCTTGTAGTAAATCCAACTAAAACCCAGGCCATAGTGCTGGGAAGTTCCCGGCTGATTTCCAAAGTGGATTGGAGTACGCTTCCCCCTGTTACTTTTAATGACACTATTGTACCTTACAGTGACAAAGTAAAGAATTTAGGTATAATTTTTGATAGAAATATGTCCTGGAAACCACAGTTGACCGAGGTTAGTAAAAAAATATTTGCTGCCGCTGGCTCTATTAAGAGGATTCGTAATTTCCTGCCAATTGAGACAAAAATCACGCTTGCACAATCCCTACTTCATCCCATTTTGGACTATGCGGATTTATGTTATCTAGATCTCACTGAAGAGCAATTAAACAAACTTGAGCGCCTTCAAAATTATTCTATAAGGTTCATATTTGGTTTACGTAAATATGACCACGTCTCTTCTTATCGTACGCAACTCAAGTGGCTCCCAATCAGACTTCGCCGTAACCTACACATACTCTCTCTTTTATACTCGGTCCTGTTTAATCCTCTTACTCCTTGTTACCTCAAAGAACGCTTCACTTTTCTCAGTGAGATCAATAATCGCGAGTTACGTAGCTCTGCCTCCCTCCGTCTCTCTGTCCCTGCTCACGTCTCCAATTTTTACTCTAACTCCTTTACTGTCCAGGCTGTGCTTTTGTGGAATGCGTTACCTCTTAGTATTAGAAAAGCGCAATCGATTGCGACGTTTAAAAGTCAAGTCAAATCACATTTCCTTTCTGTTCTTCAAAGTTAGGTTCACACATTAACATTTGTTGAATATTTGATTTCCGATAACACTCTTGGTACTTATATATATATATTTATATAAAGTATGTATTTATGTATTTATATATTTATTCTATATTTGTGTATAATCTATCTATGTATCGTTTACTGCGCCGCTCTGTTTCAATATTTTTGTTTATTTTTTTCCAACCCTAAGGTAAAGGTTGACTGGAAGAAATTGCTTAGCGATAAGTCCGCCTTTGTACCTATTTTTGTGTAAAAATTATGTATATGCTTTGTGTTATTAATGTTATGGTGCAATAAAGAGTATTTCATTCATTCATTCATTCATACTACAAATATTTCATGTTTAAGCGTAACATACGTTATAGAGTAATGTGGATGTGAAACTTGGGGAATAGTCGTATCAAGCGCTTCCGGCGCGCGCCCAGTGCGCTGCGTATCGAGCATCTTGAGAACTTATATGAATTTGTATCGCTGCCGTCCGTGTGTATATGGAAACTCTTCCAGTATTCAGAACCCCGGTAGTTCTAATGTACGGGAGGGTTTACTAGCATAAATTCACAGAAAATGACCTTAAACCATTCCGCTATTCAGAGCTGCGAACGATCTGGATTCGGGTATTGTTTCCGATTCATTATTCAATATTACATAAAACAAAGCTTCCTCTACTCAGATCGCTATGAGGCATAAGTATGTACTTAGCTAAGAGATGATGCACAGAAGGCATTTCCGCGCTAATATTTCGTACAATCCGTACCAAAGAGAGAGAGAGAGCAATATAGAGCGAACTACTACTTAAGAAAATCAGTTATGTCTTGCAGTAAAGAGAGACTTGAATAATTTTTAAGCAACGGTGATTTTGTTTGTGTCGTTACTAGTTTTTGACTCCCCTAAAAACCGCTTAAAAAAGTACATTCATTGTCTCAAAACATAGGTAAGAATGTTGGGCACGCCCAACAATTTTATATTAAAAATTTAGTTTAGTTTTAAAATTTTATAAATATTATGTCTTAAATCAAATAATTAACACCTAGTATGATATTCATATTTTCTTTCACCTTCGCTCAATTGACAACATACTACAGACCGGAAGTGATGGTTTTTATTTACGCAATCGAAAGTACCTTAAATGTAAATACTTCCAGAATTTTTCCAGTTTTTTTTATCCAAAATTCAATTTTTTATGAATTTTTGAAAAAAAATCCAAATGTAGGATTAATAAATCAATTCCCATGCTTAACCACATGAAAATGTCAATGTCATTATCAATCTGTCAAATAATGATGACGTTGTCAAACGACGCGTAAAGAAACGAAGTCTTATGAGTTGCTAGGTTGAGGAATATTTTTACCGAAATTCGTACAGCCTACAAGGTCCGCCTTTCTTTTGATACAGCACTATAATAAATTCACTTGGTGTGTTTGTTGGAGTGAGATTTACTTAGTGGGCTGGTGGTTGCCCTCCAAATGAATAAATTACGCCAATTGCTTCTGAATGAAGTTTGAGGGCCTATGAGATGCTACCAATAATAGCATCAAATATACCTATATGTTAATGTAGTATAGTCAAAGAAAAAATATAGAAAGCAAACCAGATGGAAGGTAAATAAAAACTTTTATTCGAATTTATGCTGCTTTTATTTTTATATTAAACTGTATATTTTCAACTTCGAACAATTTTCCATTAATATCTTCTTGCTCTGGCATTTGATAGTTGTTAGTTTCAAATTCGCATAAGTCACATTACTATTTATTTTATTATGACTAGCTCCGTGGCGCAGCGGTCAACACGCCTGCCTCCGACACGGAGTGACCGGGTTCAATCCCCGGCCAGGTCAAGATGGAAAATGATCTTTTTCAGATTGGCCTGGGTCTTGGATGTGTATCTATATATGTATTTGTTATAAAATATAGTATCGTTGAGTTAGTATCCCATAACACAAGTCTCGAACTTACTTTGGGGCTAGCTCAATCTGTGTGATCTGTCCGTATATATTTATATATATTTATTTACATTGAACTCCAATGTTGCTGTAATCTATTTGGCACTGCATTTTTGACGTGATATTTCTGGTCAGTCCCTGGTGTCAGAATTCTTCGGAACCACCTCTCGGCCTCTGACGTGGTTCCATTAACGACTACCAGTTGGCAGCCGGTACCAACGGCTTAACGTGCCTTCCGAAGCACAGAATCATCTTTATTATCAGACAATTAGGTGATTCAAGCCTGCAATGTCCTAACCAAACTGGAAACAACTAAACAAAGTATGATTCCCGTGGGATTCGAACCCACGACCCCCGGGTTTTTAGGCAAGCGCCTTAACCACTGGACCACGGAGGCAGTGATATGATTCACATACGTCACATACGTACATCATATCACATACGTCGCCACATACTGGAGAGACAAAATCTAATCCCTTGAGCCATCGACACGAAAAGAAGATCACATACGTGATATGATAACGTCTTATAAATCGATGAACACCGGCAGCATGCACAGAAAAGAACAGCAGCAGCAGCTACTGGTGCTGCTGCTACTGCAGCTGGAGCTGGAGGCCGTTATGTGTTGTATGTGTGGAGGCTGTATGTGACACTTTTGACAGTCGTCTGAACTGGACCTCTCAGCTGCCGCCTGGTTAGCGACATTTCCTTAATATGTTTAGTAGAGGTATGTATTCAATCGTAAAATAAATTTTACAATAATAGAAGCTAAGCAGTATCACAAAAAAAAAACAGTCCATATACACTTCCTAATTTCGGGGAAAATGTTCCCCAACCTGGCAACTCATAAGACTTGACAGTCAACGCCATCACTTTTTGACATATTGACAATGACATTGACATTTTCATGTGATGAAGCACGAGAATATTGCTTGTAAATCCTACATATGGATTTTTTTTCAAAATTTCATAAAATAAATTTAAAAAATTCTGGAAGTACTTACTTAATTTTATCTACGAAACTGCGAATCCGCAATTCAGAAATATCGAGGTTCTGAATACTGGTAGGGTTTCCATATACGTGCCGTCCGTAGGGTGCGCATTTACGAACCAACTGCGCTCCTCCTGGGCGCCTAAGCCTAAGCGCGCTCGCGACACTTTTTTGTATTTTGTCTTGCCATTTGGTCATAAAAATTGCGTTTGGCGATCGTGCGATTGGCGTCCAACGCGCGTTCGCTGCGAGTCCAACGCCTATCCGGCATGCGCCGGAAACGCAGCCTTCTGTCGTGCGGACTCGTGCGTGCGCTTCGGGCGCTTGTTATAACTAGCCGGACGATAAGAAAAAAAGATACAGAACGACTGGAAGTGTTCAAAATGTGGTGCTTAGACGAGATGATATGGAATACAATATATTTACATATTGTAAACTTCCCAACTTTACCAAATAAATAGGGCCAGTACAGTGGCGTTCTAAGGGGATGGGGAATTCCTAAGACTCTGTGCACACTGGCGACTTCTAATCACTGTTTCTTTTATTGTTAGTGCGAGTGAAAGATCCGACGATCGGCTGACTGTTTAGTCGCCAGTAAGCACGGGGCTAAGGCCACCACTGGACCTCGCTCTGAAACTAGTAGCACCCCCTCCTCAGCGCAATAAGTTATCAATAGCTGGAGCCTCGCAAACGCATCTTATCTCGCGAGGATCTACAGTTTACCGTAGACCCCTTCCCGCCCTCGGCAGGCAATAGATCGCTTATCCTGGATAAGAGTTACTTGCCGTATCTGCCGCCCCGGAGCCTTGCATATCGTTTTTTTAGCTGTCTATGCGTACTCCCATAGAAATCTAAATAAACAGGTAAAACATTCTAAGGGCGTTTGTACACTACACGGAATTTTACTGTCCGGCAGTCCAATTTTTTACGGTCCGATAATAGCAGACCACAAATTTGTATAATGGTTATTGTGCACTTTACGTAAATTTACCATCCAACATTTTACTTTTGCCCATTCCGGACCGTTTTTTCTGATCCGAGGGGGCAGCAATGAAAAACATATTTATGTTTTTGTGCACTGCGTCCGCGATTCAGTATTATTTATTACAAGCTTTTATTTAACTTGCAATGTATGTATATAACTATGTTAGTCCGGGTGGAATCTTGCAACTCAATTTTGTAGCAGATATCTTCTACCGATTGAGCTGAAATTTTACGTCTACTCGTTTAGTTTGGATGACATGACAATGCATGGTAATCACTTCCAGTTTATCGCAAGTTGTCAATTATTTATCTTAATAAAATAAGTTATACTTACGTCGCCTCTCACAAATTAACTGGAAATAGCTACCAACTCCACTTCAACTCCATATTTTCATATGGGGTTGGTGGCTCTTTCCAGTTTGTTGGAAATTGACTACCATGCCATCAATATCCAATAACTTAGGTGAGAAAGCATTATTATCAAATAGTCTTCTTTGACTTCCTTGTTCGGTGTTTTGTTCGATTCATTTTTGCTGCCAGTCAGTCGTGAGTGAGTCTTCAAAAATAAGGCAAGTTTAATAGCCTTATAAAGTCTCTTTTAACACTATTTCTATACGAACTAGCAGTAGTTGCTTTCATAAGCAGGCAGTAGTTTGGTTCATACGTTCGCGTCAAACTGATTTTTTTAGTTTTGTTTGGTTGGTGTACCTGATCTGTCACTGTCACTGCAAGGCTCTCTCATCGGCTCTCTTAGACCCTCAGAACAATACTTTAGTTATTGTTCTGAGCTTAGACCAAAGAAAAAAGAGGACTGGAAATACCTACAAAAAAATCGTGTATACCTACATCACAGAATCGTTACATAAAATGGCTGCCATTGCCTAGGGTTGTCACTTCCATACTATGTAATGATCTACTTTAAACAGTACTCTTATTTTGTACACAGAGCCGACAGAGCTTATAAAAACATTTTGGAAAAGGATAATAAAATGACAATTTATTTTATAACTTTGTTTACTTAATCATTCCTAAAAAGTATTAATTTGTTTAAAAACCATCTATCTGAAAGATATTTACATTTAATTTCACCGTGATATTTATATGTAACACAATATCTTTCAAATTGTAATTTCTTTTGCTGGTTCAAACGTTTATCTTTTACGGCTTTTTTTTTTTCATTTCCACGACCTGAAATTTCAATATACTTAGTTAAATCATAATATTTTATTATTAAACTAGCTTTCGCCCGCGGCTCCGCCCGCGTCAATGTCGATCCCTCGGGAATAGTTCTTTTTTCCGGGATAAAAGGTAGCCTATGTCCTTCTCCATACTCCAGAGAACTTGAATGCCAAATTTCATGATGATCGGTTCAGTATTTACGGCGTGAAAGCGTGACAAACAAACAAACAAACTCACTTTCGCATTTATAATATTATTAGTAAGGATTATGTACAAGTATAATCTATTATGTGCATTGTTGTATGCATGACATCATATGATCGCATCCATAATTCGATAATACGTTGTGACACATAACTTTGCGTACATTTGCATGCATGAACCGGCTACTCCTGCCAAATCACCCAACGGTTTTTAGTATTGTCTGACAGACAAAACGAATAAACCGGCCAAGTGCGAGTCGGACTCAGGCACGAAGAAGGGTTCTGTACTATTATCTATAAAAACTGCAAAAAAATCATGCTTGCTGTATGGAAGCCCCCTTAATTAATTATTTTATTCTATAGTTTAGTTTTTGTCGTTATAGCGGCAACAGAAATATATCCATCCGTTAAAGTTTAAATTGTCTAACTATCACGGTTCATGAGATACAGCCTGGTGACAGACGGACACCAGAGCCATATCATTAGGATCCCGTTTTTACCCTTTGGGTACCGAACCCTAAAACATTTATTTATTAACATTAACTATATACATTAAACTTACCGGAAATGAAAATATTGCTGGTGATGAGTTGTCCCGAAGTCTCATATCATAACTTCAAGCGTTCTATTGAAACAGCTTTCCTCAAAATGCAAAGAGCAGATGTACCAATCCTGTTGCCGAGGATTAATATTTTTCCGAACCGGATAGCCTCTAAGCATTTATTCCTCAAAACTTCATTCATCGGAAACCTATAAAAAAAAATATAATTTTTTATTTAGATAATGCACAACCCTATTTAGGTATGTAAACAAATGAGGAATAAAATAAATGAACATACTGACTGTATTACAAAAATATGACCAGTTAACAACAGTTTATACATAAATTTAACATCATGTTTTATTTTGCTTCTCAATCAGAATCAATAAAGAGCTTTCTTGCTAGAAAACGGGTTACTAACCTATGAAGAGTCAATTATGGTTGATTTATGTTTTCTCTTGCACCACACATCACAATACAACATTTAGTCAACTGTATAAACAGTTATCTCACACTTCCACGTATTTATTACCTTATTTTCGCGTATTTTTGTCACAAATTTCAACTTTTCCAAATAGTAAACAACACCCGTTGACAGCACAACTACCACGAAACTCGTTACAAAATATGGCGGATCTTGGCACGCACCTAAACTTTGGACAGCTTTTACCATAAATTAGCAAAAACTAAAATATGTATGTCTCTTTTGTCAAAGGCAATTGTACTGAAGAAAGACAGAGACAAAGTTATATTTCACACTTTATACCATAAATGCCTGTCAATGTTCCGTCAGTTTTGGAACCAAATGGAATCTTCCGCACCGATGGCAAGCGACCAGATGGTCTTTCTTTAATCCCGTGGCGGCAAGGCAAATGTCTAGTTTGGGATGCCACTTGTGTAGATACTTTAGCTCCATCCCACATACCAGCTACTTCCAGCCAAGGCGGAGCAGCTGCCTGTGCTGCTGAAGCTAGCAAAAAGCGAAAATACGCGGGATTGACCGACAGCTTCATATTCTTGCCTTTTGCTGTAGAAACTTTGGGTCCCTGGGGCACTGAAGCCAAAAAATTCTATAAGGAATTGACAACACGTCTCATCGAGGCAACTGGTGATCCAAGAGCTGGCAGTTTTTTTGCACAACGTATCGGACTCGCTGTGCAACGGGGAAATGCTGCCAGCATTTTGGGTACTTTGCCTCGATGTGGTGCGTTGGAAGAAGTTTTTTATTTGTAAGTTATTTATAATTTTCTATTTTTATGTTGTTATTAATTATGTTTAATATTAAGTTAAAAATATAATCCCATTAATATATTAGTCAATGCCTGATATTTGTATAATTTTTTTTTTTTTTTTTCTAATTCAAAACGTTTATTCAATATAGGTTTCTTTGAACACTTATTAATTGTATAATTAAAAATTCATATATGTTGACAAGGGCATCTCCATAGACTTCCTTACTCTTAGTCGGCTCTCTATTGTCACTGACTGTCAAGTAAGTAGAGTCAAGCAAGCGTCTGTCTGTCCCAGCGTTGCCAGTAGGTTACATTTCTTACATTTTTCGTAACTTTTGACCTCCTCGCGTAACATGTAAGTAATTTTTAGATTTAAGGCAGTTTTCGTAACTTTTGAGAATAACGAGATTTGTAATACTAGATTTTTATTGAAATTAAACGTATTCAATTTGAACGCACCTGAAACTGGTGCGTCTAACTAGTATTTCACTCCATATCACACTCAGAGATGGTTCTGAATAGAAAGCGCCATATTATCATATCATTTAAATAGTCTTGTTAATACGTAATTTCGGCACTCCAGCCAGATTATCCAGTCGTGACGATCTAGATCTAAGAATATTTTTTTGTGTTTTTCTAAAGACAGACTTAAATATGACGCAGACTATAATAATGGGACAGTTGGTCTCTTCTTTATTATTAACAAAAGTCACCGCCCGGTATACTTGACCGATTAGATGCCGCAAAGCGTTATGCTATATGGGGGGTCATGGGATCATGACCCAACTCCCTGGGCTGGGTCCAGGACCTATGTGGACCACTAATAAAAATTGTTAAACATAATTTTTTTTTTATATCTATACTAATATTATAAAGCTGAAGAGTTTGTTTGTTTGTTTGTTTGTTTGAACGCGCTAATCTCAGGAACTACTGGTTCAAATTGGAAAATTCTTTTTGTGTTGGATAGTCCATTTATTGACGAAGGCTTTAGGCTATAAAACGTCACGCTGCGACCAATAGGAGCGAAGCATCAATAAAAAATGTTTTGAAATCGGGGAAAAATTATTCATCGTTGAGGACATCCGACGCGTGCAATGCGTAAACGGTTCAAGTTACTCAAAAAATTTGTATTGAAGAATTATTTATATTTAAACGAACTAAAAAAACCGGCCAAGTGCGAGTCGGACTCGCGCCAAAGGGTTCCGTACCGTTATCTAAAACGCTGTTCAAACTGCAAAACAATTATGTCTGTTGTATGGGAGGGCTCCTTTAAGATTAATTTTATTTTTATTTAATTATTTTTTTTTGAAGTGAATATATAACGAAATATTCTGTGAATATTTAAAGCGTCTACCTGTTGCCGTTATCAATATCGAGCAAAAACAAGCAAAAAAATAACGTTTATTGTGTGGGAGCCCCCTTAAATATTTATTTAATTCATTTTTTTGTATTTTCGTTATAGCGGCAACAGAAATACATAATCTGTGAAAATTTTAACTGTCTAACTGTCACGGTTCATGAGATACAGCCTGGTGACAGACGGATAGACAGAAAGACAGGGTACGGAACCCTAAAAAGACGAATGTACCATGATTCATAGAGCTAAAGTAGAAGCTCTAGATAGGGCTCTCAGAGATATTAGAAGCTGTGATAAAATCATGGGTGGGACACTGTTATTTTTGCTGGGGATTTTCGGCAAACTTTACCTATTTATAGTAAGAGGAACTAGAACACTCATTGTAAAGTCATGCCTTAAAAGTTCCCCATTGTGGTGGTTTGTTCATACCTTAAAACTATCTACGAATATGAAAGCACTGGGGGAGATTTTATTTATTTACTAGCTGTTGCCCGCGGCTCCGCCCGCGTTAGTGTCGATCCCGGAATCAAACATACCCTATGTCCTTCCTCGGGCCTCACACGTCCATACCAAATTTCATCCAAATCAGTTCAATGGTTGAAGCGTAAAGAAACGACAGACAGAGTTACTTTCGCATTTATAATATTAGTATTAGTATGGAAGTATGGATATTATTTATACTTCTTAGTCCAGAAATGAGAAAATTTCCATAAAACCTTCACCCTCCCATTTTACCCCTTTAGGGGTGAATTTTGTCCATTTCACCTACATATATATTTTTTAATTGTAATCGAGAACATACCTATTTATTTTCATACTTCATAGTCCAGAAATGAGAAAATTTCCAATTTCCAAACAAACTTTACCCCTTCTGGGGGATTTTTTTCCAGTTGACCTACACAGATTTTTCAATTGTAATCGTGAATTTATTAACCTATTTTCATACTTCTAAGTCTAGAAATAAGTAAATTCCTATACAATATTTACCCCGCTATTTTAACCCTTCAGGAGAAAATATCGTCCATTTTACCTACACAGATATTTTTAATAACCCTAAACTAATTACGTAACCTAGAACTTATATATTTAAATTCATACGTCTAAGTCCAGAAATGAGAAAATTTCGATACAAAGTTTATACCACCCACCCACCCCCATTTTACTCCTTAAGGGGAATTTTGCAAATTTCATCTACCCACACACATCTTTTTTAATTTTAATCGAGAACTGTATAATATGAAAGTATGTATATAACATACTTTCATACTTCTAAGTCCAAAAATGAGAAAATTCCATATAAATTTTACCCTTTTAGAAGTAAAATTTCTTAAAAATCCTTTCTTAGCGCTCACTCACATCATTAAAAGAACCCCTGTACCAAATTTCAAGTTTCTAGGCGCAGCAGTTTCGGTTGGTTTGCCGTTTGCTCGCGGCTACGCCGCCGCCGTTAGTGTCCATCCCTCAGGAACAGTTTGGTCCCTTAAAGGGGTGACTCAGGTCATCAATATGAACAACTTTTTCTATGGGACCAATGCTGGGAACTCAAAAAAAAAATTCGTCATTTCCATAAAAAAAGAGTCCCGCCGCCCGGTCAGTTTGTATGGGAATGGCGAATTTTTTTTTGAGTTCCCAGCATTGTTCCCGTAGGAAAAGTTGTTCATTTTGATGGTCTGAGTCACCCCTTTAAGGGTCCAAAACGATAACAAATTGACCGTGTATATTTGCAGGCAAACTAATGCTGAGTTCATTCAAATGACGATAACTGTTTTTTTAATGAACCGATTTTGATGAAACAAACTTTAGATGTTTTGCTGAGTTAAAACAAAGCAATTGGTGAAAGTTTGAAGTAAATCGGTTCAGTATTTTCGGAGATAATCGTGATCATACATACAGACAGACAGACAGACAGACAGACAAAAAATTTGAAAAATTTTTTTTGCTTTCTATTATTCTTTTTAAGTGCCCCTCTATCCATTTCAGTCAAAAATTTTAAATGTACAGACAAAATATTTTTACTGTTTTATTATATGTATAGATTAACAATTTTTTCTTCTAAGTTACCTTTAATAGGAGACGGGAAAGTACCTCATTTAGAAAATAAAATTGAATTTGATCGCAATTAAGGTGAAAGAGTGACTAGCATTGAGAATCTAATATCGAAAGTATTGGCGGCAAGAAACAGTAGTGTTGACGAAATTAACGACCTAATTTTAACTAAATTTCCAGGAGATATAATTACCTACACATCTATTGATAATGTAATGGATCAAGAAGACGCGCTCCATTACGCACAGGAATTTCTTAATACCTTAAACCAGAGTGGCCTTCCCCCATATTTCCTCAAGGTTTAAAATAGGTGCCCCAATACTTTTACATAGAAATCTTAAACCACCAAATTTATGTATCGATCCTCCGTAATAAAGTGATCGTTGCAATAGTTTCGACTGGTCCAGCAGTTGGTCAAACACTGCTTATACATCATTTTGAATGATTGGGATGCGAAATCCCAATGATTCAAAATGATGTACCTTTCATTCTAAAAGAATTCAATTTCCAGTTAAGTTATCTTTTATTGTAACAATTAATAAATCACAGGGGCAAACATTTAAACACGTCGGAATCGATTAACGTCAAGACTGCTTTTTGCACGGCCAACTATATGTCGCGTTGTGAAGATCTGGTTGCGTAGAAAATCAATACCTATGTTCTTCTGCCACAAGAAAAACACTTTAAAATATATTCCTTTAAAAACAAATTAATCATAATAACAGAAATTGCCGCGGACGAAGTCGCGGGCAACAGCTAGTTATTCATATATTGATCCATAAAAACGTACCCATTGATATAGATGAAATGATAACGCGTTTCGGAAGAAGACGTACAAGAAAAAATAATTTTGTCTTTTTATATATGTATTTTTAAGTACAGTAAGTACTTACAAAGGTACATTAATAAAATACCTACTTTTACACTTTTTACTTGTATCTATGATTATAAACATTTTAATTATAACTTCTTGTGATTTGATCACGACTCTGTGACCCCCTGACACCAAAGCTGGATCCGCCCTTGGCTATACTTTGACCCCAATAACACATAAATTTAAAAAAATACAATTATGTAACTTTTGCTGCAAAAATGTAACATTTCAGGAATCGAAACGTAACTTACAACTCAAGGACCCTGGCAACACTGGTCTGTCCTGTCAGTTCAGTTGATTTGATCACTTTGATCAGTCACAAAATAAATTCTGTGTTGGATGTTGTCGTGTTGTTCCGGTTGTGCGTGATAAATAAATCGATATTAAAATATTTTGTTGTATTGGTGGATAAAATATATAGATATTGTCAATTTATTTGTAGTGTGTTTGTGTGCTGCTTATAGTTTCATAAATATATTTTTCAAATTAGGTCACCGAATAATGTGATTTTTAAGCAACCCCGACAATGGCTTATTAGTAAACCGTGAATTTTATAGATATTTGCTTTATTAATAATAACCTAAGTTAAAGAATTTTTACAAGAAATATGTCTTTGACCATGACGAAGAAAGTCAGTGAGTGCCAAGCAGAGACAGTACAGTTTATGCCAATAGAAAAGGTATGTTGTTATAGTTCGCCGCGAACTTGGATTTCATAAAGCCTGATCATCTATTGAACCGATTTTAGAGCCATTTAAAAAAAAATAATCAAAATTAATTTTGATGACGATACGACTTTTTTAGGGTTCTATACCCAAAGGGTTTAATTTTTAATTTTATATCGCTCCGCTGTTCGTCTGTCACCAGGCTGTATTTCATGAACCGTGATAGTTAGACAGTATAAACTTTCACAGATGATGTATTTCTGTTGCTGCTATAACAACAAATACAAATAACTAAAATAAAATTAATATTTAAGGGGGCTTCCATACCACAAATGTGATTTATTGTTTGTTTTTGCTCAATATTGATAACGGCAACAGGTAGACGCACAGAATATTTAGTTATATATTCGCTTTAAAAATTAATCCTTACTAATATTATAAATGCGAAAGTGAGTTTGTTTGTTTGTTTGTTACGCTTTCACGCCGTAACTACTAAACCGATCATCATGACATTTTGCATACAAGTTCTCTGGACTACAGAGAAGGACCTTTTATCCCGGGAAAAAGTACTATTCCCGAGGGATCGACATTGACGCGGGCGGAGCCGCGGGCGAATGCTAGTAATTAAATAAAAATAAAATTAATATTAATGGGGGCTCCCATACAACAGACATTTTTATTTTGCCATTTTTAAAGATAATGTTACCCTTCGTGTGCAAGTCCGACTTGCACTTGGCCGCTTTTTTCCTCTCGCGCAGTTATCAAATAAAATAGTAAAAAAAAAACTAAAAGTAATTTACTACTGATGTACAGAATTAGATTTTCTTTTAGTTGATCAGGTTTAGGAGTAGAAGAATGAAATAAGGGGTGGTGCTAGAACAAACATTTTATATTATATTATGATATTTTAGGTTGAAAATGAATGCAGTTCAGAATTCAATTCAGGCAGCACCTTGCTCAGACGAGGCAAGAAATTGGAAGACAACAATAACCTGAGCAAAGAGGACATAGAGTACATAAACTATCGCCAGCTGTTGAAGTATGAAGAAGCACCGGAGTATTTGAAGCACAACCCTTTCATAAGAGATGGGTACAGGAAGCTGCTGCCTACGAGACTGTGCTGGGAGAGGTAAGGTTTCAATAATTAGTTTTTTTTTTTTGAGGTTTTTATCTTTTCTTGTCTCATCTTGTTCCCTGGTTGCTCCATCAGAGATAATGTTTTAGACTCACATGGCAAATGGTCCATGAAAGCACATGATGTAATACAGATTATCTAATGTGGTGTGGTAGTCAAAGTGAGTAATGGAAAAATGGGGCCAACTTGAAAAAACCCTTTAAAACAATTTTTTTTAAATAGTTTGATAAATGATGGAGTTAAGCAGTAAAAAACTTAAAAAAAAAACTAGTTGAATTGATAATGTCGTCCTTTTTTCTGAAGTCAGTTAAAAGCAAGAAAATCATTAAATTTTCATGTAAGTCAAAGCCATTGTCACGTTTCCGTAATACCTGTTTACAATAAATTTATATTAATTTTACTTTCTTTATATAATATATGTACGTACAACGTTACACCATTACTCACACAAGTATTGGCTTTCCTAGAGATATATTCTGTCGCACGTCATCCAAGTCAGCAGCCAGGACTGCCGGCACCATCACCTTATGATGTGCCTAGCATAATAATCCTATCCTAACTAATATCCTAATCCTAACTTCCTAACTAATATTATAAATGCGAAAGTGAGTTTGTTTGTTTGTTACACTTTCACGTTGTAACTACTGAACCGATCCTCATGAAATTTTGCATACACGTTATCTGGGGTACAGAGAAGGACATAGGGTACATTTTATCCTGGGAAAAAGTACTGTTCCCAAGGGATCGACATTGACGCGGGCGGGCAAAAGCTAGTAAACTTCATAAATGCAAAAGTGATTTTGTTTTGTTATGTATTCACGTCTCTGCAACTCGGCCAATCAGCATGAAATTAAGGTACACTGCAAAGGTACACATAGTCGGAAACGTAACATTCAAAAGATATATTTTGACATTACTTACCTGGATTGATGGTTCAATTAGTTGAAATAGATATTAGTTTCCTAATTCAGTCGCCGTACGCATTCAAACTAAGTATTCCAATAAGTATTATCCTCTTTCACATTGATAAGTATAATAAGTTGAGGAGAGTAAATTTTTAGAATAGGCGATCTCTACTTTTTGGGGTTCTGTACCCTAAGGGTACTATGGCTCCACTATTCGTCTGTCTGTCACCAGGCTGTATCTCATCGTGTTAGCTAGACAGTTGAAATTTTTACAGATGATTATTTCTGTAGCCGCTATAACAACAGATACTAAAAACTGAATAAAATCAATATTTTAGGAAAGCTCCAATACAATAAACGTGATTTTTTGCCATTTTTTGCTCCATATAAATTACGGCAACAGGTAGACGATTGAAATATTCACAGAATATGTAGTTATATTCACTTCAAAAATAAATACTTAAAATAAAATAAGGTGCGGGATGCACCAAACGTAAAACAAAAAATGGTTATAATATAGTATTTAATGTTGTATAGATAATGGTACCGAACCCTTCGTGCGCGAGTCGGACTCGCACTTGGGCGTATTTTTTTAAATAAGGGACTTTCTTTTTTTTTCACATATAATTGTTTAAGGCATGTATGGAAGTATAACTGATGTATAATGTGTACTAATAGAGGATATTTGCCATCGATAAACGGCTAATTAACATTGTCTTGCCAAATTGGGACAAACATAGGTAGTTTGCAAAACCTCATTGATTGAAGTACCAAATATAAATGTGAAAATTAGACTGTGACGGTATAATGATATTGCGTCGTACATACGCGAGTATATACTACTGTGTAATGCCGATTTTCTTGTAAGACACACATACGAAACAGTGTGTGATGTGGCATTGCTCAAGACTCTGCGATTTCTAATGTAGCTCTGCTAAGATTGTTGTAATTAAATAATTAGACCTTTAATTATGTTATGATCAAGAATTTGCAATATTGCATACACTAGCTTTCGCCAGCGATGGTATGTTCTCGTGTCTACCTCGTAAATTCGAGATAAAAAGTAGTTTGATCAAAATTAGTTATGGTCCCGGCTGATAGTCGTTAAAGGAACCACGTCAGAGGCTGAGAAGCGGTTCCGAAGAACTCTGACACCAGGGTGTGCATCGTCGATTGACCGTGTCACCTACACGAAATGATGATGACTCATGGGCTCGAAAAATGAATATTTGGCGTCTTTATCACTTTCACGGACGCTCCCGCCTGTAGACGTAATTCTATTGTTATTTCTTTTGTGTGTTGGTTCAGGCACGGGTTCAGGGTCCGTGAATGACTTAAGCACGACATCACGCAAAATAGCACGTTCGATTATGCACCTTCTTTTCTTACCATTTCCGATAGTCAATACTCGGCAGCGCTCAAGTTACCGGGAAACAGATTTTAAAGCATGGCATCTGTAAGTTCTGATCAGAGACTCATTCATTACGATGAGGGTCTTCCAGTGCATGGACCTCTAGTAACGTTAAAGACCTGAAAGTACTTTAGATACAAATCACAACATGTTCCATCCCAAGTAACCGCATCCTAAACAGCACATACCTATATAGATTCTACCTATATTCCAAATTTTTTACGCCATATAGGTATTTATTCTTTATTTAATAAGAGTTTGTCAGAATAGCATTGTAGTGCGGATGCCTAAACCCTTATAAATATTTTTTTGTAATATACAATAGCATCCACAATAGAGGATAAGGATATGGCGATATAGTCCAAGGGGCGCCGGCTTTTAGAAAACCTCATGGGTGCTCATGCTCATTTGATGACTCGAAAAAGTGGCCAACCCAACAAATATCTGTTTAAAAACATTTGTGTTGGTGCGGGAATCGAACCCGCGACCATTGCGTCCAACCGGCGCTCTTAACCACTGCGCTAAACGGGTCGTTGGGTAAAGAAAAAACGCTCATCCCTAAAAGGCGATTTCTGATCTGATTCTTGATGTCTGTTCTCAGGGGTACTCGGCAACGGCATCCACTGTTTATTTCTAATGAGTCCAATCGCGATTTAGTCTGTTTGTCTATATAGTCTTATTAAGATGTAGTCATAATGCTTCTAAAAAATTCAGGTTAGATTCTTAGTGGGTTAGATCATCAATACTAATAATAAATCTGTAAGGGTTGGTCATGGAGTAAGTTACTTTGTTTTCAGAGATATTGTGTTTATAAGTTCTATATATGATACTGAAACTAAATTAAGGATTTTTAGATTTTTTTCTGTAAGTATGTATGTTCCTCCATAACTCTTAAACGTAGATATACATTGAGACGTACAGGACACAGATAGGCTACTTATTTTTTTTTCTCCTGTCATGTTAAGACGTGCCCTCTATATAAAGTCAAACATAACATAAAATGTACGCGAACGAAGTCGCGGGCACTGCCATTAATCTAATCTCTTTGTTACAGCATATTCTGGTGGACGAACGAGACGATGAACATCTGGACTCATCTTTTCGGCTTCTTCCTCATCCTGTTCCTTACCATCAACGACCTCGTCATCATAAACATCCACGCGACCGTCACCGACAAAATCGTCGCAGGCATATTATTTTCTTGTTTTCTGGTAAGTTTTTTTACTTATATTCTTCAAAATAGAAAAAAATTAGGGTTCTCAGTAGGATTTTATTTCCTTTTATTTATGGCTTTCACGCGTTACGTATTTAGCCTGTATCAAGTATAAATTAGTTTTCCCGCGCTTTTTCTAAGTCTTGTTATCAATGGAACGGTGGTGCAGATCATTTCATTGATTCTACGGAGCCCCTGGCGACAATTCTCACGAATCCACTGGCTTGATCAAAGACGACGCAACGAGGCGAGGCGGATAACCACCGCCCGCTAAGTAAATGTAACTACATCCGCACTGTGACAGTTTGTTTAAGTTATTCCACACATTGTTCATAAACATGGGCATTTATAACACCAAATTACACCGATTTCACATTATAAAGTCCACTATTTCTGTCGCCGTAACAACAAGTAATAAAAACAAAATAAAACTTAAAATTAAAGGTCAACAAACAAGAAACTGTTTTTTTTTGGTGTAATTGCTACGCACTTTATACCTCAGTTCATTACTGAGACGTCAAACCACAGATAATTAAGAAAAATAGTGCCCATGTAAGAAAGAGATCACGTAGAAGAGGTTTTATATGAGTCCACTTAGAAGAAGCGTGGGTTTTGTATTTAAATATTGTATGGAACCTATAGCAAAGAATATATACGCCTATAGTGTGTGCTACTCGCATTTGGTCGGTTATCAATACTAATAATAAATTTTTAAGAGTTGGTCATGGAGTAACTGGGGTTCCGCAGGGATCCAACTTAGGTCCACTTATGTTTTTAATATTTGTTAATGAACTTTTGGAAATATTGGATTGCAAGTGTCTTGCTTATGCCGATGATATAAAGGTGTTTACAAGTGTCCATGATATTTCTGATTGCGAGAAGTTGCAGAATGATTTGAATAAAATTAACGACTGTTGTCTGGAAAATAACATGTCGCTTAAGACAGTACAGCAATAAATTGTGAAAATTGACGTGTTTTTAAATCACTATGCGTTGAATTGATTAAATACATCAAAAGTATTTGTATAATTTAGATCAACCCTTTAACAAGATCGCCCTCTTGTTGGAATTTGAAACATATACATATGAAATTTAAAAATGATATATATATGGTATAATATCTAAAAGCATTTTTCTTTGAAAACTTTGTAATTTTTACGTCTCAAACATATTTATATGTACGTCTCGGAGGTCGCACCCCCTTTCTTATTTTTAAAGATATTAATATGAAAATATTAAGACTTTTCATCTTTTTTCCTAATCGCCGAATGGTTCTGCGCAGCCTAATGGCTTGCGCAGTAGCGATGTTTTTCGTTCGCGCGGCACCCGCCTAACGTTGCAAAGTGTTTGACCATAACATTTACAAAAAAAGGTGCCCAATATTGTTTGAATATAAAATTGATCAAGGCCCTCTAAAACGTGTAGATACTGTGCGTGTCCGTGACTTAGGAGTAATTTTTGACATTGAACTGTACTTTAAACATCATTATGACCTAATCGTTAGTAAAGCCAGTAGAACACTAGGGTTTCTGACACGTATAGCGAAACCATTCTAAAATGCTGGGTCATGGTAATCCATGTTCAAGTATACTCCGTACCAACGACGAGTATAATATAATTATTATACTCGTCGTTGGTACGGAGTATACTTGAATACTGTTCATCTGTATGGTCACCTATTTATCAGGTTCACACAGATCGGATTAAAAAGATTCAACGTCCCTTTTAAGAATGTTATGCGACAGACTCTGCATAAGACGACAGATAGCTGAATATGAAGATCGGCTACAAAGATTTAATTTGAAAAGTCTTGAATCGCGCAGTCACAGCAAACTTATGCAATATGTACAAAATATATAATGGACTGATGGGTTCAGAATTGCTCGGACCAGCCAGGGTTCCACAACTTTTTAGCATACTACCCGCAAGGAACAATATTGGGCAAAACAATCCTACGATAAGATTTTGTGAAATCTGCAATAAGGTCAACAAAGTGGTCCAACAAGACTTATTTGCAGATAGCTTCATAAAATTTAATCCACATCAATAATTAATTTGTATTTTATTTTATTTCCCCTCTCGGTTTGCATGTCATATTTATACGAAAATGTTGTGTACAGACTTATATGGGATTTCAGAATAAAAGTGATTAGTTATAAGTTTAATAGTATAATGATGTAATGATCTGAAGTCTGTGACTGTACCTTATTAAATAAATAAAGTTACTTTGTTTTAAGAGATATCGTGTTTATAAGCTCTCTGAAATTAAATTAGAGGATTTTTATGTTTTTTTTTTCTGTATGTTTATGTTTGTTTGTATGTATGCAGTATGTATGTTCTTCCGTAACTCAACAGATTAACTCAATTTTATGAAACTTCGTAGATAAACATTTAGACTCACAGGACACAGGATAGGCTACTTAATTTTTATGGTTCCGTACCTCAAAAGGAAAAAACGGAACCCTTAAAGGATCACTCGGTTGTCCGTATGTCAGTCTGTCAAGATCCTTTTTCTCAGGAACGCGTAGAGGTATCAAGCTGAAATTCATATCAAATACTCAGGTCTGCTGTCTCTTGCAGTTGTGAAAAAATCAAGCTTCTGAGCCAACGCAATCAAAAGATACAGCTGGTTATGTCGCAATTTTTCGTGTTTTTCGACATTCGCAAGGGAATCAAAACCTAAAGGGTACTTCCCGTGACCTCAGAATCTTGAAATTTGGTACGAAGCAACTTCTTATA
This sequence comes from Elegia similella, assembly GCA_947532085.1. Lineage (NCBI taxonomy): Eukaryota > Metazoa > Arthropoda > Insecta > Lepidoptera > Pyralidae > Elegia > Elegia similella. Next base: position 9,887,029 of record OX383937.1, read on the forward strand.
GCACATATATAGGAAAAATTGCAAAAAGTATAAATTTTTAATAATATCATATAATAAAAATCTTTTTAATAATTTTTCGACACTTGCAATGGAATCAAAACCTACAGGGTAAGTACTTATAGCACAGATAAAGGAAAAATTGTGAAAAGCATAAATTTTGAGATTTATTTATTTCATACTCATTATATATAATGTAGTGCAGAGAGGGTCGTGCTCCTGTAGTGGAGACTAAGGGGACCTGATGATGATGATGATGATATATAATGTACGGAACCCTTAGTGCACGAGTCCGACTCGCACTTGGCCGGTTTTTTTCTCCAGTTATGATTAGACGTGGACAAATGTACGCGAACGGAGTCGCGGGCACAGTTAGTTTGGAATAAACGAGATACTGCTATAGGCATAGCTTTTATAGACTTAAGCGCATAGACTCATTCAAGCTACATTACATAAGTACGAGTAAGTACGCTACGCATAGGTTTTATTTGCTCGTTGTGATCTTACGAAATCCCTCTCAACACCATTGGCCGCCGTCGCGCTCGTCTCGAAAGCGCCGCATCTGATGCCTTGCCTGAGAAGGCTGACCTGTTTTTCTCTCGGCAGTGAAAGTAAAAAAATAAATGTAATGATCGCCGAGGCACATTGCGGTTTGACAAAGTAGAATTTATTTGGTCAAACGAATAGAAACATAAACTTGTACAATACGGATTGTAGTTTTAAAAAGTTTTTATTTTAGCTTCATTCCTTTGTTTACAAAACTGAAACCAGTTTGGAGAGACTTTAGTACTTATTTTTACAGCATGCAACTACCACAGACATTAAAAGAAATGCCGGCCAAGTGCGAGTCGGACTCGCGAACTAAGGGTTCCGTACATTATATATAATACGTTTGAAATTATTAAAAATATTTTTATTATATGATGCTCCTATATCTGTGCTATAAGACGTAGCTTCGTTCTAAATTTCAAGATTCTGAGTTCATGGGAAGTGCCCTGTTTGATTCCCTTGCGAATATCGAAAAAAACACGAAAATTTGCCGCATAACCAGCTGTATCTTTTGATTGCGTTGGCTTAGAAATTTGATTTTTTCACAACTCTAAGGGGCTGTTGACCTAAGTACTTGATATTAATTTCAGCTTGATACCTTTACGCGTTCCTGAGAAAAAGGTCTTGACAGACAGACGGACAGACAGACAGACTGTCAACCGAGTGATCCTATAAGGGTTCCGTTTTTTCCTTTTGAGGTACGGAACCCTAAAAATGGTCTTAAACAGGTAACATAACCGTTTATCTTTATCCTTACTAATATATAATCATATATTTATTTATATAATGCTTACTACCTAACAAACAAACTCACTTTAGCATTTATAATAATAAATGCTAAAGTGAGTTTGTTTGTTAAGCTTGCTTTCACGCCATAACTACTGAACCGATCATCATGAAATTTTGCATACAAAATTCTCTGAAGTACGGAGAAGGACATAGGCTACCTTTTATCTTGGAATAAGGTACTGTTCCCCAGGGGTAGACATTGATGCGAGCTGAGCCGCGGGCGTAACCTAGTAAATGTCTAGCTAATACGGTTCATGAGATGCTTCGTGATAATAGACAGGCGGACAGTGGAGCCATAGTAATAGGGTCCCATTTTAACCCTAATTAAGTACGTAGAGATTTTATTTAACATCAAATTATTTATCAACAACAAGGTTGTCAAAATGTCTGTCATTTTAATAATTTGACTTTTAGTGCACTATGTACTCATTTGAATAGTTGTGTAAAAACATAAGTACAGGATTTACGAATGTGTCAATATGTTTATATTTTAATTGCTTAGTGTATGCAAATTAAGTAGGTATCTTTAACGTTGGCAAAATTGGTCGAGGTCGAGGTTATTTCTATTTCTGCACCATCTAACTATGTTTACTTAGTTCAACCAAAAAAATAAAGCAACAGAAACATATGACATTCAAAAAGCGATACATGTAAGTATCCTACTTTGAATAAAAAAATATTCATTTTCATTTTTTCATTTCATTTTCATTCAACTAAAGTTTAAAGGTCGAGGATTTACTGATATAAGATTATTGTCTCTGGGTCGGTAGCAAGCACGGTAGCAAGGGTTGGTATGGCGCAGTGATGTTAATGTCCATGAGAGAAGAGGGCCCTATTTACCCGACTGCTAAGAAGGGTTATGTGTTTTGCGCGTATCTTACAATTGGCATAATGTACTCTGTGGGTTCTTGTATGTTTTTAATTCTCTTTATAACCTCTGAATCGATCTTCCAAACAGCTGAATCGATCTCGACAGTTAAGGTATCACACACAACATAAGTGTCTTTGGATAGGTCTTTAAAAGAGGGACGGTAAGCAGGTATTTTTTTTTTAATAATATTATTTTAGTCTTATTAAACTAAGAAATAAGATATGGTGAAAAAACCGGCCAAGTGGGAGTTGGACTCGTGCACAAAGATTTCCCTACCATTATAATATTATAAATAACCGGCCAAGTGTGAGTCATAATCGCGCACTAAGGGATCCACATCATTATCTATAATATTATGCTTTATTATATGGTGTAACTAAAAATTTATGCTTTTCGCAAATTTTCCTTTATCTGTGCTATAAGACGTTGCTTAGTACCAAATTTTAAGATTCTGAGTTCCGTCGTCTGTTGTCTGTCAGGACAGAAAGAAAGGAGAGAAAAAGGTTATCACGAACGCGTGGAGGTATTAAGTGAAACAATCAAACTTTTAAGCCAGCGCTATCATAAGACACAGCCGTTTATGCCGCAAATTTTCGACACTCGCAAGAGAAACAAAACCGACAGGGTACTTCCCGTGAACTCAGAATCTTGAAATTTGGTACGAATCAACGTCTTATAACACAAATAAAGGAAAATTGCGAAAAGCCTACATTTTTAGTTACATCATATAATAAAAATAGTACCTGGGCGACCGAGCTTCGCTCGGTTATTACTATTTGTTGTAATATGGTGGTTTATTCTATATTTATGAGAAATATTGTTATTTCAATCATTAACAACATTTTTTTAAACTTGTCTTAAAACAATAAAAATAAAAAATAAATATATAAAATTGAGCATATAGAAATAAAAAAGAGATCACCGAGCGGGATTTGAACCCGTAACTCGTTTCTTGCCGTCCGCGTCTTAAGCCGTTGGACCAAATGGACAGTGGCTGTCAGTACGAAATTAGCGACCAAAATCGAAAACACGCGTTTTTCCAAACATAAGACTAATCTAGATCGATTGTTTACCCCCCGAAAACCCTATACCAAATTTCGGCGAAATCGTTAGAGCCGTTTCCGAGATCATAGAAATAAATTTATAAACATATATATAGCGTGATTTTGAACTCCCTAGCTATATTCAAATCTGGGAATCAGAATCCCTAATGGAACATAGAATTGCAAGGAAAAAAGGTAAAAATCTTAAAAATAAATTTAACCTTTCATAGAAATTCGTCCAGCTAATCGGCGACTTTGTATGGAAAACCTAATTTTCTTTTTCGTTTTTTACCTTTTTTTCTTGCAATTCTGTGTTCCATTAGGGATTCTGATACCCAGATTTCAATATAGCTAGGGAGTTCAAAATCACGTTGTATAAATATACAAGAATTGTTTGCTCATTAAAAAGGTATAAGATTTTTAATAAAATCAATCTTTTTATGTTGCACGGAACCCTTCGTGCGCGAGTTTTTTTGGAACCTGGGTCTTGTATGTTTATTTATTTTTATTTAAAAAGCTTTTCGAGTCTATAGAGGTACAGTAGGTGGATTTAATGCTAAGAACATTCTCTATTTAATGTATGTATTTGTTATACATAAATTATAGCATAGTTAAGGTAGTACCGTAACACAAGACTCGAGCTTACTTCGGGGCTAGGTCAATCTGTGTGAGTTATCCGTATATATTGAGTTATCGATCGTCTTGCATAAACTTCGTCAGAGGTTCTTAGTAGGTCACATGGTAGCTTTCATCAAAAAGGCTAATATGCCCGTGCGATTATACCAACGTGAACGGAGCCGCGAGCGAAAGCTAGTATTTAGTAATTCTTCAGTTCGTTAGTCATTCTTCTTCAAGTGCATTAGCTGCGATTCAATCGATAAATATGCATTTAATATGAGACTAAATTGATAGTGTGGCCTCTGAAGAAAACCTTTACGTGTTATCTATGACCTCTAAACTATACTCATCATCATCAGGTCCTTTTTAGTCTCCACTACAGGAGCACGACCCTCTCTGTACTACTAGGGTCATACTTGGCCAGAGCAGCCAAAGGACTTGGCCTACACTCTCCACGCTGGCCAAACGGGTTGGAGAGGTCTCTTAGATGTTTAAAAGCTTTGTTTAGCTTGCATTTCCTAAGTCGCCTTCTACGACATCCACGGGAAGACTTGGAGTGGTCCTATTCTACTCTGCCGGATACCACACGGCTACCGGATACCACACGGCTGAACTATACTGAAATCCTGGAATCAAAATCCCTAATAGAATACAGAAAAGCAAGAAAAAATGTTAAAACTGAATAAAGATTGATTGAGATATATGTTAAGCAACACTGGGCGCGCTCACCGGGATGGGTGACCGCAAGAAGTATACAAATACTATGCTATATTGATTGATTGATATTGATGATGCGAAAGTTGTGAGGATGTTTGTTACTTAACACAAAACGTACTGTATTAATTTTAATGTATGTAAGTATGTTTCTTATCTTATTACATCAGGATTCCACTAAGCTAAAGATAACTCAAGCATATTTTTTAATAATATGATAAGCACCAGCTTAGGCTACAGTACAGATGTCACCCTATTAGAATTATAATAAATTATGTATCATTAAATACAACTGCCAGGTATACCTTAACCTCGATTTTGTGCTATTTACTATGAATGGTAAAACTAGTTTAAATGTACCGAACATACCTCATAAACATTATCTTTAGTACAGGTATTTGACCTTAAGAGAAAAAGAAACTCTGATGTACTTGTATAAGTACACGTCATGTTTATCTTTCATGCCACCTCTTTTTTGAGGATTAAGAGAGGTAACACTAATTCGAGAGAATTGAAAAATAGGTACCTATTTGTATAATCTATTGCTGCCCAATATTATATTTATTTATTTATTTATTTTTCTTGATAATTGAACACATGAATGTCCATATCTCTTTAAATAATTCAATTAAGAAAAAAATTAAAACGTAGGGACATGGTAATAGATTATTTTTGCAAAAAAAATCATTGCTCTACAATTCTACATGTACTAACCCTATTTCCTCATAACAGATTATAACTCTTTCTTGCATAGACGTATCGGACACTATTGTTTTAATTATGTATGGTTTGACGTCTTAGTTATAATTTAGCAGCAACATAATCTAGAAAATCCGCCAGAACGAAGGCTTCATATTGCGTCCCGCGTTAGCATTCTTTGGGTACGGAACCCTAAAAGAGACTTATAATTACATCTACTGAAGTTATTTAGTACATGTTACATGTACTAATTTCGGTTGAAATAGAGACATCCCTGTGACCAAGGAGGTTGACTGTACTGTGACAGATGGACGGCCGGACCGAAGGACATCTCAGTGTTTTTTACCCTTTGGGTACGGACTCTAAAGAACAACATATTTTTTTATACACGTGACTGAGTCGTAATAGCTATTCATTTAAAATGCTTATTTTCCATGCCTAAGTACCTATGTCGTTAGTCTATTATGAATATGGTTTTAATATTTTGCTTTATTTATTACTTTTCATGGTAGTATTAACTCGTTCGCTGACACTGAACCAGACACAAAAGAAATAAAATAAATAATAAAAATAAATATATACGGACAAATCACACAGATTGAGCTAGCCCCAAAGTAAGTTCGAGACTTGTGTTATGGGATACTAACTCAACGATACTATATTTTATAATAAATACATATATAGATACACATCCAAGACCTACGCCAATCTAAAAAAGATCATTTTTCATCTTGACCTGGCCGGGGATCGAACCCGGTCACTCCGTGTCGCAGGCTGGCGTGTTGACCGCTGCGCCACGGAGCTAGTCTTAGAATTAACAATAGATTTACGTCTACAGGCGGGCAGTGTCAGCGAAAGTGTTAAGTTGATTAAAATACCAACATTTTCGTTTGATAGGTACTTAATTAGCCGTATTAGATATTTTGGTATATACTGATAATCTATATGTAAATAATTAAATAAAGGCAGGTAATAAATATTTTTTGTTAGGTAGGTATAGGTACGGTTTTCATAGGTATAAAAATCGATAAGAGGTATTGCCACCATAAAATCACATGTTGTAAGTACGAGTAATAGAAAACAATTGGACCACAATAAAACAAAGTTGTGGTATAGAATTAAAAAAATTGAATAAAGCAAACAAAATATGGGACGTATAACCCGAACCATGGCGTCATACTCATATAACCCGAACAGCTGAGACTTAGAACTTATTTTTACAATGGCTCATAGATGGCGCTTTGGGTTTCGTTAGTCACAAATGTTTTATCCACTTTATTTTTTTTTGTATGTTTATCATGATCTCTCAAATCGTCAGTCCAGCGCATTCTTGCCATCCTGCATCCTTTAAGTATTACAATAATATCCTTACTTAATATTATAAATGCGAAAGTGAGTTTGTTTGTTTGTTTGTTACGCTTTCACGCCGTAAAGACTGAACTAATCATCATGAAATTTTGCATACAAGTTCTCTGGAGTACGGAGAAGGACAAAGGCTACCTTTTATCCTAGGAACTATACTATACCCGAGGGATCGACATTGACGCGGGCGGAGCCGCGGGCGAAAGCTAGTAATACTGTAAATAAGTCCACTTTATTATGAGAGTATAAAAGCCATTTAAAATATATATTAGCTGTAATGTCAAGAACTTCATTTTGCTCATGTACAAAATACATGTTGGTATATAAGTACAAGTTTATACTTACTGACACCAACTATTGATAACATGAGTGACACTGGTCGAACCATAGATATATTCTTATTAATATTCCACAATGCATGGAACCAAATTTCATTACACCGGATTTAAGAGGAAACACTAAGCTCGAGATAATTGAAAAATAGGTATTTGTGAAATCTATTGCTGTCGCGCCGAGCTCAAACAACCCGCGCTTAGTGTGATAGAGACAGTTGCAACTCAGACCGAAAATACTTATGAAACAAAATTAACGCTTCGTAGTCCCCTGATTTCTTCTCCAAAATTTTACCGAGTTAAGTTATCTTTAAGCTATGGCTGTGTTTCTATGTTTTCTTTTTCTAATATAATGGCGTACTTTTTTTCCTTGATGTTTGAACGAAACGAAAATTCTTACCAATTTTTCAGGTTTTTGAAGGTTCATATCTCTTTAAATAATGTAATTATGAAAAAAATATATACATAGTGGCAGTTAGTGCAGTAGTGGCAGTTAGTGCACATAGTGCAGTCAGCAAGGACAGATGTTATTGTTTCTGTATTGAAGTACCGATGTTCAGAGCTACTTTCAAATATCGTACTATGTGGCTTTAGGTTGGTTTTAAATTTAGCGCATCTTAGCGGCCAATACTAGTGTCAGATTGGACGTCGGTACCACTCTATACTATATTTAACACACTTAATAGATATGTCTAATCCTCAACCCAAGGAGCGATGGCGGGCGGGCAGGTGGCCGTAAAAAACTTTCGCAAATCCATGTAATATGCAATGCCAGCATGAGTGCTGTCATATAATAGCGGACCCTATGGGAGGATGCAAACGGGAAATCACTCAGATGGCAGAGAGAGAAAGAGATAGATATAGGTATACTTAGTTTGTATTGTTATCCAATCTGCAACTATAACATGTCACGTATGGGTAGATAGGCATCGTTAAGACTAGCAATTTGAAATCCAATCAGAAGTCTGCGTTATCTAGTAAAAGTTTCATCAGAACATTGCACTGGTGGTGTAATGACAATTCGATCTTATGCGAGTACGTACATATGTACCCGATATGTAATGGAGATGTATCTCCATTACAAGTAGGTACTGTAGTACTTATCATTTGACGTGTTCCATGGATTTAAAATAATAAACGTTAGAAGGAATGGAACTAAATCAGCGACGTATCCATCCAAATATCATAAAAAAATATTTTTTAAATATTATTATTTTTTCAACACACCATGTCCGTGTCATGAGTGTTTTATCTTTACTAATATAATAAATGCGAAAGTGAGTTTGTTTGTTTGTGACGCTTTCACGCCGTAACTACTGAACCAATCATCATGAAATTTTGCATACACGTTATCTGGGGTACGGAGAAGGACATAGGATACATTTTATCCCGGGAAAAAGTACTGTTCCCGAGGAAGCGACATTGACGCGGGCGGAGCCGCGGGCGAAAGCTAGTAGCCATAAAAAATGTAAAACCACTAACACGCATTAGTGCGGTAAAGTAAGTTTCTTATTAAATTTCTATCAGAAAAAAGTTCTTAATTTCAAAAATGTTGCCTGGAGTCTTCTAATATTCTGGTACCTATTTATGCCTAGAATACATAGTCGATACAGTACATACCTACATTAAGTTTTATGAGCAGAAATGTTGTATATAAAATACAAAAAAATATTAAAAAAGTATTTATTTTAATATCAACAAATGCATACTTATTAGTTTATTTTTATTTAGCTAGCTCTATTTAGTTAGATTACCTTTATAAAAGTTAACAGGTGGGAAAATAAAATTTAATTTCGATTAAGGCGAGGCCTCAAATGTTTGGTACCTTCGCTCGGCAAAGGACTGATCAAGTGCGCGCAAGGGATAGCGCTTGGCGGTTTAGCCCGTGAATGATGAGATAGGAGATAGTCTCGAGTCGCTCAAAGAAAAAAACGTAAGCGCCAAATTCGTTATTTCTATTTTATATAAAATCAGACCGGTTAATTGTATTTTCATATTTACATTTTGATGAATTACTAATAACTTATCTTTTAGTCTAAAAATCATTATTTCATTCGTCGCATTTGAGCTACAATAACAAAAACTCTGCGAACGAAGACCATTTTTCAAAAAATATTTCTATCGAGAAAATTTTATCAAAACGTGTTTTCATCTTAAATTTTTGGAGACGAAATAGTCAAAAATCATATTACTTAGATTTGAAACTCCTTATTTAAGTATTTTGCGAGATAAATAAGGTTCAGAACGACCTTATTTACAGTGGTATCACCTTAATTATTTATTTTATTTTAATGTTTGATCTAATTAATTGTATGATCGTTCAAATAATTGATATAATAATTAACTAAGTTAATTATCGTGAGAGCAGATACGCCTTGATTATTATGATTAATGTAGCACATTTTTATCATAATCTGTAATATTTTTTTATACTCTGTCACAGTGTGTTATGGGTTATGGGTGCGAATCTTAGGTAACTTGACGTCAATTTAATGTTTACGTCAATAGTATTTTTATCTTATTTGCACATTGGATTTTGTTGTTGTGATACAATTTACATACAATAGGCGTCATGCGTTATACTTATTTTGCTACGTTTCTATTAAGATTTTATTGCAATATTAAAATAAAATAAAAAAAAAACATAATATTTATATGATACAAACACACCCAATAATAATTGAAATTTCGATTTCACTATCTTGAAACAATTTTTGTGGAGGATGAGAACAAGAATGTACTTTTAATGAATGAAGTAAAAGTAGATGGTGACGCAAGGGCCTAACATAATACTTTTTGGTGAGGGCAATTTTCTGAATCCAGAGTGGAACGAAGGGGTCTAGGATAGAATTCCGAGTAGACTACCTGAGTGGAGCGAGGTTTTCAGAGTATTTTTCACGAAGTGTAGGTATTATATAGTCCCGAGCGAGAGAGACACTCTGCTTTTCAACCGACTTCAAAAAAGGAGGAGTTTCTATGTTCGACTGTATTTTTTTATGTATGTTCACCGATTTCTCCGTCAATTGTGGACCGATTTTCAAAATTCTTTTTTTATTCGAAAGAGTGCACTTCCAAGGTGGTCCCGTCGGGACCAAGAAGGGATCTGACGGTTTTTTATGTTGTGGATTTTTTATTTTTTATTAGGAAAGTTTATTATCGGCAATATCTGTTGGTATCAAAATCGAAAACAAACATCTGGGAAATATAAATTTCCTTCCATTTTCCAGATATGCATGGCGTTATCTGCGTTGTACCACACGTTCTCTTGCCGTTGCGAGAATGTGTACAACCAGTTCCTGATGTACGATCTCTTCGGGATTGCGCTCTCGTTGCTCGCAATCTACACCTCCGGCGTCTACTATGCTTTCTGGTGTCATTCTGTAAGTGAATTTTATGTATTTTATGATTACCTTGCACGTGGGCGTGTAGATGGAAAACGGAATTAAAATAGTGATGGGTTGCTAGCCGCATCGCCTATTGACATGATTCTGTAGATTTTTGCCCATTCCCTCGATCGGCTTTTAAGATCTGTGCGAGAAGAGAAGCAGCTGGCACATTCTACGTTTTTTCTTTTCTCTCAGACCAGCATGGAAGAAATATGGTTTTCGTGTGCGAATTCGACTTGCAGAAGGCCGGTTTTATTATACTAGCGGCCCGCCCCGGCTTCGCATGGGTATATAGGTATCTAATTCTATAGCCTATGTTCTTTAGGGATAATGTACGATTCTTATAAAGCCGAAGAGTTCGTTTGTTTGTTTGATTGAACGCGCTAATCTCAGAAACTACTGGTTCAAATTGGAATCTTTTTGTGTTGGATAGTCAATTTATTGAGGCAGGCTTTAGGCTATAAAACATCACGCTGCGACCAATAGAAGCGAAACATCAATTAAAATGTTTTGAAAACGGGGGAAAATTATTCATCTATACTAAGAAAAAACCTAATTAATCATAATAACAGAAATTTCCGCGGACGAAGTCGCGGACGAAGTCGCGGGCAACAGCTAGTGGTAAATAATTTTTCAAGTCGGTCCGGTGGTTTCGGGGCCAGTTCAATGCAAACAAACAAACAAATCTTTCCTCTTTATATTATTAGTGTAGATTTAAAACCTATATCATACAAACGACTTCTCCATACTAGCATACGTTTTAGCCGTTGCCGGATGTTGATTGACATATGAATTGAAAACTATGTAGCTTCGTCGTTTTGTTTGACATGCAAGCACCGGACACTCCCATTGTGGCTGTTCCAAGAAATGTTGTAAATACGCTTACAGTTTTTGCGTATTCAATAAAAAACTGGCCATGTGCGTGTCGGACTCGCGCACGAAGGGTTCCGTACCATTATCTATAAAAACGGCAGGAGAATAATATAATTCAATATTCTGTGAATATTTCAAGCGTCTACCTGTAGCCGTTATCAATATCAAACAAAAACGAGTTAAAAAATCACGTTTGTTGTATGGGAATTGGGAACCCCCTTAAATATTTATTTGTTCTGCTTGTAGTATTTGTTGTTGTAACGGTAAAGAAATACATCATCTTTGATAATTTCAACTGTTTATCTATTACGGTTCATGAGAAACAGCCTGGTGACAGACAGGAGAGCCATAATAATAGGGCCCCATTCTTACTCTTTGGGTACGGAACCCTAAAAATCCACTTCACGAAATAAATGATTAATTGATTTACATTCGACTCATCAATCTTTACTTAGCTGTACTGTACTTGTGCAATTAACACTTTCTGGGACGTCCCGCCTGTAGACGTAGACTTTTATTGTTATATCCGTTGTGTCTGGTCCAGTGTCCGTGAATGGGTTAAAAAGGTTTTTACAGTACCTATTTATTCTCATCCGGCGAATTCGAATTACCACTTACTTTTTTATCGGTTCATACTTGACTACTACTTGCCGCTAACTATGATTGTTAATCTTTATTTCAAATGTCCAATTCCTAAAATTATATACTTATATTCTAATATATACTTATATACCTTGTATTTGCTCGCGATACCTTTCGATAAAAATGACTTAAATTTTTCTGGATTTATAATCCAAGTTCTTACCTCTTATTAAGAGTTACTTAGTGAGTTTGTTTGTTTATTTGATACGCTTTCACGTTGTAACTACTGAACATCATGAAATTTTGCATACACGTTATCTGGGGTACGGAGTAGGACATAGGGTACATTTTATCACAGGAAAAGTACTGTTCCCGAGGGATCGACATTGACGCGTGCGGAGCCGCAGGCGAAAGCTAGTAAAATAATAAACAGTTTTATTGAGATAGTTAACAGAGTGGCGCTGTGTAGAACATAAATATAAATAAATAAATATATATATATACGGACAAATCACACAGATTAGCCCCAAAGTAAGTTCGAAACTTGTGTTATGGGATTCTAACTCAACGAGTCAAGAACAAGTCTACGTCATGAAGCTTCTATAGAATTATTGCTGACGTCATGCGAATAAACGAATAGTTATAAAGAAACATCAGAGAGATCACTTTAAATATTTATGTATTAATAATATCTTCTATAAAAAATACGAAACAATTTGAAGTTTTTGTAAGTACCTATTTATGTCTGTAATTTAATTTATTTCTATTTAAAATGATATTGTGATTATACATTAAATTATGATGTCTTATATTTTCTTGTTAATAGATTTTAACTTTTTAACTTCAATCTTCGACATTTTCATTAATATTGATTTATCGTATTGGAAAGTTTTCGAAGACAGTTTAATGCACAGTCACTGATAGTGTGTTAAATAATTTGAATAACAATTAAAGTTAACGTTGTCAATTCGTTGTTAAGTGTAATTTAGCACAGGCCCCATGAAATAGCGACTTTACAGAAATATTCCTTAACTAATTTGCATTTCTATATATTAGTACCTGACCTGCCTTGTCTTCGTTTTGGCAATTATACCTTTTGTGCTCTTCATCGTCTTTTTTTCTCCATTCCATCATTCTTCATTGCTTCATTGCGAAGACCGCCTCTTGTGCTACTTTATATATAATTAGTTTTAAATAATCATCATCATCATCATCATCATCTCAGCCGCAAGAAGTCCACTGCTGGACATAGGCCTCCCCCAAGGATTTCCAATATGACCGGTTGGAAGCGGCCTGCATCCAGCGTCTTCCTGCGACCTTGGTTAGGTCGTTTTAAATAATGTTGTATTTTAATTTTGGTGCAATAAAGAATATTTCATTCATTCATCCTTGAATACTTTTAAATAATTGTAGAAATAATTTATCACACTAAGGGTAACTATGATTTAAAATCGATACTGTCTTTACACTTTATACAATAGGCATATCGCTGCTGTATTTATTGAAAACATTTAGAAATATAGGTACTTAGTCGAAAATGTGAAACGTATGTTTATAATCCTTAATTCCCTTGTAACAATAATTTCAGAGATTTCTGCTTTTCCGTTACGTGAAAATGTTGGGTTAGTAGAAATGTACTTTAACTCAAAATATCCGCTCATGATAATCGACAACATCGCATAATGAGTTTGATTTGTAAAACGCCGAAATCGTCATAGCCTATCACAAAAAATATACCCCTTTAAGGAAACGAACGGCTTTATTCTAATCGCAGAATTAGAAGTTGCGGTGCCCGCTCTGTTACTTTCTATATTTTGCGCCGGTCATAACAGTTTGTTTCGTTCATGAAGGGAGAAAGTGACATTATGTCCGCCTCTGTGCTCTCTCTAATCATTGTAAAGTTTTTTGCCGGGTTCGATGACCTCGGTATGTACTGTACGTTTTAAAAATACGTATAGGTATGTGTTCATTATATATTTACGTTAGTTGTACAATGTTTCATCCAAAGTAATTTTTTTTCATCACAAGTTTGTAAAGTTTTAATAAAAGTAATAAACTGAACTATCTTTAGCAAAATTATGAATAAGAAATATTTGATCGTAAGTGTGTTTGTAACATATGAATTCAAAAACCTCTGAAACGATTTTAAATTCGTTTACCTGTTGAAAGCTACATAATCAGCAGGTAACATAGGCTATAATTTACGTGGACGAAGTCACGGGCAGAAAGCTAGTATCAATTAAGTTATTTATTTCATATCTAAACAACATTATCCATTTTTACTGTCGTAGCGATTTATTTTGAAGAATTTTTTAATTTTCGTTGGTTTGATTATAAAGCGCAAATGTCAAATGAAAAAGCTCCCATTCTTTAATATTTGACTAACAGGAAAATAAAGTCTAATATATCCCTTAAATTTCAAACGTCCGGCTGCCCACTAGTTTGCCCCAGTTCCGGGCTGGGTAATCAAATGTCTTATGTACGTAAGTCTTTTGATCGGATGTATCAAATTTATTTAATTTATCAATAACACCTTGAACCTAAACGAAATCATGTTTCGTAGACGATGCGGCTAGCAACCCATCACTATTTTGATTCCGTTTTCCATGTAACACCCGCCTACATGCTAAACGTGACTATTAACTCATTCCTGGACAGTGAACTGACAGTGAACAACCTGTGCAGCTGCGGCGCTGTTCAGACGATGAACCATCTAATGAACTGCCCCAGCTGTCCTACTTCCTGTACTGTAGAGGACTTAATTAAGGCAAATGATCGTGCCGTCGAAGTGGCCAAATTCTGGTCTAACTTCATATAACATTTATTATATATATAGTATAGCTATTTTGACTCGAAAAGAAGAAGAAGAAGGACAGTGAACTGCTATAGAATTCATAAAAATGAAACTTGTATTGTGTCTCGTTCAGTGTCCGTCAAAGTGTTAAGTTTTAAAGACCCGCAGGTGATAAAAAGACGTGATAGTATATATTTATCAATAAAACGTATAGTAATGCCACATTGACTTCCAAATGCATCGGGATTGTAAGGTCACTTTATTTTTATGTCCACATGTTGTAACGCGACGTGCTCGCATGTCAAATAAATTGATCAAGTTACTACAACCAACACAAGGTCTAAATTGGTCTGAGAAACCGAGATCGACCGAAATTTTTTAAGTAGCTACTGTCAGCTTTTTACACGACTGCCCAAAAATGTAGTGTTATGGTTTTAAAGCTCATGTTTGTATGCGGGTGTGTATGTGGGTATATTTACACCACCTTAACTTCTGTAATGCCCGAATAGATTTCGCTAGCTCCGTGGCGCAGCAGTCAACACGCCAGCCTGCGACACGACACGAGAGTGCCCGGGTTCGATCCCCGGCCAGCTCAAGATGGAAAATGATCTTTTTCAGATTAGCCTGGATCTGTTATAAAATATAGTATCGTTGAGTTAGTATCCCATAACACAAGCCTCGAACTTACTTTGGGGCTAGCTCAATCTGTGTGATTTATCCGTATATATTTATTAATTTATATTTATTTATTTATAGTTTAGAATGTGTTAGTATCGCTAAAATCCTTGCCTTAGCCCGAGAGGAATAGGCTAGTTTATTGACTTCGCGTTTTGAATAATAACTTCTGATGTAAATAGGTCCTGCAATGAATGAAAAAATATGGAAACGAACGGTGCATAAATGAAACTATGATTCGAAAATATATTTTTTTAATAATTAATTGAACATGTTTAAAAATGAGCAAGGTCGCAGAAAGACGCTGGATGCAGGCGGATTCCAACCGGTTATATTGGAAATACTTGGAGGAGTCCAACGTAAGGGCGGATCCAGGGGGTTTGGGGGGTCATGAGGGCCATGACTCTCCCCCCTGGGCTGGGTCCAGGACCTAGGTGGACCACTAATTAAAATTATTAAACGTGTTTTTAAATATTCATCGATAAAAACGTACCCATTGATGTAGATGAAGTGATAACGAGTTTCGGAAGAAGACGTACAAGAAAAATTGATGTTGTCATTTAAATATATTATTTTTAAGTACAGTAAGTACTTACATAAATAAATAAATATATACGGACAAATCACACAGACTGAGCTAGCCCCAAAGTAAGTTCGAGACTTGTGTTATGGGATACCAACTCAACGATACTATATTTTATAACAAATACATATATAGATATACATCCAAGACCCAGGCCAATCTGAAAAAGATCATTTTCCAACTTGACCTGGCCGGGGATCGAACCCGGTCACTCCGTGTCGTAGGCTGGCGTGTTGACCGCTGCGCCACGGAGCTAGTCTCACATACATAACATACATTAATAATATATCTACTTTTTACTTGTATCTATGATTATAAAAATTAAATTATAACTTCTTGTGACTTGATCACGACTCTGCGACCCCCCCACCTGGCACCAAAGCAGGAATCGCCCTTGGGCCAACATCCAACAGTGGCCTTCTTGCGGCTGAGATGATTGAGTTTTCCATTGAATTTGTACCACCTATTCCGCCGATCACTTATCAAGAACTCAACGTAAAACATAACATGAAATCCATACTTCCATACTAAAATTATAAATGCGAAAGTAACTCTGTCTTCTTTTCACGCTTCAACCCTTGAACTAATTTGGATGAAATTTGGTATGGAGGTAGTTTGAGGCCCGGGGAAGGACATAGGGTACCTTTCATTTCGGGAAATTCTACTTTTCCCGAGATATCGACATTAAAGCTAGTTTAAAATGAAATTGAAAAGAAAACACTACGCGTTTTTCTTGTTGCCTTTAAAACACGACTGAAATGAAAACAAAACACGCGTTTTTCCATGTCGTAATACTAAGTTACACAGGGCGATGCGCCCGCGCATTGTGAATTAATTGATCAAGTTACACTGTCTATATTGCGGCGAGATTGCTCAATGGCCCAAAGCCGTTGGAGTTCAATGTCAAGTTGGCAAAGTGCATAATAATTGACTACTTCTATGACACAATAGTAACATTCTTGCACATCAATCACACAGGTCGGTGCCTGGGTTTTTTGTCTATTGTTATTGTCTTGGGCCTTGACTTTGAGTATCTATAATATCAAAAGATATAAATAACATACGGGTTCCGCGTCTCAGTTGAGGTTTATAGTGAATGGCTGCTGATATCTTGAAAAAGAAAAGCAAAGTATTTAATAGTCTTGAAGGTACAGTCAGTTTCAAAAGTGGAGTCATAATTTCTCATACCTACTAATTGTATGACAAATTACGACTTTCCTTTGAAACCTTCCTGACTGTACCTTAAAATTAGATAACTCTTAAGCAGGTATTATATATACCACGTGATTTTGAACCTCTGAACGATACTGATATCCTGGAATCATACATTCTGCGGCTGCCTGGAATGAATGAATCCTGGAATCAAAATCCGTAATGAAGTATAGAATTGCAAGAAAAGAGGTGAAAATCGAAAAAAAATGTAGGCAACCCATACAAAGTCGCCGAACAGCTGGGTGAATTTCTATGGAAGGTAAATTTTTTCGTATTTTGCTTTTTTTTTGCAATTCTGTATTCCATTAGGGATTCTGATTCCACGATTTCAATATATTTCAGAGGTTCAAAATTACGCGGTATATTTTGGCGTTATTTTAAAAAATACAATGGTGGTATCTATTCTCTGTCATCTTTGACGTTGACACGACGTCACAGAATTAATATAAGTATTACGACGTTTCATACAAACTGGAGTTGCGCAGCAAGTTTAGTATACACAGAAGGCGTGACGTTACCTGCTACATTTAACAGATATTCATACCTAACTCAAACTAGAAGAACAATGCGAAGATTAGGTATTACATTTATCCAGGTTACATTCTTTTTAATTGAAAAAAAATGCGTAACATCTTTTTTTACGTTTAAACTCATTCTAAATGTAACACGGGACCTACTGCCAGCCATCTAACGATGACTATTGGAACTAACCATTGGATTAGAAAAAAATATAAAAGCGTAACTTTCATACAGCTAATGATTCAATATCAGTCCCATCTATGCCACGGTAAAGATATCTTTACCGTGTCTATGCAAACAAACTTAACTCAAATCACGACGAAAAACTTACGCACTCATAGACGAAGCTAGTTTGCGATTGGCCGCGTCAAAGTCACGGGGCGGTGTCAACATATCTAATGAACGCTATGGTGTTAACATAGCGGAGCTAGTAGCTCATCCCGCTCGCTATGATAAGTAACTCCAGTGTCACTTTTCCGTATATTCTTGCGTTTCCTGCCTCACTTTACTACACAAGAAGTAATTTTTTTTAATGCGTTAGGATTTCGCCGATGTTCACAAAAAATATGTCGTTAAATGATTAATCGACGCGTCCTTCCGTCACGGAGCGCGCGGCAGACTAGTTCGCAAAAATATATACTTTTTATACTCTTATGCTTTGAGCTACTTTGCGTGGTGACTGTTTTTGAGCGCAATACTGCTTCCATAGTTTTTTCTAATTCAATAGAACTAAGCTTATGCTATGATAAAGCATATAAAATTCCTTCTAACTATAATATACGAAACTACGAAATGCAAAGATTAAACATTACAACAACCAAGTGTGAGTCGTATCCACTCACACTGACGGTTCCGCATAATCGTACATTATTTATCTACAAAAACCTTATTACTTATTCGTAGACAAAATAAAATGATGGGTGGCTCTAGTTAAGCTGGTCTAATCGCCTTAAATAAATAATAATACATGACAAACGAACTGTACTAGAGTTGACACAGACATACATTGTAATGTTGAAATGCAATCGCTCCGAGGAACTTATAGGTTGTCTGTGTGAATAATAATACGTCGCGAGATGGATTGCGACAACTTTCACTCTTATTATGACCTTACACTTTTACCACAGCTTTTACTAAATTCTTTCGATAATTTGTTTTCTGACTGATGAAGATACCGTGCATGAATGGTTTAAATGTCATTATGCCATTTAAAAAGACCCTCCAAAAATATATGTTATGGACCAGGTGGTCAATGAGGGCATTATTAATAATGTGCGGGCATTATGAATTGTATAAATATCTTCGATAAATATACATGGCAAGTCACCTTTCAAAAAGTGAAACCTTTTTTTTTTACTAAATATTGAAGTAGGCATATGTCTCCCATGCCACCTGATGGTAAGTGGCGTTGAAGACGAGGATGTTACTTGCCTATCCAAGAGATACCCTTTCATTCTATTTTTGAAAGTCCCGGGACTGTACTTGGGAATGCAGGTTCAGTGCAGATTGCATCTCTTTTTAATTCGTTATGGTCTTTGGAGAAAAGAGACAAACAGAGACAATATTGTAGCAACATAGCTTTGTTGCTACAATATATCGAGGTGACACCGTTTTGTCTATATATACCCATTCATTATGATATAGTGCTTTAGTTTGGTTTAGAATTCTGGAGGAACTTACAGCTCTTTACAACACACTGTCTTCTGGTGAAATCCTTAGTCAGTGTAATTTAAATTTTTCTGTGTAATCCAACGAATCCTATCGTCCCCCATCTTATAAATGCTTCTGATGGGCAGCAGCGTCATAAGCACAAAAAGTCAAATAAACCCGCTTGCCAAGCTTGTGAGTATGGCAATATCCTCCCATGGAACGTAGAATCCTTGGGGGCGGCCTTTGTCCAGCAGTGGACTTCTTACGGCCATAATGATAATGAATGATGATGATCAATTATATTAAACATATTGAATAATATTTTTCCAGGACCTACGAATGTTCTACATGATATCAGTGACGCTAATATTCATATTGGCGATGGTGCTCCAAATACCGCGGCTCAACGTGCCCTACCTCGTCAAAATGTGCGTTTTTATTGGCTGGGCCGCGTACGGCGTACTACCTACGTTACACTGGACGTACGCAATGGGGGGCTTCGAGAATCCGATGGTTCAGGTTAGTAGTCGTCATTACATTTCGTGTAGGTACCACGGTCAAACGACCATGCACACCCTGGTGTCAGATTTCTTCGGGACCGCTACTATTTAGATCTCACTACGGGGCAAATGTCTCTCACATCGCTCTCTATACATGGAAATATATAATCTTCCTCATCTTGTATGAATGATTCACTAAACGAGTAATTAACGCGTGAATTATCATTACAAGGGGAATGTGCGACTATTGTGATTAATGTTTCCATGTGTAGCACTAAAATAAATAACTTAATAACGACGGGACATCGTACTTAAAGCTGAACTACGACCTAACAGCTAGGGTTGCCAACCGTTAGAGTACGGTTGGCAATAGAGAATTGTCCTCTAAAGTCAAAGTCAAAGATTTTTATTTAAAATTGGATACATGTATTTGCACTTTTTGAACGTCATATTTGTATTTGTTTAATTTATGCAAATTCGAAATACTACTAGCGTTTCGGAACGACCACTGGTGAGAAGAATACGCCGTTCTTTCGGCGTATTCTTCTCTACTCAATCCAGACTTGGTCCCTATGTGCCTGATCCTCTATTTCGAGTAGGTGTACTTTATAATCTGTAATACTTATAGAGTACGATAAAATACTCTCTTTACTTTTTCCAAGATTTTTGTAGTAAAAACTGGTGAGCTTTACATAATGCAAAGATGTTGAATTTATTAATTAAGAATAAATATATGCATTAGTTGTATTAGTACGACTATAGGCTAGTATTTTATAAATATAACATTGATTTTAAAAAATGGTTCTCTTTTTGATTATTCTGTACACTTTCTTTACCCTATCTGATATCAGATATTCTAACTTCTTCTAGAAATAGTTGGGAACCCTAACAACAGCAGTGTGAGAGTGTTGCGCGCTATTTGATACGAACAAACATAGGCTAGCAACTTGAGTATTATGACATGTCTAATTCGATAAAGTGAAACAAGTTGTACCTAGATAGGACAACCTGTTTCTAGCCAGATTCATTCCAGATTAGCCAGACTTTTTCAAGATTTAGTACAATACATTTTGATTAATTTCTTTCTTCTTCCAGATGTTCTTCCCTAGAGTCATAGGGATGTATATCATCAGCGGGACTGCGTTCGCTATTTATGCATTCAGGGTAAGTAAACTAAACTTCTTCTAAATCAACCTACTTCTTAGGTCTCACTACGGGGCAAATGTCTCTTTCATCGCTCTCTATACCTAGAAATATATAATCTTTCTCATCTTGTATGAATAATCCACTTATCGAGTAATTAATGCGAGCATTTCCATTACGCTCCATTTTTGAATCGTTCTTTGACGAATGATTACAACGCGAGCGTTTTAGTTCTGAGGTTTTAGACCGCTCGTTTCCACGGGGGATGAACGCCTTTAGGTCAAAGTCATCTGAAGATATCTTGTTCCGATTTGACGTTCCGTTTAACGCTACTCCATAAATACTTTAAAAGTCTTCAATAACTATAGAAAACAAATCTTAAAGTACATTTCAAATACTGAGAAATAACATCTGTTGGCCCCACAGACATGACAAAACTTTTGCCAATACAGACTCGATATAAACATTTATTTTGAAATAAATTAAAAAAAAATTTTATTTTCATTTACTATGTAAATTTTTGTTATGTTGCGAAGCGTAAATCCGAACATATACAAATAAATATTTTATTATAGTGTTATTTAAGTGGTATCTGACCATGAGGAAAACGGTTTAAATGTGCTAATAGTGTTGTGTTTTCAACATACAAAGGGGGATATAATTTCATCAATCAGTAAAATATGATACCTACGGCACAAAACTAGGTTTGGAATTGTGTTAAAAATAAGCGTAAATATATCTAATAGTATTGATTTATTTTAACACGTACCAAGAATACCAATTAAAAAAAAGAACTGAAATGTATGTTAAAATTAGATTCTGACACGCCATAAAACCCATATGTTCTGCTAACTTAATATATCTGTGGCTGGTAGGCTTGTTTCCTAAAAATATACAATTTAAAATAATGAATCCATCTTATAGATTATCGAAAAATATTAGATAAGTATTATTTCTTTTTTCTATCAAACAAAAGATGATAAAGATAAAGCGCATCAAAGTTCAGGAATGGGGGCTCATGACGCAACAGGCCGGTTAATAAGTGTACCGGTCAGTGACGTCACGCGGAACTTTAACGGGCTATTATCTTTATCAACTTTTGTTTGATTGACAAAAGAAAAAAAAACGTGTCCAATATATTTTAATAATCTACCAGACGGACTGATTATTTTGAAAAGTATTTTTTTAGAAAACATGCACACCACCGAAATTATACAAACAAGAAATTACCTAAATTGCACAAACAAGGAGTCCGTCATTTTGTGAGTCAAATAGACTCGCTCTATGAATGAGTTTACGAAGTACGTCTCCAGGATACTGACGCCTATAACAGGCAAATCCACATCTTGCCAAACATTTATCCCGATGTCCGTATGTACCACCGTACCATCATACAATATTTTACTATAAAAAAATCTCTCATAAAAATCTACTTTAATCAAACTACTGATGCGATTTTGATGAAATTTAAACGGGACCAATTGAAAAGAATATCGTGCCTAAGCGCGGCTTTTTGGTCTTAAGCCTTCGGTACACGCCTAGAGTAAATGGTAGAGAACACTAGCCTACTATCCTAACAATTCGGGTAGCTATTCGGTAGGTTTTGGTGAAGTAGATGTCTATAAGTAATTTTGTTCGTAGAATTAAACAATTAAAACGCTGCGGCTGTCACTAGAACTGGAACTT
Source organism: Elegia similella (assembly GCA_947532085.1). Classification (NCBI taxonomy): domain Eukaryota; kingdom Metazoa; phylum Arthropoda; class Insecta; order Lepidoptera; family Pyralidae; genus Elegia; species Elegia similella. The sequence continues at coordinate 9,909,606 of OX383937.1, forward strand.
TCATTAGCGTATACATGGGTAGAGTAACTAAATATTGGTAGAGTGCAAGATTTATAAAAGGCTACGGTATCCGTTTACCATCAGGTGGGCCGTATGCCTGTTTGCCTAATAAGTGGTGGAGTGGAGGCAAGTGGTAGAGAAGGATGCCCACGTTGCTAGTCACTCTACTTTACCAATTTCTAATAACTGTACTGATGGTCTTTATAACGTAATATAGTAAGTAGCATAGAGTAATACCATTTACTATACGCGTGTACCGGTTTAATTGCCTTAGGCTCTGTCTACCTCGTGAGGGATAAAGAGGTGACTGATATGTTTGTATTATAAAAAGTATACGATGCCTGTTTAAAAATTAAAATTGCAATTTGCAGATACCAGAGCGCTGGTTTCCTGGAAAAATGGATTATTTTGGCCACTCGCATCAGTGGTGGCATATCCTAGTCCTCGGCGCCCTGTACTACTGGCACAATTCCGGCATGATGTACGTGCAGTACCGCATGAACCACGGTTGCGCCAACACCATGAGGATATTCTAAATTACCTGTACCACTTAGAAGTATTTAATTGAAATGAAGGAAGCCATCTTTTCTTCTCGCGCTGATAGTGGCTGTTGATAGATTCATATTAATCTTCGATCAAATATAATTGTGGATACACGATTCGGGCTCGAAAAGTGGCACCGGCAAAATAGCGCACTAATCAAGTTTCGGAGCTGTTTTGTCCACAGTTTCATAAACCGCGCTAGTACTCACGATGACGAAGGTACAGTGAAAAGATGCAAAAACTACGCATCAAAAGTGAAAAAATGGAGTTATACTTGCAGTATGCACTGTTTTTGTCGTTATTTGTAAGTATGCATAATGTTTCGACTCGGGGACATTTTTAATGCTTCATTTTGTATGAGACTGTATCTACCATTATATTTGATCGAAGATTAATATAAATGTATTGTTTGAAAAGTTGAATGAAGCTGACCATGTGCTCGGTTAGCCGTTGCGCCTATAGCCAGTAAGCGTTATATTGCGCTTACTCTGACTGTTATCATTTGCGATCAGTGTAAGGTATGATTCAGACCGACCGGCTCGCAGAGGCCCGACCTGAAACGGACGGACGATACGCCACGATAACTGTTCACGTCCGTCGGAGCCGTACGCATACGGCGGCCACTGACAACCCTATGTTTGAACTAAGAATGTTTCTTCGGTGTCCATTATTTATTTTACAACGTCCTTGTAGTTAAGAATACACAACTTAAATGACTTGACGCACTGGACGAAATATGAACTGTAAAGCCGGACCGGTACAAGCCGGTCGGTCTAATTCTTACGTAATATGGAAATTATGATATACGCAGACATTATTAATGTGCGGTATAAGTCACGTGGTGTTGTACTTGACGACTGACCGCCAGGTTTCGACCTATTCTGTAGATCTTTAAGGCGAAAGTAACACGTATATCTCATATTAACCGTTTGTATGCCGGACACATACACAATAGTTAAACAATGCATTTTTGCGAGACGAATCAGCATACGAGCGGTATGCGATATTCGCGTTACTTACACATTACATTACATACATTTAATTATAACCATATGTTCGACCACCGCTAAATAATAAAATCATGAACGAGGTTATCTGAAATGCTTACTTGCTTGCTTACTTTTCGTGTGTGTTAGTGACCAACACTGGCGTCAAATTTTTAAAGCTGTCTAAAGGAATATAGCTTGACGCCAATTTAATGAGCACAGCCGGAACCAACGCCTTAACGTGCCTTTCCAAGCAAGGCTGACCTCGAACAAGCAAGCCAGCATTTATCAATTTTAAAGATTTACTAAGCAGCTTTTATGACTTTGTAGCCTTTTAAACTTTTACGGTTAATATTACTATGAAACATGTCTGGATATTTAACGTGATTACGTTATCACGAAGGAACTTCCTTCGTGATCATGATCCATGTAAGGGCCTAGCTACACTACTATTGGGGTGCGCATACGTTGATTGAACAATTGAGTCGATGCCATGCATAAATTTTTGTCAATCGACTAAACTATTGGGTTGGGCTACACGGACGATAGTTATATCGTCCGTGTAGCTAGGCCCCAACTGGACCAAAATATCGAAAACTCTCAAACTCATTGCATTAGAAAAGGTATGGAAGTAGCATTGCGCTCAAAAACTGGCACCACGCAAAGTAGCTCAAAGCGGGCGGGGCTTAAAAAGTAGATTTTTCGCGAACTAGCACGCACTCTTTGACTGAAGGACACGTCGATAAAAGCATTTAACGACACATTTTTTGTTAACATTGGCGAAATCTTAAACGAATTATGAAAAAAAATACTTCTTGTGGAGTAAAGTGGCGCAACTTGGAGTAACTTATCATCACACTCGACGGTAGGTAGGGTTGCTTGCGGCGAGCTGCTAGCCTACCTACCCTCCGCTATGTTGACAGCAGCGTTTAATAGATACATATGTTGACACCGCCCCGTGACCTTGACGCGGCCAATCGCAAACTAGCTTCGTCTATGAGTGCGTAAGTTTTTCGTTGGAATTTGAGTTAAGTTTATTTGCGTACGTGGGACTGATATTGAATCGTTAGTTGTATGAGAGTTACTCTTTCATCTTTTTTTCTAATTCAATGCTCAAACTACAGTCATCACAGTAATAATCTCGATATGTTTCATATTAATATTATGACATTGTTATACATTAAATTATTTTAAATAAGTTTTTCACAAGTAAAAAGATATTTAGCTAAGCTTAGATAAATAAAACAAAGTGATGGACCACTATAAACGGCAAATGTGTGATGGTGATATGATGTTCTATAATTATGTCAATTACTGTCGTTGTATAGACAATACCTATGTTGTTTTTAGTAAGTGCAAAATTCAAGGGTCGATGACATTGAACAAGTTTTACAAAAAGTCAAATGGGATATGAAATAAAAAATTATCCCATACAAAAGGAACAATCAGTGGCATCATGTAAAAAAAAATTGGTTGTCTGTAAAATCGGTTTTCGGACGATAATTTTATTTACATGATAACGGTGGAAGAGAGATACGTCACAAATCGAACGCTTATTTACTCGACTCAATACCATCCTGAATCAGATCCGATGAAAGGGACGCAGCTATACGTGCGATACGATTGGAGATATCTCGTATCGTTTCTAACGTATAGCGGCGTCCCTCACATCGGATCCAAAATCAGGATGGTTTAATAGTCGCTTTAGGCCGATCGTGCCTCTGTCGCTTGTTCCGCGCTCTTTCTTGCAACTCGGAACGTGACACTTTCGTGTGTGCATCCGGCGTTCATCGATTTATACGACGTCGTCACGTCGAAAACACAACAAAGAGAAAGTAACTGTGTCGTCAACAGGGCTTACGAATTTTGTGAGTATTGAAAATAACCAACTTATTGTGTAATCAGTATTTATTGATATATATTATTGTGCTTGTTATTGAAAATAGTACACATTAGATAGGTAGCAAATTAAACAACGCAGTATTGCAATTCGGATTCACTGTTCAAAATATAAAATATTTGAATAAGAAATTGAAATGCGTAGATGTGATAATGTGAGAATCATAAATGTTTCGCAATTTATGAGAAAATCTTGGTAGATGCCAACGTTTAAACTGACAAGATATTATTAATTTTATCTTTATTCTAAAGGACTCTTTATTAATTTTAAAACTTGGTATAGGTATTTATAAAATTAGTATAAGTAGTAATATAAACAAAATATAAAAATATTATGAAAATGTAAACTAGCTGGCCAATTAACAGCGGGACAGGGCTCAAACTACCGGTGGTCAGGGCCCCAGAGAGAGACGCTTATTGTCAACAAGGGCGGATCCCAGGGGGGGGGGGGCAAGGGGGTCCCCCTGGGCTCAGTCCAGGACCTAGGTGGATCACTAATTTAAATATTCATTCATAAAAACGTACCCATTGATATCAGATGAAGTGATAACGGGTTTCGGAAGAAGACATACAAGAAAAATTTAAAAATATATATATTTTTAATTACAGTAAGTACTTACATACATTAATAAAATACCTACTTCTTACTTGTCTCTTTGATTATAAAAATAAAATTATAATTTCTTGTGACTTGATCACGACTCTGTGACCCCCTGGCACCAAAGCTGGAGCCGCCCTTGTGTCAATATAGTATTATTATTACATATTTATCTCGGAGCGGAGACCAAACTGCTAGATTTTTGGCCAGTCATTCTAATTTTAAGCGCATTATGGTGGCTCTGATTGCATATACGTATTTTTTTGTAGAAAAAAAAAATGTTCTCGAACGTATATTATTGTATTTCTCGTTTGGTCAACAGAATAACAAAAAGTGTTATCACGCGTGATTTCTATGAAAGCCAGCGTCGCCCCATTTTACACATACTACTAACGCAACACAATTGAGTAGTAACTCCTACTTTGGTCAAAGTTTCACTAGGACTTCTCACTTTACACGTTAGTATACCACACGCCGGCATTTTTTTATTTTTTTCACGTAAGTCTCACCTTGGTTCCTTTGATCGCGGGACAAACTACTTAGGTGATTCAAGTGAGCTGATCGAGCGCATTGTCGGCGCGCGTGCCACGCCCCCTTGCCATTTCTAATGACTTTGTTGTTCTGTGGTCAACTTCTACCGTCCTTAATATTGTACATTCCTATTTTCTTGCCCATGACTTTATTTGCTCAAAGCAATGTTACCTATAGTTTATAATATTAGTGCGATTTGCATTCTGTATTTATCTGTGATTGGTTGTATATATTTTGGATCTTTATACTTATGTTGATTTTGGTCTGGGTATACACAGATAGTTATTATATAACTTATAATAAATACTTTACAACAAGATGTTCTTTATTTTTATAAGTGTTTTATTTTCCATTTACAATGCTATTTTGATAAACTATATAAAATAGGGTGAAAATTTTTTTTACGTGCGGGACTTGAACAGAGATTATAGGTCATAGCATAGGTCGCGCATAGACCTAGGTCGCCGGTTAAAGGGCCGCCCGCAAAAAAAAATATTCACCATATTTTATTTCTTAATTTATGGAAACATACGACCGAACCACATTAAAACAAATAACATCTTAGTTCTTTGTTTTAATGTGGTTCGGTAGTATGTTTCCAGCTTATGTTGAACTATGTCGCAACGCCCCCCTGTTTGTATCGCGCGCGGTCCAAACTATCGTTGTTTAGTACGATAGACGAACACCGTGTACCAGTTAGAGACCGGTACACGGTGTTCGTCGGTACCGGTATCAGAATAGTGTTTTGAACACTTAAAAGTAAAACAGAAAGGAAATGTAACACTTTCAATCAATCTGTTTTCAATTATACCGGTTCCTAAGTGTTAATAACTGTTACAGCCAAATAGGTTTACATTGGCGTAACTATGCAACACTATTAACTTAACTATGCTCACACACACGTGACTAAGAAATGCCTATATAGATACGAACTGTTTAAACGCGTACATAAAAAAATGAAAATGACAGTTTTCTAACAGAAAACATGATATCTGTTAAACTTTTATAAGTGTTAAGAGCAAAACAGGTTTCAAACGCCGTAATGAGTTTTACAGGAATAATTATGTAACATTTAATGTGTAACCCTTATGAATGTTTTTTTTATTATTTATGTTTGACGGCATGGGAAGTAGTCACCGTCTCGCCCATGGACATCTGCAACACCAGAGGAGGTGCTGATGCATTGCCAACTCTTAAGATACCTGTAAACACGCCTTTTGAAGGATGCCCAAGTCATAGCATACAGGTAAAACCTCGGGTCTCCCGAGGTTCGGGAGGGAGTCGTTGTAGCTAGCTCCAAGTGAGCGAAAGCTCACTTGGAGCTAGCTACACACAGAAAAAAAATATATACCCATCGACGACTTTCATGTTTCATTGCGAAAACTTCCATAGCGCGTTCTAAAATTGGACACCGCCGTCTTCATGGAAAATGGATAAAGAAAAGGATGGCAAAAAACTTAGATAAGAAAATTAACCCAGTCGCAATAAGAAGATACAGCTATAAGTAAAAATTTAAATGCGCATGAATTGTTTCATAGAGTGTAACTAATTTATATTAGAGATTATGTACCTATCTACCAACACGCTAAACGTGGCCTTTATGTCTTATGGTCCTAGTTTCTGTTCCCCGTAAAGAATAAAAGCCTGCCTAGTTTTTTATTTTATTACTGGGCATCCACTAAACGTATCAATCCCTTGGGCTAGTTTCGTTTGAATTATCTAATGTTTGCTATCCTATCCTTTATGTTCTAAGGAAAAAAGTAATGTTGAAATCCTTTTTAAAAAAAAAAAAAATAATGTGCTCCTTCACCGGGAGTGTAATGTAAGTTACATTACACGTGAATGCATAGAGATGCCACTAGTAATTTGGCCGAATACTGAGTTCCTGGCCGAAGCACCGAACCGATTTAAATAAAATTTGATACACCGATACTCTAGAGCCTTAGAAAATAACTTGTGTAAATTTGACTAAAACGAAATATCTTTGTTTCTATAATCGTAAACAAAAAAAAAAAACAATAATCTTGACATAAAATTTCAAAATAAATCGATACATCAAACAAAGGACATAACATTTCTAGGTATAACTATTGATGACCAGTGTACATGGGAAAAACATATCGATACACTTTGCTCAAAGTGTAATAGATTTGCATATGCTCTTTGGCGACTATCGCAAATTGTAGATCAACAAACGGCGGTAGTAGCCTATCATGGTTATGTGGCATCTATTTTAAAATATGGAATACTTATATGGGGAAATTCCACAAAAGTTAATAGAGCATTTATTGCCCAAAACAATGTGTAAGAGCTATTTGTAATGTTACCTACTCCTATAACCTCGTGCAAACCTTTATTCCGGAAACTTAAAGTACTTACAGTCCCGTCTACTTATATTTTTGAATGCTGCATATTTGTCAAAACACATCCTGAGTTATTTAAAAAAAATGGATGAGGTCTATCGATTTGCAGCCCAACATCCCGGCAGATTAGTAATACCAAGACACAAAACTCATTTGTTTAGCAGTAATTGTTATCTAATGACAATAAAAATATATAATAAATTGCCGAGCTCAATAAAAGCACTCAAAACAAAATTATTCAAAAATAAATTATTAATCTGGCTGGTAGAGAAGTGTTTTTATTCAGTCAAAGAATTCTTGGAATGTAAAATGGTCCATTTAAGGATTTCGTCCATTTTAAATGGACGATATCCTTATCCTTACTAATATTATAAATGCGAAAGTGAGTTTGTTTGTTAGTTCGTTTGTTTATTTGTTTGTTTGTTTGTTAGCTTTCACGCCGTAACGACTGAACCGATCATCATGAAATTTTGCATACAAGTTCTCTGGAGTACGGAGAAGGACATAGGCTACCTTTTATATCCGGGAAAAAGTACTATTCCCGAGGGATCGACATTGACGCGGGCGGAGCCGCGGGCCAAAGCTAGTATAATATAAAAGTGTAATAAACCAATCAGTGACATACAATTAACTTAATAAACATAATTAAATGGCTTCTAGGACACTTAATTTGCACGCCAATATTGGCTAAATAATAAATACCATCTTCTTGACTACATTTACCGCAAATAAATATCATTTCATTTCAATATCATTTCATTTCATTTCAAAAGACATGGGCTTTAATTTACGCGGACGAAGTCGCGGGAAGTCAGCTAGTAATAAAAATAAATTGCTAATAGGTATTCGGCAGAATAGTTAATCATATTCGGCCGAATAGCCGAATATCGGGTAATATTTGTGTTATCTCCAGAATAAATTGTATTTTCCAATATGAAATAAAAAAAAATGAAATAATGTGCGCCATCTGTTGTAGAATAGTTCTATGAAATAGTTTATGCCACTCGTCGAAAGATGGCAGTGTCAGTATTCCACATAATATGGATAGATGTCGCTAGTATGCAATATCTAAATATACCGACGTGAAAATTAGGAGTGTTGCTTGTTCTGTAATGCATGAATTTGCATTGATTTGTTATCATCATTCGTCATTACAGCCGCAAAAAGCCCACTGTTGGACAAGGGCCGCTCTCAAAGATTCTTCATTCCTTAGGAGGATATTAACATACTCACCACGCTTGGCAGGCGGGTAGGCGAGCACAGTTTCTTTGGCTTCTTACGAGTCGTAAGTTACGACGCTGCAGCCCATTACAATCATTTTGAAGTTGGGAAAGAAAAGGAAATTGTTGGATTTGTGAAAGGAATGAAGGCATTGGGATACTTCTCACTCGGATAAAACGGAAAAGCAGTGCTACTTGCTTTTCCGTTTCATCCGAGTGAGTAGAGGGCCGGGCGCGCTCGGGAGGCCAGGCGCGCGTACCCGCGTGCCATATCTGCAACTAACGGACAGGCAGTTTAGGATGACACCCCTGACCATTGTATTGATTAAATAATGTTAATAAAATAACATTACAAATGTAAGACAGTAACGAAATCAAACCCTCGTCCTGGTCCAAGCGTTTTACCTGGTTGCGTCTTCAGCTGTTATGCGTCGCAGTCCGAAGTTCGTTATTATGACAGCATTCGTGCTATGATATGATATGGTGAAAGACGCCAACCCTTCCTTGGGTAGCTCCAGAACCACAGAGAAACACTTGTGAAATTGAAGTACAAGTGCTTCGTGTGAATCGATACTGGTGCTCCTGGTGTCGCAGGCTGGCTGGTTTCTTAACCACTGCACCAAGGAGGCTGTTGAAAGAAATCATTGTCATCATTATTTTTGCAAGCTTTGTAACTTGTCTTTGATTTAATTTCCATGCTGGTCTGGGAGTAAAGAAAAAAACGTGGAATGAACTACGTATTTGTTTCTCTTCCCGCTAGACTTGTATGTTCTACTGGCCACGGGCAATGGGCGATCTTGCAATCATATCCATTACTATTTTGATTCCAATTTTCAGGTCGCCCGCCAACACACTAAATGTGGCCTTTGGGTCATATTCATATGCTATGTCTATTGTTATGTAATATAAGTACGTAACTTTATATTTCATATATTTTATAATAAGGATAGTGACTGAAAATATTGGACATGTATTTTTCTTTATTTTCTTAATTGACGTGATGTCGCGTAACGTGACGGTTTCGTTAATTTTGTACGAAAGCGCTATGTAGCCCTCACTTCTAAACTTAAGAGGATACAAGAGGGCCGTATTTCCATACAAGCGTAGTCCCTTGATTCCTTGCCGGACAGTACCAGAAGAGCAATTATTTTTACCAAAAAATTCTATGGATATATTAGCATGTCCCTCCCTATGTATTTTTTTTTTCGTAATTGAACTATTTAAAGAGATATAAACTATCAAAAACCTGAAATATTGGTAAGAGTTTCCGTTGTGTTCAAACACAAAGAAAACAAATTTAAAGAAGTATATTTTAAATTTTTAATGAAAAACTAACTAAAATCGGTTAAGTTTTGGAAAAGAAATCAGGGGACTTAGCGTTAATTTTGTGTAAGTACTTTTCACAGGTATTTTAGGTCCGAGCTGCAGTTGTCTCTATCGCACTCTGCAGGGGTTGTTTGGGCACGCGGCTCGGCCACCATAGGTTTTACAAATACCTATTTTTCAATTCTCTCAAGCTAAGTGTACAGTCACGAGCATTAATAAATAAACAATTGTACCTATTCCATTTTAGATCTTATCACATTGACTTAAGTACAAATATGTAAACAAATTACTCGTGACTGTACGAGTATGATATTTTATATTATTGGATTTAATGGAAGTTTTCTTATCTTACCTTGTTAATGTCCGTTCATACAGGTTACCGAGGAACATGCTCGGGCAAACCCGCAGCAAAAGTTAGCAGTTAAATATTTTGCCTGTCAGTATTGCTCCCGTTGATATTCGAGCCTCGTTTTTATCTTTTGCCGCCTACGACAGTTTTAATGGAAAACGATGTACAATTTCACAAATCAGCGAATGCGAATCCTTTTAGTTGCAATAAATGAATTCGGATGCAGACGCGACCTGGAGTAGAGTGGGGGAAAAAGATAAACAGCCAATATTTTCATTGCAGCGTCGAACAGGTTGCCATGTTGACTCACCGTAGTGGAAAACAGATATTGATTCACATACATATTATAACGCCTTTATCCCTTTCGGGGTAGACAGAGCCTAAAGTCTTAAGAAGCAAAGACCACGTTTAGCATGTTGTTAGGCGTATAGATTAAATTATTGTGGCTGTATCATATATAAAAGTGAATTCTTTTGGAAAGCGCAATATATACAGTGAAATTTTGATCGTTTTGGACCCTTAAAGGGGTGACTCAGACCATCAATATGAACAAGTTTTTCTATGAGAACAATGCTGGGATAATCGCTGCCGTATTTTATGATTTCTTTTTTTTTCTTTTGATATGACTATTTAGCTAGCTTCCAAGTGAGCTTTCGCTACTTCACCGGGCGTTTGAGGCGAGAACAGAGTGCCCTCAACCTTTATAGACAACATCATCAAATGGCCCCCAGGAGGGATGGACCTCGGCTTTGGGCGTTGTCTGTGTGCGCAAGGCTTGGAGAGACAGCAAACTCCCATATTGATGGGCCGCGTATACGTGCATGCAAGCCTGAAGGGCCAATCTGAGAAACAATGGCAAAAGCCTTTGGAGAGCAGCAACTCTCATCTCTTGCCTTATGGGCCGTGAGCTACGTTGCCAGAAGGGTCTATCCTGGGTGCAAGTCACCCGGGACCCCCGGGCGGTCACCAGTAATCGGAGCTCATCCTACTCTACGCACTCTGTTCCAGTGGCGAGTGCGAGGGGTTCGGATGGTGGATTCTTCTGGCTATTCGGAGCCGAAGAGGGGTCGGGGCGGGCTTGTGCGATGTCAATAGGATCATCGGGATCGTCAAGTACGTTCCTAGGACGTCTACGACGTAAGGTCGTATCGTGTAAGTTGGGGGTGAAAAATAATACTGAAATATATTTTTCAGTATAATTTTTTATTTTTTATGTTTAAAGCGAGTAACATAAACTATATTTTACACGAACAGAATCACGGGAATAAACTTCTATAAAGAAGTTTGTAATTTAATTCAAAAAATTCTAAGAGCTAGCCACTCTTTGCGAGTTTTTGCCAGTTAACGTTCCTTATCAGGTTCTTTTTTAGTCTCAACTACAGGAGCACGACCTTTTCTGTACTACTAGAGCCATACTGGGCCAGTGCAGCCAGAGGACTTAGCCTACACTCCACGCTGGCCAGACGGGTTGGAGAGGTCTCACAGATGTTTAAAAGCTTTGTTTAGCTTGTATTTCCTAAGTCGCCTTCTACGACATCTACGGGAAGACTTGGAATGATGTCCTTCTCCGTACTCCAGAGAACTTGTATGCAAAATTTAATGATGATCGGTTCAGTAGCTACGGCGTGAAAGAGTAACAAACAAACAAACTCACTTTCGCATTTATAATATTAGTTAGGATATACGCGCAAAAAAACATTACCTTCCTTCTGGGTGAGTCAGTCGGCTAAAAAAGCCTTCAACAGTCTCAACACAAACGTTATCAGCTCCAAAGCGATAGTGACATGTGACAATCCGGGCAATATCGGGGTGTCGACGGCAATTCCGGAGCAATCCGTCAGCGGGGTCGCCGGGGCAGGCGGGTATCCCCGCGGGGACATCCACGTGCCACGTACTAGTATGCTGCGATCAGTGATCTGTCTAATTTGTGCACAAATTATTACTGATGCGTTAGTGATGACTTACGGGCCCGAAACATGGTCCCTTTCTATGAGCCCCATAAGAAACGCTCAAAGAGCTATGGACATTCTGATTCGATCTCGCAGAGAAAACCTGGAGAAAACGAGGAGATTTGTAAAAGAACAAAGGTCACCGACATAGCTCAGTGGATTAGATCTGTGAAGTGGCAGTGGGCGGGGCATATAGCGCGTAGAACCGATGGCCAAAGATGGTCTCGGGTTCTCGAATGGAATTTACACCGTCGTTTATCTTTGAAGGTAACACATTGCAGAAATTTCGAAACGTCTTAAGAGCCCGCCATATGCCAGGCGGCGTGGCGGTACAAACGCGGATGGTCTAAACCTGAGGTTTAAACGCGTTGGCTACTTTGGATATTTTCGATTTTTAGGAATATTCAAGGGTTATTCGAAAAAGAAAAACATATGATGGCTGCCTTATCTGTAATGCAATAATAATCAAAAGTTTCAAGGTTAATTTTAATGTATTTGGTGAATAATGCTATATACCGAGTAAATTAGACGTGATTTGGAGGCAACTTTGCAATTTTTTTCTATCGAGAAAATTTAACGCAATCGTGTTTTTGAGTCAGATAGTAACCAGAGTTAGTCCTGAACTTTGCTGCATTTTATTTCAACTTGAGTATTTAATTATTATTGATATAACAGTCAATCATGCAAAGCAGTGTGAGATAGTACGGGCCCTTAAAATCTCTCCATAGATACTTCACCATTGAGGTAACTTACCCAGTATCTACGTAAGTAAGTAAATACTCCAGACAACTACAAAATAATAAAATATGCAAAGAAAACACAATCGAATTTAAAATTCCCTTTCAACCCGAACAAAGGAAGTATCACTCGAAACAATTAAATAATAATGCAATCTGGGAACTGTATTTGTTTTGTTCGCAACAAGGGGGTGACGTTGATGAAATCTAAACTGAATTTACACAGGGTGTTGCGTCCGGATGACATGAGTCCTAAACGAGAGGATGGTAAGATAAATACTTAAAGGGATTGGTAATATTCGGTGATAGCACGCGGCGGGCACGTGACCGCCGCGTGCAGAGCGCGCGCGCGCGAATCTTACGCCCCCGTTCTCAGAACAATGTTTGTCCCAAAAATGGGGCATTTATAATTCGAATTGGGAATATTACACGCTAATTTTGACGCGTATGGCGTGTAGATTGATTTTGTGGTGGGGGATCGAATTGATGGTATTGGTTTTGTTTGTTTCCTTAATTACTAATGTATTGACGGAATATATGTTGGTTTAAACAGTCGTTCAAAATGAAGAAAATAATATTATTTATTGAGTTTACGTCATATTTCAGACATATCCTATATCATTAAGCTAATTCCGTGTCGCAGCGGTCAACATGCCAGCCACGAGGTGCTGGGTTCGATTCCCGGCCAGGTCAAGATGGAAAATGATCTTTTTCAAATTGGCCTGAGTCTTGGATGTGTATCTATATATGTATTTGTTATAAAATATAGTATCGTTGAGCTAGTATCCCATAACACAAGTATCGAACTTTGGGGCTAGCTCAATCTGTGTGATTTGTCCGTATATAGGTATTTATTTATTTATTAATCATCATAGTTTCAGCGGTAATAAGTCCACTGCTGGACAAACGCCTCTTCCAATTCTTCGTTCCATAGGAGGATATTGCTATACTCACCACGCTTGGCGGACGAGCGCAGTTGCTTTGGCTTCTTGTGCTTCCGACGCTGCTGCCCATCGGAAGCATTTTTAAGAGCATGTATATCCTATTAGAAGGGGAAGAACATAATATCCTATATAAAGTTTCTAATTTATTCGTAAAGACGTATTTTTTATTACCTACGGACATAGTATTATCAGTTCAATTTTATTAAGATACTAGCTGTTGCCCGCGGCTCCGCTCGCGTTAATGTCGTTCCCTTGGGAACAGTAGAAATTATAAGAAGTCCATACAAACCCCTCCCCCTCGGCTTTTTCCCCTTAAGGAGGAATTTAATACATTTCACCTGCATAGATCTTTAGTCCTTAAGGAGGGGATTTTGCCCATTTCACGTACACAGAATTTTTTTTATTGTAATGGAGTACTTCTTATTGTCATATTTCTAAGTAAATAAAAAAAATGCATACAAACTTTACCCCGCCTATTTTACCCCTTCAAGGGGAAATTTCGTCCATTTTAACAACACAGATCTTTTTAATTGTAATGTAAAAATATATACTTATATTTATACTTCTATGTCCAGAAATGAGAAAATTTTCATACCATCACCCCTCCCTTTTATCCCTTAAGGGGGGAATTTTATACATTTCACCTACACAGATCTTTTTTTATTGTAATCTAGAACGTATATACTTATTTTCATACTTCTAAATTTAGAAATGAAATAAAATCCATACTAACTTTACTCCCCTATTTTTTCCCTTCAGGCGAAAATTTCGTCGGTTTTACCTACGATCTTTTTATTTGTAATCCAGAACGTCCAGAAATGAGAAATGTCCATACAAACTTACCTTACTGTTATTGTAAAATTCCTTTCTTAGTGCTCATTTACATCATAAAAAGAATCCCTGTGCCAAATTTCAAGTTTCTGGGCATAGTAGTTTCGGGTGTGCGTTGATATATAAGTCAGGTTTGCCTTTGGCTCGCGGCTCCGCCCGCGTAAGTGTCGATTTCTCAGGAACAGTAGAATTACCCGGAATATATTATTTTAGTTCGTGACTTTCAATGAAACACCTTAATATTGAATTTCAATTGAATAACTTAAAAAAACGGAAAGTTTCATACTAACTTTGCACTAAGGGATGATTTTGAGAAAAATATTTTACTCGTGTTTCATGCCTTTCAGTAAAGAACCTTAATGCTGAATTTCATTCGACTAACTTCAAAAATGGCAAAGTTTCATGCTTACTTTGAACCCCTATTTTACCCCCTTAAGGGATGATTTTTGAGCAAAATATTTTACTCGTGTTTCATACCTTTCAGTAAAGAACCTTCATGCTGAATTTCATTCGAATAACTTCAAAAACGACAAAGTTTCATACTAACTTTGCAACCCGTTTTACCCCTTAGGAGATGAATTTCCAAAAATCCTTTCTTAGTGCTCCCCTACGTTATAAAAAAGAAACCCCTATGCAAAATTTCAAGTTCCTAACCCTTATTTATAGTTTAGGCCCTGCGTTGATATATCAGTCAGTCAGTCAGCTTCTCCTTTTTTTATTAGTATGGATTACTATGGATAGTATGGATAGGTATAATGCTGTCGTTTATTGATGATTAATTGACTTTGGATTTTAATTTTCATAAGTCACTTGTTATTTTATTTTATTTTTGCTATATGTTTGCAGACAAACTCATGCCTTAAGTTCATTCAAATGACGATAACTTTTTTTTTAATGAACCGATTTTGATGAAACAAGCTTTAAATGTTAAACTAAGTTAAAACAAAGCAATTGGTGAAAGTTTGAAGTAAATCGGTTCAGTATTTTCGGAGATCGTGATCATACATACAGACAGACAGACAGACAGACAGACAGACAGACAGACAGACAAGAAATTCCAAAAATTTTTTTTTGCTTTCTATTATTCTTTTTAAATGTCCCTCTATCCATTACAGTCAAAAATTCTAATTGTACAGACAAAATATTTTTACTGTTTTATTATATGTATAGATAAACAAAATTAATAAAAAATTTAAGCTTGCGTTCTGTGGTCTTCTATGTTTCGGAGCTATTTATTTTATTTACTAAATATCTTTTTATTTAAAGAATGAATATGAATATGAAAGACTGTTAGGTATGCAATTACCATGAATACCTTAAATTCTCTAATATTACCAATATTACCATGAATTCTTTAAAATGTTATTGACAATAGGAACGAGACATTATTTAACAGACCTCTTATTACGATCGGCCGCTGAAATGTGCTGTCTTTTCTTTCATGAGCTATCTTCTGGTTATCTGAAGTAGACATCACAGTCTAAGGGGCCCTCAGAATTACACCAATAAACTCAGCTAATCGAGTAGCTGAGCCGAGAAGGCCATAAACCCAACGCGATAGTTCAGTAGTTACTTCCACTACATATAATTACGATTGAAATTATGGAGCAGTGCGCGCAAACCGACTGTGTGCGATTAATTCGCTCTCAAGTCGGTGACTGACTTAATTGAATTGTCTTTTTATTTGAGTTTAGTGTGATTAGGATTCAGCATTCACTAATAAAATAAGCCGTGTGGTATCCGGCAGAGTAGAATAGGACCACTCCTAGTCTTCCCGTGGATGTCGTAGAAGGCGACTTAGGAAATACAAGCTAAACAAAGCTTATAAACATCTGAGAGACCTCTCCCACCCGTCTGGCCAGCGTGGAGGCCAAGTCCTCTGGCTGCTCTGGCCAAGTATGGCTCTAGTAGTACAGAGAGGGTCGTGCTCCTGTAGTGGAGACTAAAAAGACCTGATGATGATGATGATTTACTAATACTAGTATACTGTGTCTTAAAATCGTATTCGCAAGGTTCATAACTTCAGTTGAAGTTGATATTTTTATTTGCAAGTCACGACTAATGACGTAGGTACTAAGCACTAGGTACAGTGAGCTCTACGAAAACTGCTTTGTATTCGCAACAGACATTTGCATCTTCAGATATAATATTTTATTATTCTCTGTATTTATTGAATTTCTTAGGTCTAGGTTTTTATAAAACTTATATAAAAAGTAAAATATAAAAAAATATCATACAAAAAATACAACTTTTATAAAAACCTAATCCTAGAGGGCTGCCAGCAGCGGGGCAGGGCTCAAGCTACCGACAGTTAAGGCTACAGAGAGAGAAACCTCCTGACGATGCGCGCAGTGTCCAGGAGTACTGCCTTCTGTATCTGACCCTTGATCCAGCCATCTAGCGAGAGCCTCTTGAGGTGTTGATCGAGGCTCTTCGCTACAAGACCATTCACTGAAACGACTATCGGGACAATGATCGTCGAATCCACATCCCACATAGCGGTCACCTCGTGGGCCAAGTCTAGGTACTTAGTAAGTTTGTCCTTCTCGGCCTTCACAAGGTTCTCGTCATGCGGGATGGTGATATGCTTTATTATTATTATGTTGTGTCTTTCTTAAGGCGAGGCCTCAAATGTTTGGTACCTTCGCTCGGCAAAGGACTGATCAAGTGTGCGCAAGGGATAGCGCTTGGCGGTTTAGCCCGTGAATGATGAGATAGGAGATAACGTAAGCGTCAAATTCGTTATTTCTATTTTATATAAAATCAGACCGGTTAATTGTATTTTCATATTTACATTTTGATGAATTACTAATAACCTATCTTTTAGTCTAAAAATCATTATTTCATTCGTCGCATTTGAGCTACAATAACAAAAACTCTGCGAACAAAGACCATTTTTAAAAAAATATTTCTATTGAGAAAATTTTATCAAAACGTGTTTTCATCTTCAATTTTTGGAGATGAAATAGTCAAAAATCATATTACTTAGATTTGAAACTCCTAATTTAAGTATTTTGCGAGATAAATAAGGTTCAGAACGACCTTATTTACAGTGGTATCACCTTAAGTAACCACAGGCCGAAGCCCGGTCTTTTGACGCTTGCATGGGGACACATGTCCAACATGTAGAGTATAACAGGTACTGTATTTTATAACAGATACTTATACAGAAAAACATCCAAGACTTGGGTCTTGGATGTCTTTTTGTATCGATCTTATTCAGATTGACCTGAGTCAACATCGTTTTCCATCATGACCTAACCGGGGATCAGGGCGGATCAAATTTTTTTTTTTTTTTTTGTTAGTCTTAATTTATATGATATTTATTATTCTAAAAGAATTACCAGGAGTTCCCAAACTAAGCAGAGCTTGTAACTTGGGAAACCAGTTTTCGATAAGTTTAAGTTATGTTACAGAATATTTTAAAAGGAATATAAAATGATATTTGTAAAGTGTAATATCTGGATATTACAGGGGTTCTTAAACTAAGCATACACTTGTGACTTAAGAAACCAAGTAAATTACAAATTTAACAAGAAATTATATATTTAATGATGCAATAGTCAATTAACATTGCGAAGGAATTTTAGTTACTTTATGCATTACGGCTTTGAAAATAAAGTGAAATTTATGTATATACGGACAGACAACAATAAGCTTGATTTATACATTATAAAATTTACAAAAAAATAGAAAAAGAGTTTCAAGTTTTAATAAAAAAAATGTGTTTTTTTGAAAATTATGGTCATTAGGAATAATTTCACAATTTAATAGGTCTATGAAATTGTGTTATGCATATAAATTTTTTGTTTTTCTGCATTTTATTATTGAATAATGCTTCAATACTTTTGATTTATAAACAAATATTTTGTCAATGATATAATTTTGTAAAAATTTTCAATGTAGGTTAATTTAAAAACATGCGTTCCTTTAACTGACCGATCCCTGTTATTAATAATTTTAAGAGTTTTAATCTTTCAACTCTATCATCCCTTTTATTGGTAGTGGTTAATATGTAATTATTAAAAAAAAAATTTCAATGTTATCGCCAGCTTTTGAGTTAGGAGAAGGGTAGAAACTCGGCGAAGGGGACCAAAAACCCAGACAGAAGGCGATATATTTTCGATTTATACTATAGATATTATAATTCTACAGGAACAGAGAGTCTCTGATGTGTCAGCTTAGCTCACTGTAAAGTTTTATCATCAGCATCATTAGGTCTTTTTAGTCTCCACTGCAGGAGCATGACTCTCCATAGTTTTATCAAAATCCCTCTATTACTTTTTGCCAGAAAAAGAAACAAATATCTTCAAAATACTTCGTACGTCCATACAAATTTTCATAATAGGCATAAATACATTAGTGAAAAATATACATAATAAAAAAATTTGTAAAGTTAAGTTACATATTTTTAGACGTTTTGAAAATCCTTAGCAAGGTCCTTGTACGGGTAGCAGAGAACTTTGTTTGGTAGCTATATTAATTATTTTTTTCATGGCTATTGCTTCATATTAAAAATTGCTATAATCAATACTCAATACTCAATATTTATTGCAAACCATATAGACATAGGATGACAAATTACAAAGTAAGACCATATATGGACCCTGTCGGGCACAGCAATATTAGATTAGAGGAGGACGCACATAGATTAATAGGAGTACCCACTAATTATTACAATTAGTAAAAAGTACTACATCACTAAATTTAAGATGAGATTTTATTTTATTGTGTATATAAGGATAAGGACCATATTTTTAAATATATGTATATATGTACCAAAATTTATCTTTTTATTTTATTTTTATGAATTGTGTTTGTTATTATTAATTTGATTAGTTTGTAAATTTTTTTTATATTGTTTCATTATTTTATTTACAGTTTTAAGGGCCCGTACTACCTCACACTGCTTTGCATGATTGACTGTTATATCAATAATAATTAAATACTCAAGTTGAAATAAAAATGCAGCAAAGTTCAGGACTAACTCTGGTAACTATATGACTCAAAAACACGATTGCGTTAAATTTTCTCGATAGAAAAAAATTGCAAAGTTGCCTCCAAATCACGTCTAATTTACTCGGTATATAGCATTATTCACCAAATACATTAAAATTAACCTTGAAACTTTTGATTATTATTGCATTACAGATAAGGCAGCCATCATATGTTTTTCTTTTTCGAATAACCCTTGAATATTCCTAAAAAACGAAAATATCCAAAGTAGCCAACGCGTTTAGACCATCCGCGTTTTTACCGCCACGCCGCCTGGCATATGGCGGGCTCTTAAGCTTTTTACCCAAAATTAAGGATGATGACAATAGTTTCATTGACCGAGCGAGCGAAGCGAGCGAAGCGTCTCAGTTTCCACTGGCCCAAAATTCTTTTGTCCGTCTGTCTGTCTGTCTGTCTGTTCTCGCCTACAGGTCGCATTTCTCAACCGATTCTCATGAAATTTTGTGAGCAGGTTCGGTAATTGTATAGATTTTTTTTTGTTTGCCAGTTTTTTGAAATTTTAAAAAATGGCGGATATATGCGGGTGCGAAACTTAAAAAAACTAATAGCACAGCTATTTGAAAAAAAAAACAAAAATGTCATTAGACTTTTTTGTTATTCTCATTAAGACGCAACTTTTTTGTCTGAACAACTTTTTTATACGATAAACTTGAATGTGTTTATAGTCGGCAATTCGCCCAAAAGTTGTCTGAAATCGATTTTCTGTATATTTATGAAAGAAGTTGAAGTACGTGAAGTGGGAGAGGGAGTGAAATTGAACAACTTTCCCTAAGGAACAAAAATCAAAATATGAAAAATATTTTTTTGCTTTAAGCATGATACTGTGTATTACTTTTATGATTGAAAACACTGAATAAAATTAGAATCCTGAAATAAAAATTAAAAATAAATAAAAAAGATTCACCTGCTATCCTGTGACTTGAACCCAGGGCTTATAGATGCCGGCCACTTCTTAACGTAAAGTTCGCATGTTTGTCTGCCATAATAGTCGAAAATTAGCGTCCTATTAAAATTTTGACTAATTGGTAACATAACAACTATGAAACCGGGTAGGTACTTAAACTGTGCCTCCATAGAATTAAAAAAAAAATGCTTCTTTGCCTCCCATTCACCCATGCCAAGTTCGCTATTCCGATATTTCCGATCTTGAAGAGGATCACTCCAACTTAAATAATGTGTACAAAAGCATACTAAACATGGTGCTCAAGGGCCGTGTTTCCATACAAGAGTAGTCCCCTGATTCCTCACCGGATAGTACCAATAGAGTAATGATTTTTTACAAAAAAAATCCGTATGTTAAATTTTTTTCATAATTGAATTATTGAAAGAGATATGAACCTTCAGAACATGAAAAATTGGTACGAATTTCCGTTGTATTCAAACATCAAGAAAACAAATTTCGGCAATTATATAAGAAAAAGAAACGCAGAAACACAGCCATAGCTTATTTGAAATTTTTAATGTAAAAAGAAATGAAATCGGTTAAGTTTTGGAGAAGAAATCAGAGGACTACGAAGCGTTAAT
Organism: Elegia similella; assembly: GCA_947532085.1. Taxonomy (NCBI): domain Eukaryota; kingdom Metazoa; phylum Arthropoda; class Insecta; order Lepidoptera; family Pyralidae; genus Elegia; species Elegia similella. Next base: position 9,930,422 of record OX383937.1, read on the forward strand.
TTTGTGATATTATAAATATCTATTTTACAATTCTCTCGAGCTTAGTGTTTCCTCTTAAAAAAAGGGTCTGGTCGGGTCTTCTGGTAAGGGGAATGTAGGTTTAAATTTCCGTTTCCTCTGGTACCTAATTAAGAGCAGCGGGGATTGGGAAACAGTAACTGAAGGAAATCATCCTTTAGTCAAATAGCATATCAGTAACAGATATATTTTAGAGCACTGGAGGGCAAATGTGGATGTTGGTTGTAAGGGCTCGCGAGGTCTACTGTTCTCGCAGAACCACTAGTTATAGAATTAGTAGAATTTAAAGAATTTAAATTATTATTTCATTTAGTTTTTGTATATAAAATGTCAATAGTTTTATTGATTTAAATTTTATTATAGAACCATATTATTATAAGATTATACTTTGTCATCAAGGAATTCATTTATATTATAATAGGCTATATTTATGAGAAAATCCTTTAATTTCAAGTAAAAAATATTATTGTTATTTTCCTCTTTTATTTGTTTTGGTAGCTTGTTGTATATCTTTATAGACATGACATAGGTACTTGACGCATTTAAGTTCAGACGTATAGCCGGCACCATTAACTTGGTTTTATCTCGCGGCGCATACTTAGTTTTTACATCACTTCGTTTCGTGTAGAATTCTGGGTATCTTCGTACAAACTTGCAGATTTCTAATATATACATACTGGGAACAGTAAGTATCTTATAATTTTGAAAATATGGTTTACAGCTATCTTGTTGTTGGATATTTGCTAGAATTCTAATTAATTTCTTTTGTTGCGTGAGCAATATATGCGCATCTGTACTGTTTCCCCATAGAATGATACCATAGTTTAGCCATGCATACGCATAGGCATAATACGTAGTCAGTGCTGTTTCTATATTTGTCGTTTTTTTAACTTCGAAGAGCGCGTATGCAAAACTCGATAGTTTGGATTTTATTTTCTGCACGTTTGCACCAATTTAAATGATTATCTATATGGAGACCAAGTAAAGTTAATTGTTTAACGCACTCCATTCTTGTTTCATTGAATGAGAAGTTTATTTCCAACGGTCTTTTTTGGTGGGGATGGAAACATAAGTTTAGTTTTTTTGTAGTTTATTTCTAAGTTGTGTTCATCATAATCTTAGTATATTACATTATAGTAAATTTTATTTTATAATATACCACTTTTAGAAAACCGGCCACGTGCGAGTCAGATTCGCGCATGAAGGGTTCCGTAACGTTTAATATTTATTTTATTCAATTTACGGACGGACGGACAGACAGACAGACAGACGGACACCGGAGCCATATTAATAGGGTCCCGTTACCCTTTGGGTAAATCCTAAAAATAGTCTTGTCCCCCAACTTTAAAGGTAGATAACTTAATGAATCAATATGAAATTAGAAGTGTTATTTATGATAGTTAACAGTAACATTTGAAACATGTTTCGTATTAACTCGTCATTAGTCCAATACCGTATTATAATATTGAAGGCACTTTGTGTTTTTTTTACCGATTTCAGAAAAAAGAGGAGGTTATCAATCAGTTGTGTATATATTTTTTTATGTTTCTTACCTCAGAAGGCCGTCATTTATGAATCAATTTGAAATAATTGGTTTGTATTAAAGTTGATCCTTTTAAATTTCGGTTTTTTCACATGAAAGATTATATGTGTAACATTTTCGTTATTAACTCTTTTCAAAACAATAAACCAGCATGGTAATTGAACAGTGAAACCAACATTACGTTCCAAAACAATGAGAGTCCAGTTTTTGAGGACATTAGCGGATAAAACGCATTAAACTCCGAGCATACATCACCCATTCTAATGGTAATGCGGCTCTGCGGCGCCGATATTGTGGCGTCCCTCCGCCATAACAAATGTTTATTTTATACACAACGCCACTAACAATAGTGGGCAAATACCTAAACACCGGAGATGCGATTTAGATGATAATGCGGGTAATAATAATGGCGCGTAATTTTGATGGTTATTTTTTCTATAAGTTTTGGATAAATATACGTTAGGGAAATTTTTGTTATCAATGTGTCAAAATTGAATCCCAGGGACTATAAAGTCTATAAATAAGACATTATCTATATATCTGTCTACAACATCTATATAGTAAGTGTTTTCCTGTTCCTTTTGATGTCTTTGTTTAAGTCGCACTCGGCGAAAATTGCTCACTTTTGGAGGTATAAATTATGATTTATGTGAGCGAAAAAAAAAAAAAAAATTTTTTTTGAATGTTCAATCTAAAATATGAGTTTGATTTTTTCCCTTCTTTATATCCTACTGAGTAGATGGAGGCACTAGCTAAGTGTGTACTTAGGTTAGTGTTTAGTGAGAAGATATTCTATCTAGCATTACGTATACTAAACTACATAAAAATCATAAAATCACAACGCAATAAGTAAACAAACAATACCATACGGTTTATTGCCGTGATAACGTCTAATAAAACTATGAACCCCGAATGCAAACGTTTGCAAACGAGGGCGCGGAACAAGCGTGACGCATCTATTTCTCTTATACCGTTATCACGTAAAATTATCATCCGTAAACTGAATTTACAGATAACCAATTTATTTTACAAATAATAAGTAGATGTTTGGGCTTTTTGTTCACATTTTAATTTTACGGATCAGAATCGTGGCCAACGCAGCAGATGAAATACAATTGCATGTTTTGATTAAAACTAACGTGAGATATAGACATTATTAAAATATGTAACAACGGGTTACTCACGTACGAAGTCAGCTACTGGCCGACATGTTTCGACCTCATCCGGAGGTCTTCCTCAGGCGAATGTAGATCGAGACGCGCGTCCGATGTCTCGATCCGCACTGATACAGGCACAATCGAAACATGTCGGCCAGTAGCTGATTTCGTACGTTAGTAACCCGTTGTTACATATTTTAATAAAGACAATTGCATGTTGCGGAAATAAGAATCTTGAGTTGATGTGTGGTGTAAACTGAAAGGACAAAATAAGGAAGCACTTGTGACTGAAATATTAAAGAGTGATAGTTTATAAAGATTGATGAAGATGGACGAAAACCATGGAATGAAAAGAGTTTTGCAAATGGAAGTGAGAGGTCGTAGAGATAGGGGAAGCCCACAGAGAAGTGGATAGAGTGCGTAAGAAAGGACATGGAAGATAAGAAGAAGGTAAGAAGGGTGTAACAGAGGATATCATTACAGGCGTAAAAAGTCCACTACTGAACAAAGGCTTCTCCCAAAGATACTTCATTCCATGGGAGGATATTGCTATTATACTCACCACGCTTGGCTGGCGAGTCAGCGAGCGCAGTTTCTTTGGCTTCTTGTGCTGTTTTGATTTATTGCATTTTAAAGCTGAACAAGGACAGGAATTTGTTGGGCTTGGAAGGGATTTAAGGTATTGGGATAATGCTTACTCGGATGAATAGGGGAAAAGCAAGTAGCAGCTCGGGAGGCCGGGCGCGTATGGCGGCGAGGTATGGCATCGGGTACGCACCCGATACCATACCTGGAACCACAGGACAAGCAGTTGAGGATTACACCCCTGGCTAAAACAGAGAAACGGAAGAAACTAACATGCTATTCCGACCCCGCATAATACCGGAAAAGATAAAGAAGAAGAAGAACAAATTTTTTCTTCATGGTAGAGTCGTATTTTTATTGTCTATATCATACGTCCAAATAAGCTGTTTGTTTGTTTTTCGTGTGTGCAAATGGCCAACACTGGCGTCAGATTTTTCAAGCTGCCTAAAGGCATCTGGCATCATCTGACATAGCTTGTCGACGGTCATCAATGATGACAGCGGGACCAAAGGCTTAATGCGCCTTTTAAAGCATGGAGGAGCTCGAGATATTTATATGCCACTTGCGATCACCCATCCAAGTGGGCATCGTGCCCAGGGTTGCTTAACATGCGTAAGCGCTAATGATGCTCACACGGGCCATCGGGCTCCTCACCTCACTAAGTAAAAGACTTAAAACGTTGAATACTTACTTAGTTACCCATTGAAAAAGCGTGTTTAAAAAAAAGAAGTATTTTCTTTGTTTGTAAACTTCGATCAAATATAATGGTAGATACACAGTCTCATACAAATTGAAGCCTTAATAATGTCACCGAGTCGAAACATCATGCATACTTATAAACAACGCCAAAACGGTACATACTGAAAGTATAACTCCATCTTTTTTTTTCACTTTGGATGCGTAGTTTTTGCATCTTTTCACTGTACCTTCGTTATCGCGAGACGTGTGAGTGCTAGCGCGGTTAATTGAAACTGTGAACAAACCAGCTCCGAAACTCGGTTAGTACGCTGTTTTGCCGGTGTCACTTTTCGAGCGCGAATCGTGTGTCTACCATTATATTTGATCGAAGTTTGTAAATAAATGTTTTACTCGAAATATAAGCTGCCAAGGATTAAGCAGACACCGTAACGAAATCAAGCACGAAACGTTATACCTATGTTTTATGTATGGGGAGACAGGTAGGCATTTTCATTTGATATTATTTAAAGGCTGACAGCCCTAACGCCCATGCATATTCATGTACTGTGATTAATCATGGAGGAGGGCCATTGTACCTACCGAACTTCTGTTCATCCTAAAATGCTAGAGAAATTTGTTGCTACGTGTGTAATGGTTTATAATACGTAGTTGATTTTGCTATTTAAGCACAGTACGATTAATCGTGTGATACTCCCCAGCATGTCGAGTTCAATAAATAAGAGGAAAATAATAAAGCATCGAAATGTTGTACAAAATATAATGTTCTTCTGCGTAATCAGTAGGTACTGCGTTACAGTGTACGTGAGATTATAAGCCGATATGATTTAAAAACTTATTTTTTCTTCATTGTAAACTAGCTGTTGCCCGCGGCTTTGCCCACGTTAATGTCGATCTCTCTGGAACAGTAGAATTTCCCGGAATGAAAGATACCCTGTCCTTTCCAAATTGCATCCAAATCGGTTCAATAGTTGAAAGGTATAAAGACGATAGACAGACAGACAGTTACTTTCGGATTTATAATATTAGTATTGAAGCATGGATTTTTTTACTTCTAAGTTCAGAAATCAGAAAATTTCTATACAAACTTTTATCTCCCAGTTTAACCCTTTAGGGGTGAATTTTGCCCATGTCACCTACACATCTTTTTTAATTGTAATCGAGAACTTATACAGCTATTTTTATACTTCTAAGCCTAGAAATGGGAAAATTTCCATACAAACTTTACCCCCTTATTTTACCTCTTCAGAGGGGAATTTTGTCCAGTTTCCCTACATCTTTTTAAATAGTAATCGAGAACTTATATACTTATTTTCATAGTGCTAAGTCCAGAAATTAGAAAATTTCATTTAACTAGTAGTTTGCTGCGAACGTGGACTCCGCGATTATTTAATTTTCCTGATAATTTCGTAAGCTAACCACTATTGATATATCGATTTTGATAAGTATGTTGTCATAGTTATACGATATTGTTTAGATGACTTCAAAAGCACTCTAATTTTGAAAAAAATAAATACGATGTCCTTACTTTCTTGTACTAATTTCCATAGATTTAAAAAAAAAATGCGACTAATTTCTATCTAAAACCCCTTTATTATTAGTTACACGAATAGTTGAAATAGTTTTTCCTTAACAATCCCCAAATGTACGAATAGAACTTCATCTAATCAATCTAACGAAATAAAACCAGGGTTTTAATAAACATCTGTGAGGCGTTTAGCTCTCGATAGTGCAACGTGTAGCTAAAGAGCTGCACGTTGCACTATCGAGCAAAATTTGATAGGTCCTCACCGAAAAATAAATATAATTTCACTAAAAGGACACATAAATGTAATTTGTGTAGTTTATGTAGTTTTGTCATATCTAAAAGACTATGGTTATTAACGTTATGGTTCACGACACGACATTGGACATTTTTATAAAAATAATTTTCGATCCAAAAATATTTTTCAGGCGTTTTTAAGTTTTTGAAAAAGTTAATAGGCATTCGACTTAAAATTTAGGGATTTTTTTTATTTTTTTTAATAACCTGTTCTGTCCCACTGCTGGGCAAAGGTCTCTTATAGAAATATGAAATGCTAGGTCATTTAATAGGTTAGTATCCTGACTGAGCTTCGGTCGGCATGATAACTACTCGTATGTACGAGACTATGTATATAGCATTTAATTTGATACGGAACCGAGCTATTTCCGAGCGTTGTCCGATGCTCGGACATCACTTGGTTGGCGCTCGGTATAGCGTGAGTGTGTCCATACAAAATAATATGAATATTAGTTGCCCGTGCTACGGCCGACGCTCGGCTCAGCGTCGGCCGACTCCACACGGTCTAGGCGTGAGTCATCCTTTACTATGAATGATCAATATCATTCAAGCACAGATCACTTAGAGTTACCTCTGCACTTTTGGTACACCTAGATGATATATCGACAACTTTCAACCTTGATTTGCGTCGAGTAGAATAATTCTAAAATTATTTCCATTCATTAACATTTTAATAGCTTGAATTTTAACGCAATAACTAACTCTTTGTTAAACTATTAATAACATTAAATCTAATAGAAAAAAACTCGACAAATACCTTGACGATTTATCACCCAACGCGCGTGCCCACATTTTTTTATTCATATTATAAAAAATAGTTCTGTAAGTCTCTGATGAAACGCAAAAAACTTTATTAGCATATGGAATCATTATTAAAGTATAGTGAGTGCATCTGGCGACGTTTGTGGGCGTGGCGGGTGAATGTATGCGATTCCTATGCAAATGGGTGCTGTTTGGTGCGTTTTAGCGGTGATTAGTTGTGCTTGTTAGAATTTAACGATTAAACTAATGTGTATTGACGATATTATTGCATTGGGTTAATGTATTTTTTTTATTTCTCGTTGTCGGTTTGTTTCGAAGGTAAAAGTTGTTGGTATCTATCTATTGATGATCTAAATTGTCCCTTGTTCTATCTCAAATACACATGGACACTTTTACCGTGTATAATGTTAAAATCTGCACTGATTCCATTCCAAAATCGGATGACGGAGCTTGGATCGGGTTATTTCCGAAGTGCTCCAAAGAAATTGTTCACGTCCTGTGACTAGACCTTGTGGCTACTTCGGATGGATATGCACCAAACAATTATCTCGCTTTCGTATCGGATGCAGCGCGTAACCGTTCTTAGTAATACCATAGATATCATCATTGTAAAGGAATAGATATTTCATGCGTCACACGTTCTTACAAAGTGCTCTGGTAAGCTTAGTTCCAAACGTTATCGTTAGATAGCAGTAGGTCCACTGCTAGTTAATTAAGTTGACTAAGAATGTTTTTAAGCGTAAAAAAACGGCCAAGTGCTAGTCGGACTCGCGTACGATGGGTTCCGGTACCTTTGTCTATAAAAACGGCAAAAAATAATGTCTGTTGTATGGGAGCCCCCCTTTGATATTTTAATTATTTATTTTTAAAGTGAATATATAACTAAACATTCTGTGAATATTTCAAGCGTCTACCTGTAGCTGTTACCAATATCGAGCAAAAACAAGCAAAAAAATCACGTTTGTTGTAGCTGAGCCCTCTTAAATATTTATTTTACCTGTTCTATCTGTTTTTAGTATTTGTTGTTAAAGCGGCAACAGAAATACATCATTTGTGAAAATTTCAACCGTCTAGCTATCACGGTTCATGAGATACAGCTTGGTGACAGACAGACACGTTTGTTGTAGCTAAGCCCTCTTAAATATTTATTTTACCTATTCTATCTGTTTTTAGTATTTGTTGTTAAAGCGGCAACAGAAATACATAATTTGTGAAAATTTCAACTGTCTAGCTATCACGGTTCATGAGATACAGCTTGGCGACAGACAGACGGACAGCGGAGCGATATTAATAGGGTCCCGTTTTTACCCTTTGGGTACGGAACCCTAAAAAGATATTGTAACATGAATAAACGTAATTATCGGAAATTGCATTTCATTTTTAGATAAAGTATGAATACTGTTAAATGTTTATAGGCGCGCCCGGCCTTCCGAGTTACTTGCTTTTCCCCTGTTCGTCCGAGTTAGTAGTATCCCGATATCTTCATTCCCTTCCCAAATGTAATAACGTCCTTGTTGCCTTTTCTTCTTGTTTCCGATGGGCAGCAGCGTCGGAAACGCGAAAAGCTAAATAAACTGCGCTCGCCAACCGCCAGCCAAGCGTGGTGAGTATGAGAATATCCTCCCATGGAACTAAGAATCCTTGAGAGAGGATTTGTCCAGTAGTGGACTTCAAACGGATGTAATGATGATGCTGTAGCACGTTACGCCCTCTATGTTTAGTGGCAGCCCAACTCTAGTATGTATTAAACGACGTAGAGACTTCAAAGTTGATACCACCATGGTATATATACGTTATATACCACATATCATCATCATTTCGAGTAGGTGTCACGGTCAATCGACCACGCACACCCTGGTGTCAGAGTTCTTCGGTCCCGCTTCTCGGCCTCTGACGTGGTACCTTTAACGACTACCAGATGGCAGCCGGGACCACCGGCTTAACGTGCCTTCCGAAGCACGGAATCATCTTTATTATCAGACAATCAGGTGATTCAAGCCTGGAATGTCCTAACCAAACTGGAAACAACTAAACAAAGTATGCTTCCGGTGGGAATCGAACCCAGGACCCCGGGTCAACAGGCAAACGCCTTAACCACTGGACCACGGAGGCTGTATATACCACATAAGAACAAATACATTAGAAGTGTTAACACACGTGATTTCTATGAAAACCAGCGTCGAGCAAGCATACTCCTAACGCAACACAATTGTGTAGAAACTCCTCCTTTGGTCAAAGTTTCATTAGGACTTCTCACTTTACACGTTAGAATACCACACGTAGTTATTTTTTGTTTTTTTTTTTTAACGTAAATCTTACTATTGTTCAACTACAAACTACTTAGATGATTTGAAGTGAGCATTGTCGGCGCGCGTGCCACGCCTCCTTGCCATTTCTAATGTCTTTGTTGTTCTGTGTAATACACTCTTGCGATCAGATTTATCTCCACGCCGTAAACTGTAAAATAGTCGTACATATAATTCAATCCGTGCCTATAACGTACGTAGTCAAACTATCTTAAGTATCTTAGCTTTACGGGTGGAATGTGGATAGAAACTTAATTATCCTAGGTTTATTGATCATATATGGTAATTAAATGGCACTGGAGGCAACGTCATAAAATTAAATGGAATGTATGTAGAGGTAGAGCAGTGAAATTGTAGTATATAGTACTGCCGCCGTGATCCAGTGGTTAAGGCGTTTGCCTGTTGACCTGGGAGTCGTGGGTTCAAGTCCCACGGGAAGCATACTTTGTTTAGTTGTTTCCAGTTTGGTTAGGAAATTGCAGGCTTGAATCACCTGATTGTCTGATAATAAAGATGATTCGGGAGTCACGTTAAGCCGTTGGTCCCGGCTGCCATCTAATTGATAAAAGAAAAAATACGTGTCTAATATTTTTTGTTTATCTTACTGACGGACTAATAATATATTTTTAAGGAAACTTGCCACAGAGTTGAGAGAACTTAACACAATATTAAGTTCTCTCAACTCTTTGCTGAAAAAAGTTTTATTTTACCGTACTCGTGCCTTTTTTTTTCATTACCTATACACTCGTGGTTAATACGCTGCTTTAGAAGTAAAAAAACAGTGCATCGAGTAGTAATGTGCCGGAGAGAAATTCTCTGTTCTCATGAATTCCTTCTCTCGGAAATTTATTGATTATTCTCGAGAATTATCAATAATTCCCGCATTTGAGAGAAAGAAGAAGAAATTCTCAGAAAAAAATACTGACTCGTTCTCACCGTTCTCTAAAATTTCGAGCACGGCACAGCAATAATCAGGAGTCAGTTTTTGACACGGTGTTGAAAAACTTTTTCCGAAGTTATAAGAACAAAGCTTATAAACATCTGAGAGACCTCTCCCACCCGTCTGGCCAGCGTGGAGAGTGTAGGCCAAGTCCTCTGGCTGCTCTGGCCAAGTATGGCTCTAGTAGTACAGAGAGGGTCGTGCTCCTGTAGTGGAGACTAAAAAGGACCTGATAATGATGATGATGATGATGATAAGTGAAAGATTACTAAATGAATAACAACGGGTCTTTTTACATTCTAACAATGATCCTAGGGGACTGTCCATAAAAGATTATAGAAAATACCAAAATTATAAATTCTGTAACAATTACTTGGTTTGAGCATGTTGTCATAATGCATACACGCAAATTAAAGTATGTAAATAAAAAAACCGCTCAATGACTAAGAAAGTTTTTCTACTTTCTAAACTCTTGTTTGCATGCAAGTACTTCCTAAAAATAATTTACTGACAACGATCATTCTCATCTCGAGGGTCACTAAACCGCAAGAAAGTTCAAGCCAAGTCTTTGACAAAGTAAATTTGTTTAATAAATCAACAATGAGCGGCGGTCGTCGAGAGAGCATTAAAAGATAAGACCTTAATTTACGAAGTTCAATGCGCACTAAGTGTGCTTTCTCGTAGGACCGCCGAACGCGTCCTTCTTTTATTCTAAACTAAGCGACCTTGCGGCTGCACGCGTGCGATCAATTATACATATAAAGTTTCCTCTTGAATCACTATACCTATTCAAAAGCCTTTGCAGGCACTTTTTCACGTGAAATCACATTTTGAAGGATCTAATTTAGTAATATTTGTATTATTAATTAATGTGCAAAAGCTACAAACTATATCTACTACCTAGCATTTCGGATTCTACAACACATTAAAAATGTTAAAAATACATCGTGAATTCGTGACTGGGTTTCATAGAATTAGATGTAAAAACTTAGCTGTCCAATATCATTCAATTTAAAATTAAATGCGAAGAAAGCTAATGGGACCCGCCTGCACCTAACTTAATTAATTTAGGTCCATCGGCTGTTTGTCCGCCGTTTTTACTAGCTTACCACCGCGTAATTACGGGGAGGACGTTTTCTTAAGCATTATCTGCGATTGGAGACTGCTCTCAATGGCACTATTACTTTCGGTCCTTCCGTTGGTTAAACTCTAAAACAACGGTTTACGTATTATTAATCGGTATCACCGACATGTTCCAGCCTATAGAGAAGGCCATCTTCAGGGCGAGTGTGAAGGTCGTCACGGCCCGGTCGATCTTCGATCACTGAGGATAGCGGCCGCCCGCGCCGCCTGCTTTTCAGCGCGCCGCGTTCGTGCCTTAGCGTTGGGCAGGGGGTTGGACGCCCCCGCAGATGTTGTGGCTGGTACTACTTCGTCACCATCTGCTTCTGTTGGCTAAGGAACAGCTGGTTTCTTTGGACAAAGCTAATCGTGTCGACACCCCAAACGAAAATTTGCCAAAACACCGATAAAAGCTTAATTTTTTTCTAAAAAAATGTTGTGATAAAAGCAGTGCCAATAGGAACATACCTGCACGCAATTTAATTAATTTAGGTCCATCGGCTGTTTGTCCACCGTTCACTGGCTTGCCACGTAATTACGACGAGGACGTTTTCTTAAGCATTACCTGGGTCTGGAGACTGGTCTAAATTACGGTTTTAAAATAAGTCCTCTGATTGATTGTAGGTGTCTAAATCACATGTTTTTTCCCGAACTTTCTTTGCGTCTTAATAGGTAGATGAGTTATGCCTTATGATGATGATATAGGACGATAAACGAGCCAGTGAGTCACTTGACGGTAAACGGTCAACGCTGCCCATGCCGTGATAGGAGCGTTGCCGGCCTTTTCAATGAGTTGGGGAGGAGATGGGGTTAAATGGGCGAGCCGACTCCCCGGCTTTCACACTCACCGAACGAAACATAGAAGCGGTGAAGCTTCTACACAAACGTCGATTTTCTGTGAGAGTCTGGTACTTCCCCGGACGAGCTGACCTTCTTGCTAAACGTGGTGTTTTAAGAATCAGCCCCATATTCAGGTCTATTTTTTGTTTGTTCCCCGATTCTATTGACTCACCACCACGTTATTACGATAAGGTGGTGTTTAGAAGCATTACCTGCAACTCGAGACTGCTCTAAATGACACTTTTAATTGAGTTCCTTCCGTTGGTCGTTAAGGTTGAAGTCTCTGATGTATTTACGTGTCCTCCCTTTGTAGTAATCAAACTGGTATAGTCTATGCTTTACTGTTTTGTTGGTTACTGTTGCCTAAATCGCATATTTAGGTGGCACTTTCTTTCATAGTAGTAAAATGTGTTGCGTTGCGACTCGATGTTATACTAAACGCGATTTTGGACTCTGCGATACTTGGCTCCATCTAAGTCTACCCAGAATCGGTAACCTTAAAACACGTTCTGTAAAATTTGTCGGCATGCATGGACTCAATTCGCCTGTTTGTTCGTGTTTGCGTTCTTGTAACGAGCACGTTTTTAGGGTTCCGTAACCAAAGGGTAAAAACGGGACTGTCTGTCTGCCCGTCTGTCACCAGGCTGTATCTTATAAATCGTGATAGTTAGACAGGTGACATTTTCCCAGATGATGTATTTCTGTTGCCGCTATAATAACAATACAACAAACGTGATTTTTTGCTCGTTTTTGCTTGATATTGATAACGGCAACAGGTAGACGCTTGAAATATTCACAAAATATTAACTTCAAAATTCACTTTAAAAAGAGATTATTAAATTAAAATAACACAAATATTTTTTTTTTTTTTGCCGTTTTTCTAGATGTTCGGTACCCTTCTTGCGCGAGTCCGACTTGCACTTGGCCGGTTTTTTTTGTTACGAAATTGACTTAGGCTCCATACTTTTTTGGCTTTTCGTCAGACAGACACGCTCATAGATCCACTGTATTGAAATATACTTGGCACCAGGTTCGGTCATACATTCTTGGTTAAAATAACACTGAAATATTGTTTTAATGTAAACTACGTTAATTTATCTCAATAAAACAAGGCTCTGATATAGCGGAAGCCTTTATCTTGCGAGATCGCGGCATTGTGACGGTGAATCTGCATAATTTCGCTTCATTAAGGCAGAAATGATTAATAACGGGATTTCTGGGCTACGACCGATGTGCGGTGTCCACGGGTTTGGATTACCAAGGGAACTACAAGAAAACTTAGCTCTAAGTAACTTATTGAAGTCAACAATAATAATGTTGTAAATAATAATGTGTAATTTAAGTTAACGTTCACCAAATGATATTTAAAATATCTAATGATGAATAAAATATTAGACTAACATAATGTTTTCGCGATTGTTACATTTTTAAATAAGTATAAATCACTTATTACGGGTTTATCGTGTTTATTACATTAATTTTACACCTAGGGGAGAAAGGGGTAATGGGAGTCGCTTAAGCGAGCTATCAAATAAAAGCTTATTTCGAAATAATATCATTATTAAAATTGTTTAATACTAGACTTTACTTATTTATCTACTAGTTGATATCACTTTTCACCACTTTGGGAATCAACTTTAGATATATTTCCGCGTTTTAAAAAAAAACAAGTTTGACTCCCATTGCACTAACCTCAGTACAATGGGAATCAGACATGTGGGAAATCAGAGTCAAACAATCGCAGACATTACATTCGGCAGTATGCCATCCAGTGCAATCACCAGTTGATCAGCTAGCCTATTTGATTTTTTTGACTTGTAAAATCGGCATGTATAAGCGAAAAAAAACAAGAATATTTTTGCGGGTAATGGTAATCACTAGCGAGCTCTTTGGCTCCCATTACCCAAAATCTATACTGCATGTTAACTGTAAATTTTAAAAACACAAAATAAATTTAATCGCAATCTAATATGCTTATTTAATTTTTGAATATCAAGGATAAATCTATACATAGTCATTAATTTGGTACAGCTACAACGTCTATACTCACCGTTAATGTTGTTTTGACAAAAATTTACACCGGCGAGGCGTGAAAACGAAACATAATTGTCACTCAAAAACGCGTGGTGCTACTAGCCCGAGTCATTCGTACAATGGGCATCGGGTACAGAGCAAGCTGAACATGTCATCTACCTAGGTATCGAACGTTTAGTTTTGCTTAGAGGCACCTGACCCCGATTGCCCGCTGACTCCCATTACCCCATTCTCCCCTAACGTTTCGAAAGCTTTACAATTTTCATGGGCGCCGGTTAACATTATTTTATTTTGCGACTCCTTTTCATGGCATGTGTTGCATTGCCTATTATAATGGGAATTTTGTCTATTTTCTTTCTAATACCAAAGCATTGCATTGCGGATATAACCTTTGTCTGGACGATTATAGACAATAAGGACAAGAAGTAAAAGTAGTGGTGAGAGAAAGAGAGAATATTTTTCTTTGATAAACAGTCAGCTTGTGTTGAAAGAAGGTATTTAGCTAAGGCTTTATCAAACCACCGGCAAAAATTTAATACCTATTGGACTTATACGGATTACCACAGTGGCCGCATGATATGATATAGAGACCGCGAAAAACCTTGATATAAACAAGGTTCGAAACTGCGAAGAGCTGTAAATGTTAGAGACCTTAAGCGCAATTTGAGTTTGTGAAAATAAAACCTTTGCAATCTGCAGCAATGTACATTATGCAGTAATGCACACAACTCGCCATAAAGACTTTTTGTGCGCCGCAGACTCAATCTACAAAAAGTGTGTCGTGTCGTGTCCGTGGTTGAGCCTAACAAGATACAAAGAACTAAACTCTAACTCATGTTTGATGATGTAATGTCGATCTCTTTTTATAGTTATCTCATTACATAACATTTTAGTTTTGTGGTAAGTACATTTCTTATTTTTATCTATCTAAAAGTACAGGCAAGAAAGATGTTATTAAGTAAGTACCTACACAGGCCATTTTTATAGCTGAATCCAAATCGCCTTGTCACCCTTCACCAGAGACGTAACAATTGGGAGATTTTAACAAAATATTATCTCTGGAGTTGCTATTGCTATATTAGAAAATTAAACGAGTACCTATTGAGGAGCTGACGCTTTGAATATTCAAAGGGAATAAATTTTGAGAGGGGTGGGTGAACGGTGCGGGGCACGGGAAGCATCAAGAAATTTGGATATCGCTATGAACAGTATTTTGGAATAATAAATGTATTAAGATTATTATTTACCTTTTACCCGTCCTCCTTGGAGCCCGGGGTCCACTATTATAGCAGCAGTCATGCTGAAATAAAGTTTGGCATAGTTTTTACTGATTATGCTGGTCTGGGAGAAATGTGTTTATGAATATGTTGTTGTTATACCTACATGGTGAAACTTTTATCGTTTTGGACCCTTAAAGGGACGACTCAGACCATCAAAATGAACAACTTTTCCTATGGAAACAATGCTGGGAACTAAAAAAAAAAATTCGACATTCCCATACAAACTGGCAACGGAACTCTTTTGTATGGAATTTTTTTTTTGAGTTCCCTGCATTGGTCCCATAGAAAAAGTTGTTTATATTATTGGTCTGAGTCACCCCTTTATGGATCCAAACGATCAAAATTTCACCATGTATAAGAACAGAATCGATAATACACGATTAATATTAAAAATTTGATTATTGTGGACGATTCTTTAGAAAATAGCATTGCAAACTAGGTACCGAATGATGCAGTCTAGTTTTTCTTTGCTGGTCTGGGAGAAAAAATAAAACGCAGAAAGTACCAGCTGCTTCTCTCGCACAGCTTGTGTGTGCAATCATGTCCATGGACGATGTCTAGCTATCACTATTTTGATTTCGCTTTCCATCTAAACGCTCACCAGTAGGCTAAACTTGGCCTTAGAGGCTTATCAGCATAGGCTCTGTCTACCCAGTAAGGGAACACGTGATAATATGTATGCATGCAGTAGCGGTTTTAGGGCAGGGCGCGGATGGGCGACCACTCAAGGCGCTGGATCTTAAGGCGCGTCATTGAATAAGGGCAGAGAGCCCAGGACAGTGTGATTCAATTTGTCCAAACTATAGGGGTGCTCGTAGAAATCTCGCTGAAGGCATCAGTAATGCTAACGCCGGCACTGTATACATAACTCGACAGCTCCGTGGCGCAGTGGTTAACACGCCAGCCTGCGACGGCTAGGTCGAGATGGAAAATGATCTTTTGTTGTTGTGATTTGTCCGTATATATTTATTATTATACTAGCTTTCGCCCGCGGCTCCGCCCGCGTCAATGTTTATCCCTCGGGAATAATACTCTTTTTCCCGGGATAAAAGGTAGCCTATGTACTTCTCCGTACTCCAGAGAACTTGTATGCAAAATTTCATGATGATCGGTTCAGTAGTTACGGCCTACGCATCTTATCGTAATTCATCCTGTTGTTTGTTTTACGTTTGTGTAAGTGGCCAAAACTGATTCATCCTAAACGTATCTTGCTAAAATTGGTTTTTAACCTGTTAATGGACATAATTATTTACTGCAAACCATCACTCACCATTACAACGCATGTGACTATCAAACTGAAGCAAAATTGACGTTAATATGTCCTGCAAACAGCCGGCAGCTTACTGTAGATTAGCAGTAAGAACATAATCCGCATCATCGCTGAACTTGACCGACACTGCCGCATATGTTGGCACTACAGTACTTATGCCTAAGTATATTTTCCTGAACGTCTGCAAGATATTTTTTCATATCTATAAACTGTGGTCGACTTTTATTGTAGAAAACAGTACGGCTTCTTCTTCAACGACGTAATTGCTTTAGGTTTTTCAAGTCCAAGTACCATGCTTGTCTGGGAGAAAAGAAAGGAGGTAGAACCAGCTGCTTCTTCTCTCACGCAGACCACAGAAACTGGTCGAGCAAGTGGATGAAAATCTCAATAATCATGTGAAAAACCTGCTACCAACCCTTCACTATTAATATTTCGCTCACCAATACGCTAAGTGTGGTTTTTGGGTGTTATAGTAGGTTCTCGCTAACCCATAAGCGAAAAACAGGTGATAACATGTCTTTTTAATATTACCTATTTGACATAATTATCTACTCACCATTACAACACATGTGACTATCAAACTGAAGCAAAATTGACGTTAATATGTCCTGCAAACAGCCGGCAGCTTACTGTAGATTAGCAGTAAGAACATAATCCGTATCATAGCTGAACTTGACCGACACTATCGCATATATTGTTACTATAGAGAGAGAATATACACATAAGTATATGTGTATATTCTCCTGAACGTCTGCAAGACACTTTTTTGATGTCTGTAGCCTGTGGTCTCATGGACTTACATAGCCGATGCTTTATGTAGAAAACAGTTCGGTTTATTCTTCAATGGCGTAGTTTATAAATGTTCAATTTTTGCTTTTGCCTTTTAGGGCTTCAGCACACAGCGTATTTTTAACGCGCCGACGACGCACAGATGACGCGCGTACCTATACGAACTTTAAACGAGATTCGAACGCAACCTTCTAACCTAAGCACACGGAGCCATCGTGAAACACGCGTCTACTGCATTGTATATATTGTATCGCGTTTTATGCGCTCTTGAATCGGACAGACGCAAAAATCGACGTCTACGGCGCCAAAAACGCGCGTCGTCTACGCGTTTAAAATACACGGCGTATTTTGTGATGAGGGCCTTAGGCCATCCTTAACAAGAGAAAGAGTGGCTGTCATATAGGCTGGAAACTACAAGGCATATGTCTAGGAATATCAAGATGATTACCTTAGTACTTTACTACGTAGGTACCTTACCTTAGAACCTTAAAATGTAACAAGGCATATTATACTAATAGGGGATGGAGACCGTTGGTCCAAATGGTATACTAATACCAATTTTATTTGTACTAACTAACGCTTTCGTATGTGAAGCAACCCTGAGTGCTGTTCCCGCATGACTGCAGTGGCACAATATATCTCGTACTTCTCTGTGCTAGAAAGGGATGTTAAGCCGTTGGCAGATCCCTTAGGCAGCTTGAAAAATCTGACACCAGTATTGGCCACTTCTACACATGAAAAACAAAACAAAAATATTCATATTAACAATCTGATACCTTAATTTTTGAATAACATAATGGCTCAGTATTATTACTGCTTATCATGATGTTCACTCACGTACGCTTTAAGTGAGGTTTTCAAAGGCAGATTAAATTATTCTCAGACATTATCAGGTACTAGGCTTTACGACATATCGAATGCCTTATTTGGAAAATCTGACAACACATCCATCAGGCCCCTTACTCAAAAAGAAGAAGAATTGATTTAAAACTTTAAAACAGATATGATCATCCTGACATATACTTATTTGTAAATCCTGACATACCGACTGTCGCCGAAATCTAGTCAAAAATAGGCACGGACAGTGATCCCGAGCATAATCGAGAAACACTCGCACCCTCCGCTTGACGCCCCTGATGATAGCGCGCCCTTTGCACGCCTGTGATTTGAAAAAGGCATCAAAGTTTTATATTAATCGTTTTTTTTTTGTTGTTGGTCAATAATAGTTCGAGTCTTCAAGCTAAAACTTAATTATCTTATTATAAAACGAGGACTAATTTTAGTACCTGTTTTGTTTTAAACCATTATCCGACCAAAATAAGTCGACACTTATCACTTTGACGTTTGGTCAACTGTCACTGTCAATTTGTATTAGATAGATAATGATTTCAACCGGGTATTAAACTTAGTCCTCGTTTTATAATAAGACTGAATGTGTTTGTTATTTATTAATAATTAGCGGCTCGCCCCGGCTTTACACTGATAGATAAAGGTATAAAGGTATTTAATTCTATAGCCTATGTTCATTAGAGATAAAGCAGGATTCTTATGGTGAAAGAATGTTTTAAATTGGTCCAGTAGTTGCGGAGCCTATTCATGCAAACAAACAAATAATAAAATATTCATTATCATCATCATCATCAGGCCTTTTTAGTCTCCACTGCAGGAGCATGACCCTCTCTGTACTACCGGAGCCATACTTGGGCAGAGCAGACAGAGGATTTGGCCTACAATCTCCTCTCTGGCCAGACGGATTGGAGAGGTCTCATTGATGTTTATGAGCTTTGTTTAGCTTGTATTTCCTTAGTCGCCTCTTACGACCTCCATGGGAAGACAAGGAGTGGTCTTATTCTACTCTGACGGAAACCACACGGCTCATAAAATCTTTCCTCTTATAGTTTTAGTGTGTAGGTGTAATGCACCTAGATTTGTGTAGATGAAGCGAATTTATCGCTACAAACGTGACTTAACGAGAAAAAGTATAGAGGAACTCGAGACGTTAAGAATGTCACTTGTCTTCAAGTCGAAAGTAGCTTATAAGGTTCATTTTTAATGTTTGTATTTTCATTTGTTTTTGACGAGCTCTGTCACCAGAGTCCCCAGGTACGATCCCCGGTCAGGTCAAGGTGGAAAAAGATCTTTTTCAGATTAGCCTGGGTCTTGGATGTTTATCTGTATATCGTTAAGTTAGTATCCCATAAAACAAGTCTCGAATTTACTTGTAGCTAGTTCATAATCTGTGTGATTTGTCCCATATATATTTATTTATTTGAAAACTCTATACCCAATGGCTTGCGAGACACTAGCGTTGGTAACCCTTAATAACATATAATATTCTCGAGTTCCTCAATACTTTGAAAGACATGCTTTTGTTTGATTGGCAGTCTTTGCCCTATGTTGAAAAATCTGTCAACGGTAATGGCCGTAATATACTATAAAAAGAACACCAAAACAGTCAGACTAGGTTGACTAAGCGAGCATCGCAGATATTTCACCACAAATACATGTTGTTCGCAGACTGTAATTCCAGGCATAATCGAGACACGAGACTTCGAGAGGCATTGCACCTTCTGGCTGACGGTAACGCGTCCTTTCTTTGACATGGATTTATAATCTTTCATATTAAAAAGTACTCATCATCATCATCATCTGATGATGATGATGATGATGAGATTTTTTCAGGTCTTTTTTAGTCTCCACTGCAGGAGCATAACCCTCTCTGTACTACCGGAGAAATACTTGGCCAGAGCAGATAGAGGATTTGGCCTACACTCTCCTCGCTAGCAGCTCCAACCCGTCTGGTTGGAGATGTCTCATTGATGTTTATAAGCTCCGTTTAGCTTGTATTTCCTAAATCGCCTCATTATGAGCTTCGTTTAGCTTGTATTTCTTAAGACTCGGAGTGGTCCTATTCTACTCTGCCGGAAACCACACGGCTGATAAAAAAACTATTTTAATAAAACTACTGAACCGATTGTAATGAAATTAAAAGGAGATCAACTTGAAAGCATCCCCTATCAAACAAAATAGAGAATTTTTAAAATCGGTTCTTAAATGACGGAGTTCTGAGGTAACAAACATTAAAAAAAATACAACCGAATTGATAACGTCCTCTTTTTTTGAAGTCGGTAAAAAGATATATTTTTAGTTTTCTTTTTCTGCTACTTTACAACTTGTGGTCATAAATCTTGTCGTAGTAGAGCCACGCTACCGGCAAAATTCAGTTTTTTTTATGTATATTTGACAGCAAACGAGCAGACGAGCCACCTGATGGAAAGTGGTCACCGTCGCCCATGAACATCTGCAACACCAGAGGAGGTGCTGATGCGTTGCCGACTCTTAAGATAATGGGGATTGGCTCTCACACGCAACAGTCGAAACACACCCAACGCTGCTTTACGACAGATTTCGGCATGAGAGTGGTCGCCAGCCAGTCGGACCCCACGAGGTCCTACCACCGAGCATGTCGGGTATTTTCTCGCCTCTAACGAGATGCCAACCTGACGGGCAGCTTTGCTAGTAGCATGAATAGGTCGGCTCTTCCGGGGAAGTAACACACTTACCGAAAATCGAAGTTTGAGTAGAAGCTTTACCGATTCTGTGCTTCGATCGGTGAGTGAGAGAGCCGGCGGCCCATCCTCCCTCCCCCAATTCCTTAAAAGGCCGGCAATGCTCCTGTCACATCTTGGTGTTGAATTTGTCCATGGGCAACAGTGATCACTTACCATCAGGTAACTTACTTGCTCGTTTGCCGTCCTATATCGTAAAAAATCTAAATGTGAACGCTAAAACTAGAAAAAAGGCTGATATTTCAGATAGAAGTATAAAAACAACTGCAGTTGAACTGCTGAACCAATTTTGATGATATTTAGACGAGATCGATAAGAAAGTATACCCTTACAAATAAAAATAAATAATAATTAAATTGATTTATAAATGACGGAGTTATGAGATAACAAACATTTAAAAATCCATATAACCGAATTGAGAAAGTCCTCCTTTTTTGAAGTTGGTTATAAAATCTACTAGCTGTGCCCGTGATACCAGTCGTGTTTTTTTTTAATTTTTAATGTTTTCCTATATTATGAATAGTAACTGAAACTATAAAAGAAATAGGTAACCAATTAAAGTCTTATCTATCTGTATGTCGAATTTAATTTTTAATTGAAAGTCACTAGTGCGAATTAGAAATAAAAATGCATCGTTTACAAATAAGATTTATTACTTTCAATATTAAGAATATAAGTACCAAGGTAGACCACTCTTAAGGTTCCGGTACTTGCGTATAGTAAGGGTATATAAATATATAATAGTACACTAGCCTATTACTCTACGAATACGTGTCTCTACCAGTTTAGGTAAAGCAGATGCCGCGGTTGGCGTAATACTTGACCTGTTTAAAGCATATACATGGGAAGTGTAAACAAATATACCTAAGAGTGCATAGTATAGAGTAGTGTAGAAGCAGTGGTTGAGGATGTGGTCAGGGATGTCATCCTCAGCTGCCTGTCCGGTATGGCATCGGGTTCGCGCGCCCGGCCTCCCGAGCTACTACTCGCTTTTCCCATTCATCCGAGTGAGATCACAATACCTTCATGCCCTTCCCAAATTCAACAAATTTCTATCCTTTCTAGCTTTAAATGCTTAAGATGGGCAGCAGCGTCGGAAGCACAAGAAGCCAAAGAAACTGCGATCGTCAACCCGCCTGCCAAGCGTGATGAGTATGGTTATATCCTCCCATGGAACGAAAAATCCTTGGGAGAGGCCTTTGTCCAGCAGTGGACTTCTAAGGGCTGGAAAGATGAATGATAGTAAGTGGTAGAGTAGTTTGCCTACGTAGCTAGTAACAATTTCTAGTACTCTACCGATGCTGTATACACCGGTATAGTTAGCAGCACGGTAAGTATACCTTTACTTACCGCGTGTACCGGAGGTTTGAGGTATACATTTATAACATTTTATTTGTCAAACAATACATGCGCACATACTTAAAAAGTAGCTTATTTAATACCTTTTATAACCATGGAACGTTTAAAATTGAAAGTGTCAAATAGTTAAAAAGATATTGAATGATATGGAAACGTGAGTTTTGTGTCAATAAGTGTCATGTCTTCGTTATAACGCAAAATGTTTTCGTATACTTACAAACTCAGAAGAATAAATAAAGCGGATGCTTTGACAATGTCATAAGTGAAAAGAGTGTAGAGTATTGTATTTTGTTGTTATTTTTAGACGGTTTCTATGCTTTAGTTATTCTTCTGAGCTCACAAAACACAAATGACAGAATAATAGTAGTCGTGGTAGAGTCACGCTACTGGCAAAATGAATTGCTTGTAGCATGAATGGGCTGGCTCGTCCGGGGAAGTATCACACTCTCACAGAAAATCGACATCTGAGTAGAAGCTTCACCGCTTCTATGCTTCGTTCGGTGAAAGAGCCGGCGGCCCATCCTTCCCCCAACTCCTTGAAAGGCCGGCAACGCACCTGTCGCACTCCGGTGTTGCAGTTGTCTATGGCAGCGGTGATCACTTACCATCAGGTGACCCGCTTGCTCGTTTGCCGTCCTATAACATAAAAAGAAATAGTTTCCCAGGGACAAGACCCAGCGAATCTATTTTTCGTCCCCAAAACCCTGTATACCTACCTATACTAAATTTTATAGAAATTATTACCTATACGCATTTCTTAGATTTAAAGAAAATAAATTCAGTATTTGAAGTAATAAAGTTAAACATTTTATATATATAGAGGAATGAAAGATAATATAAATATTAAATTTGTTACCACGCGTTTAATAAAAAAAACATCTCGGAACCTTACTCAACAGTGGCGCCAATTAGTGAGCAAAAAAAACGGTAGTACTCAATAAGGGGCTTAGACAACCGAAACGAGCTCCACTCATCATTTTATCTTCTTACTCCTAAACCTGATG
This sequence comes from Elegia similella, assembly GCA_947532085.1. Lineage (NCBI taxonomy): Eukaryota > Metazoa > Arthropoda > Insecta > Lepidoptera > Pyralidae > Elegia > Elegia similella. The sequence goes on from OX383937.1 coordinate 9,953,518, forward strand.
AAATAAATAATCTAATTCTATACTTCGGTAATAAATTACTTGTAGTATAACTTATAATTATTGTATAAGATACACAAGTGCGTAGCAAAACTACTAATCAGTAGTTCTCTTAATTTATCAAACATAAGTCATTTATTAAAAATCATTGTTAGATATTACAATAGTCAATTAGCTATAAGATTAGGTCAGATTCATTTAAAACCCGCCCTGTAACGTTTCTGGTGCAAAGGTGCCCAAAATGCTGGCTGCATTGCCGCGCTGAATGGCTATGGCCATCCTTTGCACCAAAAACGTGCCAGAGCGAGAGTCACCATGTATTTTTACATACATTTATCAAATGTAATATAATGAAATGTGATACTACGAATAATTTACTACGGAAGTGCAGAATTAGTTTTTTTTTTATTTGATCGGGTTTTAGAAGAAGGTGAATAAAATTATGGGTGGCGCTAGTTTAGTTGGTCTAAGCCCCAGGGTGTTAGTCATTATACTAAAGCTAGATTATTCTTAGGCAAAATGTTACATGTTTCTAAATTAGGTACTTATGTTTTTGGAGGGTAAAATAGGCATACCTACAGCGTGTATATTGACCTTCGACGTTCCCTTAACAGGGTGACACAGACCATCAATCTGAACAACTTTTCTATGGGAATAACGCTACATTTGATCGGTTTTAAAGTTTTTATTGACATAAAATATTGCAAATACATACCTAAATCGAAATACAATGCTTTCTGCGCACTGGTTACTGTCATTCTTTCTTTCCGAGCACTGATACAACCACACCTCGTTCTTCAAAAAATGTTATTATTAACCTTAAATCAAATAAAGTTGCGTTCACTTCAGACACCACACAGGCAAAATACCTGTACTATAGCAGCCATTTTACACATTGACATTTTGGCTAAAACTATAGCCATTAACATGTTTTATTAACGATACATACCTATTACTGTACATACGGTAAGTTTTAATGAATGACTTTATGATTTACATTAAGCTATGCTACTAGACTATAAAATATTAAAGAAGACATTCAATGCAAAATGTTAACAAGCTTGTTACCAAAATCAAAAGCTTGTAACAAAGACGAAGTATTTATTTTAAACAAGTATATTTATAGTTAATAGATTCAGGTGTTACTTTGCGGAAGTCAAAGCTACATTTACTTTGAGATAATTTAAGTACTTTGCGGGCTTCCGCCATTTAGTTCATGCAAACTGTTGCTGTCCAGCGCCCACCCACTTTGTCCCTTCTGCATGCAATCCTGATGGATAGGATACTCATTCGTTGCTTGTCATTCGAACGACCACAACATCTAGGCTTCACTGCTTGAAGATGCCTCGTATAGAGGCGAAACACGTGTCGCGGTCGCGGCTGATATTGCTGCAGCCTCATCGGATGCAGCAGTATCGACCAGGGTGGCATGCATCACTCTTGGTGGCGGGCATGAAGGGACTAAAAGTAGTGAGTGGGCGCTGGCCAGCAATAGTTTGCATGAACTAACTTGGTGGCGGAAGCACGTAAAGTAAATTATCTCAAAGTAAAAGTAATTTAATTTTTTCAGTTTAATTATACCTACTAAAAGAAGCCTTCTTTAACTAGTTAACACAGAGAAGACATTCAAGTTATGTTAGACCAACTATAACATATGTTTAAACATAGAGTATGAATACATATTGAAACGTCTTTTTTTTATAATAACGGTTATCTAAAAAACGACCTACATAAATGCTGCAATATATTTATATTTTTCTATATGTGTTTTATCAAGGTTCCGTACATGCAATTAATACATTTTTGAAACTTTTGTTGTTTTTGCCTTTAATAATATTTTATTTATTTGTTGTTATAGCGTTTATCGATATAGGTACATATTCGATGTAAATTTCCAAAGAGAGAGCTCCGTGTTACACGGACCGACAGCGGAGGCGTAGTAAAGAGCTTTTGTCTTTTATTCAGCGTTAAATTTCAAAATTAATTTATGTATTGAGGGTCGTAGTTATTTTACTTATTTTTAGTGTACGGAACTCTTAAAAATGAATAAAATGATCTCACTTTGATCCATATTTAATAATTTAATCTTAACTTTAGTCTTTTAAAAAATATAGCGAAACATCTATTTGAAAAAAATCGCTAATGCTTAGATAATAATTATATGGCTGAAATAGGTACACCTACATATATTCTAGGCCTTATTATTGTTTTAATATAATTTTAATTTAATAAAAATGCATAGAATGAATTGAATACACCTTGATGCGAAAACTTAAGTGCAATATTCATATAATATTATCTAAGATTAGAAAAAACAATAACAGCTCACACAAAAACTAAAAAATCTTAAAGCTCCTGAAATACCGGAACCGGAATTGACTCCGCCGTAGCAAGCACTTCCCGTCGGCACTTTACCGACGGGCAACATCTCCACCACCAACTGATTTCTTGATTTTAAGAAACACGTTACATAACTAAAACCCTAAGGATCACTCTCATTAGCCTAGCTAAATTAATTAAACACTAGCACGTGAAAAAATGACGCGAGGACGCGTTGCCGGCGGAACGCGCGCCGCGGGCCTCGCCGCCATATTGAATCGCGCCCCGCCTCCGCGCCCATTGGCCCGGCGCGCGAGGCGTGGCCTCCGCCTAAATGTTGCCAGCTTTTTGAATAAATAATTTCAGTAATTTAAGTAATGAAGGCAATTATGGCGTTGTTTAGCTAAGTTCGCGCTCGGCGAGTGGGAACTTTATATTTATACCGCTCTCTTTATGTACGCCGACGCCGGTTAATGCGGCCGATCTGTTTACGTTGCGAACGTCGGCTTTTATTTATTGCGGTGACTCGGTGGCTCGCTGCACGCCGCGCGATTTAAACTGCAATTATTTTGTACGCTATAAGGAAAACATATTGCACAATTTAAATTGTTCCGAATAATAAAATGCTGGAGATGGCACTGAGACTCTACATGATTTATAGCATTGAAACTGTTGGAATCTTACTTTGTATTTCTACGTTTTAAATGTACATTTAAAGTACTCATAAGTATCTAAGACATATACGTATATGTCTTAGATACTTATGAGTACTTTAAATGCATACGTATGCACACAAATATTTTTTTTAATATTGTAATATGCCTATACCTAAATTAATAAACTTTAAAACTTAACACTTTAAAAAGGAAAGTAATAGTTAAATTTAAATATTAAAATAGGAATAATCGAGTTAACACGTCACAAGAGCCTGTCGAAGATCTACTGTCCACACGGCTGAAGCAAACGGTGACGTCACGAAGCGTCATCGAGCCGATAAAAAGTCGATTTTATTCGCACAAGTTCGCCCAGCTGACTGAATCCCCCGCTCCGCGCACGCACTGAAATTTTACAACGGCGAGATTTCAGCTTGAAAAGGACAGAGTATCTAAAATGGCGTACGTGTGAAAGAGGCAAACGTATGTGAGTAGGGGTCGCGTCGCGGCGCGGTGGGCGGGCGGCCGCCGGATGATGTATAGAGTGGTGGAGTTAGGTTCAAATTGCTCCGGGAAGTGGCCGAGATTAGAGCCAACGCGGGCCGCACCGCGCCGCGATCGTAAGCCCACTTAAGACTGTTTTTAATACTAGTATTTTTTACGCGATCCCGACAGGATTTAGCGGATAAGCGACGTCGTCGCGATCGTGCGCTTTGATTTATCGGTTTCGGATTCGGATTTGGTTTGTTTTCTGGTGTTTACGTTAGTGGGTGACGGCCGGTCGCGAGTGGACGCGTAATCCCGCGGCTTGCACCAGATTATGACGGATCTCATCGGATTTCGTGCACGTTGTCTGTGAAATACCGTTCCGTGGAATCAACGAACTCAAACCGACATCCAGCGAGTAATCAGCGTTATTAATTTTGTGTTGTGAGTATTTTGTGGTTACCTTGATTACACCGTGTAAATTTACCACTGTCATTCCGTCGAGGTGACTCAGCCCGTCAAAATGGTAAATTTGTTTCGGCACCAATGTTGAGAAATCGAAAACATAATCTTTCATATAGGTAAAAAAACGAACTTCAATCAAACTACTTAACTGATTTTGATGAAGTTTTAATGGAACCAATTTAAAAGCAAACCCTTTCAAACAAAAAATATTTTTTGAAATCGGTTTATAAATGACGGAGTTCTGAGGTAACAAACGTAAAAAAACTATAACTGAATTGATAACCTCCTCCTTTTTTTTTGAAGTCGGTTAAAAATCGTTATTTTCATAAAGTATTCGGCCGGCCCGGCAATTTGTATGAAAATATCGAATGCTTTATATTTCCCAGCATTTGTTTCATAAGAAAAGTTGTTCAATATGACGGGATTGTCAGTGCTAAATTAACACGGTGTACTTATGTATGTTACTGAATGATAGGCAACTCTACCTACCTTAATCTATATGGAAATTCTGAATAGGTTATAAATGTGGCTTATTGGTCTCAAAGACCTTGGCTCTGTCTACCCCGCGAGGGAAAAAGACGTGTGTGTTATTTATGCGAAAATGCGATTATTTGTTACGCTTTCACGTGTAACTACTGATCATTAAAAAATATTGTATTTATGGTCTCTGGAATACGAAGAAGGATATAGGCTACCTTTTTCATTCATTCATACCTTTTATCCTGGAAAGAAGTACTGTTTCCAAGGGATCGACATTAATGCGAGTGGAGCCGCGGGCTAAAGCTGGTATAAAATATAACGGATGATGTACAGTACAGGCAGGGAATAATTGGAAGACACATTTTAGCGTTAAGCGGAATAATATCCAGATAGAATCCAATAAGAATTTATCTCTAGATACTGGCAGCAATATGAAATATGTAAGAAAATGTGAAATATTGTGAGCAAAAATAAATTACTTCGTAGGCAATATCGTAGCAAAGGCGCAAAATCGTAGGTCCGTTTGTAGCAGTTGTAGCAAGTTGCTACGAGCTACACGCTCTAAGAAACTTGATTAAAATTAATTTGGTTTTTGGTATACTTGTCAGCGTCTGCTGCATGGGTAACATAGCCTAAACATGAGAGATATTAATAATAAAAACATATCTAGTTATAATAATAATAATAACAACACCCGCGAACTCAAACTTTGAACTCAAAGGGAATGCAAATACCTACATAAAATGATAAAAAAAATTTTTAGGACTAATGTTAGAAATAAATAATGATAATAATAATCATTATTTGCATAAACAATACATTTAGGTGTTAGTAAGGCCAAATAATTTATAATATAATGAGGTACCTAATGTTTTTGTTTGCGGCATGCAAAATTACTTTTTTTATTTAAAACTTCCTAATATTCTTATAAAAAATTTCATCACTAGAATGAAATGAAATAAATTGTCTTAATATTATATTTATATAAGTTGAATTATATAAAATAAAATAACAACACTATAAATATTATACTTTTGAATAATTATTTAAGATTGTACATTAAAAACAAAAAGTCTATTGTTAAAAATAACAATTATGTCTATTAAATCTAAGTTTATATCATTATATAATAATTGCAAAAGGTCAAATATCTATCGTTTATTTCGTCAAATACAAGTAACATAAATTCCAGTAGTAACATTGTTTAACCTATATCTGAGTATTTATTATTTTTACAGAAATAAAAAAAATACTAGAACAATATAGTTACTTATACATAATTACATATATTGTTATACTTTTAATGTCAAGGTAAATTGCTCATAAATTTCAAATTAAATAATGTTTTTTTTTTTAATTAAATAGCAGGACGTAAATTAAATTACCCTTTATAGTGAAACTTTTTATATTACAATATTATTAGGCATAACAGCCGTTTTCAGAAACGTCATTTCGTAGAGAATAGTTAGGCATCTACTCATTTATCATAGATTCAAAACTAATAATGTTAAAAATCAGAATAATCTTAGAGCATACATTTTGTAGCCATAATAATCTAAAAGCTGCAAACTTTTGCCAACCGTAATGATTTGATCATTACGCTTGGCAGGCAAGTTGACGAGTGCAGTATCTTTGGCTTCTTGAGCTTCCAATGCTGCTGCCCATCAGAAGCATTTTTAAGATAGGCAAGGATAGTAATTTGTTGGGTTTAGGAAGGGAATTAAGGCACTTGGATGGATGGGGGAACTATGCTTCGTTTGGTGAGTGAGAGAGCCGGAGGCCTATCCTTCCCACTCCCCTCCCCGTTTTCTTATCCCAACTCCTTGAAAGGCCGACACACCTGGCACATCCTGGTGTGCTGTTGTCCATGGGAAGCGGTGACCACTTACCACAGGGTGACTTGCTTGCTCGTTTGCCGTCCTATATCATAAAAATAAAAAAAACCGAACAGCTCATTAGAAGAAAATAACGCAGGACCGGACTGAATGGAAGAAGTGGAGGGAGGCCTTTGCCCAGCAGTGGGACACATGATGGCTCGAAATAAATAACATAATAAATAAATAACAGCTCATGAGGCTGGGGGGGGCACGTACCAGATGCCATCCTGCAACCACCGGACAGGCAGTCGAGGATGACATTCCTGACCGTATTCCGTGCACAAATCGATTTATCGGTGATTAGCAACGAAACCGTATTATCACTGAACTACTCGTACGATATTTTATCGAAATTAACCAGATTAATAAATTTATCGGAAAAAAAATTTTCCTCGTAAAAGTCTAGATTATTTATGGCTTTAAAAGATTTTATTGAAATACTAGCGACTCGGCCCCGGCTTCGCACGGGTGCAATGTACATATAAACCTTCCTTTTGAATTACTATATCTATTAAAAAAACCGCATTCTAATCCGTTGCGTAGTTTTAAAGATGTAAGCATACATAGCGACAGGCAGACAATGGGAAGTGACTTTCTTTTATACTATTGAGATGAAATTTACAGCAAACAATACCCAGTACATTATGTTTCTGTATTGCGTTTAGTTATACTAAGTGTTCCTATTATCATCATCATCATCATTTCGAGTAGGTGTCACGGTCAATCGACCATGCACACCCTGGCGTCAGAGTACTTCGGAACTGCCTCTCGGCCTCTGACGTGGTTCCTTTAACGACTGCCAGATGGCAGCCGGGACCACCGGCTTAACGTGCCTTCCGAAGTACGGAATCATCTTTATTATCAGACAATCAGGTGATTCAAGCCTGCAATGTCCTAACCAAACTGGAAACAACTAAACAAAGTATGCTTCCGGTGGGAATCGAACCCACGACCCCCGCGTCAACAGGCAAACGCCTTAACCACTGGACCACGGAGGTTCCTATTATAAAGTAGTACATATTTACTTAAACTAAAATGTCACTAGATTGTTAAAACAATTAAACGTTACTAAAATTCCATAAAATTGAATAAAAAACTACTTAAAAATGAGGGGTCTCAATTCAGCTTTATCTGTTTTTTTTTTATGATTTTACTGACCTAAAAAAAGGAAGAGGTTATCAGTTCAGTTATATTGTAACCTTTTTTTTAATGTTTGTTTCACCAGAACTTCATCATTTATGAACCAAGTTGGTCCCATTTAAATTTCATCATAATCGGTTCAGTAGTTTGATTAAAGTCGGTTTTTTTGGGTTCCGTACCGAAAGGGTAAAAACGGGACCCTATTAATATCGCTCCGCTGTCCGTCTGTTTGTCTTTATTTCTGTCCGTCTGTCAACAGGCTGTATCTCTTGTCCCGTGATAGTTAGACAGTTGAAATTTTCACAGATGATGTATATCTGTTGCCGCAATAACAACAAATACTAAAAATAGAATAATATTATGTTTTTGCTCGGTATTAATAACGGCAACAGGTAGACGCTTAAATTGTTTACAGAATATTTAGTTATATATTAAGTTTTAAAATAAATAATTTAATGTAAATAAAATTAATATTAAAGGAAGGCTCCCATACAACAGACGTGATTTTATTGCCGTTTTCATAGACATTTTCGTTTTCATAGAACCGAAATGGTTCCATTAAAATCAATTTAGTAGTTTAGTTGAAGTAGTTTTTTTTGGGCAAGTGCGTCCTGTCAAATAAAAAATATATTTTTGTCCAATCGGTTCATAACTGACAGGGTTATGAGGGTAACAAATAAAAATTACCATATTGATAACCACTGGATTTAACAATCACTTACACATACCTAGGTGAAATATTGATTCTCTGTTCATCATTTTTCCGTAAACATAGTTCTTGTAGTAACGAAACGGCCAAGCCAAATATTTTGACTAAATGTGAAGTTGGGACATGTAGAGTCAGAAGCTTGTCTTGGCATCATTTTACACGAAAATGTTTTGGTGGGATTTCACTTCCTTTTGTAAGTTCCTTATGACCAAATTGTATTTCCACTTCTGAGGTGCTTCTTGCACTACGCGCCACTTTTCTATATTTGCCTTTTTTCTATTTATGAAGGTCTATAAAGATTAAATACTTGTAAGTAGTGTTTTTTGTTGTTTATAAAAAGTGGTTATTGTAACTTTTTTATAGTTTATAAAAATCCCTATATAAATTTTTAGATACTAGATATCTAAAAACTCAAAACTTGCGGAAGTCTCATACAAATTTCCATCCCCTAGTTGAAGAGATTGGGAGATAAAAGTTCCAAGTTTTAAAATTATTTTGTTGTTTTTGTACTAATACTAGCTTGCATACCAAATCCCAGCTTTCCAGGACATTAGGAAGTCATACTTTTGATGATCATAATTAAGTGACGAAATCAGGGGTTTTTTTGACTTTAAAAACTATTTTTATAACATTAAAAACTAAAGTAAAAGGGCTACTTTATACCTGTGATAAGTCTGCTATTGGTAATGTTTCCTGAGAATTTTGTTTATCTAGTAAAATCCAAACCCAAGTTATGGGTGTTAAAAAAAAAAAAAACAACGAAGTAAAAAAAACAACGAAAGAAAAAAACTTGGCGGGGGCACTCCGATGCCTCAGATTCTTGAATTGTAAGTAATATCTATATTAACACGTAAGATACATTTTAATAGCATATTTTGTTAATTTAACATTTTAATTATTTTGTTCAAGAGCTAAGTAAAATATATTCAACACCCTTTAAGGATTTTTTTAAATAGTGCTTCAGTTTACATAATACAGTTTTGAATAAAATACTCATAATATATTTTTTTACGAACACAATTTCAAAATTGAACAAATATTTTTTACCCCTTAGGGATGAATTCCGAAATAATATATTAGAAAACATTAATAGCTAGTGTCGTTTGGGATAATGTAAATCTGAGTTTACAAATCCGCTCGGGCATTTACAAGTTAAAGCAAAATTACACACTTATTTATTGGCCATACAAGCAACGTGTTATATTGACGTTTTTGCTCGGTTAAATTTTTGTATGGAGCCAGACTCGGGGTACTATTTTTGAAAGCGTGATACTCGTCTTCGAGCGTTTTTTGTAAGGACAAATCGCTCGATTACGAAATGCGTCATTTCAAAAATAGCATTCTCGGCCGTTGTTTTAACCTACTTAAAAATGAACTTATCAATTCGAGTCGTATGTATTTAATATTGTCATAATTAAACAATTTTTATAAATTATTTTTGTGGCATATCATAAGTATTTTCCGATAGAAGGTGTGAGCGTGTACTGACTTATCTTTAAAATTATTTTCGTAAGTAATTATATTATGTAACTTAGAAACGTACTTATTATATACAGGTGAGACGTTATGTGGGTGTGGCAGTTTAAGATTAGAATGCACCTTTATACTGATATGTTAAGACTCTCAATTCGGCTATAGCAGGTATAGATACCTACTAACAGTATATAAATACATAATCATAGATAAAATAAATGGCGTCTCTCTGAAACTTCTATGTACATAATAGTTTCGTTTTAATGTAATCGGTAACACACATGTTCATAAAAAATAACAATCGCTTATTAAACCTATTTTAGTTAAGATCCGTCTTATTATAAAACGAGGACTAACTTTAGTACCTGGTTCAAACCATTATCCGACCAAAATAAGTTGACACTTATCAATTTGACGTTTGATCAACTGTCATTGTCAAATAGAGTTGGACGGATAATGGTTTAAACCAGGTACTAAAGTTAGTCCTCGTTTTATAATAAGACGGTATATATTTTGTCTCGTTCTATTAATGTCAAAAATTGGAAAGAGGAATAAGGACAAAACCTATTTAAACGTATCATAGGCATTTGTTAAGTTTCCTTCCATGCTGGTCTGGGAGAAAAGGAAAGACGTAGAATGTGCCAGCTGCTTCTCTTACCGCGCAGATCGTAAAAACCGGTCGAGGGAATGGGCTCAAAATCTTTGGACATACATACATACATAGTATCACGTCTTTTTCCATTGCGGGGTAGATAGAGCCAAGGTCTATAAGACTTTATGGCCACATTTAGCATGTTGGAGGGCGTTTAGATGGAAAACGGAATAAAATAGTGATGGGTTGCTAGCCGCATCGCCTACTGACTGAGAAAAAATCTTTGGAATCATATCAATAGGCGATGCGGCTAGCAACCCATCACTATTTTGACTCCGTTTTTCATCTACACGCCCTCAAACATGCTAAGATTGGCCATAAGGTCTTATGGACCTAAGCTCTGTCTACCCCGCTAGGGAAAAACACATGATACTATGTAACTGCATACAGTATTGTTAAGTTTTACCAATAATTAGCAAATAATCAACAAAACAAACCAAGCGAATAGTATTGGGAAGCCAAGCGTATGGTATTGCATTTTGAAAGATAGGTACCTACCTATCTTTTAATACACCTGTATTTTATTTAAATAGACACTTTTAGAATTATAGCGTGCAAATTTTGTGAGGTCGAATCAGAAACGATTCGTTGAAGATCAAAGGTTACCGACATAGCTCAGCGGAATAGCTTGAAGTGGCAGTGGGCGGGGAACATTGTGCGTAGAATCGATGTCCGATGGGGCAGAAGGGTTCTCGAATAGCGATCATGTACCGGCAAGCGCAGCGTCGGACACCCACCGACCGAAAAAGTCGCAGGAAGACGCTGGATGCAGGCGGCTTCCAATCGGTCCTTTGGAAATCCTTTTTCCAAATTCAATCCAATTACTATCTTTTTACATTAGTTCTTATATCATTGTGATAAGGTCTAAAATTGAATACAACTGTATATATATTAATGCTTATGACAGTAAGAGCAAAGTTGTAGTTTTGATATAAATATATTTTAGTCGTCATATTTAATCGGAGTAGGTATAAACCGCTAATGCCCTTGCAGCAAGCAGTCTACACAAATTTAGCCACACTCCTATCTCCCGAATGATAATTTTATCACCATGTTAACTTGATAACACGACGATAACCGTGAGTGACGTCGCTAAGGGCTATATTCGGCCCTTAGCATTCCCGTGTTAAAACATAAGTACACAAAAACAATTCCCACTAGTCTACGTGTTGCTTTCCTGCGACATGACACTATCAACTTATTGACAATGCCATAAAATACGTTATCAGTAGATAGTGATACAAATAGATCGCCTCAAATATTTGATGTGTCGTGTCGAACGTTTGGAACACATGTTTTACACGGGTAATGGGTGATACTATTTGGATTTTGAGTGCAGTTGTCTTGCGGCATCATTTAAGTCATTTACATGATAAGGTATCGCGATAGTCTGTAGTGTCCTTGATTCGAGTGGTACCTAGTGCTTGTTAGGTACGGGAAATACGAGTTTTGGATCACGTGTGCTCTACATTCTACGTTTCTTTTTTAGTGTACCTACCTAATATTTTTATAAAGATTCGTGGATGACTTTAATATGTGATGTGAAAAAAAAGTGCGTTTTAATATAAATAAAAGTAGACCTCTTTTAATATTAAAAAAACATTGTTTCTGTCTGTGTATCTTGAGTTATATGTCAGTTTGTCGTAGTGTTTGTGCTTCATTCGTCTCTGTGTATGCTCCCCAATGTCAAAAGGTAACTAAATGATGCATTTGCACCACTGATATCAAAGATGCGTATGCATCTTTGATATCAGTTATAAACTCTGATTATGAAGCATGAAATCTGATACCAATGTTGGCCACTACTGACATGAAAGTCAATCATAAGAAATTGTATCGGCGTTTTTAAACCATAAAACTCTATCAAACATATTAGGTTATAACCTTCCTAGTCTAATAGCCACGTAATCAATCGCTTAGGTTACTGCCGATCCAAAACAGCAAGAACAAAAGGACAAGAGTCGAATCACAACCGGCGAAATTGGAATGAGATGGCGTTTTAATAGAGAGGCACTTTCGCCAACTTAAATCTTCCGGCTTAAAAAAGGCTTTACATCGGTTTAGGCGGATGAGAGCGGCTCAAGTCGGCCGATTGCTGGCTTCGGATTCGCTCAATTACTCACTTAGTATTGTTATTGTTTTGTTGACGTTGAGTTACTTTTATTTATTGCGTATGGTGAAATTCTACTAATTGAGATTCCTTTTCTCGCTTCACAGGGATTCTCGAACGGTTTAAACTGAATTCTATTGCTGTCACTCATCCGTTTGTCCCTTGGTACCTTTCTTACAGAGCTTTCTTACTCTTTGCCATTTTTATTTAAGTATAAAATATTTGTAATTACAAGCAAAAATAATCGTTTAAGCGGGTCACATAAAAAATATTTGTTTGCATATTAAATATTTTCTTAGCAGTGACACATTTTCCTCTTGTTTTTGAGGAACGGGTGAAGTATTTAATAAAATTTATATTATATATATTTAATAAAGAAAATACTGGCTAAGTGTGAGTTGCATAAACATTAGGATTCCGTACGACCGTACGTGCATTATTAAACTTCAGTAATCTTCTATAAAACCTCTTCCAAGCTATCTTTCTTTTGATCTGTGGTTATTAACTTATTAATTATACAATATTATAAACAATTTTCTAGAGTCCTAAACATATAATTAAAAAAATAAACAAGCTGTCAAATAATTAATAACAGTAAAAATGTATAATTCCTAAATCTGTAGGAATTATTTAGATGTCATCACTTAATACTAACGCCAGATAATAACATTATTAATATGCGTATTACAGGATACATACGTACGAATCCAGCTATACATTAAAAAAATAATAGCGAAACGAAGTTCGCTCGAACAGCTTGTTTTAAATAAAAAGGAATGTTTATACTATGTTATTAATACATACTTAATTCGTAGTTTAAACTATACTGTTGCTTATTACGGGCAATTGATGCAACAAATACAATCAAGCCATTAGGTTTGCATGCACACTTGCTATATAATTACTAAAACATGGCGTTTAATAACTGTAATAAAGATAATTATTAATAAGAGATACCTACCTTCATAAACTTACCTATTTCAGTATACTTGAACAAAAGTTAGACACCACATAATGGAAAATAACATTAAGTAGCGTACTTTAAATTGACATAAAAACTTGGTGGGAATGCTTATCTAGTACTAGCGCCTCGCCCTGGCTTCGCTCGGGTAGATATAGGTATTTAAAGAGCATATGTTTATCAAGGATTATGTAGGATTCAAATAGTAAAAAGCATTTTTCAATTCGGTCCAGTATTTTCAGAGCCTATTCAATGCAAATAAAAAATCAAATCTTTCCTCTTGATAATATTAGTGTAGAAAACAGTTTTATTTTTATTCAAATAACGTATAATTAATTTTTTAAGAGGAATTTAACACGTAGAATGAGTCTCCGATTAATTGCATATAACTAATATGTATCTACTCAAATACATATAAGTTATGAATAGCTAGTTCATTGAACTTTATACATCATGTTAACGAATATACTAAAAATAGTAAATTATTTACTGTAGTTTAGATGAACAAACTATTTTATGCAGTCATTATATTTGGCAAGTTTATGAATTTATTCGCTTATTTTGAAATTTTTACATGTGAACCCAATTAAGATTCATTTTATTAGTTTATAATATCTAAGATAAAATTAATGATTACTTTATATGGAATACTTCATTAAAAATCGTGAAAGAATATTCTGCAGTTACAGAATATTCTAATGATAAAGCAAAAATTGCGCAAAATAGAATATATAAACCCGTGTATACAATAAAGAAGTTAACTATTACTAACCGCCCATTCTACCGGAAAGTCGAAAAACCGAGGACATTTGCGCTTCGACGCGACGCTATCTTTTTTTTGTTGCATATTCAATTCCGTCGGCTGCCCGCTGTATGTAAAAAAGGCAATTAAACCTATAAATCACTTAGTATGCTTTTTTCCTACGATATTTTCCGGAACGACGCATATGCACTGACGCGTCTATTTGAATTATGAAAGCAGTAAAGTTATATATCTCCACGCACCGTTTTTTATGACGTTTGTTTTTTATCGCTCAAACAGTATCATGTGTGCCAGCCTTAAATCATGCTCTTGGAATTGATTTATTCTTAGTAAGTCTGCTGCAGTGTTGCAGCTTGGCGTTTGTGAATGAATTTTCCTTTTAGTTAGATCCTTATTTGTCAGTGCGCGTTTTATTCTTTTTTCTTTTATTAGATTTCGAGACTTAGGGAAATTCGTTCGATTAAACTATTTTGTCGCCGAAAGGAATGGACGCAAGAGATTCTCATAATTGTAATGACTGTCCTTAGATTAGCGAACTATCAATTATGATGTGCCTTTGAACTTTTGAACCACAGGGTGCCGGGTTCACAACCTAGTGTGGGGCTAGTTCGATCTGTGTGTTTTGTCCCTATAAAAATATCCAAACTTTAATCTTTATCATTTCAGCCGTTAAAAGTCCATTGCTGGACCAATGCCTCTCCCTAGGATTCTTTGTTCCATGGGAGGATAATGCCATACTCACCACACTTGGCAGGTTGGTTGACGAGCGCAGTTTCTTTGGCTTCTTGTACTTCCGACGCTGCAGTCCATCGGAAGCTTTTTTTAACTGGGAAAGTATAGGAATAAGTTGGATTTGGAAAGGAAATTAAGGTATTAGGATACTACTCACTCGGATGAATGAAGTGAAAATCAAGTAGCAGCTTAGTAGGCCGGGCGCGTACCCGATGCCATACCTACAATTATCGCACAGGAAGTTGAGGATGACACTCCTAACCATTGAATGAAATTAAATTTTAATCTTACATACTACCTAAACGTGTCTTCGTTTTCGCAAGCCTAAAGTCTATAGAGAAATCCCTGTAAGAGATCGAGACATGATACTGTATCTGTTTGACTGACTACAATCTCCTTGTTCCAGCAGGATGCCCCTTGCGTGAACTTCCACGCACGTCAGTCGCTACCGCGACCTTGCCCCAAAGTCACCACCAAGCATCACCATTCATCTCCGCGTGTACAAAGAGGCGCTGGCGGCCGGCATGGAGCCGCTAAGCGAAAACGGACTCTGTCTGTCGGAACTAGACCTCCATGGGGGGCATCTTCACGAGTCGGTGGCGGCGTCCGTCGGCTCGGCCATATCGAGTCTGATGGCGCCCTTACATCATGAGCCCCAACATGCGCCCCTGCACCACGCCCCGCCGTTACATCATGAGCCGCTAGAGAAACTCAAATGTAAGTTTATTTTAAGTTTTATAGAGCTTAAGAGCCCGACATATGCCAGGCGGCGTGGCGATACAAACGCGGATGGTCTAAACGCGTTGGCTACTTTGGATATTTTCGTTTTGTAGGAATATTCAAGGGTTATTCGAAAAAGAAAAACATATGATGGCTGCCTTATCTGTAATGCAATAATAATCAAAAGTTTCAAGGTTAATATTAATGTATTTGGTGAATAATACTATATACCGAGTAAATCAGACGTGATTTGGAGGCAACTTTGCAATTTTTTTCTATCGAGAAAATTTAACGCAATCGTGTTTTTGAGTCATATTAGTTACCAGAGTTAGTCCTGAATTTTGCTGCATTTTTATTTCAACTTGAGTATTTAATTATTATTGATATAACAGTCAATCATGCAAAGCAGTGTGAGGTAGTACGGACCCTTAACACACGGCGAAAGGGAATTACGACAACATTTGGTAATGTTAGTACAAAGTTAGGTTAAGTATTAAATTTACTTTTTTTTTGATTATCAAAGTACGTTCCGATATAATTAGAAAAAAAAAACAACGGATTGGAATTGTAAGCCGCTAAACATCCGTTTTTAGCGCCATTATAAGGTCAACTTTTGAGGAAAACAAATACCATGAAAATTCCAAAATATTTAACTTGTGTACATAGTTTGGCTATTTATTACCATACTGTGGAATGAGCTTCCTACGGCGGTATTCCCGAATCAATACACGCATTGGAACCTTAAAAAAACGAGTCCATGTTTTTTTTTAAACGCCGGCAACGCTCATGTCACAGCCCATAGTATTGCAGTTGTCTATGATCACTAACCATGAGGTGACCCGCTTTCTCGTTTGCCGTCCTATGTCATAAAAATAATAATAACAATTTTTCTTGAAGTTAATCGCATTAAATGTTTGGTTATTTTAAAATTTAACGTTGTTATATGTAACAAGATTTATTTTGGCTATATTATATCTAACTTAAGATCCACTTGTCAATTTCTTGATCGTCCAAATTCTTAAATGGCTATGTTTTACTTGCTGCAATTATGTTATGTGTAGGAAAATATGTTACATTCTATAGATTTGTTTGCATGCGGTATTCAATAAATATTTTATTTATATAGGTACTAGTAACGTACATATTTTAGTCTCTGAACAACATTGTCGTAACAAAATAACAAAAAAGTGTCAGTTATTTCAACGCCGAACGTCCACCATTACGTCGTTTTTTTAATAAAACAAACAGATCGAACCGTCGGGCGACAGGCTCTGTTTTATATTGGCAAATAAATCCATTTTAAACTCCGCTCGCGAATAAAATCAACGCGACTTCTGTCCCGACGACTCGTGTACGATGGAGTTGGTGATACGGAAGTAAATGGCAAGAGCTGACAACACAAATGTGTATTTACAATAATATGGTGAGCCGACGACCATCTTTTTGACATTTAAGAGCTTGGCTCTTGTCGGTTTCATTGAGTTGAGTGAAACACACGCATCATAAGAACATTATTATCATCATTATCATCAGGTCTTTTTAGTCTCTACTGCAGGAGCATGACCCTCTCTGTACTACCGGATATACCATACATGGCCAGAGCAGACAGAGGATTTGGCCTACACTCTCCTCGCTGGCCAGACGGGTTAGAGAGATCTAATTATTACTAATTTATTATAATAGCACACCCAGTGCTAACTTTCTGAATGTAATTTTTTCCTAATTTATTTGAAAGAAATGGGCATTTTAATAAACTGATTTAGTTATTTCCGCGATTCATCAGTCTTCATTCATAAACTTATATTGTATTTTTTTGGAAGTAGCGTCATTTTCTCTATTTTTGTTTATGATGACTAAGGCAAACATTCTGCGTTAATAAAAATCATATATGATGTCAAAAAATTACAAAAGTTTATGAATAACGTCATGCCATGTCAATAAAATATTGTAACTTGACATATATTTCGAAATAAACGCTCGTACGTCAGTATTTGATTCAGCATATTAAATAAAGAGAAAGCTAGTAGCTAGAGTATCCTACAACCACTTGACCAATATGTGTATATCAAAATACAACCAAATATAATGACTGCATAAAATAATTCATTGTATAGTCATAAGTAAATATTATTTCTTACGTAGTAAACCGTTTTGTCTATTTCCCATTATTTTTATATTAATTTCATTAATAAATTTATGTTCGTTTTAATTACACATTACATAAATCTTATCACTTAAATTATAAAAAAGACAAATAAAACAAATCGTAACGTTGCTACGCCAGCCGCTACGCTACTAAGAACTTTGTTTATGTAGTCCATTGCTACGCTTTAAAAGATTTGTTTGCGTAGCGCTGCTACGAAATTAATAATATTCGTTAATGCCGTGCGCATTCGTGAACAAGCAAGAAAAATAATCACAAAAAGAAGATAATGCTGTTCTATGTATATTAGTATTATTCATTTTTTTATGTACACTGCGCCAACCTACCTTTTTTTTTCATTGTCTTCTACATAAAGGTTGGCTGGAAGAGATTGCGCTCTGCGATAAGCCCGCCTTTGTACCTCATGTTACCTATACCTAATTCTTTTTATTGTTATTACTTTTAAGTGTTGGTGCAATAAAGTTATATCATTCATTCATTCAATGAATGAATGATATAACTTTATAGCAAGAGAGAGCAAGAGAAATAATCACACATATATTATCACGTCTTTGCACTTTGCGGGGTAGACAGAGCCCAGGTCTGACCATGTCAGACCAATTTTAGCATGTTGGTGGGCGTTAGGTAGAAAACGGAATCAAAATATTGATGAGTTACTAGCCGCATCGCCTATTTACATAATATCAGATTTTAGCCTATTCCCTCGATCGTCTTTTGCGCGCTAAGAGTCATTTTTCTTTTCTCCCAGTCCAGCATAGAAGGAAAATAATCAGAACTCACGTTCTACGTCTCACGGTTTCACCAGTTTCCTTGTCAATTCCTTGTCTAAATGAACTCAGTGTTCTTTCACCCGTTTTATTTTTATGAAGATATGTTCGCTACTCTTGTCCCAGAAGATAGGATACTGTGCGGATTTACAAAGGGGTAAATAAATAAGATTTTTTGCGCATTTATTACAAATACGCGTATTGGCTTCGTATTCGATTGAATCCGTAAATGGATTATTTGGTATTTGTATTATATATTAAAGAATATGTTTGTGATGCTCTAGTGTCTTCAAATACGTCCTTTAAGTGGTAACAGTATTTGATTTCAGGTTGTTGGGGTTTCGATTTTACTAAATGCCGATTATTTTTAACACGGATATCCGTATGGAAAATCTTCTTCTTCTTATCGTGTCGACTCGGGTGAATAAAATTTGTGTTGACCAGAACTCTGCCACTGACACAGCGTTATCAGTGGCATTGTAAAGGTCCTCGCGTGTACAGGTGGTAGGACACGCAGAGCAAGACAACAAGTGTGCCATTACTCCTCAGAAGGAGTAGCACCACATGGACAGGAAATATCAGAGCTGTAACCCCACCTATTCATGTTCTCCTTGCTTCGGTCGACTTGAGTCCGGAGTCTGTTCAAGGACTTCCATGTAGCCCAAGGTAGATCATGACCAGGGGGGGAGATGCTCCGACAGCGGGATGATAGACGCTGTTGGATATCTCTCCTTCCAGATATTAAGCTTTGATTTGGAGACTTCGGCAGACAAAGGGGCACTTCTTTTACAAAGCTATGCCGGCTCTTCAATCTTTGAGGAACCGGCACGTGATGGTGTAAGGGGTGTCGTCGGTCAGTTTCTTTTTTGGCCATTTCAAGGGAGCTGGCCACGTCTCTACGAACGTCCGGAGGAGCAATACCAGTCAGTGGATACAGCTTTCCCACTGGTGTTGGTTTTATAATTAGCATTATGTAAGTTTACTTGTACGTGTGCTCCTCGAGGACAATATTTTTATAACATGACGACATCAGCGTCATGCATATTAGGCGTCAGTGAATATTTTAAGGAAAATTCACGCCTTAGCTCTTCGCGCTTGCGTTCTTTCGCACCTCAGCAATTCGCACCTTCGTCTTTCGCACTTAAATTACACACTCATCGGAGCCTGAGATCCGTTATAAAGGAGACATGATAACTTATTCATTTATTCATTAATTTAATGAATGAACATGATAACTAATACGCTGTAAAATAATATTTTTTTTTAAAGGGCCTGCACATTTTTAACCGACCTTGAGTTTATTGCGAAACCAACACGCCTTTCATATAATGGTGCGAATTGCCGCTCCTTTCAGCATTTCATTGACTTCGACATTTTCTGCCCGGGGCAGACTGCCTTATAGCCCCTTCGGTACGCCCGTTTTTTTTTCTAAAAGAATCACATATCTATATTAAACTCTGACACCAATAAAAATTGCTATGATTCTGTAGGTTTTTGTAAAAACAATCAACTTGTTATATATTTCATTGTAAGTAATACTGTCGAAAACCATAGTTTTCTTTTTATTTTGTTTCTGTTGTTTATTAC
This sequence comes from Elegia similella, assembly GCA_947532085.1. Classification (NCBI taxonomy): domain Eukaryota; kingdom Metazoa; phylum Arthropoda; class Insecta; order Lepidoptera; family Pyralidae; genus Elegia; species Elegia similella. Next base: position 9,973,573 of record OX383937.1, read on the forward strand.
AAATATTTTTTTACGAGTATAAAAGATCATTTATGTGCAATAAATTTATAATTTAGTGCAAAAATAAACATAACTACATTCGTTTATTATTTAAAAATAAAACACGTGTAAGTGACATAATATCACCGTGACGATGCGGGTGATCATACCCTATATTTTATTTTATCTGCCGCTCTACTATTCAAAATTAGCGAACATTCATATCCCTCAGTTGGAGTAAATTCGCTTCTTCACACTATTTAGTGTCATGTCGATTTTTGATATCTGTATAATCATACTCTAGCTGTTTTATGATAAGCAAAACCAAATGAATATTAATATTTGAGTCTTCAAAGTTAGAATATAAGATAAACTTTTCTTGCTTAAGAGATCTAATCTATACTAATATTATAAAGCTGAAGAGTTTGTTTGAACACGCTAATCTCAAGAACTACTACTTCAAATTGGAAAAATCTTTTGTGTATCAAATAATCTTATTATTAAGGAAATCTTTAGTCCTATGGGAGTGAGGATTTCCTTATTATAATAGGTACCTAAGCTATAATAAGCCTTTTTACAACGTGATTGCTATTGAATTTTCTATTATGCATATCAAGGATAAATTTTGGCAATTTGTTGTAGTAGCCGTAGTAGCATATACAGTTCCCCATGAATAATTAGAAAGAAATCCGAATCCGACCGAAACCGAAATCTATGATTGTTACGCATAAAGTGTTATCAATAAAAAATGTTTGAAAAAAAAAAACATCTATACTAATAAAAAAACTAATTAATCACAATAACAGAAATTGCTGCGGACGAAGCCGAAGGCAACTGCTAGTAATATATATTTTGTTATAAATTTGTATGTATGAAAGTTTAAATGTCTTTCATGCAATATTATTATTTAAACGCTATAAAAATGCTATAGCTTATACATTAGAATAGTACATAGGCTATATGAATTGAGGAATAGGCTTCTTATGTGTGAGATCGCTCCATCTGGTCTAGGTGATTGTCAAGAGAAACCCAGTTCATATAAAACGGAACGAACTGTTGGCGTTCATCCAACACGCCATCGACACCATGGACGAGATCAGCATCTTGCAGATCTGCAAGTCTTCAAGGAAGAGGAGATTTGCAGTGGCAAGGAGCTGCTGTACAGGAGTCTCGGCATGGCTGATCGAATGCCGTCCCGCAGAAGAGATGAAAGGGGTGAGAGGAGTCTGCAGGATGTCATCAACCTGCTGAAGGTGACTGACCCGGACGACGTGCCCACATTCGTGGCGAAGCGGCTGGATAAGCTGCCTCCCGTCACATTTGACCACGTCGACGTCACCAGGTTGCTAAAGGACATCACCGCCCTGAAAGCAAGCCTGGCCGAAGTACAGTTTAGGTTAGGGGTCTCTGAATCCACCATCGGTGAGTTACGTACCGAACTATTAACTTTGAAAAGTGGTGATTCGGTAAGTAGGTCACCTGAGACCGCTAACGTAAACACGCGACGAGGTGGCGCGCAAAATGTCTCCATCAGCAGTTTGCCGTCGCCGCCTGTTGTTGTGCGCGCTACACAGCCCGCCGCCCGCTCCCCCGCACCCGCCTTGGTGACGTCGAGCCCGAGTGCGCCGCCGCCACGTGCCTATGCCGCGGCAGCCGCTGCGCCTGCGCCCGCCACCACCCCCGCCGAGACCACGAAGCGGCCTTCGGCACAGGGGAAAACAGGGAGACGGCGTAAGCCAGCTCCCACCAAGTCGTTGCCACCACCGGGTCCCGAGAGGAACCAGCGTGACGAAGAGGGCTTCATTAAGGTGGAAAGGAAGAAGAGGAAGCCCGCGAGCCGCAACCACTGCGGAACCGCGCCGACCGGACAGGATTCTTCGCTGCGTCCTGCCGTACCATCGACGCAGCTGTACGTGTCCCGACTGCACTGGTCCACGACGGTAGAGGAGGTCGTGGACTACGTCCGAAAGAAGTCCACCTTCACCTTGAGGGTTGAACGTTTGCAGTCTCGCCACAAAGCGAATTTCAATTCTTATGTGGTGAGAGTGCCGACGCATCATCTGCCAACCTTCATGAAGGAGGACTTTTGGCCGCAGGGAGTCGTGTTTCGGAGGTTCCGAGGTCGGCTGCCTGACGTCACCGCGCGTCACACGTCGCCGGCACTACGTGTGATATAGGATAGGATATATATTATTTATGTTAGTTATAAGGTATTTATTTTATGAACTTTATGTATGTTAGTCTGTAAGGTATTTATAATATGGGCCTCTGGTATTGTACATAATTGTAAGTACAATACTATTGCCTGAAATAAATGAGTTATTATATTATATTATTATAAAAAGCTGGTTCTCTATATCAATAGACGGCAAATATGTATTTTTCTGTTTTATTTTAGTCAATCTATAGGCAAACCTGACTCACTGACTTATACAGGGTGAAATTTAATTTATTAGCAAAAGTTTAAGGAGTGACTCAGACCACGAATCTGAACAACTTTCAAATTGGGACCGACTTAAACAACGTGAAAAAATTATCTGCTCTTTCATACAAAAGTGGAATATCAACTTGGCTAACATCTATGGAACAGCTAATTTTTTTTGCAATTTCGGAGTTGGTCCCATAATGAAAGTTGTTCAGATTCGTGGTCTGAGTCACTCCTTAAACGTTTGCTGATGAATTCTGAAAATGAAACTACTAAATCATAAAACTTGTAGGTACTTAATAATAATTCAATTCCAGAAGCTTTTCTTGACAATTCTTTGAAATTGAATTATCAAAGAATTATAAAAAATATTAAACAAAAGTAATTTGAAAACCCGCACAAATATAGATGTTATCTTGCAACCTGTACCGTCGAGACAAATTGCATACAAATAGATCTCGACGGGGTGCAGCTAATCTGATAGTTTTTACAAACACATCAATGCCGGATTACTACCCCCGGCTGTTTAGTTACGCAATTAGTCATGCTGATAGGGGGCGCTTCTCTGTACTGAAAGATGCTCTACTCCATTATATTCAATTGTTTAAAAACATAGAATGTTACCTTAGAAATTATTCTAAAATTGCTTGAGAAAAAAATTAAATTTAACTACCAAATAACTTAGAAAACGGACCATAGACTCATCTTAGGACAAATTCTTGTTCAGGTATTTACTATTCACTGAAAAGCACTATCAATGAATTTTTTGCATTGTTTTTTTTATAGAAAATAAGTAGTTACGAATATGTTATCTTACCTTTAATTTAGTTACTTAAATGTCATGTCCAATATTTTGGTTTGTTGTCACTAACGTAAATAATTTTGGTCCTACACAATAATGTGTTTAAGTTCATGATTCATAAATGACTCATAGGATTTTTAATAGTCTCTGGATTTTGTGTCCCACTGCTGGACAAAGACCTCCCCCTTACTTACCACTCGTCTCTATTCACAGCTACCTTTTGCCATACTACTCATAGGATGCGCAATTAAAATACAACGTGATTTTGAACACCCTAGCTATATTGAAATCTGGAAATCAGAATTGCTAATGGAACACAGAATTGCAAGAAAAAATGGTATAGAACGAGAAAGAAAATTAGATTTCTCATACAACGTCGCTGATCAGCTGGTCGAATTTCTATGAAAAGTTAAATTTATTTTTTCGTTTTTTACCTTTTTTTCTTACAATTCTGTATTCCATTAGGGATTCTGATTCCCAGATTTCAATATAGCTAGGGTGTTCAAAATCACGCTGTATGTGTTAGCTAAAATAAAGTGAAGCATCCTTCCAAAACATTACGCACGTGGAGCCAACACAAACTGAATGATTTGCAATCCATCACCGATGCACAAAAAGCGCAACTGAGCCAATCATTTAAAGTCAATTCGGATGAACCGAACATAATGTCACCATTTGTCTCTTTCCCACCTCTAGTTCCCTTCGTGAAAAGCTTTGTGTCTCGCTCGCGCACTAAAAAAGGGCCCCCTCGTAGCCGGTGAAGCATTATATTGCAATGATTATTCTGCACTTGCCGCATTGAATTTAAATGGGGGATTAAAATGGCATATTATTTATTAAGGCCCATTGTGTTTAGTTCATTAGCCGATTGTCGTCAACACTTCTTTGTTATTTTTGAAAAATTGTCTATGCATGATTTATGGGGACTTTTGTCCATTGCTTTAGCATTTTTTGCACATTATCTAATTTGATACTTTTTACAGTTTATCTATTTGAAGGTACTTACTAAGTTTTAATTATATTTTTTGTTAAGGATATGACTTGCCTGAATGTTCAGTGTTTGCATTCTATTAAAATGGCTCTGACTTGTATGACGAAATGTAGTAAAAATAAGTAGGTATTTTTTGTATAAAAATGTACCTACATAGGTAGCCTTCACAAAATATTGTCTTGATTTTATGTTTCATTGGTTAAGTAATAAAAACTTATTTACTTGAAAGTTTACCTTTGTTTAGAAAAACTATCGCAAACATTTACGAGTATAATAGACAACACAATAAAAAATAACAGCCAAGTGTAAGTTGGATTCGCAAAATGGTTCCGGACCTTAATATATTAGTAATACATACATAGCCGTGTGGTTTCCGGCAGAGTAGAATTGGACCACTCCAAATCTTCCCGTGGATGTCGTAAGAGGCGACTTAGAAAATACAAGCTAAACAAAGCTTATAAAAATCAATGAGACCTCCCCAATCCGTCTGGCCAGAGAGGAGAGTGTAGGCAAAATCCTCTATCTGCTCTGGCCAAGTATGGTTCCGACTTCCGGTAGAACATAGAGGGTCTTGCTCCTGCAGTGGAGACTTCTTCTTCTTATCGTGTCGGTGGCTCAAAACATCTTAAAAATATTTTAAATTATGTCCCTCCAGTAGGTTGCGACAGCCACGCCATTTGCTGATGCAGAATTGAGGTCGTACTTTGTGCAGGTAGTGGGGCACAACGGACACGTCAAAAGGTGTGACATGGTCTGATACCCATGAGCACATTCACACTGCACGACACTGCAGTGGAGACTACAAAGATCTGATGATGATGATATATATGTACTATAGAATTCATACAACTATAAGTACCGCACCAATCTTACTCTGCAGGCTGTCTCCAATTGGGGCGATGCCAATCTTGTAAGATTTAATGCCTCGAAGACACGGGCATGTCTTTTCACCGCAAAGAAGAGCCCGTTCAACTTGGCTCCTACTTTTCGTAATGTTCCTGTTCCCGTCACAAATCATCTCGAACTTCTTGGTATTGAACTATCCTCCAACCTTAACTTCGGTAGCTATATCGAATCCAGGGCTAAGACTGCTTCAAAAAAACTGGGCATCCTCTCCAAGATCCAACAGTATTTTTCTTCAGGCCAGCTATTGAGCCTTTACACAGCTCAAGTCCGCTCCTGTATGGAGTATTGTTCCCATCTGTGGGATGGATCCGCCCGCTACCAGCTCGAAGCCCTGGAAGCTATCGACAGACGTGCCAGAAGACTCGTCGATGATGAAATGCTTACGGTGAAGCGACTCCAGAGCCTTAAACACCGCCGATTAGTAGCTAGTCTGAGTGTCTTTTACAGACTGCATTTCGGTGAGTGCGCACAGGAACTGCACGATCTAATTCCCCCTGCACCATTCCATCTTCGGACGACACGGCGTAGACAGGGATTCCATCCATATGTGGTCGATATTCCTGCTCATCGCACCTCTAGATTCGCCTCCTCCTTCATTTTGCGAACCGCGAAGGAATGGAATTCCCTTCCCGCGTCGCTGTTTCCCGACTCGTACAATTTAGGGATTTTCAAGGCAAGAGTGAATAGGCATTATTTGAGTTTGCGTGTACCATCCTAGACCTCATCGTTGTTTCCCATCAGGCACGATGGAGGTCAAACGCACTTAAATTTATGATTAAAAAAAAAAAAAAAATCACTTCTACTTTACCCTGACCCTGACGTGTAAAGCACGCAAGAACCTTCTTCCATGCGACCTCTTTCTTGTACGAAACACGTTCTTAATTATCAGTGGTTTGACATCTTAATGATAAATGACAACCACAGACTATAAAGAAGATACTATACATGAAAACGTAGCAAATGTTTTCAATTTGCTTAGTTCAATGTACTCTTGATTTTGATTAGCGAAAATATTTTTTTTTTTTTACTATTTGTGTTAAGTTGTTATATGCGGCAACATTTAACTCTCAAAAGATACAGCTTTATTTCGGATGGACGTTTAGACAGCGGAGGTTTAGTAATAAGCCACTCTTTGTATACGGAACCCTAAAAAGGGCCCACAATCTACAATATTCAAAAATATGGGGAGGGAACACCATACCCCGATCAATGTCTGTAATATAATAAAAGCTCCCCTCTTTATTTAAGGTAAAAAATCGTCACCTCTGGCTCCGCGCTTATCCGTCGAAGATTGTTCCCATATCCCGCGATTTTTATAAAATACGCGAAAAACACGTTTCGTGGCTTTAATTTTAAATTGAGGCAGGTTTTGCGGAATCTTGCTGAGGCTTTGCCATCGTTGATTTTGCCGAAGACCCCGCTTTTTTCATCTCGTAGCTAAATCGAAATCTCATTACTTTTTTTCGAAAAAATATGAGGAATTAATTATGGGGGATTTGTCGGTGCGATTTTACTAATAGAGTTTTTATCCAGCAGCTGCTATGTCTCATACGTTCACGTTATTCTAAATTGTATACCTACTAGCTTTTAATCGCGCCTTAACTGGCACAGGAACAGCCTTTTTTATCTGGGATGACAGGTAGATGACACTATATTTTTCTCGATACCCCTGACAGTTTTCTTACAAAGTTTCATGATGAAATTACCGATATAACTTTTGAGTTTAGGCGTGAAATCGTAGCTACCTTTTGCATTAATAGTATTAGTTTCTGAATTAATGTGAAGGGTTCCGCAGGGTAAAAACAGGACTCTATTCATATGGCTCCGCTGTTCGTCTTTCTGTCTGTCCGTCTGTCATCATTTTTTGCTCGCTTTTGATAACGGCAACAGGTAGACGCTTAAAATATTCACAGAATATTTAGTTATATACTATATATTAACTTTAAAACGAAATAATTAAATTAAAATAAAATTTAATCCCATACAACAGAAATAATGTTTTTGTCGTTTTTAAAGATAATGGTACGGAAACCTTTGTGCGCGAGTTCAACTCGCACTTTTCTTTATTGCCAGACCAGCAGGCCTATTTGCTAACTCAGTGTACAACGATTTGATTGTCATTTCAAAGTACATTACGTTTTATATATCTTTAATAAAAATAGTCAATCATAGGAAACCCGCAATGTATTTTGAAGTGACTATCAAAACGTTGGTCACTGAGTAAGCAAATAGGCCAGCAGAATTGGAAACCAACATAAAGTGTAGTATTCAAGAAAGTATAAAAAAACATCTTGTTCTATATTGTAACCATTTGTTTGCCGTGTTGTGTGTTCTATGTCATAATTATATCTGAATAACTGAGAGACATTCTCTCCACGTCTCATATGTACTTACGCAAATCAGATTACGATAAACATAAATTGGACTTAACAAGATGAAATCCGATTTTGACCTAATATTTCGACGACGTCGTTAATTATCAAAGGCTGACTAAAGAATATAACAAGACTTACCAAAGGCCTAAAGTACCAATAATAGATTGAAATCACGAAAGCTTAATTCGTCTGTCACAATAATTCTTCTTAACATGTCGACTCGGGCGAATTATATTTACTTATTTATGTCGACTAGCTCCGTGGCGCAGCGGTCAACACGCCAGCCTGCGACACGGAGTGACCGGGTTCGATCCCCGGCCAGGTCAAGATGGAAAATGATCTTTTACAGATTGGCCTGGGTCTTGGATGTGTATCTATATATGTATTTGTTATAAAATATAGTATCGTTGAGTTAGTATCCCATAACACAAGTCTCGAACTTACTTTGGGGCTAGATCAATCTGTGTGATTTGTCCGTATATATTTATTTATTATTATTATGTGGACCAGACAGAACTCCACTGCAGTACATACTTACTTACTATTTAGCAGAGCATGCATTACTGATAACAAGCCAGCAAATGTAAGCTGCTTTGTATTTCAAGCCTATGGTTTTTTTTTGGCCAAATGAGCGTTCGCTACTTCACCGGGCGTTTGAGGCGATGGTAGAGTGCCCTCAACCTTTTTAGACAACATCACCAAAGGAGGATCTCGGCTTTGGGCGTTGCCTGTGTGCGCAAGGCTTGAAGAGACAGCAAACTCTCATTTTGCCTGATGGGCCGCGTATACGTGCATGAAGGGCCAATCTGAGAAACAATGGCAAAAGCCTTTGGAGAGTAACAACTCTCATCTTTTGCCTTATGGGCCCCCGGCCGCTATCTGGTAGTCGTTAAAGGAACCACGTCAGAGGCCGAGAGGCGATTCCGAAGAACTCTGACACCAGGGTGTGCATAGTCGATTGACCGTGGCACCAACTCGAAATGATGATAATGAATACTTGACATGGAGTTTTTGGCGGGAATTTCGGCGGTTTGCACGACTTATCTTTTGGATTCTTCTGCAAATTGATTTTAATTGACTTTATAACGTGAAATCGGTGTAGTTTGGTGTTATAAATACCCGTGTTCATGGACAATGTGTAGAATAACTAAAATAAATGCGGATTGTCGTGAGTAGGCATTGTCGTTAGGGGCTCCATAGAATCAACTAAATGAACTACACCATTATTTCGTTGATAAACAAGACTTAGAATAAGCGCGGCTAAACTAATTATACTTCTTCTTCCTTTACCTTATCCCACTTTTTATGTGGGGTCGGCTAAACTAATTATACTTGATACTGGTTTAATACGTCACGCGTGAAAGATGTAAATAAAAAAAAAATACTTGACATATTTTTCCATGCTGGTCTGGTAGAAAAAAAAAAGCGTTGAATGTACAGCTGCTTCTCTTCCCGCGCAGATCGTAAAATCCGATCGAGGGAATGGGCGAAATTATGAAGTAAAATATGAGTAGGCGAGGCACCATTCTGATTTCGTTTTCCACGTTATGCCCATCAACATGCTAAATGTGGCTTTTAGGTTTTAAAGACCTGGGCTCTGTCTACCCCGCAAGGATAAAAGACGTGATAGTATGTATGTATGTAATTGACATTTGACGGATTAGATTGGATTGTGTTGTTTGTTTGTTTTTCACGTGTGTAAGTGGCCAACACTGGTGTCAGATTTTCAAACTTCCTAAAGCCATCTGACAAAGTGAAATAACTAAAAGCCGGGACCAACGGCTTAACGTGCCTTCCGAATAATGGGAATTGTATAAGTAGGCTAAAACTTGTGACGTCCAGTTTTGTCTACCCCGTTAGTTACAACAACGTGATTTATCTTTGTTAACAGTCAGGTCATTCCGGAAACTGTCAAGCAGATCCCAGGATAAGCGCGCTAGACAAACAATGTGACGTAACTGCGCGTGCGCCAGGTACCCGATTATCTCTGACCCACGAGCTCAAATATTTGCTGTGCTCACGACCGCATCTCACCACTGTCAACGACGACATACTTATGAGCTGTTAGAAATTTAGTGAGGAAACATCGTGCATTTGATTAGTACGCTATAAATCTACCACGAATTTATAGCGTAGATGTAGACTAGAAACTTGGTTAGGTGTATAAAAGTTGATAAACTTTTCATTTCAACTATTAAAAAATAAAGCTGTTTAGTGGCACGTATACACGTATCAAAAATACGTTTTTATTCCCGAGGGACTAAAAAGTTTTTTTTCACAATTCAAACTTTTTCCGTGGGAATGAAAACACAAATATTGTTTTTCTCATAAAGGGAGATGAAAAGCAGAATGTGTCATTTCGAGACTAACATATTATTAGGTACTTTTACTTCGGGCAACATACTTTGAATCTAAAGTGGAACGAAAGAGTCTAGCATAGAATCCCAAGGGTACCGAGGGATTCTAAGTTTGATTCTTGAATGAAACGAAGCCTCAAAATATTGCCGTCGCCAAAAAGTATTATGTTAGGCCCTTAGGCTCTTGTGTCACAATCTACTATTCTGATGTTTTGCTTTCAGATTTGCCCTAACATAGGTACTATTCAAATAATCCCTTCGTTTGTGTTATCTGATAAAATAATAGATTTTGCAGCATGGGTACTTACTATATTAATTACTATATTAAACTTTATAATTTTACATTTTTAAATGCATATTCATAAGAAAATAGAAAATTCACAATTTTAATTTATTACTTTCAAATACTTATGTAGGTATGTCAGATACCGAGATATCTGACCAGGCCATCTACCTATATGTTGAAGTTTCTCTTAAACTAAATATAATATTCAACATCATCATTTCGAGTGGGTGTTATGGTCAAACAACCATGCACACCCTGGTGTCAGAGTTCTTCGGAACCCCCTCTCGGCCTCTGACGTGTTTTCTTTAACGACTACCAGATGGCAGCTGGGATACCACGACCCCCGGGCCTGCAGGCAAACGCCATAACCACTGGAGCACGGAGGCCGTTCGAATATAATATTAAAACGAAAATATATATTTAGAAAGATTTTAATGAAGACATTCTGAATATACACATGCATGTAATATTAATTTTAGGTTAATAAAATTCAAGATATAGGTAGATGACCTAGTCAGGTATTTCGATAATACACAATATAAATCGATAAACAATAAACTATTTGAAAGTGTTGACATATTTGCGTGTTCAATACATCAATTTAAAAAGCTGCTCCACCAGTTACTCTCTCAGCTTGACTTGCATTCTATTTAATTTAATGTGTACTTGTATGATTATTATTATTATTCTATTAATAGTTTATTTATATTTACTTTTTTTAATTTAACTTACCGTTTTTATTTCCTGTATTATTCCCAATACTGTAATTTACGATATCATCATTTATAATTTTACTAGACCTATATTTGATAACCCTCTAGAAGCAACTGATTGATTAACATGTAGATGAATAAACTGTGGATAACGTGGTTGGTTACAAAATTAAGTACGTGTATTTATATAAGCCTAAGTAGTCTATAGGATTGTATTTTGTAACTGTTTGTTATTCCTGAATAAACAAATAAATAAATAAATAGATAAAAACGGAGATTAATGTATTAATTTATTATTTTTTTTACCTGACGAAACGACAAATTTTTGACGTAATAAATAGTGCGGAAAGTTACTTTCGGGCAACTATTTTAAATATTCTGACAACTATTAATATCTACGGTTTGCATCATGTCTGTTTTTATATTGGAATCTGATAAGTGGGCGTGATTTATTATTATAAAAAATATAACCGGTGCCACGCTGTCTGTGCCCATGCCGATGTCACTATAAAGGTTTTTTTTTTTTTGCTACAGTAAATTGGCAGCCCCTTGCGACACGGGCAGGCCCGTCTGTCGCTCACTTTGATGCTGTCATGATAAATTGTATTTTTTACCTCCCTTCTTTTTTGGGCTTAGAATTTGCATGTTTACAATATTTCACGCGATGTTCGCTTACTTTTTATGACGCGTGATTTAGATTTTTCGTTTGTGCTATTATGTTACGGTAAGACTTTTTATGAATGTCTTGTTCAATTAAAGTATGGTTTAGATAAACTTTGTTGTTTCTTATTAAAATCGAAAATATGTGATGAAAAAATTTCGCCACAGGTAGGATTTGAACCCCCAAACCTTCGACATCTAGCCCGTCGATGCTCTCAACCACTGAGCTGCCGTAGCTTCAAATCACCGCGACGAATTTGTTTATCACATATTATAGGTACACGCATTCGAAGCATGCGTAATCTCCGAAATCAGAAAGCTTTCTCCACTTTAATCAACCTTCAATTCATCTGATATTAATTAAGTTGGATACCACACTTCTAAATAGTGGGTAGTAATGGAGATTTCGCATGCTTCGAATCTGTGTACCTATAATATGTGATGAACAAATTCGCCGCGGTGATTTGAAGCTACGGCAGCTCAGTGGTTGAGAGCATCGACGGGCTAGATGTCGTAGGTTTGTGGGTTCAAATCCTACCTGTGGCGAAATTTTTTCATCACATATTTTCGATTTTAATATTAAACCGAGCATTGTAATGCTATTAATATAATTAATTTGTTGTTTCTATTACATAGTAGGTGTATTATAAATAGTATTTACTCGTGGATGTCGTAGAAGGTGACTTAGGAAATACAAGCTAAACAAAGCTTATAAACATCTAAGAGACCTCTCCAACCCGTCTGGCCAGCGTGGAGAGTGTAGGCCAAGTCTTCTGGCTGATTAGGCACTTGGCCAGATCAGCCAGAAGACTTGACCTAGTAGTACAGAGAGGGTCGTGCTCCTGTAGTGGAGACTAAAAAGGACTTGATGATGATGATGACAATTTAATAAGTATGTTTGTGTTATTGTTGGTAGTAACTTGTATCTAAGAAACAGTCCACTGAGAAGTTTTTTTTTTATGTATATTTGACGGCAAACGAGCAGACGAGCCACCTGATGGGAAGTGGTCACCGGATGCCTTGCCGACTCTTAAGATACCTGATTAATAGATTATTAGATTATCTTGTTAATTATCTCTGTGGGACTTCTTGTAGAACTGGTAAATATTGCGTCTATTGCCCAAATAATGAACTGTCTTGCTTTATTTTATGAGATAGTAACGATTATCTTACATCAGCACGGGCACCTTTGTTTGGCACTGTCCATCATCATTACGAGTATGTTGTGTGGGTTCTTGGATCAAAGGATAATGACCAAATAAATCAACAGAGACATGGTTTTGTGTAACGACCACTGTCAAAGATAGTCCTAACTAAACTAGAACAATGACACAAAGTCATTATTTCTCACGGGAATCGAATCCGCGACCTCCGTAGTGAGAGACAAAAACCCTAACTACTACACCACGGAGGCACCGTTGATGATATTAGGATTAATGGACAAGATTCACAAGATTGGCCAACTCTAACTGTTCAATAAAAACTCAGAAGTTGTTGCTAGTCAACAACAGAATGATTTTTTATTTACGTACACTGGACCAGACACAATAGATATAACAATACAAGTCTACGTCTACATGCGGGACATCCCGAAAAGGGTTTAAAACTAATACCGTTTTATTATATAACGAGGACTAAAATGTTGTACCCGGTTTAAACCATTACCCGACCAAAATAAGACGACACTTATCATTTTGACGTAAGGTCAACCGTCATAGTCAATTTGTTTTGGATGGATAATGATTTAAACCAGCCACTAAAGTTAGTCCGCGTTTTTTATGTATATTTGACGGCAAACGAGCAGACGAGCCACCTAATAGAAAGTGGTTACTGTCGCCCATGGACATCTGCAACACCAAAGGAGGTGCTGATGCGTTGCCGACTATTGAGATACCTGTAAACACGCCTTTTGAAGGAACCCCAATTCATAGCACACAAGGAAAACCTCGGGAGTCTATTCCACAATCCTGCTGTACGAGGAAAAAAACCACGAGATGCTCTATAATTTATAATAAGAATTATATTATTTGTATTTTATACACTACTAGCTTTCGCCCACGGCTCCGCCCGCGTCAGTGATGATCCCTCGGGAATAGCACTTTTTCCCGGGATAAAAGGTAGCCTATGTCCTTCTCCGCACTCCAGAGAACTTGTATGCAAAATTTCATGATGATCGGTTCAGTAGTTACGGCGTGAAAGCGTAACAAACAAATAAACAAACAAACTCACTTTCGCAATTATAATATTAGTAAGGATATAGAAAAGAAGAACGAGGCCAAACGTTTAGTATTCTAAATAGATAATAAATAAATTAGTACTGTCTTAAACGGTTGCTACACGATTAAAGTGCAGTAGGGTTGTGCCGTCATTAATACACTTCTCCCGGCTATTAACATGTGCACGGGCTATTAAAGTTTGTCATCGGCAATTAGTAGCTTAATATGTGGCATAGCCCCGAGACATGTGACACGCATTCTGTTAACAAATTGTAGTGTTATTCTAATGGGGAGAAATATGGGAAGTGTCTGCGTGGAGCATATTTTGACTAAATTTATGAGTACCACGCCTCCACCGCGTTTTTTGGTGTAGAACTAGGGGCGGATGCAACATCTGTCGCTCACGCCCTCTCGCGAATCTTATGAATTTCGAAAATATTTACGTGTTTTTTGGCGGTATCTTTGAAGATACCGATAGTTTGAGGAATAACGGTGATTGACATCAAATTGAAATTAGGAATAAAATAAGAACTAGCAGAAAAAAAATAAAATTACCTTAATCTAAAAATTTAAATTACTTTAATTACATTAATATCGGTTATACTTACAATTATGTATAAAACACATTATTTGTTTTCATTGGTGTAAAAAATAAACTAGATCCTACAACATGGTAATTAGAGTTGATTTGTCACTGTTGAGTTTGTAAAACAGCATAAAAAATAATTTCGGCGCACCTGTGTCATTAAGGGATCTGCGTTCCCTTAATGACACAGACTCGTATCATCAGGAAACATATTCAACAGTTGTCTATGAAAAGCCAAGCCACTCGCCGCGTTTTATTAGTACCAACATCTGAAATTCGTTATCGATAAATCTGTTCCAATATGTAAAGATAAAAGCGACATTGATCCTGTGCTCTGAAATCCCGAAGACATCATTAGATATCGGAAATCATTTAACCAATAACAATGGCCACCACCTATCAATCGAAGTCAAGTAATGAATAACACAGCATGAAATCGCATTTGTATTGGCAAACAATAAGTCAGCGACAATATTTACCATCCGGGTGATGGATAGTGCCCAGCAGATGCCAACCCTAGCGCGCCATCTGTCAACCCGTTAGATGGTCAGCCCTTTTTGCACTTTCACTCTCAAAATGCCGTTTTTGAGGGTAATGTGATAGGGTTGGTGCAATTTGTTTTTCTTTGACTGGGGTGGGTAATTAGTTGGCATTCTGGGGATTTGTAATTAGAGGCAGTTATCTCGTTGGGACAAGTGAATGAGAAACGAAAACTGCTGAAGACGATTGAAATGAGAAGAGGAAGGATGTTTGGTCACCTTATACGACACGATCAATTTATGAAAAGTATTATAGAGGGAAAAATTGAGGCAAGGACCTCTCCTTGCCTCAATTGACAGGAAGTCCAGGGAGAGCATATTTGGATAAAATTAAGGAAAAGGCTGGAGTTGTGTTATATAGAGAGGTGAAGAAAATGGCTGAGAACTGAGAGACATGGAGATTACTCCACCGACAAGAACACAGTTCTTAAAGTATAGATATATAGATCTCCTTTTCATAAACAAAGGGATGATTTTGGAGACAGTCACTAGACTGTCTCTCCAAAATCATCCCTTAACACTAGTTTATTCTTCTCTTATTGTGCAATAAGTAACTGTTTGTAGTTATTGTGGTGTTGATGACGAGAGGACGTGAAAGTAAGACAAGCTGAGTGAGCTGAGACCTCATTTTTACAGAGGTATAACTCACCAAGCTGTGATAGAGTGGAACATGCAGCACGAAGGAGACATGAAACATCGTTACAAGCGTTGAGGAGTTCTTCATCATCAGACCAGCTTGTGGATATCATTTTACTGCATTGTTATCCAATTTACATGGGCAATTAGCCGTGTGGTTTCCGGCAGAGTAGAATAGGACCACTCCAAGTCTTCCCATGGAGGTCGTTAGAGGCGACTTAGGAAATACGAGCTAAACAAAGCTCATAAACATCAATGACACCTCTCCAATCCGTCTGGCCAGCGAGGAGAGTGTAGACCAAATCCTCTGTCTGCTCTGGCCAAGTATGGCTCCGGTAGTACAGAGAGGGTCATGCTCCTGCAGTGGAGACTAAAAAGACCTGATGATGATGATGATGATGATTACATGGGCAAGCATGCAAAATTTCAGCTCTTTTGGATACCGACAAATTAGTCGAAATCTTACAAGATTTAATTACAATGTCTGTAATCAAATCTTGTAAGTATGTAATACAGACTAACAGACGCACAGATATTGGAACAGGTGTAACTAAAAAGCATAGACCGAAATAAAATAAGTTTTATCAGAGAAAAATAAAAATACGTCTCTCCTATCTTATAAAGTCTATTCACTCGAAATTCAACAAGGAGACAAACGATATCGACTCATCAAAATCTGATCAGGCATCTAGAAAGTAACGGTAGAATAAGAATCTCACATACATACTAAAAACATACATGTATTCTAAAAGCCTAACACTTTTTTTGAAGTCTTGTAAAAATAACTTGATCTGATAATTTAACATAATTCCTCTTTAATAAACTTGTCCCTGAAAGTCTTCACTTTATTATTAACGTTGCAGTGTAATCTGTACGCTGATATAACTCAAAACGCATAATAACATGTCTTTTACGACACCCAGGTACCTTCATAATAATCCAAAATATTGTCCCCATCTCTGATATTACTTTCCGTTTATTTTCATTTTATTTGTCGCTATAAAAGGGAAGAATAACGGTTGCTAAAGAGTAGCACACATTGTACACACATCGGGCCATAAATCCTTATGCTTTATGACAAATTGTTGTCTGTTCGCCCTCGTACAAAAGATCTAGAACAAATAGTGTGTAATGTCGTCCGATGGTCGAAGTCACAATGCTGACAATGCCACATTGTACTGTTGACAATGTTTACCCTAATATCGGTTTGAGAGTACACAAAATATCGCATTGTGTTCGTTATTTATTGCTTTTGCTGTGAACTATCGTCGTTATAAAATAAAAACAATAAAATTAATTGAAATATAGCTAGGGACAGCTAGCAGATTATTTGATATTGTTTTATATGAATCGGCTGTAAAAAAATATTAACTATGAAAAGGTTATTATTGTATTAACGATTATTTATTGTATAAAAATGAAAGGATTTTTTTTTGACGTATATTTTAATGTTATAAATTTCAAAATATATCGTTGTATCCGAGTCTTTTAAGCAATTAGAGCCCAAGATTGGATAGAGTTTTTTTCTGCGTATTCTTCTTGCAGGGTTAATTCCGAATCGCTAGTAGTTATTCGATTTTGCAAACATTATAAAACAAAAATTAATAACAGAATGATATGACGCTCAAGAAGCGTTACATGTATCCTTTTTTAAATAAAAATTAATTATTTTCACAATATTTTCTATCTGTATCTAGGATAGATAATTGTATAAGTTTTTAGTCTAGTCATTGAGATTAACTATTCTTGCATTTTAAACATCTATTTTCGTTATGGCATAAATTGAATTAAATTGTTTTGTGTAGGTAAGGCCGAAAGTACTACTTTAGTGAAAGAACGTTATTTTCTTCATTAGCATTACATAAAATAAGTTCAGTCTGAAAAAGATAATTTTCCATTTTAACCGGGCTGGGGATCGAACCCAAATTGAGGAACATCTTTTCCGTTCGGGACCCTCCGCCGCGCATCCCGCACTCGCCTTGAAAATGGGCTCCTGACGAGTCTGAAACTATAGTCGGCAATCCCGTCGAAATAGCTCGTGAGTGACCCGTTTTTAGTACATATTTTTCTTTGAATTCATCGAAGCATTGAAGAAATTAACATAAAAATGGTTTGACTTGCTAGTAAGTACTATTTTAATGATGAGGAACATCTTTTGCTTTGAGTCGATTAGGAAAAGTTAGGAAAATATAATTTTTAAAATATTCGGAAATGTGACAGTATTATTGCCCGACCTCAGATGTTAATACATCACAAAATCTATTCAAATAATCTATCATCACAATGACGGTGTGTTTCAAACCCTGAATTTGAGTCTAATTTCGGAAACGCTACCCCGTACAAAACAGTGACGTGTTCCGTGATATATGAACTAGCAACAATGGCGGATGACACCGCTTTATGACAACCTCCGGCCCCACGTAATTATATTATGACTCCAGTATTATTCCCTAAATAATGCATACCTAGCCCGGATGATATTACGTGGTGCTTTTATTCAAAGAATAATGGTTTTTATTTGCTTATTTGATTATTACCTAGGGACTCCCTTTACCATGGGGGACAAGAAAGTGATAGTTTCACTGTAACTCCGACTCGGTTGCGCAGCATTCGGGAAGCTCCGTTTGCAACTCAATACACCTACCTCTGTGCTAAATTTAATACCATACTATGAAAATCATAAGAAAGCTATAGGTTAAAAGGTTGCTCAAAATTCGTAGAAAAACAAAAGTTAACAAAAAAGCTTATAGCGATAGCTCTAAAAAGTAGAAGTAGAAGTGAGAGGGGCAAGCGCATAGCGCGCAGAAAGTTTCTCAAATGGTGACCACGTACGGACAAGAGACATTCATTCAAAATTAATAAATCAATATTAAAATACAAGCGCAAACTACGTTCACCGGCAAATATTACCGCCAAATATCATTTGATAAAGCTCGTGACAAGGGTAGCATATTGCGGGCCGCCACCACCCCAAACGGATCGCCATAATTCTGTAATCACCATAAAATCTGTACCACCGCACTAATATATTTATGACATTATAGCTCCCACTAATATTTATGCAAATTGAAAACGAGAATGGCGTTCGCGGCCCTAATCCCTGTACAATGGGCGCCGAAGAAACAGTGTGAGCTGTGATGTATCTGGTTTATTTGCATTTAATAATTGATTTGTTTGATTGGTCGAAGCCGTTAAACTATGTCTATGATTTTGGAAAGCTACATTTATTTTAAGTTGGTAAATGTATACGAGCAAAAGCGAGGCCGTCCAAGAAAAAGATGGTCTGATGATTTGGCAGCTTATGATTAAAAAAATGACGATCCTTCACAACAAATAAGGACGAGTGGCGTACAAGAGGGGAGGCCTTTGGCCAGCAGTGGGAAACAATTGGCTAAAAAAATAAAAAAAAAAGTTTGTACGATGGATGATACAATCCACGTGGTTTGTAGAATGGCGCTGACATGCGTAAGTGAAACTACTAAAACAAAGGGTTTTCTGTCTATAAATGCGTTCATTCTATCAACAATCCACAGATTCGTTAGAATGTTTGTTGACAATTTTCCCGACCGTGCTTTTCATTTTTTGGAAGCAAGTACTACTTACTGCATACGTATATGTATTAGTTTATGTATTGTTATAGTATTACGATAGAATCCATCTTTGATCAAATATAAAAGACAGCAATACTTCGTTTTGTTGTACAACACAACATTTCTTATACTAATCGCAACTTTTTAAAGAACCATCTCTTTAACTCATAAACCCCAAAAGTAATTACCATAATTTACAGTAAAAACGCTACTTCATACAGTTTGTTTACGACACTTCCATTACAATAACCAGACCGCATGCTCCAAATCACGACACCCCATTCCACTTGTCATCGTACTGGATTCTGCGGCAGCGAGTGCAAAAGTAATTTGGGCCCATATGGGACCGGTGATTGCCTTCTGAACACTTTCGCCCTCGACCCGCCAAATAGTCTCTTGGTGGCCAATTCTATGTCCCCTCAACTCATTTTCTTAGATCTCTTTTAATATTGCGGCGTGTCCCTACGACGTCATTTCGGTAGGGTTATACGAGTATGTGCCATTTGTGTTATGATGCGAATGTGATCAGTTTTGATAAGAGCTACGGCAGGGTTTGGACCGAAAATGTTATGTTGCTGTTGATTTCTTTTTTTACAATTAATGAAAACGAGAAATGCTGACTTCGTACGTCTGTGGTATCTGGCTAAAAGCAAATTCTGCAAATCAATGAAACCTCATTGAAACGAATGAAAATTCAAAGCGGAAAATCTCTAATGCGAAGACCTTTATAACTAACTAAGTCAACGGATCAGTTTTATTCAGAAATTATACAATATGTAAAAGAAACCCTGTCCGATCCTTAAAGGGGTGATTCAGCCCGTCGCTATGAACAACCATACTTATGGGACCAATGCTGGGAACTCAATTTTTTTTGACGTTACGATACAAATTGACCGAGCGGCCGTACGAAAAAAATGGTCATTTTCAAATATAAATATGTTTGAAAATGACCATTTTTTTCATTCGTTTCCCAGCTTTTATGCCATGGAAAAAGTTGTTCATATCGACGGGTTGAATCACCTCTTCAAGGATCGGACAGATTCTCTTTACATATTGTATATTTAGACTTAAGCCAATTAGCATTTTAACCACGCTTCGTTATACAAAATTAAATTTATATCCAAAATGTTATGTAAGGGGCATATTTCACCCTATCTAGTCGCGGCTAGTAATAATTTTGTGGGGCATTTTTACCAGTCTCAGGTGGTCGGTAATTTGCTTGTGGTGGAAGGGTTACACTGATTTATCTCGCGGTAATACCCCGCCAGGGACCCACTATTTCGCCTACCGCACTTGTCGCTCGTAAACACTAATTTATCTAGATAGAATTTAGTTTGTTGTGTTTTACAACGTTTGTTGGAGGTTTACATTTTTAAGAAAAACGAGGTTAGTTAATTTTAGAAACTACATTCTATATGAATAAGTATTATTAGATGCTACAGCATACAACTATAAAATAGACAACTGAAAATGAATTGAGTTGGCAATATCCTTAAGGATTCCTGGAGTACAATCTCAGCATCCGAAATCTTCAGTAGCCTAGCCTTCATTAATTTTTGTAAGCACATTTAGTGTGCCTAAAAAGTGACGTAGGTATCTCATGCTTTTCCTCCCCATTGTGCTGCTAGAGAGAGAGAGAGAGCTAAAGAATTAAATGTAATTAAACATAATTAAATTAAAAGCGACGGGGATCAGCTGCTTCTAGCAATTTTTTTTATGTATATTTGACGGCAAACGAGCAGACGATGGAAAGTGGTCACCGTCGCCCATGGACATCTGCAACACCAGAGGAGGTGCTGATGCGTTGCCGACTCTAAGGACATAGGGGGAGGAAATGGGGGAAGGATGGGCATCCGGCTCTCTCACTCACCGAATGAAGCATAGAAGCGGTAAAGCTTCTTACACAAACGTCGTTTTTCTGTGAGAGTGTGGTACTTCCCCGGACAAGCCGGCCCCTTCATGCTACTATCAAAAATAAATTATGCCGGTAGCGTGACTCTACCACACACAACTAAGCAACTATTCAAAACTTGACATAACCATATCAGCCGACGCAGCTGATAATTTTCTTATTTGATTTCTGGAAATTTCTATATTCTTAGAGTATCTGCGTGGAGAGTTCGAGATGTAGCCGTGGATCTGATAATACAAGCTCTTGTAAATAAACAAGTTTATTTAACTAAGTACTACTTAAAAAGCTTACTCTACTAATTTAGTTATTTGTCTAGCTCTTTAACCACATACTCATTAATTTGATCATTCTTAATCATCGAAATCGGATCATTCCTTATTTTTCGGGTAGTCGCTAACTTGTAGAATTAGAAGGATAAACTGGTCAAACACTTCCCTTGTCGAATAAGATTTAAATAACAAGCCTTATGAATATACTCTGGGGATTATGGACCCTGTAAATAAATAGAATCATTTCGACTGGTAGTGGCATAAATTGATAGGTTTATGGTAATTTATACTCGCTCTTGTTTAGGTGAATTACATGATGAGATCGAAATTGCCTGAATGTAGGATCTAGCTCATTACATAACCCACACAGGCACAGAATATTATTAGAATACTGTTATGAAAATTTTCAGAATGGTTGAGCGTGTAAACATGCGTATGTTTATAAAATCGCTTGCGTATCTACTATTTGTAGACTTGAAAGATATTTTCTTATCGTTCTACAGACACATCTCTCTACAGATGATAGAATAGATTGTAGTACAATGTTGGTACTTAGATACGTAGTAACGATGACAAAATGTTGTAACTTTAAACATTTGCATTTTTAAACCATAATCTTCAAAACGCGTCACTGATCTCTGATGTCAATACGCAACTTACTACCATGTACGAATCAAGGCGACCTTGAAACTGATGTATGTACGTGGCCAATAAACAAAACGAGAGGAATCCTCGAAGCGTACGTGTCTGTCGCTCGCAACAATAACGAAACATGAAAAATTTCCAGACGCCCACATCAGACTGATAAATGGCTTCCGAAAATCCAAAAGGAAGTTACAGCTTACTTGGGATTTGGTCTAGAACCTCTCACGTGCCATAACTGCTGCACTCCGCTTTATTACAATTACCATAAGCCTCAAAGTCCCGCACTCCACGAACGGGTGTTGCAACTTCATCATTCTGAACCTACTTACAAGAGCGGTAAGACTGTTATTGCTTCGGTAAAATAGAAACCGCGTCTGGGGCGAAGTCTCCGAGCCATTGCGGACAACTTTGGTGCTTACACACCTTATTTTAAGATCGGAGTTACTGCGTTCGAGTCGGTTGTGCAAAAGTTATGCGGCGTTCGTGCCCCGGGAGCGGTCCACTCTTTACATTTATGTACGTGTACGATATGTTGTGTCGGCGACTATTTGGAATACTAATTGAGGGTGTCTAGGGATTTCAAATGGCCTCTATTTACTCTTTTTCGAGATAAAAACATAAATGGACATGGAGAAAGGACAACGTTTTGTTTCAAGTTTGATTTGGATAAGCTTCTACGACAAATGTCGATTCGTATTGACCAAAAGTTATTTTATTCTATTCATTGTACGAAACGGTTTTAGGTTAACAGGTGTATTGAATTAAGTTCATAAATCCAGTGCGGATGTTCTACGACAAACGCCAATATTGCGACGTGAATGGAAAACCAGCAAACCGCGAAATGATGATGAATCACGTAAGAGAGGAGGGTCGTTAGAGCGAGGCAGACGGTTGAACTCCTCGGGAGTGCGAAAGAGACAGGACATCGCAAAATTAGTGGATGCTCCCGTGAATTTGTGTACGTTTTCAATGAAGGTTCTTTACGGTAGGTAAAATAGGAATAAAACGGATCGGCCCTAATCCGACGGCCATTTATAACTTACACGCCATTAATTTGAGTGATAATTCATGAATAGCGACGCGATTGGCCGGAGATATAGGTTTCGGTGAACGCACAGTAGCTGTTCGGCCCCCGGCTAACAATTCTTATCTCTGTAGATATAATCTAATCAATTTTGTAGTAATTTTGTGTTTCGTAAGCAAGTGTTTGCCTACACGAATGCTACTTGTCCTGATACCCAATAAGGTTGTATATTATTAGTAATATTATTTAGCCTTAGTTATGTCGTTCAGTTTTCTTTTGATAACCGTTATTAAAGGATGATGCGTCTGCTTTACTTGGTAGATACATTGGCTTCAGTTAACATTTTTTAATTCCCTTCCCTCGCTTGAAAAACGGTTTCTATGGGCAGCAGCATCGGAAGCAAGATAAGCCAAACTTTGATCATCAACCCTGCCATGAGCGTGCTGATTTTGGCAAACCTTCTTTGATGATGAATATTCCCAAGTAATTGAAACTAGAAATATAACGGACAATGGTAACATATTTATAGATTTTTTGTCAGTATAATAATACTAGCTTTCGCCCGCGGCTCCGCCCACGTCAATTACGATCCGCGGGAATAGTACTTTTTCCCGGGATAAAAGGCCTATGTCCTTCTCCGTACTCCAGAGAACTTGTATGCAAAATTTCATGATGATCGGTTCAGTAGTTACGGCGTGAAAGCGTAACAAACAAACAAACAAACTCACTTTCGCATTTATAATATTAGTAAGGATAAGGGTTAGTAAGGATGAGGATAAGGATAAAACAAGTCACACAATATTTAAGGTTATTCATCATCAGGTCCGTTTTAGTCTACTACAGGAGCACGACCCTCCATACTATTAGAGCCATACTTGGCCAGAGCAGTTAGAGGACTTGGTCTACACTCTCCACGCTGGCCAGACGGGTTGGAAAGGTCTCACAAATGTTTATAAGCTTTGTTTATCTTGTATTTCCTAGGTCGCCTTCTACGACATCCACGGGGAGACTTAGAGTGGTCCTATTCTACTCTGCCGGATACCACACGGCAAATTATGGTTATTAGCTAGGACACATTGACAAAGATAGAATTAATTATGGTTATTAGCTAGGACACATTAACAAAGATATAATTAATTATGGTTATTAGCTAGGACACATTAACAAAGATAGAATTAACTATGGTTATTAGCTAGGACACATTGACATAGATAGAATATGTTCTATCGAGGTCAAAGTGTCCTAGCCCGTTATCAAGACAACTTGTCAGTTTATGCATTAAAATGATTAAGCAAAAGCGATTAAGAAGAAAAAGATCGCCTAATCTAAAGATGAACGCTCGTCTACCTATTACAGTTAATGGAACTAACAAAGTCTACCGGGATTTACTTGTGGTAAATACGTATCTATAGGTACCTACAGTGTGATATTAAATCCCTATTATATCTATCTAAAAATAAGAATCCCTAATGGAGTATAGAATTGAGAAAAAAGATGAAAACAAATATAGCTCCCATACAAAATCACAAAACTTTTATCGGTTTTTACCTTTTTTCTTGAAATTCTGTGTCACGAGTGCCTTGCCAAAATATTATAGCTGGTGTACTCGGGTTGATGTAAGGATTACAATACGATACCCCATACATTCAAATCTGTTTAGGCATTTAGGAGTTATGCTAGAACAAAGAAACTCTATACTAACATGTAGAAGGACTCGTATCATAAAAAAGAAACATAATACTCCTTTTTTGGGCAGTTGTCTAATTAAACAGCCGTATAATTAGGTCAGTTAGGCAATAACAAGCAATTCACACAATGAGCAAGCGTTCAGTTGGACGTTATCAAATCAGATAGTAGTTGACTCACACAGAGTATCTCAGATAGGCAAGATAATGAAGATAACCTCCCAGGTGTATGCATCTCAAGACGTCGGACACAGGAAACTATCGTAGCTTGGACAGTGGATACCTGCATCAGAGGGGCTGTTGGAATCCATTATCAATTTCATTACTCCAAAAGTTATATACTATAGTTTCAAAAATGATAGAAATGAAAATATATTATGGCATAAAATTAGTCATTTTGTTTAACAATCATCATAAACTACACTACAACTAGGGTTGCCAAGTTGTCAATATTAAAAGCCGAACAAACCCGCTAGTTTGGCCGAACATTTGGGTACAAAAACCGGATAGACCCACCAGTGTGAGTCGGTCCTGCATTTTGCAAGGCTTTTAGAAAAATAAAAAACCTCACAATAAATCCGGACAAGCCGGACTTGATATACTTTGGCCGGACACACAATCTAAAAGCCTAACTGTGTCCGGACGCCTAGCAACCCTTACTTACAACTAGTTACGAAGAAACCTACATGCGACATTCCTAAATCTTAAGCAAATCCTACAAGGAGTGACGAAGAAATTCATAACATATATCACATCAATATCCCAGCCGCGGGAAGTCTATGTCCACTGCTGGACATATGCTTCCTCCAACAACAGGTGTGCACTCCGGGAGTGCTGGTACAAATTAAAACTCCGCGCGGTAGAAAGAGAGTGGGATATTACTTCCACTTCTACGCCGCGTCGGCGGTCTCAGGTCACGTGTCCATCTTACGAATTTTCGATAAGGTCACGTGTTCTGACGCGAGTTTAACATTTTTTACCCATCCCAAAAAGTGCACAACGCCTTTAAAGAAGTTTTCACTTCAAAATACGAAAAGCCCGAAAAGATGGTTAACCTTTCGAGGCAGTTGGAGAATAAAGAGCCTATCACATAATGAACAACCTGCTAACTTGACCAATATCATTAGATGTTATCAAGTCACGTAGTTCTTAATTGTAACTAATATTCAAGATAGCCCCCCACGTGTTTCAAGACGTCGGACAGGAAGCCAGCACTCGGACACTACATCCGGCTATCAGGATTATGTTATTAAGCAGAGCTCGGCTGTGTGGTCTCTGATTGTGTGAGCGCGTTCACACTAGACCGTGACGTCACACGTCCACAGATAACCATTCTAAAATAGCTTTAAGTAGTTTAAAATGGATATATTTAACGCTTATGGATTGTACTAGGAGTATAAAAAACCGGCCAAGTGCGAGTCGGACTCGCGCACGGAGGGTTCCGTACCGTTATCTATAAAAACGGCTAAAAAATCACGTCTGTTTGACTGTCGTGATTTTTTAGCCTTTAATATTAATTTTATTTTTATTGAATTATTTATTTTTAAGTAGATATTTAATTAAATATTCCGTGAGCGATTTCAAGCGTCTACCTGTTGCCGTTATAAATATTGAGCAAAAACAAGCAAAAAAAATCACGTTTGTTGTATGGAAGCCCCCTTAAATATTAATTTTATTCTATTTTTAGTATTTGTTGTTATAGCGGCAACAGAAATACATCATCTGTGAAAAATTCAACTGTTTAACTATCACGGTTCATAAGATACAGCCTGGTGACAGACGGACAGACAGACAGCCAGACGGACAGTGGAGCGATATTAATAGGGTCCCGT